>CM052704.1:23443405-23481104 GCA_028551405.1 Uromys caudimaculatus | reverse complement strand
ATCTGCCATGCTCATGGATTGGCAGGATTAATATAGTAAAAATGGCCATCCTGCCAAAAGCAATCTACAGATTCAAAGCAATCCCCATCAAAATTCCAACTCAATTCTTCATAGATTTAGAAAGAGCAATTCTCAAATTCATTTGGAGCAACAAAAAACCCAGGACAGCAAAAGCTATCCTTAACAACAAAAGAACTTCTGGGGGAATCAGCATCCCTGATCTCAAGCTGTACTACAGAGCAGTAGTGATAAAAACTGCATGGTATTGGTACAGTGACAGGCAGGTAGATCAATGAAATAGAATTGAGGACCAGAAATGAACCCACACACATATGATCACTTGATTTTTGACAAAGGAGCTAAAACCACTCAATGATAAAAAGACAGCATTTTCAACAAATGGTGCTGGTTCAACTGGCGGTCTACATGTAGAAGAATGCAAATTGATCCATTCCTATCTCCTTGTACAAAGCTCTAGTCTAAGTGGATCAAGGACCTCCACATAAAACCAGTTACACTGAATCTAATAGAAGAGAAAGTGGGGAAAACTCTCGAACACCTGGCTACGAGGAAAAAGTTCCTGAAGAGAACACCAGTAGCTTATGCTCTAAGATCTAGAATAGACAAATGGGACCTCATGAAATTGCAAAGCTTCTGTAAGGAAAAGAACACTGTCGATAGGACAAACAACAAACAACAGATTGGGAAAAGATCTTAACCAATCCTATGTCCGATAGAGGGCTAATATCCAATATATACAAAGAACTCAAGATGTTAGACTCCAAAAAACCAAATAACCCCATCAAAAAATGGGGAACAGTGCTAAACAGAGAATTCTCAACTGAGGAAATTCGCAGGGCTGAGAAGCACCTAAAGAAATGCTCAACATCCCTAGTCATCAGGGAATTGCAAATCAAAACAAGTCTGAGGCTGTGCCATGGTGGCGCACGCCTTTAATACCAGCACTTGCGAGGCAGAGGCAGGTGGATTTCTGAGTTTGAGGCCAGCCTGGTCTACAGAGTGAGTTCCAGGACAGCCAGGGTTTCACAGAGAAACCCTGTCTTGAAAACACCAAAAAAAAAAAAAAAAAAAAAAAAAAAAAAGAGAATCTCAGGTAAGCTCAAGAGGGGAGGATGGCAGCTCTTCAAACACAAGACAAATGCCTGCTTCTCTTGTTGCCCTTGCCTGTGGTAATGGCACCTTCTCGAATCTTCCAGGGAATTTTCTTTCTCACTGATCTCCATCTTCACAGCCAATTAAAAATTTCCCCATTGCGCTAGGTCATCGACACACTATGCTAGCTCTGTACCCTTGTCCATCAGAGGAAACAGAGCCCTCTCCCTGATCATCAAGGAAGTGGTGACCATCATCTCCTCTTAATGGCGAGCCATCTAGAGAGTGAGGTTTACACGGCTATTGTTTGTCAGAGGGAGTTGGCTTGGAAGCAGTGCAGTGTTTAAGGAGGGCAGCTGTTTTCTTTCTTTTCCTACACACTTCTTGCTTACATGATGCTATTTAGTCACCTGCCCCTGGATTTACCTAAAAGTTCTCAGGCAGTGGCCAAATCGGAGCTGCTGACTAAGCAATCAGCATGCTCCAATTCATCTACTGACCCTCTGCCTTCTGTAGTTCTTAGAGCTTTGAAGAACTTACAGCATTCGTCAGCTCAGGACACAGGGGGACTCCATGAGACTAGATAGACAGGTATCTGCCTGTGACTTTTGGCATTAACGATGTCACTCTAATCAGGTTAGCCTATACCATTGCTGTCACAAGACCATCTGAGTCTTTCCTTTGAATATGGCTGACAGCACATATCAAGGTAATGGCCTCTCTGTCAGCCTGGGTCTAGATGGACCATAAACTTCAGTAGGTCCTTAGTCTTCAAAGATGTATATGTGGCTGACAAAAAATATGCACCAGTAACCCTTTAAACCAATAGATTTGGATGCTGTCGTTTAGCAGGATAATTCAGACTGCATTAATTGGCATCCATCCCCAGAGCTCAGAGCAACAGAGCAGCTTCCCTTCATCAGCATAGAAGGATGAACAGTTACTGCTCACCACTGAATTGGGAGCTGTTTGGCTCTGGCTCCCTGCTGGGCATAGGAAGCTTTCATTCCCCTAGAGTGGAGCTCTATATGCCCTTGTTTGCTTTAGAGCTAGATTCCTGTGAGCCAAGGCTATAGTCCTGTGTTCCTATTCTACTTCGGCTTCATAAACTATTATTGTATTTATGGAAATATCTTTTCGATGGTTACGGTTATCTTATCTGTCATAGCTGCTTAGCATAGACAATGCATTTTAAAACGTTCTCTTGGGTTGCCACCTTCTCCCATGATTTTGATGGTGTTCAGGATGCCCAATTTTCATGTCTAGCCACACATTCCCTAAAACTGAGAAAGAACAAGCCCTACTCAAGTTCAAGGTCAAAGTTAATCCCTTCAAGCGCATCACTGAAAAACTGAAGGCAGACAGTGTCTGCTGTGGGGCTGTTGTGTGTGTTCAGTGACTCGGCATTATGTCTCAGTCTAGACTCTGGTAGCCTCGGTTCAGGACACATGTCTGTGCAGAGTATGTGGATAAAGATAAATGTCCTCTGAAGAAAAGGAAGTCAGCAATATCAACTGACAACTGGAGACCCAGAGGTGTCTCCATACGAAGGGGAATGCCCAAAAAAATATGAGGGGCTAGGGATAAGGCTTGGGGGCATGGACGCATAGCAGAGCCCAGCCTAGAAGTTCAAGGCCCCTGGTTAATCCCCAACATCATTCAACAGAACCATGAAATATACCCAGTAATGAGCAGATTTGTTAGAATGTCTCTTTTCGGTTACAATTTTAAATTTTGCATAAAATAGCATTTTTTATTTTTAACAATATTTTTCAAGGTTGTTTTGTTTATTTTATTTTTTTACTTATTCACATTACATCCTACTCACTGCCACCCTCCCTGTCACCCCCTTCCATAATTCTTTCCCACGCCCCTTCTGCTCCTCTGATCCGGTGGGGGTCCCCTGGGTATATCCCTACCCCGGCACTTCAAGTCTCTGTGAGGCTAGGCGCTTCCTTTTCCACTGAGGCCAAACAAGACAGCCCAGCTAGAAGAACATATCTCACTTACAGGCAACTGAAATAGAAACTTCTAGTTCTTTGGAAAGTTAGTTTTGTCAAATGATGTTTTGCTGGGGCACACAGGTGAAAGGATGTCTTGCTAAACCAAACTCGTGAAAGACTGTTTTCCTGAAGCAGACCTGTGAAAGGATGTTTTGATACAGCAAACACATGGAAGGACCTGTGATGAAGGAATGTAAATATGACCCTACAGCAGTGGGAGATGAGCCCTGAGCATTGGTTTTGTTTGCTCAGCCTCACTATTCTTCACTAAAGACACACATTTTTGGTTCACCTTACATAGCATTGAGCTCAACTTGTGGTAATGCCGCCATTAAGAGAAGCTCTCCCAAGAACTTCTAGTAAGGCTCCTGCTGCAGCTTGCTACTTCTGTGGCCTTGCCTCGGGCCTGTTGGTCAGCCTAGTGGTTTCTTCAGGATTGAACTACAGCTACCTGGTATCTGCTTGCTGAAAGGACTGGACTGTAGCTTCTGGTTTGTGCCTGATGTCTGCCTGTCCAGAAGACTGCTCTGCAGCTGCTAAGTTGTATTTGGTGTTTGCTATGGGACCGAAGTTCAAGCTCGTCCCCAAAGAACTATTGCTGAACAGGTCCAATTCCCCCATATTCTAATAAGTCTTCTCTTCCACTACTTCTGCTGGGTGGTGGGCTAGAGTAGAGGTTGAACCCTTATGAAAAGTAAGTTGCAAAAAATGTATGCCTACAGGCAACAGCTTTTGAGATAGCCCCTGTTCACGTTGTTGGGGACCCACATGAAGACCAAGCTACACATCTGCTACATATGTGAGGGGAGGCATAGGTCCAGCCTGTGTATATTCTTTGGTTGGTGGTTCAGACTCTGAGAGCCCCAAGGGTCCAGGTTATTTGACTCAGTTGATCTTCCTGTGGAGATCCTGTCCCACAGGGCCTGCAATCCTTCTGCCTATTCTTCCATAAGAGTCCCCAAGCTCCATCCAATATTTTGCTGTGGTCTCTGCATCTGTTTGAATCAGCTACTGGGTGGAGCCCCTCAGAGAACAGCCATGCTAGACTACCAACTGCAGTTATGACACAGTATCATTAATAGTGTCAAGGATTTGTGCTTGCCCATGGGATGGGTCTCCAGTTAGGCCGGTTATTGGTTGGCCATTCCCTCAGTCTCTGCTCCATCCCCCATACCTGCACTTCTTTTGGACAGGATAAATTTTGGGTTAAAAGTTTGTGGGTGAGTTGGTGTCTCTATCACTCCACTGGAGTTCCTGACTGGCTACTGGAGGTGGCCTCTTCAAGTTCCATATTTCCAGTGTAGTGAACCACAGCTAAGGTTACCCCCACTGATTTTTGGATGCTGCCCTTATCCCAGGTCTCTTTCTTGTTTGGGAGATGCCCCATACCTCCTCACCCCTGTCAATCGCAGATTTCCATTAATTTTCTAGCCATTTATCCTTCCTTTCCCACACCTGATACTAACCCCCCCCATTCCCTCTCCCCATTCTCCCTCCCTCCCAGTTCCCTTCCTCCATCTGCCTCTTATGACTATTTTATTCCCCCTTCAAAGTGAGATTCAAGCATCCTTGCTTGTTTAGCTTCTTTGGGTCTTTGGGTCTGTGGAATATAGCATGGTGCCTGTATTTTATGGTGAATATCCACTTGTAAGTGAGTATATCCCATGCATTTTCTTTTGGGGCTGGGTTACCTCACTCAGGATGATATTCTCAAGTTCCATCCATTTGCCTGAAAAATTCATGGTGCCTTTGTTTTTAATAGCTGAATAGTATTCCATTGTGTAGATGTACCACAATTTCTTTATCCATTCTTCAGTTGAGGGACATCTAGGTTGTTTCTAGTTTCTGGATATTATGAGTGAAGATGCTATGAACATAGTTGAGCAATGTCTTTATGGGATGTTGAAGCATCTTTTGGGTATATGCCCAGGAATGGTATAGCTGGGTCTTTTGGAAGAACTGTTCCCAGTTTTCTAAGAAACTACCAAATTGATTTCCAGAGTGGTTGTACAAGTTTATACTCCCGCCAGCAATGGAGGAATGTTCGCCTTGCTCCACATCCTTGCCAGCATGTGCTCTCTTGAGTTTTTGTCTTAGCCAATCTGATGGGTATAAGACAGAACCTCAGAGTTGTTTTGATTTGCATTTCCCTGATGACTAAGGACTCTGAGCATTTCTTTAAGTGCTTCTTGGTCATTTGAGATGCCTCTGTTGCGAATTCTCTGTTTAGCTTTGTGCTCCATTTTTAAATTGAGTTATTTAGGTTGTTGATGTCTAACTTCTTGAATTCTTGGTAAATTTTGGATATTAGACCTCTATCAGATGTAGGGTTGGTGAAAATCATTTCACAATCTGTAGGCTGCTGATTTGTCTTATTGACAGTGTCCTTTGCCTTATAGAAGTTTTGCAGTTTCAATGAGGCTCCATTTATCAGTTGTTGATCTTAGAGCCTGAGCCATTGGTGTTCTGTTCAGGAAACTGCCTCCTGTACTAACGCATTCAATAGTATTTCCAACTTTTGATTCTATGAGATTTAGTGTATCTGGTTTTACATTGAGATCCTTCATCCACTTGGGCTTGAGTTGTGTGCAGGGTGATAAATAGGGATCTATTTTCATGCTCCTATATGTATGCATCCTGCTAGACCAGCACCATTTGTTGAAGATGCTTTCTTTTTTTTTCCCTTGCATGGTTTTGGCTTCTTTATAAAAAAATCACGTGTCTAGAGCTCTGTGGGTGTATTTCTGGGTCTTCTGTTCAATTCCATTGATCAATGTGCTTGTTTTTGTACCAAGACCAAGCAGTATTTATCATTATTGTTCTGTAGTACAGTTTGAGGTCAAGGATATGTACCAGTTCAGCTAGTACAAAATTGAACAGTTCCCTGACAGGAAAATGAGACTGACTATAGGAAAGATAGAAACAAGATGCAAAAGAAAGATAATGGGAGGGCTGCAGGCCATTACCACATCAGAAGTCAGTGTATTTTTCATAGTCTTTTTATACTACAATACCATGGGAAGCAAAGCCACAAGCTAACAGAAACAATTTGCTGAAATACACACATAAGACATTTGTTCCCATCCCAAACCTCCCTATTCCTTCCACAAAGATCAATAGAATTTTCATCCCCTCACCTGGAGCCTCAAGTGAGGCTCCTCTTATCTCTCCATGCCTCTGGAGGCTAGGAAATCTGACAACAGGCCCTGACCTGCCTTGATTTTGCCTGGCTAGCAGACTTTTTTCTCTTTTGTTTTTTCTCTGCTTCAGAGAAGCAGCAAATAGCTCCTGACAGGGATGGTGATTTCTCCCAAAGTTCTGTTATTGTTCAGGATTCTTTTGGCTATCCTGAGGTTTTGTTTTTCCATGTGAAGTTGAGAATTGCTCTTTCAAGGTTTATAAAAACTTGTGTTGAAATTTTAATGGAGATTGCATTGAATATGTCGATTGCTTTTGGTAAGATGGCCATTTTCACTATTTTAATTCTATCTATCCATGAACATTGGAGATCTTTCCATCTTCTGATTATCTTCAATTTCTTTCTTTGGAGATCTTGTCACTCTGATCTTTCACTTGCTTGGTTAGAGTTATACCAAGATATTTTCTTTTATTTATTTATGGCTATTGTAAAGGGTGTTGCTTTCCTAATTTCTTTCTCTGCTCATTTATCATTTGTATAAAAAAGGCTATTGATTTGTTTGAGTTAATTTTGTATTCAGCCACTTTGATGGAGCTGTTTATCCATTGTAGGAGTTCTCTCACAGAATTTTTGGAGTCTTATGAATACTATCATATCATCTGCAAATAGCAATACTTTGACTTCTTCTTTTCAATTTGTATCCTTTTGATTTCCTTTAGTTGTCTTATTGCTCTGCCTAGAATTTCAAATACTATATAGAATAGATAGGGAGAGAATGGGCAGCCTTGTCTTGTCCCTGATTTTAGTGGAATTACTTTAAAGTTCTCTCCATTTAGTCGGATGTTGGCTATTGGTTTTCTGTATATTGTTTTGATTATGTTTAGTTATATGCCCAGTATCTCTGATTTCTCTAATATCTTTAACATGAAGGAGTGTTGGATTTTATCAAAGGCTTTTTCAGTGTCTAATGAGATAATCATCTGTTTTTTTTTTCTTTCAGTTTATTTATATAATAGATTACATTGATGGATTTTTGTATATTGTAACATCTCTGCATCCCTGGCATGAAGCCTACTTGATCTTGACGGATAATGTCTTTGATGTGTTCCTGGACTCAGTTTGCAAATGCTTTACTGAGTATTTTCGCATAAATGTTCATAAGAGAAGTACTTCTCTTTCTTTGTTGAGCCTTTATGTAGTTTAGGTATCAGGGTGACTAGGCTCTCATAGAATGAGTTCGACAGTGTTTCTTCTGTTTGTATTTTGTGGACTACTTTGAGAAGTATTGGTATTAGCTCTTCTTTGAAGGTCTGGCACAATTTTACAATAAAACCTTCTGGCCATGGGCTTTTATTGGTTGGAAGACTTTTAATGACTACTCATATTTCCTTAGGGAGTCTAGAGTTTTTTAAATAGGTTACCTGATCTTTAACTTTAGTAAGTGGTATCTGTCTAGAAAATGGTATATTTTGTCAAGATTTTCCAATTTTCTGGAGTACAGGCTTTTGAAGTAAAAATCTAATGATTCTTTGAATTTCCTCAGTGTCTGTGTTATGTATCCCTTTTCATTTCTGATTTTGTTGATTTGGATATTGTTTCTCTGTCTTTTGGTTAGTTTGGCTAAGGGTTTGTCTATCTCATTGATTTTTCTCAAAGAACCAGCTCTTGGTTTTATTGGTTCTTTGTATCGTTTACTTTGTTTCTGATTGATTTCAGCTCTGATTTTGATTATTTCCTGCCTTTTACTCCTCTTTGGTGTTCTTTCTTCTTTTTTGTCTAGAGCTTACAGGTGTGCTTTTGAACTGCTGGTCTGAGAACTTTCTAAGTTCTTTATGGAGGCACTTAGTTCTATCAACTTTCCTCTTACCACTGCTTTCATTGTGTTTCATAAATTTGTGCATGTTGTGCCTTCATTTTCATTGAATTCAAGAAATTTTTCATTTCTTTATTTCTTCCCTGACCCAGAGATCACTGAGTAGTGAGTTGTCTCATTCCCATGAATGTGTAGGTTTTCCAATGTTTCTGTTGTTTGAAGTGTAGCTTTAATCCATCATGATCTGATAAGATACAAGGCATAATTTCAATTTCCTGTATCTGTTGAAGCTTGCTTTGTGACTGACTATATGGTCAGTTTTGGA
The DNA here is from genome assembly GCA_028551405.1 of Uromys caudimaculatus. Classification (NCBI taxonomy): domain Eukaryota; kingdom Metazoa; phylum Chordata; class Mammalia; order Rodentia; family Muridae; genus Uromys; species Uromys caudimaculatus. The sequence continues at coordinate 23,472,711 of CM052704.1, read as the reverse complement.
GAAGGATCCTTGAGGTACTGAGAAGAAGGTATATTCTTTTGTGTTTGGGTGAAATATTCTATAGATGTCTGTTAGGTACATTTCATTCTTAATGTCTGTTAGTTTCATTATTTCTCTGTTTAGTTTTTGTCTGAATAACCTGTCAATTGGTGGGAGTAGGTTGACTTTATTAATATGTGGGGTTCAATGTGTGATTTAAGCTTTAGCAATGTTTATTTTACAAATATGGGTGCCTTTATGTTTGAGGCATAGATATTCAGAATTGATATCATCTTGGTAGATTTTTCCCATGAGTATGAATTGTCCTTTCCTGCCTCTTTTGATTAATTTTGGTTGAAAGTCTATTTTATTAGATATTAGAATAGCTACTCCAGCTTGCTTCTTGGGGTCCGTTTGCTTGGAAAACTTCTTTCAGCCCTTTACTCTGAGATACTGTCTGTGGTTTTTGCTGAGGTGTGTTTCTTGTATGCAGCAGAATGCTTTCATATCCATTCTGTTAGCATGCATCTTTTTATTAAGGAATTATGTCCATTGATGTTGAGAGATATTAATGAACAGTGATTGTTATTTTGATGTTGGTTTTGTTGTTGTTGGTGGTGGTGGTGGTGGTGGTGGTGGTGGTGGTGGTGGGGGTGGGGGTGTGTGTGTGTGTGTGTGTGTGTGTGTGTGTGTGTGTGTGTGTGTGTGTGTGTATGTGCTTTTCATGTTTTTGCTGGTATGGAATTACTTATTTCCTATGTTTTCTTAGATGTAGTTATCCTCCTTGGGTTGAAGTGTTCCTTCTAGTATTTTATGTAGGGTTGGATCTGTGGATAGATACTGTTTGAGTTTGGATTTTTCTTGAAATATCTTGCTTTCTCTATCTATGGTAATTGAGAGTTTTGCTGGGTATAGTAGTCTAGGGTGGCACCTGTGGTTTTTTAGAGGTTGCAAGATTTCTGTCCAGGACCTTCTAGCTTCTAGAGTCTCTGTTGAGAAGTCAGGTGTAATTCTGATAGTTCTGCCTTTGTATGTTATCTGGCCTATTTCTCTTGTTGCTTTTAATATTCTTTCCTTGTTGTGTAGATTTTGTGTTTTGATTATTATGTGGCAGGAAGAATTTCTTTTCTTGTCCAGTCTAATTGGTCTTTTATAAGTTTCTTGAATGTTTATAAGCATATCTTTCTTTAGGTTGGGAAAGTTTTCTTCTATGATTTGTTGAGAATATTTTCTGGGCCTTGGAGCTGAGACTCTTCATTTTCTTCTATTCCTATTATTCTTAGATTAGGTCTTTTCAAGATATCCCATAATTCCTGGATGTTTTGTATCAGGAAATTTTTAGCTTTAATATTTTCTTTGACTGATGTATCAATTTCTTCTATTGCATCTTCTATGCCTGAGATTCTTTTCTCCATCTCCTACATGCTTTGGTGATGCTCGTAGTTGTTGTTCCTGTTTTCTTCCCTAGGTTTTTTCATCTCCAGGATTTCCTCAGTTTGTGTTTTCTTTATTGCTTCTATTTCCAATTTCAGGTCTTGCATAGTTTTATTTCCTTCACCTGTGTAATTGTATTTTCATGTATTTCTTTAAGGAATTTATTCATTTCCTGTTTAAAGGCCTCTATCATTTTTATAGGATTGGATTTAAGGTCATTTTCTTGTGTTTATGTTGTGTTAGGAAATCCAGGCTTGTTGTAGTGGGGTAGCTGTGCTTTGGAGGTCTCGTATTGCCCTAGCTTTTGTTGATTGTGTTCTTTCGAGGAACTTCAGCCATCTGCATGGTTTTGGTCCCTGGATGTTCTCATTGTAGTAGGTATTGGGAGAGAGAATGAACCTTGATGGCCCTGGTGTGGCAGGCCTCTGATGGGTATCCTTAGATTGTATGTTTCTCGACCTGTACGTCTGTATGGCTCAGGAGCCTGTGGTCTGATGAAGGTGAGTGGAGAGAGGTAGCAGGAGGTTGGAGGCTGCTCAGGGCAGCTTGGCTTGCTTGGCTAAGAGGGCTCAGAGAGCCGGACAGATGGGTGAGGGATGGGAAGCTTACCTGTATGGTTCAGAAGCCACAATTCTGATGAAGGTGGAGAGTTGGTGGGAAAATGGAGGTCCCCATAGGATAGCAGGTTGCTCAGGGCAGCTTGGCTTGGCCCAGAGGGTTCAGAAAGCCTAAAAGATGGATGAGGAAAGGAAGCTTACCTGTATGGTTCAAGATCTGCAGGTTTGATGAAGTTGGGGGGAGAGGTGGCAGGAAATTGGAGGTTCCTCCTGAAAGAGCAGTCTGCTCAGGGCAACTTGGCCTTAACAATAATTTTTGTTAATTTATTCTCTCATACATTGCATTCCAACCCACAACTACCCCCATCCTCCTCCCTATCCATGGATGCCTTCCCCATCCATGCCTCCATTTCTTCTCAGAAAGGGCAGGCTTCCTATGGATATCAATCAAATATGGTGCATCAAGTTGCAATAAGACTAGGCATCTCTTCTCTTATCGAGGCTGGACAAGGCAAACCAACAGGAGGGAAAGAGTACCAAAGGCAAACAAAAGTGTCAGAAACAGCTTCAACTTCCATTGTTAAGAGTCCCACAAACCAAGCAGTTGTGACACAGCACTTGGGAGGCAGAGGCAGGCAGATTTCTGAGTTCGAGGCCAGCCTGGTCTACAGAATGAGTTTCAGGACAGCCAAGGCTATTCAGAGAAACCCTGTTTCAAAAACAAAACAAAGCAAAACAAAACAAAAAAAGAGTCCCACAAAAGCACCAAACTACACGATTGTAACATATATACACAGGGACTAACTTAGACCCATGTAGGCTCCCTTATTGTCAGTTCAGTCTCAGTGAGTCCCTATGAGTCCATATTAGTTGGTTCTGTGAGGTTTCCTGGCTGTCCTGAAACTCATTCTGTGGTGTCCTTGATCCTTCTGGCTCCTACAATCCTTCCCTTCTTCTGCAGGATTCCTCAAGCTCTCATAATGTTTGGCTGTGGGTCTCTGCATCTGTTTCCATCAGTTGCTGAATGTAGCTTCTCTGATGAGGATCATGCTAGGTTCCTGACTACAAGTATAGCAAAAAGTTAATAGGAATCATTTCATTGACATTTTCCCCATAGTGAATGGCTCTCTCAAGGATAATTATGCTACAGTTCACAGACCAGGGAGGCTAAGTAACAAAGAGGGCTCAAGCAGGGTTACATGAAGCTCCATGAGAAGGGGAATTAGAATAGATATTGTGGGTGGACTGGGGGCATTTGGGAACAGGAACAGGAGGGACAGTATGGGAAGGAAGGAAGAAGGGAGTCCTGGGAGAAACAACTGGAATTGTGGGACAATTTGGAGGCAAGTGCAAGATCTAGTGCAATGGAAACTTTCAGGAATCTATCAGGGTGACCCTAGCTAAGATTCCTAGAATTGAGGGATATAAAGCCTGAATGCGCCATCTTCTGTAACCAGGCAAGACTTCCGGTGGAGGGATCGGGACACCAACCCAGCCATAAAACTACTATTTGTCCTGCTACAAGATGTGCTGAGGTAAAGGTGGAGCAGCTATTGTTAGAATTTCCAACCCTAATAAGCCCATATTAAAAACACACAATCCAATTTTAATTACAAGTTATATGTCAAGACTGGGCAGATCTAACATTATACTAACTTATTCCCCAGCTATAAGATCTCTTGCTGCCTATGGTTTCTCCTGGCCATGCATCTTTGTTCCATCGTGGCTTCCCCCTCTTCTTCCTCCATCCTCTCTCTGTCCCCTCTCATCCTCTTCTCCCCTCTACCTGACCCCACTCTTGAACCTCCAGTCCCACATTTCCCCTCCACTGCCTAATCACAGGCTTGAGCCTTTATTGACGAGGTTAATGGGGAGAAAGTTCCCATGAGATCACCCGAGTACATGATGGACTGCTGGGGGGGGGGGGAAGGGAGGCACAACCCCTCTTGAGGAAACAGAATTAACATTAGAATACAAATAGCATCAGGCCAACCCACAACAAGCAGCAGTTTTGAGAGTGGCCAACCAATGACTGGTCCAGCTTGAGACTCATGCCAAGGAACGGAGCTCACCCTGGCCACTGCCTGGAGGGCCAGGACCCGGAGGCTGGATATCTCAGAGACCCAATATTTTTTTAACCAAAAAAGTTGCATTACCTTTTTATCACATATATTTTTCTGAAGTGTGTAATCAGTAACAATTGGAGATGGGGTGTCTTGGTTGTTACTCTATGATGGAGAAGTTGCTTCTGATATTAAAGCCTGGCACACACAATGAGTAAACCACAAAGATTCTATCTTATACAATGTGTAAGGTGGGACACACACATACAGACACACAAGCATACATACACTGACACAAAAGGATACACAAACACATAAGCATATAAACATAGACATACACACATAAAGATGACACACAAACATACACACAGACATAAACATACACATAGACATATAAACATACACATACACTGACACACAAGGATACATACAGACAAACACATACACACACATAGACATACAAGCACACAAATAAACACATTGTTGAATAATTTACAAAGTAGGATAACATAGACTAACAACACTTCCATATATTAAGTCAGCAATTATACTCCCTCTGAGGACTCATTCCTAAATGACGTTTTCAAATCATGAATTTAAAATAAATTTAATTCCTTCATTCTAGAAATCATGCAGCCTCTTCTTCTGTCTTTTCATTTCTTCACCTTAAACTAACAAAAAGTAAATTATATTGGAATGACTATTCTTTTCAATGAATTAATAATTGTATCATCAGAAAATGTACACTCCTTATTTTTAGTTGGTTAAAAAAACTTTATCTCAAGCATCCAAACAAAATATAATAAAACAAAAGTAATGAAGACAACCTTAGATTTTACTGTGTTCTTTCTGGAAATAAGTAGTTCTCTTTTTCTAGAAGATAAAACACAAATAATTTTTGTGTTTCAGGAGTGTGCTCAGCACACTGCAATTGATGTGCTCCTAAGAATTTAGAGATGATATTTAGTAGCATCTGAGATGTTCAGAGGTCATGTAGAAAATAGTTGAATCCCTGATCTGCACATGTATCCCAAGCATCTTTGGAAAAGTTATCTTCAGACTGGTACATTGTCTGTGGGCAGGGGTGACTGGAGAGCCAATGTTAATGTGGGGAACTCTCTTGTGAGTTAGTAATGGTTTGAATGAGAATGACCCCCATAGCTTCATCATTTAAATGTTTGGTCCCCAGTTAGTGGAACTGTTTGAGAAGGAGGGGAGGTGTGGTCTTGTTGGAGAAGGTGTATTATTGGGGATTGGCTTTAAGGGTTTTCAAAAGCCCATACAAGCCCCCCCCCCCCGCCTGCTCCTTGTAGATCAGGATATAAAGCTCTCAGCAACTGTCCCAGCGCCAAACCTGTCTGCTTCCAGGCACGACGCTCACAGAGCAACCCTCTAAAACTGTAAGTAGAGCCCAAATTAAATGCTTTATGTTCTAAGAGTTCCCCTAGTCATGGTGTCTCTTCACCAACAGAGCAGTGACTAAGGCAGTCTTACAATACACATCCATCAAGAACAAAGTGGTTAGCTTTGTTTAATTTTAACCTTCCTGCTGTTTCTTGTCTATTTTTCTATTCCTTGTTCATTTGTGTGCACAATTTTGAAAGAGGTCTCTAGAAATACCACCCCCACATTGTAGCTGAGTGTTCTGAAGCTGCCAGTATTTCTCATCTTATTGTGAACATTTCTTCCTTACCATACACCAAGCAGTAAAGTAAAAGTATAATGCAGCATGACTCATTTGCAAAGTGACCGAGGCCTTGGGCCTTTATCTTTGTTCTGTAAATCCTTTAAATACAAACTCAATAATAAATTTCAACTTAAGCCAAGTTCAGTTGGGAATGAGGACAACATGGTTCCAATGTCACTGAGCTATTCAGAAATTATCATAATGTACAAACATCAATTCACTCTAATGGGCAAAGGAGAGGATAAAAAGAAATTCCATTACTTCTGAAATAAAAATCACCACAAACTTGCAATAAAATAATAGCCAACATTCATAAATATATGTGGCCAAATTGGTAGAGATAATCAATAAATGTAATTTGTTCACTTCCTCAGTGGGTCTAACCAACTTTTGAACCATGGGGCCATAAGAATTGTCCTGAATATGAGCAACATTTCTTCCTATGCCAACTCATACCCAAGCTGGAATTTCCCTTAGTCATTTACCCTCTGAAAGTACACAGACCCATTTCATTGCTATTTCTGAAGTGTCGTTTCTCAGGAGACAAAATCGCCTTGCTGAATCATCTGCCCCCACATTGACAGGATGAAATACAAGGACTTCCATCTGGGCCTGGCTCGCTCCAACATCTCCTTCATCTTTTCTTTCCTTGGCCATGCTGACATCCCCAAGTTGTTTGCCACTATTGATGGACTATTTGCAACTACGGAGGGCAATACACTTGGAGAAGAAAGAAGGGAATCACAAGAAGAGGAGGAGGAAAGAGGAAGAGAGGGAGAAAGGGGCAGTGAAGGTTGAGCGGGAGGCAGCAAGAGAATGAACTACAGCATTCATTCCTATAATCATCAGGGTTACAGCCCACACAGACTGGTCAACTTCTGCATCAGTTCCCACAGTTCCCACGCCCAAGCAACTGTGATGAGTTTACCAGCTCTGGGTTGTCTGGATATAGTGAATTAATAGCTCCAACTTGACTGACTGTCTCAGATAAAGACTACTCCCAGGGATGAGTACTGAGCTAATCCCACCAAATGAGATGCTGTTAAAATGAGATGCTGGTGAGGCAGTGGTGTGGATATGGAAAGCCATGGGGTCCACCATCAGTGAGGAGGAGGCTTGAGAGAGAGGATGGCTTGTGGGCATCCCTCATAAACTTTATGAGAGATGTCCCTAAGGATGTGTACCTGGAAAGAGGATGGCAAAGCTGGAGTGGGCAGAGCAGCAGGGTTAATGACACATCTCATTTACCTCATGGAGACCTTTGAACCTGAATGGGTCTTCAGTGGGTCAAAATGGGTAGCTTTGATTCTCCCATGTAAAGCTTCCACTGCACGTGGCCTCTGGGAGAGAAGCTATGGTTCTCTTCTGCAGGTCTGTGGATTTCCAGCTCTGGAGCAGAACCTGTCCAGAGGACGTCTAGCTGCAGGCATAGCATGCCCTCCACCAATGGGACCTGTGAGAAGAACAGCGAGTTCTTCTCACTAAAGGTAAATTGTAGCATTCTGTGGCACTCTGTCCACAAAGACACTGGGCTTTGGTAGGGACCCAAGACTCAGACTGTCCCGCCCAACCATGGAGAATGGGGTTTCTCTAATTGATGCTTTGCTCTCAAGCTGTATGAGATCCACAGACACAGAATGAGCCCATCTTCCTTAGCCTATGCCTTCATTCTTTATTGCTCTCCAACTCCAGAGAGCAAAGCATGACCACATCATCATTTAGCTTTCTGAGAAAATAAAGTTTGAGGCTACTAGCTAAGTGACAGTTATGTGACAGCATCCCTCTCCATACCAATAGGACAAACAACAATAGTTTCCATTGAGAAAGAGAGAAAGAGTCATTTATAAGCAGCAACCAAATAAGGAAAAGAGACAGGGGTGGGCACAATAGGCAGTTGGGAGGCCGCCAGTGAACATGATTGCTCCAGAACCAATACTGACAAAAGAAATGACCACAAAGTCTCCTGGCTTCTCATTAATATCTTCCATCCAGAAACTTCTAGACCAATGAGAAGTAGACAGTCTTTTTGATAATCTTATTCTACTATTTAGATAGTTTGGTGTTTTATATCAAATCAACCCATATTAGTGTATTTAAGTAATCACTACTTGTATAACAAAACCCAAATCAGAAATAAAAATACTCCATCTAGGGACTGGTAAGATAGCTCAATTGTTACAAGCATTTGTTGACTTTGCAAAGGTAGATTCCTAGGACCCACCTGACAGCTCACAACTGTCTGTAACTCCAGTACCAAGGGATCTGATGCCCTCTTTTGATCTGTTGGGTACCAGGTGTCTTAGTCAGGGTTTCTATTCCTGCACAAACATCATGACCAAGGATCAAGTTGGGGGGGAAAGGGTTTATTCAGCTTACACGTCCAATTGCTGTTCATCACAAAAGGAAGTCAGGACTGGAACTCAAGTAGGTTAAGGAGCAGGAGCTGATGCAGAGTCCAAGGAGGAATGCTGCTTACTGGCTTGCTTCTCCTGGCTTGCTCAGCCTGCTTTCTTATAGAGCCCAAGACTAGCAGCCCACAGATGGTACCACCCACAAGGGGCCCTCCCCCCTTGATCACTAATTGAGAAAATGCCTTACCTCTGGATCTCATGGAGGCATTTTCTCAACTGAAACTCCTTTCTCTGTGATAACTCCAGCTTGTGTCAAGTTGACACACAAAACCAGCCAGTACAGTTGACCCCTTGTCAACTGGACACACAAACACATCACCAATAAGCCTCAACCTTTACTTCCTTATTCATCCCCAAGATCTAAATAACTTTAAAAGTCCCACAGTCTTTGCAAATTCTTACATATTAACATTTCAGTCCATTTTTAAAAATTTTTAATTTTTTAAATTTTTGATACTTTATTTACATTTCCAATGTTTCCCTCTTTCCAGGTCTCCTCTTTGGAAACCCCCTACCCCCTCTCCCTCCCCCCTCCTCTAAGAGGGTATTCCCCCTGCCACCCACACATCCACCCACTCCCATATCCCCACCTTGACATTCCCCTTTACTGGGGCCTCTAACGCCCTCAGGCCCAAGGGCCTCTCCTCCCCCTGATGGCCAAAAAGGCCCTCCTCTGCCACATATGTGGTCCAAGCCATGGGTCCCGCGATGTGTATTCTTTGGTTGGTTGGTGGTCCAGCCTCCTGGAGCACCAGAGGGGTCAGGCCAGTTGACACTGTTGCTCCCTCCATAGGGCTGCAGACTCCCTCAGCTCCTTCAGTTCCTTCTCCCACTCCTCCATCTGGGACTTCACTCTCAGTCCAGAGGTTACTGTAAAGTGAAACTTGAGTAATCCGAACTTTGGGGCTAAAATCCACTTATCAGTGAGTACATACCATGTTCGTTCTTTTGTGACTGAGCTACCTCCCTCAGGATGATATTTTCAAGTTCCATCCATTTGCCTGTGAATTTCATGAAGTCATTGTTTTTAATAGCTGAGTAGTACTCCATTGTGTAAATGTACCACATTTTCTGTATCCATTCCTCTGATGAGGGACATCTGGGTCGTTTCCAGCTCTTGGCTACTATAAATATGGCTGCTATGAACATGTGTCCTTATTACATGTTGCAGCATCTTCAAGGTATATGCCCAGGAGTGGTATAGCTGGGTCCTCAGGTAGTATTATATACATTTTTCTGAGGGTCCGCCAAACTGATTTCCAGAGTGGTTGTACCAGCTTGCAATCCCACCAACAATGGAGGAGTGTTCCTCTTTCTCCACATCCTCACCAGCATCTGCTGTTACCTGAGTTTTTGATCTTAGCCATTCTTACTGGTGTGAGGTGGAATCTCAGAGTTGTTTTGATGTGCATTTCCCTGATGACTAAGGATGTTGAACATTTCTTTAGGTGCTTCTCAGCTCTACGAATTTCCTCAATTGAGAATTCTCTATTTAGCTCTGTTCCCCATTTTTTGATACGGTTATTTGGTTTTCTGGAGTCTAACTTCTTGAGTTCTTTGTATATATTGGATATTAGCCCTCAATCAGACATAGGATTGGTAAAGATCTTTTCCCAATCTGTTGGTTGCTGTTTTGTCCTATTGATAGTGTCCTTTGCCTTACAGAAGCTTTGTAATTTCATGAGGTCCCATTTGTCGATTCTTGATCTTAAAGCAAAAGCCATTGGTGTTCTGCTCAGGAACTTTTCCCCTGTGCCCATGTATTTGAGACTCTTCCCCACTTTCTCTTCTATTAGATTCAGTGTATCTGGTTTTATGTGGAGGTCCTTGATCCACTTGGACTTGAGCTTTGTACAAGGAGATAGGAGTGGATCAATTTGCATTCTTCTACATGTAGACCGCCAGTTGATCCAGCACCATTTGTTGAAAATGCTGTCTTTTTCCCACTGGGTAGTTTTAGCTCCTTTGTTGAAAATCAAGTGACCTTAGGTATGTGGGTTCACTTCTGGGTCTTCATTTCTATTCCATTGATCTACTTGCCTGTCACTGCACCAATACCATGCAGTTTTTATCACTACTGCTCTGTAGTACAGCTTGAGGTCAGGGATGCTGATTCCCCCAGAAGTTCTTTTGTTGTTGAGAATAGATTTTGCTATCCTGGATTTTTTGTTGTTCCAAATGAATTTGAGAATTGCTCTTTCTAATTCTATGAAGAATTGAGTTGGAATTTTGATGGGGATTGCATTGAATATGTAGATTGCTTTTGGCAGGATGGCTGTTTTTACTATATTAATCCTGCCAATCCAAGAGCATGGGAGACCTTTCTATCTTCTGAGGTCTTCTTCTATTTCTTTCTTCAGAGACTTGAAGTTCTTGTCATACAGATCTTTCACTTGTTTGGTTAGAGTCACACCAAGATACTTTATATTGTTTGTGACAATTGTTAAAGGTGTCATTTCCCTAATTTCTTTCTCAGCCTGTTTATCCTTTGAGTAGAGGAAGGCTACTGATTTGTTTGAGTTAATTTTATATCCGGCCACTTTGCTGAAGTTGTTTATCAGCTGCAGCAGTTCTCTGGTGGAGTTTTTCAGGTCACTTAAGTATATGATCATATCATCTGCAAATAGTGATATTTTGATTTCTTCCTTTCTAATTTGTATCCCTTTGACCTCCTTTTGTTCTCTAATTGCTCTAACTAGAACTTCAATTACTATATTGAATAGATAGGGAGAGAATGGACAGCCTTATCTAGTCCCTGATTTTAGTGGGATTGCTTTGAGTTTCTCTCCATTTAGTTTGATGTTGGCTACTGGTTTGCTGTATATTGCTTTTACTATGTTTAGGTATGGACCTTGAATTCCTGATCTTTCCAGGACTTTTATCATGAAGGTATGTTGAATTTTGTCAAATGCTTTTTCAGCATCTAATGAAATGACCATGTGGTTTTTTTCTTTGAGTTTGTTTATGTAGTGGATTACATTGATGGATTTCCAGGTATTAAACCATCCCTGCATCCCACAATCTTTGCAAATTCTTACATATTAATATTCCAGTCCCTTTTAAACATCCAATCTGTTAAAATTCAAAATCTTTTAAAAATTCAAAGTCTGATAACTGTGGGCTCCACTAAAATACCTTCTTACTTCAGGAGGGAAAATATATCAGGGCACAGTCACAATCAAAAGCAAAACCAAACTCCAACAGTCCAATGACTGGGATCCACTCACAATCTTCTGAGGTCCTCCAAGGGCTTGAGTCACTTCTCCAGCTCTGCCCTTTGTAGCACACTCCTTGTCTTCTAGGCTCCAGATGCCTGTAGTCCACTGCTGCTGCTGTTCTTGGTGGTCATCTCATGGTACTGGCATCTCCAAAACACTGCTGTCTTCCACTACAACTAGGCTTTACCAACAGCCTCTCATAGGCTCTCTTCATGGTGCCAAGCCTCACCTCCTTTGCATAACCCCTTCAGTCCTGGGCCATCAATTGCAACTGAGGCTGCACCTTCACCAATGGCCTTCCTCGGCCTCTCACAGTGCCCAGACCTCAGCTGCTCTTCATGACTCCTTCATGCCTTCAAAACCAGTACCACCTGGGTGACTCTTACACATTACCAAGTCCAGCCACAGCACAAGATACAACCCTGGCTATCTCTGGAATGCAGCCTCTGTGCTCTCAGAAAACACTTCTCAGATTTCACCCCAGTGATGCTGGTCTCTTCTTAATCACCTCTATTATCTTAGCTCCAGCTAACCAGCATCAATAGTCCCAGCAATGCAATGGTTTTTCTTTAGTAGTTCTGGTATCTTGTTAATCACAGCTGATTTCTTCAGCCCAGTTAACCAAAACCACAGAATCTTAAATTAAACTAGCAATGGCCCTGATAAGAATCTTTAATCTTCCCTCTGAAATTTCACAAGCCAGGCCTCCATCTTCTGCACTGTTCTCAACATTATCTTCCAAGCTCCTACACAACATCCCACAGAGCTCTTAACACCGAATGGACCTTCTAGCTCAAAGTTCCAAAGTCCTTCCATGGTCCTCCCCAAAACATGGTCAGGTTGTCACAGGAATACCCCACTACTCTGGTACCAATTTGTCTTAGTCAGAGTTTCTATTCCTTCACAAACATCATGACCAAGGATCATGTTGGGGAGGAAAGGATTTATTCAGCTTACACTTCCAATTGCTTTGTTTCAGGGTGTTTGATGACAGTCAAGGGGAAAGTAGTGAAGACAGGGACAAAAACCATGCAAATGCTGAAGAGAGTGTTGACACAAAATTGTGTATCTTTAAGTGCTAAAATTCTATTTTGCAAGTGATGGAACAAGACAAAAATCCAAAGCAGTTTCGATCTGTACTCTGAGCCATGCTAGAGCTCACAGATACCCATGGGCATAAAACTCTACCGCCAATTCAATGAGCTGATGGGAGTTGCTGTGCCCCGAAAGGGAACTAGTAGATCAGGGCACCAGGCAACTGGTAATTATGGAATCATGGATGTGACCATCTGCAGGCAGGAGATTTCTGCAAAGCTTCAAAAATATGCAGACTTACTTCTTAGAACATAAAAACTCTCCCAGAACCTAGAAGTCTGATGTTAGCAGATATCACACACACACACACACACACACACACACACACACACACACCCCAAAACAACCTTAGTATGGATTTCAATATTTGTGCTCTCAAATGAGTGAGGGCTTAAATTTTTAATTTGAAAGGCATTCATAAATAAGCCCTATGAAACAAATTTCTATGGTAAACTATTTTAAGGGAAATAGATTCTTGTCTCTTATAATGGATCCTGATTATAGTTTACCCTCCCTCTACTCCTCCCAGTTCCTTGAAACCTTCCTTCCCCTCTGGATCCACTCCCTTTGTGTCTCTCATTAGAAACAAAACAAAACAAAATAAACAGCAGCAACAACAAGAACAAAAAGAGGCTTTTAAGAGATAATATCCAAACATGACAAAATAAAATATACTAAGATGAAGCAAAAGCATTCATATTGAAGAGTCCCAAGGGCAGGTACTAGAATTAAAGACCCATTTGTTCTCACAGGCAGGAGTTTGATAAAAATACTAAAGTTGTAATATATATTCAGAGGACCTAGTGCAGACCCATGGAAGCCTTATGGTTGACACTTTAGTCTCGTATTTGATTTTCTTAGTTGATGTAGTTGTTGTTCTGTTGGTACCCTCCATCCCCTGTGACTCTTAAAAATCTTAAAAATCCCCCCTTCTGAGGGAATTCCTGGGCTCCAAGAGGATTTGATGAAGACCTCCAATTTAGACTCTCTTTCCAAATAATGCCTAGCTGTGGGTCTCTACATCTGTTCCCATCTGCTGCCAGAGGAAGTCTCTCTGAAGATGACTAGTTAAGGCACTGATCTATGAGTATAGCAGAATTCATGTTATTGATTTTTTTTTTAAAAGATCAGTCATGTTTAGTTTTACCCTACATGTCTGGCTTATGTAGTGTCTGGTTCTTGGTTACCCAAGCAGTGTTGGGTATGGGTTCCTTCTTGTGGAGTGGGCCTTAAGTCAAAGTAGGCATTGGTTGGATATTCCTGTTATGCCTAAACCGTGAGGTCCCCATAGACCAGCAGAGACTACCAGGAGTCCAACTCATATGCAAAAGCAAAGAGTCTTTATTCATGCTGGAGTTTGTACCCTCCAACCTCTTGAGCACAGCGGAAGGTGTGAAAGGTCCTGAGCTAGTATAGCCTTGCCTATTTATCATGGTTGCTGTAACAGGGTGAAGGAACTTTACAACTTGGCAGTTACATGATTGGTTGACAATTGCTTGATGTACTTCTATTGGCTAGCAATGATTTCAGCTTGGTATGAGCAATGGTTGCTAGCTTAATAACCTACTTTAGACATTAGTTACTTTCCCCTTAAAAACTGATTGGTTGTTGCTAAGCATGGAGTGGCTATTTGCTCAGGGGAATTGTGATTGTTACCAGGGTAACACAGCTCCCAGAACAAGTTGGAATTTTTCCAGTAGCTGAGTTCATTCAGAGGGCAAGTTCATCATAAAATGGAGTCTGAAAGCAAAATGGAGTTTGTAATGTTAGGCTGGGTCCTTCAATTCCCACAAGTTCTCTGCCACTATTACCTAGAATATTTGGCAGGCAGGACAGATTGTAGGCTTTTCACTGATTTTGTGTCCATGTTTTTCTTTCGGTAGCCTGCAGAGTACCTTCCTGCATAAAATTAGCTAGAATATAGAAATGAAGGCTCCATGTAAGCACCAGCATTCTTCTCCATATTCAATGAGTTGTGAGGGTATTGTCATCAGCAACGGAGTCCTGCCATCAATTTTCAGAGAGCAACATTTTGACATAGAATCATCCTGGTTTGTTTGGGGATTTCCATGGAACCCCCTTGGAAAACAACTCAACTGAATGTGACCCAGTCCTGCCACTGAAACAGGAGATGGCCAGTTGAGACTCATTAACCCCAATTATGAGGAGTCCTCACTAGGATCACCTTCACAGATTGCAGGAAGGTTCCACTGCACTAGGTTTCCACACTGCCCCCCAAATGCCCAATTCCAGTAATCTCCTTCTCTGCACTCCCCCCTTTATCCCATTTCCTCTCAGTGACTTGATCACTTCTGTTCCCATTCCCACCTTCCCCCAGCGCACCCCCAAAATCTATTCTATTTCCTCTTCCCAGGGGGATCCATGCATCTTACCACAAATCTTCTCTGCCTAACCTCTCTGGGTCTACACATTGTAGCTTGCTTATCATTTCTTTTGTTGAGGCCTGCCCCCATCCCCAGAATAGCTGTAGCCATTTTATTCCACACCTGCTAGCTATTTCATATTGTTGCTATCATATGTCTGCCAGCCATTAACACAAAAAAAAAAAAAACTTGACCCAGAGCAAGGCCATGCTGATCACATATCCTGTTGTGTGCTATATGAGGTTTGGTAATCTTAAGAAATTCCACAAAGGTTTACATACAACCCATCAAATTGAAGGTAAATATAAACTGTTGTGTCTAAAATGGCTTGAGTCAGAGTCGACAAGCAGGCAGCACTTCCTGTGCCTGCATATGAGTTCATTATGGGTCTTTTGGTTTTAGCCTTTATAAGCTGACAAAGAAAGATGTTCCCTGTTGAAGGCTCAGCCTCCGAATTCCGAGCTATGGCCCTGATACATCAGCCTTAAGGTGTACATTCAATAAATCATCCCTGTCTGACTGACTGAGATCAGGGTTTGTGTGGTTTGTGGGCAACTCTTAGATCCCAACAATTTAATGGCTAGTGTCCACTTATAAGTGAATACATATCATATTTATCTTTCTGGGTCTGGGCTACCTCACCCAGAATGATTTTTTTCTAGTTTTGTCCATTTGCCTGCAAATTTCATGATGTCTTTTTGTTGTTTGTATTTTTAGCAGCTGAATATTATTTCTTTGTACCACATTTTCTTTACTCATTCTTTGGTTGAGGGACATCTAAGTTGTTTCCAATTTCTAACTCTTATGAATAAAGTTGCAGAGCTGAGTGAGAAATTTTCCTTGTGGTAGGATGGAACATACTTTGAGTATATGTCCTAGAGTGGGATATCTGGGTCTTGAGGTAGATTAAATCCCAATTTTCTGAAGAACAACCATAGTGATTTCCATAGTGGCCATACAAGTTTGCACTCCCACCAGCAATGGAGGAGGATTCCTCTTGCTCCACATCTTCACCAGCTTGTGCTGCCACTTGTGCTGATCTTAGCCAATCTGACAGATGTACCATAGACTCTCAAAGTAGTTTTGATTTGCATTTCCCTGATGGCTCAGGATGTTGAACATTTTTTAAAATGTTCTCAGCCATTTGAGATTTCTCTGTTGAACAATCTCTTTTTAGATCTGTACCCCATTTTTAATTGAATTATTTAGTTTTTTGATATCTAGTTTCTTGAGTTCTTTATATATTTTAGATATTAGTTCTCTATTGGATGTGGAGTTGGAAAAAAATCTTTTCCCACTCTGTGTGCTACCATTTTGTCCTATTGATGGTGTCTTTTGCCTTTTAGAAGCTTTTTAGTTTTGCTTTTAACTCAGGTATGGTTGTGTGAGGTTGTAATCCCAACTCTGGGGAGACAGAGACAAGCAGATCCCTGGCGATCGAGCCTGATTGGTGAGCTCTTCAGTTATATATATATACACACACACACACACACACACACACACACAGACACATACATACACAGACACACACACACAGACACACATATACACACACACATGCACATGCACACACACGCCCCCCACATGCACTCACACATACAGGTTCATGCAAAAGAACACATGTACATACACACACACACACAGAGAGAGAGAGAGAGAGAGAGAGAGAGAGACCCATGTGCCCATGAGCTCTCTCACAAACACAAAGGAAAATAAATCTAAGAGTTTTGCTCATTCACCCCTTCTGTATTTTTTATGTTGAAGGCCTGTGGAAAAGACAGAGAAGATATACGTTTACCTTTGATATCTCTGCTGTCCAGTGAGAAAGAAAGTTTGTGTTTAATTGATGTATTACCACATCATAGGGTGCACATTACCAAAGAGGTATGAGCTATGTTACGAAACTACGACATGAAAGGCAGCCAAGTCTTTTGAAGAAGTCACCATCTACCCAAAGAGTTTTCTAGATATATCTTGAGGTATGAGGAGAAATTGGTCTTTCCGAGGGAAAAGAAGAAGTGATGGTGAGTGCAAGGTGGGAGGGGGTGTTCTGAAAACAGGGCCAGTGTGGGCACGTGCCAAATAATGGCGTCCACATGTTGATATCCAGCTATCAGACTTCTAGCCAAGGAGAAAGTGTGTGTGTGTGTGTGTGTCCCACTACAAAAGTTTTTGTAATTAAATATTTTTAAAATTCCAGCTTCTTGTTGAACTTGTTAACTATTTTAACTTTTCCCCCCACAGCAGATCCAAGCTTTCTCAACTGTGTTCCCACAGTGCACTCCTGAGAACTGCATGCAAATCTCTTACCAAATGCCATACAGCAAACGGAAAGAGTAAATAAGGCACCAGAAACGGTGGGGCAAGGTCTTCAGGCTCTGTCAGAGAGAAATGGGTCCCGTCAGCTCAGGTTGGAACACGTTTCCACCAGAGGATCCTTCAACCATTTAAGATTTCACTCATCATCATAATTACAATTCTGCCTGTTTCTGAAGGCTTTATACTCCAGCCCTACATTTTGCTCAAGGCTGACACTGGGGTTTCCCTTCAAAACCTCATAAGAACTAGAATCAGGTTAAACCAGTTTAGCAGGCTTCCAGGAGACTGAGTTATACTCTCCCACACTGCCCTGATCTTCAGACACTTGCCCCTAAATTTATGGGTGCTGGGACTGCCATGCTCCACATTCTCAGAAACACCCCAAAACAAGAAGTCTGGTCTCTGGGAGCTCAAAGAAGCAACCCAGTGAGCTGCTGTGCTGCAATAAGACTTTTCTAGAGTTGACTTTGGAATGATAACCATGAAGTCATGTGTAATCTTTCTCATCTGGGCCCTCAGAGGGGAACCTCTCAGAGCTCTCTGCATTGATAACGAAGGGCATTTTTCTTAAATACTGTAAGAGTAATTGACCAAATCACCCTTCAGAATGAGCTTGATTAGGAGAGAGCCTTGTGCCATGGTAGAGGCACTGGGAGGCCTTGAGATGAGAGAGTAAGGAGACTGAGCATCATGTAACAGATAATATGATGAGAACTTAAAGGGAAAAGGGATTTTTTTTCCTTTCAAAACTTGAAAAGAGGCTCAACTAAGAAAAATAATTTAAAGTACATTGTAAAAGAGACTGCTGCCATTACAGGACTGGAGTGTCAGTCAGCATGAGCCATAATGGCCAAGAGAGTCTTTGATTCAAACACACTCTCTCACCCAGAAGCTTCTTGACAGGAAGATATGGTTAAAACACAGCTATGTATTACCATTGAGGAAGGACCCAGGAAGATGGATGCCACTTTCCAGCTTGTGGAGCATACAGTGGCAGTGACTGCTAAATGTCACTGTAGCTTCAATGGATAGAATTCTGTAACCTAGGTGTCATTGCCACTGCTGGTCACCCTCTTGGGGAACTGTGGGAGTTTTAAGGGTTCTAGCTCCATAATATGTGCCTTGAGATGAGGACTCTAGAGGAGGCTCACATCTTACATGGGATCACTGAGGCTAAGTAGCAACTGGAGACCAGTCACATGATGGAAATGGGGAGAAATGGGACTCTCAGAGTCATCAGGCTGGGTGATTCTTTGCATTCCTGCACATGGAGTTCAGAAAACAGTGAATTCTGTAACTTCAGTGCAAGAAAACCAGTCCACGGGGCTCAGATTTCTCAGAAATAATGTCTAGGTCAGGTATCTAGGGGTTGCTAACTTCAGATCCAAAGACTTTGAGGAGAGACCAAGAAAGCAGTGTGTGCTGGCTTTGGTCCACAGTCAGTCTCAAAGGAGCATTTAAAAAAAAAAAAAAAGGCAGGCAAGGAGGGGAGGAAAGAAGAAAATGGTAGCTGAACTACTGGGTCATCTACTGGTTGACAAGCACAGCAGCCAAAGTCACTCAAACTGGGATTTGTTCCTGTGTTGGATAACTGAAATTCTGATTTCTGAAGCATGGCTGCATCTAAAATCTGTGGTAGAAAGGTAAGTAGGCATGTTCCCATCTTCTATATTACTGAGAATATGAGGGAGGTAATATAGTTGCCGCCACGCCTGCTTGCTCATATCTTTGTCTATCTGGCTGGGGAATCTTCAACAAAACACCAACTCCATATTGTCCCAACAGCCAAAAGGACACCCCTGTTTTCTTTTAAGTGTTTATTTTTAAGTGTATGTTAAAGACAAAACAAAATAACCAGCAGATCACATCTCAAAGCACTACAGACGTAAGCATGTTGGACCTAGAAAGGACTCCAGCTCCCCAGCAGGAAACTCTCACCTACAGAAGCTGACCTGTAGAGTGCTTTGGCGGTCATGAATGTTCTTGCTCAGAAAATTACCCTAAATGTCTTAAAGTTTACTTTTTAGCTCCCTACTCCCCCTACAAGTCTCAGGGACCATTACAGAAGACAGGTCAGAAAGGTTGTAGGAGCCAGAGTTGGGATGGGGGTGACAAAAAACCATTTCTCAGACACATTAGGACAATTGTACACGTAAACTCAGAGTGGTTGGGACATTATGCACAGCATCTGTGCAAGCCCAAGCCAGAGCCACAGCACAGGGTGGGGAGGTGGGGGGAGTCCCAGCTGTATATGAGGCGCTATTGGTAACTGATAGCTGCTGGGAGAGGAAGCGTCAGTTAGTTGTCTTTAAGAATGTGGACTCTGGTACTACTAACAGGCTCCAGTGAATGTATATAGTGAGTATTTATTTTATACTAATAGAATTTGATGTGTTAAAAAGAATGGGCACAAGCTGTTGGGTAGTGTGGAATGGGGGGTTTAATTTGGGAGGAGATGGAGGGATGAAAATGTTGAAAATGTATAAAAATATTTTAAAGAAAATGTCTAATAAGATAAAAGTAGCTAATAGTTTTCTAAAAATTAATAAAAGACAGTATTCCCTAAATCCTAGGATTCCAAAGTAATAAAAATACCAAGACAGTGGAAAATTAACACCACCAACAAGCACAAAGCAGTCCAGTGTATCTATTGTCAAGAGAAATATAAAAGTCATCAGAAGAAAAAGACACTTCACAGTACGCAAACAGCAGATATTGTACCCAAGGCTATGTTAGACAGACGAGGATGGGACATGGACTTAAAGATAATGATGGAAAAAATACTTTCACTCATAAAACATGTTTCAAAATGATTTTTAAAAACATTTTCTCAAATAAAAACTGAGCGAAACTGTAGTCAGAGATGTTCTGAATGACAAGCAATGTTAAAGGGCACATCTTAGAGGAGGCATAATCAACAAAACACTGAGAACTACTCAGAAAAATAGAGAATAACGAAAATGAGTAAGGAAAAATAGTTACAAAATTTGCTCTTTCTTTGAATCTGATGTAAAGTAAAACTGACTATCTAAACCTTAAAATATTTTGAACATTAAGTGGGTATTGCACACTGCAAGTGTTAGCATCACTCTGCTGGGCATCCACCAAGAGGAATGAGAGAAAATGAAAACCAATCAGCCAGAAGAGGTGGCTCACTGGGAAAAGGTACGTGCTACCAAGTTCTATTCCTGGACCCACAAGAGAGAAGGAAACAGCTGACAGCTGAGAGCTGTACTAGAACCTCTGCACATACGTCATGGAACACATATATATACACACAAACACAAGAAATAAATAAAATGTAATAGTTTTTTTTTAAAAAAAATCAATTATCTTGACAGAGAAAACTATGTGGAAAATCAATGAAACCAAAGCTTATCCTTTGAAGCAATTGATAGAATTATAAGCTTTTATTCAAATTAATCAATAAAATTAAAAAACAAAACTTATTAATGATAAGAAAGGGCGACATCACTACATAGCCTACAGATATTAAAAGGATAAGAATGAGATATTACAATCTCTAAACAACTGTGTGTCACCACCTACCAAGAAAGAAGAAATGGGAAAATTTTTTAAAATCGTGGCAGAGAAGAAAGTAGCATCACGTCAGCAAACATGGGACTTTAAGGGAATGAGGAATTCAGCAAATATTTTTTTCTTTCTGTCGCATTTGAGACCACTGAAGATAGGATAACCTGGATACATGGAGGGTTGGTTGCAAGGTGTTAAAATGAACGATCTTAAGACCATTTAAAAACAAGGAGCCTTAAGGGTAGAACATCCCAGACGCAGGAGGATGAGGCAGGATGGTCATAAGTCCTAGGCCAGCCTTGGCTATCTAGTGAGACATTGGCTCAAAAAAATAAGCAAAGATCACAAATTTAAATTTTTTGAATTAAGTAAACTGATGCATGTAACATTAGTTACAGAGGTCGTGAATGTTGACTTTTCAATTAGGATTCCACTGAAGTTAAGCAAAGGAGGCCTGTGATTATACACAATTAAGTTGGTAAGAGAGTCCAGCTTAGGATGGCTGAATGCAGCAAGAAAGGAGAGCTGTGGGCGAAACACAGCCCTTTGGTTGGGCTCCAAGACAGTCATAAGAAAATGAGTGAGACAATACAGTGTCTAGTTACCTGTGCACTGTAACAATTTTTGTGGTTTTAATTTTTCTCTATTCAGCTTGATCCAAAAATATATTAAAATAAATACCTTGGAAATGAATTTGATATGCCATGCACTTATCCTACAACCTTGCTGGTTTAGAAATGGTGTGTGTGTGTGTGTGTGTGTGTGTGTGTGTGTGTGTGTGTGTGTGTGTGTGTGTACACGTGTGCAGTGTGCAGGCGCACACGCACACGCGTGTCAAAAAAGGAAGAATGTTCTATCCTTCCCTATCTTACTCTCTTAAGACAGGGTACCTTACTGAACCTAGAACTAGGCTGGTAGCCAGTAAGGCCTAAAGATCCACCTGTCCCTGCTCCCCACAGCCCTGGCAGTACAGCACACCTGGCCACACCCTGATATTTTTTTATGTGAGTGATGGGGACTTGAATTCAGATTCTCCTACTTGAGCAATAAGTAAACACTCTTACCCACCAAACCATCTCCTGAGCCCCATCCCAAAATATTTAATTATGCTTGGCCAACAATAATATAATATGTTAATATGCGTCCTACTAAAGCAGCCTTAGGAAGTTAGTGAAAAGCAGATTCTTATGAAACATTATCATACTTATGACTTGTCAGAGTCAGTTGTGGCAAAGATAAAATAGATCTTCCCTTCAGCAAAAGAAGAATTCTGGTGAAATTTTATAGTTCACTCAGGCACTATTAATCTTCTATTAATGTACTTAAGCAGGATTACAAGGTAGAAACAGTAATGAGCACCCACACACATACCTGTGCACACACAGCAGATATATCAAACTGTTTTGCCTTTAAAATCACACATTGGGATTCACGGCAGCTAATTGCATTTATTTCTGAAAGCAATTCCGTTTGTGTTCCATTTGGTAAAATTCCTTCAAAAGTTGAAACAAAGCCAGTTTCAGTTCAGATCCCTTCTAAACAGAGAGGAAGAAATTGCATCTATTCACAAAGTGCACACTGCACCATCAAGAGACAAGAGATGCTGGCTTGCAATTTAGACGTTCTTTTGCAAACAATCTAGAAAACGGGCTATGTTGAAGTCATTCCCATACACGGTGCATTTATATTATTTTATTTCACTATTTCTGGCCAGTAATGATGATGTTAAAATACTGTAATTTAAGGCTCTGTTGGACTGCTGCTGAGGGATGGAGTGATGGACATAACCCTGAAGAATATTTTCATGGAAAGAATAAAGAAATCTTAATTTCTGTAGTTTGTTGAGCTTCTGAAAACATACTGGATACAGGAGAAACTGGGGTCCTGTTGAGGGTCTCAGTCTCATTAATAAAAGAAATTAATAATGAACCCAGATGGAAACTCAAAGAGAATTGCCTTAGTTCAAAAGACAAGCCCCAGGGCAGGCAAGAAGTGAAGCTACAGCTGTTGCCTGGAGAAAGAGGACAGAGGAGGGCAGAGGAAAAGTCAGGCTGCTGAGTGGGGAGCTCTAGAGAAAATGTCAGCAAGTCCAAAAGTTGGGGTGAAAGGTCAAAGTCCAAAGGTTGGGGTGAAAGGTCAAAGTCCAAAGGTTGGGGTGAAAGGCCAGAGTGTTGAGGGAAGTATGCTAGAAGGTAGAAAGAAGTAAAGGCAAGCGTTGCTCTTCTGAATAATTCAGAAAGTTGAGCAGACATAACCTTTACATAGCTGTTGGAGGGCTTCTAAGCTTCCTAAACTTCTGTTCTAGGGCTGGGGATTCTGGGAAGGAAACGTTTAGCATCTCATTTAAGGACTAATTATTCTACCCATCTTTCTATCGTGGCTAAAGGAGAGCCTACCTTCTTCAGAGTGCACAGAGATTGGATGATCCAAGAAAGATGTTAGGCCTACACCCAGGTGGAAGGTTTCACTTTTGATCAGGAACTTTTCTACTCTAACAATACAGTATAGTGTTTTACTGGAAAGAATTGTCTATTGATTACATAGTTACAATCTGATATAAAAACTTACAGAATAATTGGCAAGTTGTGTTCCCATTAAGACCTTGACTCATTTAATGTCCAGGCTACATGCCTTCATATAAGGCCCCATTTTAGCTGAAAACACAGGAATTCACACCAGGTCTCCAGTGTTCCTCAAATGATTAAAAATCAAGCATTTATTCAATATAAGACTCCCTGTTCTTACAGTTCAAAATTATGTTACAGCCTGTAGAGTTATTAGTTAGCATCATCAAAGAATAATTTTCCTGATTTTCTATATTTCAGTATTACAAATTCAGAAAACAAATTTACTGATTTATACATAAATAGAAAATATACATTTGAGTAACAGCTTCTAAATTCTCTGTGAAAAAAATGCTGAAAAGCACTACTAAATACATGTTCACTGGAAATTTACAAATTCTCAAGGAAATGGAGGGTAATTTGTATCCATTGTAAAAGGTGAATATAAGTTAAATTAATCAATAGATTATTTTCCAACCAAATTCCTAAACACTAACATATTGCTCAGTGATTAATTCTCTTAATGTTCAGAATGAAAGCAGGAATGACTCTAGTGAGAAATTTTGTTCAATTAAATTACTAAACAAACTAACTCACTTTAAGTACAGCCTTTGGGTATGCAGGCAAAAGGTCAGTGGATAGTCCACAAATGTGACCTGTCAGTAAAAGGTAAAATGTTATTATATCGAGTACAAGATGTTTGTCCCACAAAAATTCCATGATATATCTAGGTTATCTCAATGTAATTTAAAATATAGTCAAGTAATCATTTTGTGCCTAATAATATATGTACTTCTTCAAATTCATAGGAACATATGACACATTTCTGCTTTCTGAGTTACCTAGTACCAAATTTTATAAATCTTAGGCCTTTAAGTACTCACATATGGGCATGTAAACACAAAATATATATGTGTTTCTTTATCTAAAAATTGGATTATGGCATGAAATGTACAAGTATTAAAACAAATCTAAGCACACTTATAAAACTAAATCCCAATTAACAATTGGTTGGTTCATAACATTGTCATTTCTGTATTTTTAGTTTCTTCAACGTTCAATAATCATGTGTTTAAAATATAAAAACACTTTTAGAATAAGTCCAATAATTAATTAAATAAATAAGATGATTGCATGTAATTACAGGTACAAAATAATGAAACTTGCCCAGTTGAAGTCAAAATCATTGCCTTCATTACTTTAATGTTGCTACCACAGAATGTCTAAAGAAGAGCAACTTAGAGGAGAAAGGGTTTGTTTTGGCTCTAATTCTGGAGTGGGGCAGTTTGTCATGAAGGGAAAGCACAGCAGCAGGGACAGGAGCTCTTCCTGGCCCCTACCAAGCAGACAAATAAAACAGGAAGTGGGCCAGGCTGTAAAACCTCAAAGCCCACACCTAGTGATGTATTTCCTCCAGCAAAGGTCCACCTTTTAAAGGTTCCAGAACTTTCTCAAATAGACTGACAACTGGGGACCAAGTGCTCAAACACTTGAGCCTGTGTGGCAGGATTCTCTTTCCAAGCACAAGGAGGGTTTTTCAGATGGTCTTCTCATTAAACTGCTAGCATAGTGAGCTCAACTCCCTTTGTCAGCTTAGAAAACAAATTGGCTGAACTTTGTGGTTGATGAAATGCTTGAGAATCTGAGCAGATCGGCAATCAGTAAAGAGACAAATTCAGAATAAAATGTCTCCCATTAAAGAAAGCTCAATGACTTCAAAGTTTGGTGAGATCTATCAAAATTTTAAAGAAAAATTAATTAAAGCCAGTCCTCAAACTCATTCAAAAACAGTTTAAAAGGAGGAGAAGAGAGAGAAAGAAGGGAAGGGGGAGAGGGAGGAGGAAAAAGGAAGGGGAGGAGGAAGGAGGAGGAAGGAGGAGGGGAAGGGGCCTCCAAACTCATTTTGTAATCCAAAACAGCATGACACTAAAGCCCGAAAACAAAAAGAGATGAAAAGAAAAGCAGTAATCCCATATCCCTAATAAATATTGGTGTCAAAATCTTCAACACAGCCCTAACAGATTGAATTGAACAGCACTTTAAATACAAGGGAGGCTCGGAGTGTGTGAATCAATAAACATTATATACCATCATAACAAATAGAGAATGGAAATACCCATTTCCATTTGGATTTGCTAAATGGATAAGAGAGAGGCCTTTGAAAAACTCAACCTTCTTCCCTGGTAAACTTCTAGCAACCTAAGAATGAGCTTCGACACAGCAAATGGTATCAGAGGGGCCTCTTAGGTCATCTTCCTCGGTGAAGAAAACCTTTAAGATCTAGAAAATAGCCAGTCTAGCTCTCACCAATACAGAACAGTCTACACCAGACTACACAGAGTCTGTAGTGGTTTAAATAGGAGTGGCTTCCATAGAATCACGTGTGTGAATGCTTGGCCATAAGAAATGGCACTATTAGGAGACTCTGTCCTTGTGGGAGGAAGTATGTCACTGTGGGGGTGGGCTTTGAGGTCTCCTATGCCCAAGCTATGCCCAGTGTGGCTCATAGTGGCTTTGGCTGCTCGTGGATCAAGATGTAGAACTCTCAGCTCCTTCTCCAGCACCATGTCTGCCTACATGCTACAGTGTTTCCACCATGATGAAAATGGACTAAACCTATGAAATTGTAAGCCAGCCCCAGTGAACTGTTTTCCTTTATAAAAATTGCTATGGTCATAGTGTCTCTTCACAGCAATAAAACCTTAACTGAGACAGCATCCTAGCCAGAGTAGTCAAGAAAGAAAAGTAAAGGAAGAAAAAGAGTACATTTGAATTAATGTGAAATTAACTCTCTCTGCAGATGGCATGATCTCATGTTTCTAACACATGAGACTCCAGTACAACACACTAGAAATGTTTTTAAAATGGGGCAAAGTTGAGGGAACAAAGCAGCATACAACAGGCAGTGACGGGGAATGAAAGAGAAGGAGAAAGAGAAGAAGAAGGAATTAAGAAAAAAATCCATTTAGAATATCACAGAAAACCAAGCATGATTTAACGTTTATACAAGAAATGAAAAGCCATCTTATTTGTGGATTGGAAATTAGACATCATTAAATAATACCTGTACTACCTGATGTAGCCTGGCGCTACCACAATTTTAATTACATTTTTCACAGAAATAATTTTAAAAGGCATAAAATTTAAATTTAAAAAAAACTCAAATAATCAAATGAATGTCCGCAGAGGACAATGGGTAGAGCTGAAGGCATCGTACTCCAGGGTTCATAGCCTTACTACAAAGCAGGTGTGGTTAATACAGTTGGTATTGTTATAAAGGCAGCCATAAAGTCAGCATGGAGCCACACAGCTCAGGAGGAAGGAACCCTTGTGATCACAGCTGAGAACACACAGAGAGAAAGACTAGTCTCTTCTACATGTGCTGTTGGGAAAGTCAAACATTCTTATTTAGAAGAATAATATTGGATACTTATAAACCATGCCATAGGAAAAAATTACGCTCAACTGTGTTAAAACAAAATGACACCAACAACAGAACAACCTTCGTGTATGGTGAACCCTCTGGAAAATGTGGGATACACAGGCACAGACAAACACACACATACAAATAAAAGCACAAAAGTAACTACATGTATTCAAAGGTATATAGTATGGCAAATGTGAACAAGGCCATGAAAGAACAGATGTGATTTTGTTACATTCAAATATTCCAGTACATACGAAGAACTACTTAAGAGAAAAGTCACCAGAACAAGACAGTAATCTTGAAAAGTAGCACCAATTACAGGCAAGTCGTTTGCAGTCGAGGAAGCGCAAAATTAACTGCAGCCAGAAAAACGCAGGTTAGCAATAGATCTCACTTAACTATTCTACAGACAAAGAGCAGAGAGGACTTGTCTCGTCGAGTGAAGAAAGTACAAGCTATGACAGAGCTATTCTGGCCTTCCAAAGAATGATGTCTTCACACAGCTTGGCAGCTGGTATCTTCATCATATTTATCTGAATGTTACATGTAGCCATTAGCACCTGGGAGTTGGAGGCAACCTGAAAACACAATAGATAAAATGTGTAGATGAACACATGTGTGTATACAATAAAAGAGAAATGTGGGCAGGTGTGTGTGTATCTCATGACATGGATGGATGCCAGAAGCATGAGTTTACTTGAAAACAAATTGAGATGTACATTGCAACCTTTAACCAAAACACCTACACACACACACACACACACACACACACACACACACACACACACACACACACACTGTAAAATATCCCCAAATGAAACAACAGTATTGTGTCTGTGGGTGTTTGTCCTCTAACGCTTAACCAACAGCGCTGATACTGAGCACCTAAAGCAGCACCATTTTTTGACAAATCCCTCTGTCACGAATTGAAGCCTGGCCTGGTCTCAGTTGGCCACAGAGGTCATTTGTTGTTGGTTGACTTGGTCTGTCTCTTCCAAAACTTCTCCATTCCCACAGTCCTGATGTCTTTAATATGCTGGGGTCTCCATAATTTTACCAGGGGCCTCTTAGCCTCTCTCCACTTACTCTGAATAAGCCAGTGCTCACCTGGATACCTTGGCCATTTGTGCCCTAGGGTCTCAAGTTCACTTTCTAACCTAGTGGGGACTCATAATTGCTTCCCAGACAAGATCACTCCAGGAAGCCAGCATCTGTGCTAATGGGTGTATATCCCCCCCCCCCCATGAGACTATCCATCTCCCCGGGGCATTGCTCCTTTCAACAAGTAAGTAGGCTCTGGACTGCACTTCTAGTCTTTCCATTATCCTTTAACAAGTGTAGAGACAGAAGGGGACCTTAGGACTGCAGTGGCCTGGATTGTACCGTCAACTAACCACTAAAATCTCATGCCTCACCCAGGAGAAGAATGAGGCAAATCAGTTGTTTTCTAGAGTAATGGACTTTCCACCTGGGAGTGGAGGTCTCCAAAGCTTCCAGATCACAAGTGCAGAATTCAACCAAGGAGCAGCTTAAGTTATGTGCAGGAACCAAACCAAGGGTTCCTAAGTTCTCTACGATTACCCAGGGCCAAGAATACTGGGCTGTGCTTTGTCCAAGTGTTAGAATTGCTTTTCTGTCACTCTTGGAAGTCATTTCATTCTTGAACTTATATCCAGTTCTAGTTAAGATGGTAAGAGCTGTCAGTACAAAATATTCTGCTGAAGTGGCCGGATACAAAATTAACTCAAACAAATCAGTAGCCTTCCTATACTCGAAGGATAAACAAGCTGGGAGAGAAACTAGGCAAATGACACCCTTCACAATTGTCACAAACAATATAAAGTATCTTGGTGTGACTCTAACCAAACAAGTGAAAGATCTGTATGACAAGAACTTCAAGTCTCTGAAGAAAGAAATCGAAGAAGACCTCAGAAGATGGAAATATCTCCAATGCTCATAGATTGGCAGGATTAATATAGTAAAAATGGCCATCCTGCTGAAAGCAATCTACAGATTCAATGCAATCCCCATCAAAATTCCAACTCAGTTCTTCATAGATTTAGAAAAAGCAATTCTCAAATTCATATGGAATAACAAAAAACCCAGGATAGCAAAAATTATTTTCAACAATAAAAGAACTTCTGGGGAAAGCAGCATCCCTGACCTCAAGCTATACTACAGAGCAGTAATGATAAAAACTGCATGGTATTGGTACAGTGACAGGCAAGTAGATCAATGGAATATAACTGAAGACCCAGAAACAAACTCGCACACTTATGGTCACTTGATCTTTGACAAAGGAGCTAAAACCACCCAGTGGGAAAAAGACAGCATTTTCAACAAATGGTGCTGGGTCAACTGGCAGTCTACATGTAGAAGAATGAGAATTGATCCATTCCTATCTCTCTGTACAAAACTCAAATCCAAGTGGATCAAGGACCTCCACATAAAACCAGATACACTGAATCTAATAGAAGAGAAAGTGGGGAAGAGTCTCAAACACATGGGCACAGGGGAAAAGTTCCTGAACCAATGACTTATGCTCTAAGATCAAGAATCAATAAATGGGACCTCTTGAAATTACAAAGCTTCTGTAAGGCAAAGGACACTGTCAATGGGACAAAACAGCAACCA
>CM052704.1:23397156-23442905 GCA_028551405.1 Uromys caudimaculatus | reverse complement strand
GGAAACAACCCAGATGTCCCTCATCAGAGGAATGGATACAGAAAATGTGGTACATCTACACAATGGAGTACTACTCAGCTATTAAAAACAATGACTTCATGAAATTCGCAGGCAAATGGATGGAACTTGAAAATATCATCCTGAGCGAGGTACTCAGTCACAAAAGAAGGAACATGATATGTAATCACTGATAAGTGGATATTAGTCCAAAAGTCCGGAATACCCAAGATTCACTTCACAGCAACTGTTGGGCTGAGCGTGAGGTCCCAGATGGAGGATTTGGAGAAGGGACTGAAGGAGCTGAGGAAGTTTGCAGCCCCATGGAGGGAGCAACAGTGTCAACTGGCCTGACTCCCCCCTACTCCCAATGCTCCTGGAGACTGGATCACCAACTAAAGAATACACATGGAGGGACCCATGGTGCTGGACACATGTGGCAGAGGAGGGCATTGTTAGCCAACAGGGGGAGGAGAGGCCCTTGGGCCTGAGGGTGTTAGATGCCTCAGTATAGGGGAATGCCAAGGAGGGAAGACGAGAGTGGGTGGGTGGGTGAGTGGGTAAGGGAATACCCTCATAGAGGCAGGGGAGGGGGGAGGGGGGAGGGGGTTCCGAGGGGGAGACCTGGAAAGATGGAAACATTTGAAATGCAAATAAAATATCAAAAAATAAATATATTCTGCTGGCAAAATAAGAAATGCCTAGGATTTTAATTAAGCAGTTTCTAGAATTTCAAGGAAGAGTGGCTAATATAGTTTAAATTGCCTTTAAAAATAAATAAACAGCTATGCCTTATGAAGGAGAGTGGTTTGCATGCCTCTTCCCTGAAGTCTAACATGGAATGTAAACACATACCATTGTTTTGTGTTTGGCTTTACTTTTGGGAAATAAAGCATTATTCATGATTGGAGAAAGATTATAGTTTATAAATACCACAACACAGACACAGCTAAACCCAGAAGTTTATGCTGAAATGTTACAAAATCACAATAAGCAGCTTTACAAAAGAAGTCATTACTGTGAAACACACTTAAGAGTAAATCAGCATGTGTGTGTTTAACACTTATCTCACTGAAGACAATTTTTAAAAAGCTCTGGAATCTGTAATTATGATATTATATATCACATTATATACAATATATAATATATCACATTATAATGTTAGGATATTTACTTAAGCTTCCCAGGTTTTTCTTCAGAAAAAAATTATTTTCTTGTGTGTGTGTATGTGTGTGTGTGTGTGTGTGTGTGTGTGTGTGTGTGTGTGTGTGTGTGTCTACGTGCATTGCTCACTGAGGCCAGAAGAGGGAGCTGTAATTACAAGTTATGAGCACCTGATATGGAAATCCAGCTGTGGTCCTCTGCACTGTATCCATGAACCATGACTCTACTCCCATTCATGTTTTTAATCTATAATAGAATTTTGGGTTATGAGTCTCCTTTTATGGTTTGAGTATGAAGTATCCTCCATGGCCTTGTGTACTGAATGCTTGGTCATAGCCGGTACTAATTTGGAAGGCTCTGGATACTTTATGAAGTGGGTCTTGGCTGCAGGAAGTAGGTTCTGAGGGCCATGCCTTTGAAGATTATACCAGGTCCCAGTCTGTCCTATCTCTCTGCTCTCTATCTCCAGGAAGTCCTATCTGCCACATTCTTCTGATGTAAAATACTTCTCTATCTCACCATGAGTTCTGAATCAATAGCACCAAGGACTGTGTACTGAAGCCTCTGAAACTGAGCTTGTAACAGGCCCCCAGACCTCTTCCAACTGACTCCATGATGAAAGTACAATTCAAGCCTTGGAATCCAGCATGTAGGCAGCACCACCTGCCAAAAGGAGAACAAAGACTCAATCCATCAAAGTCATAGTTCTGGGAAAGTCACTACATGTACCAACTTTGCTCTTTGGCTTCTGTAGTTCTGCTTCTGGCTAACTGTTCTTGATAACTGAGGTATGTCACCCCAGGATGTGGGTTTCAAGCTTAGAAGCTTACCCTGAGAAAAACACAGGACTGCACTCAGGTCCTGAACACCCAGTGTAGTCCCCAACCAGCTAATAGACTTTCTATTGGCTTGAACCTGCGTCTGAGCAGACTTCTCTGGTGGCTACCTCATAACACACTGAGGTACGCAACCCGCCTCCTTAAGTTGTGTGAAGTATTTTATCAGAGGAACAACACTAACAAGTCAGCAGAGTGCAGAAGTAGAGCAGCCACCATGACTCCATCGACCCAGCAAGTTCTTAGGGCTTTGGAACTTTTTTGTAGGAAGACATTGGAAAAGTTTGGGACGAAGACTAGAGAAATCCTCGTGATTCTGAGAGCATGAAAGCTGACCGAGTAAACACTCCACTCTTGCCATTACAGATGGGGATAAAGACTGTCGGGGTCGGAGTAAATACAATTCCTCACAGTGGTGAGGAAGATGTCTACACTCTGTTCACACCTTGAGATTTAATGGGAATCTGAGTTAATGAGAGATAGACTCAGAAGGGGGAGAGGCTTAGCTGGTAAAATGCTTGCATGATATAATCCCAGCACTAAGCAGGCAGAGATAAGGCATTCCCAGAGCAAGCTGGCTAGCCAGACTATTAGCCAGAACTAGAGATTCTGTAGGAAACTCTGCCTCGGTGTGTTAGGTGCAGAGTGATCAAGGAAAATACACAACACCAGCCTCAGGTCTCCATACACACACGCACTCACACCCACAAGCACTCACAGGAGTGTGCCCACGCATATGCAAACATATCCATACACACACACACACACACACACACACACACACACACACACACACACACACACTAGGCATATGCATATACTAAAAACAAAACAAATCAAAATAATGGACTGGAGAGATGGCTCAGCTGTTAAGAGCACTTGTGACTCTGGCAGAGGAACCTGGTTTAAGTCCCAGTACCCACATGTCAGCTCACAGACATCCTTAACTCCATTTGAGGGGATCCAATGCTCTCTTTTGAACTCCATGAGCCCAAGGCACACACATGATACATAGACACATATGCATAAAAAAGTAAATAAAAACAAAAGGATGCAGTAATTAATTCTAACATCAAAAATGTTTGGAAAAAAACCTAATATACCAGACGCCTAGCTCCCACCAACCCAGCAGCTAGGGATGTTAGTGTACCTGATAGAGACATAGCATCTCCCCACTTTGCTGCAACCCCGCGTCCTGCTGTCCCAGCAAGGTATTTGGTAAATTCTTTGGTTTATACTTGAATGTTATTTTGTAACTATAAAATCCACACAACCTCTTCCATGGTGGAACAAGTCATTTGGGGCAAAAATCAATTCATTTTTTTCTGGGCCATGGTTATTCATATTTGGTTCAGTGTAAGCCATCTCTTATTGCCTGTGGAGTGAGGCTTCTGTCAACTTCAGTCAGTGTTACTACACTCCACAGAGCCTAGCTAAGTCACCCTTCTCCACCCATAGATTTCCTCTTGTTCGGAAGCTAGAGAGGTTTCGGGATGGACCTAAAAGCTTTGCCCTTCCTTAAAATACCAGATGAAAAGGAAGAGATAAACATACAAGGGCTGCTGTGGTCAAAACATGTATCCTACCCCTGGCTCTGTATGGAGACATGACATTCTGAACTTCTCCGAACATTATATATGATTGGCCTCTCTCCTAAGAGTTACTCTTGTGGGTCTATCCGTCCTTCCTGGGGCCCCTCCGTGGAGGTAGTAGCTCTCAGAGCTCCCGCCTAAACCTGTGTAACTCTCCTTCTTCCCATGTCTGTCTCTCCTTCGGATCCCAGCCCTGTCCCACCTCTACCCTCCCAATACAGCTGCTCCGGTGACCTCTGCCGCGGAACACGCCTGTTTTCTTGGGCACCACTTCAAGGGCATGGCTATCTTCCTCTTATCCTTCTCCCCCCCACCCCCCCACCCCCCAAGTTTCCAAGATATACAGCATGCCGGCCCAGTTGCTGTTTTTTTCCCCAACTCTAAAAGATGCCCCTTCCGAGATTCCTGCCGAGTCTATTTTTAGATTCGTTTACAAATGCGACTAAAAAGCCATGATTCCCAGGTAACAACCATCTCTTCTCAGGTGTCCTTCCTGCTTAAACCTACTGAAAAGCTCACAGGAAATGCTGAAGAGCCTGCTGGAAACCCTGCTTCTGAGGATCTTCCCCTCCCCCTGCAGAAGCTACCGGGATTCTTCCTTAGGGAGCGCTACGTCTAGTCACTGGGGTCCCCCCTCACCTGCTCGGCTTATGCAGAGCCAGTGTTTCCACTACAAAGGAGACAGGTTGAGAGTCACATGATAAACCCAGGCTCCTCATCCCACTGACTACCCGAAGGGGCTTTCCTACTGAGACACTGAAAGCATCCCCGTTGTTGTTCAGAAACAGTGAGTCTTTTGAAGACTCAGTCACTAAAAGGTAAAAGCATCCACTCTTGGTCTTTGAATATTTCGAAGTTAAATCTCAAGTGTGTCTCATGTCCAGGATAACTCTGTTTCGTTGATCCCTTTCTAACTGTTTTATTTAGAAGCATATTTATCTGACTACCAAACACGCATACACACACACACACACACACACACACACACACACACACACACACACACACACAGAGAGCTATTTTAAATTCAGCCTGTCTTCATCCTGACGGGCTATGCCTGAATGTCAATGTGCTTTCTTGGGACCCCAGATGACTTTGTTGCACTATGTGTAGTTGACAGCTAGTTGCTAGTTCAAATTTAAATTTTCTTTGCCTAGGCTATTTAAATTATAATTGGCCCTGGCAGCCCGTAGTCACAAAGAGACCCTGGTTACAGAATGTGTATTCTTTAAAAATAATAATGGGGGAAAAATCACTACAGCAGAAACACCCGGGAACAGAGCTATCACGGTCTGATGAGCATCTAGACACACTGAACGTGACAAAAATTTTATCTTGCCTTGGAAGCAGAATTTGTGAGTCTTGCTGATCTTACCAGTGAGAGGGCAGAAACGCCCAAGGAGCATGGCAGCCCCTGATGGGGCCTTCAACTTTGTGATTATCTCACAGATGATTGGTGGGGGGCATGTTTTGATTATCTCACAGATGATGGAGGAGCTTTTTTTTTCATTTATGT
This sequence comes from Uromys caudimaculatus, assembly GCA_028551405.1. Taxonomy (NCBI): domain Eukaryota; kingdom Metazoa; phylum Chordata; class Mammalia; order Rodentia; family Muridae; genus Uromys; species Uromys caudimaculatus. The sequence continues at coordinate 23,437,800 of CM052704.1, read as the reverse complement.
AGATTTGGGCAATGTTCAGAAAGTGTTTGAAATTTTGAATATTCGATATGAATTAGCTTCCTATTATAATAGAAATAGTGACATGTTCTGAACCTACTGTCGTTTATGCTGTGCTTTTTATGCTGAACCATGTGTCTTTTATGGTGTGGTCCTTGTACCATGTCTTGATTCTGATTATCAACATAGAATTGAAACTGCTCCATCCACCTTCCAGGAATACATAAGGGCTTACTGGAGACTACTCATGCAGAATAAGATTGAGATGAAATTGTTTTACTTCTTGTGATGATTCAAATGAAGATGAGCTGGATTCTGATGAAGGCTCGGGCCACAGCTATACCTTTAATTGCAGGATTCTTAAATAATTCTGCAGGATTCGAGTCCCCATTTGAGAAACCTTATCTCTCCCTCTAGCTATTGCCTGTGCCTTTACCCACAAACATGTGCAAGGAGAATTTTTCTTTGCATGTTAGGATTCAGAGACGAAACAGACAGACATTAAAAAAATAAACAAACTCAGTAAGCCCTTCCCGGCCAGGGAAGTTTAGAAGTTTCGAATGTCTGATATGAATTAGTTTTCTAGAACTTTGTCTCACATACTGCATAAGGCAGTCAATATGTTGTAATGGCTTTGGTAGAATTATCTAAAGGCTATATCAATTAGTAACAATTTGAGGGATTGATAAAGTATTTTATAACCAGATTATTTTTCCTTTATTATTTGCTTAGAAAATTTTATGCCGAGAGAGTATACATTTCTAAGGTCAATGTCTTACGGAAAGAAATACCAAAAATTTTTAGCATGGGCCTAACTATATCCCTGGAGCAGTGGGAGGTATGTGTGTGGAGATACCAGCTGAGGAATAATATTTCCTAACACTAGGGTAGAGTCTGTGTTTCCAGGTTTTCACTGTAGGGTAAAGTGGACAGAGTTAATAATAGCATAGCACCGTGCTGAGCTACAGCCATAAGTGCAAGGTCACAAGTGACATCACTGGGACCCAATCAAACTTCAAAACTGTGGCTTTCTGAAGTCTGGGAATCCACTCAGAATTGTCTGTTTTACTGTAGTGATTATATTACAGCCAGAACATTTCCAAGCAATGCATCATCTCAAAGGGCATTCATTCCTTCTTGTGAGATTCAGTACTTTAAAATGAGCCACGCGTTTCGAGACACGCTGGAGTCCATTTTGTTGGTATCTGAGTCAGAAAGATGGGGCTGAGGAGCAGTAAACAGGGAGAGAATACAAGTGTGCTTCTGCTTTAAGCTAGAGATTTACCTAGCATCAATAATTAACGTCTTATCGCAGCTTTGTTTCAAAGCCAAATGCAGAAGTTGGTATGTTTGAAACTGTTTCTCCATGCTAAAAAACTTTCTTCTCCCCACACTTCCCTGTACCCCCACTGCATATGTGTGAGCAAATTCATACGTGCGCGCGTGTGCAAGTGCGCGCACACACACACACACACACACCACAATCTCTCTCTCTCTCATACACACATGCACACATGCATGCACACTTACAAGCACTCACACTTAAGAGTCTTTTTTTTTTTTTTTTTTTTTTTGGTTTTATCGAGACAGGGTTTCTCTGTGTAGCTCTGGCTGTCCTGGAACTCACTCCGTAGACCAGGCTGGCCTCGAACTCGGAAATCTGCCTGCCTCTACCTCCCGAGTGCTGGGATTAAAGGCGTGCGCCACCACCGCCCGGCCACACTTAAGAGTCTTACAGACACAGATCTGCAAAGATAAGATGGATTATGTCCCCACTCAATTCCCAACATCAGGACCAGGGAGGACAAAGGTTAGCTACTGAGGACAGCATCCAACCCTGATAGGACTGAGGGGATACCTGAGTAGCCTTTATCTGCTCTGCTTGCCTTTATACAAACTGTTATCCCCACAGACTCAGGTCCTTTTCTGTTGTCTTTGCTCTCTGAAGGTACTGTTCTTCATGGACTCTGTTTCCTGGAGTGTCAAGATCATCTCGGGTTCTTATATGTGTGTGTAAAAGACACAGATTCATACACTTCTGTTTCTTTTCCTCTTGTTAGTCTATCTTTAGTTATAGAGGTCTATTCTGATCAAGAAACCATAGCAAAAAATAATACATATGTATATCATTAATATAGATATAGAAATAAGGTTTTTAAAATAATTTTTATTATACTAAATGAGTGTGTATGCCTGTGTGTGTATATATATGTGTATATGTATGTGCATGTGTGCATGTGAATGTGTGTGTGTGTGTGTGTGTGTGTGTGTGTGTGTGTGTGTGTGTGTGTGTGTAAGTCGCTGGAGTTGGTTCTCTCCTTCCTCCCTGTATGTCCCAGAGAGCAAACTCAGGCTGTCAGGCTTAGTGACAGCACCTTTATTCCTGAGCCACCTCACCAGCCCTTGTATGTATGTATGTTTGTATGTATGTGTGTATTTCCAGAAAGACAGATTTCAAAGGTAACACGTGACTCTGAACAGTCCACTCGTAAGACAGGTATCTCATCTTGAATGTATCAGTTATTACCAAGGAGTTTTACTGTATCTGTATGAGAAGACATGCATCCAGTTGGTTCTTTTAATTAATTTTAATTATTTAATTAATTAAGTTCTGTTGGGTGCTTGTCAGGTACTGTGAGTAGAGTTTGTCACAAAAGCCTGGGTTCTGGTAGTCTCAACGAACTAGGCTTGGCCACCCTGCTGATGTGCCAGTTAAAGGAAATAGTAGGGGTTGAGGGAGGGGCGCCACTGTGGTCACATTGGAAAGAGGAACAAGCACAAGGGTCTAGTGACCCCAGGGTGACTTTGGAGGTACTGGTATTAGTTTAGGTCTAAACAGAGGGCAAGTGGTATGCATAATTAAACAAGGGTCAATGAGTGGCCCCATCCATAACTGATGCACTGTGTCTCAGTTCTGGTCCAGTAGGTTATTACAGTGTCTTTCTGCTCCCCACCAAGGATGCAGCCTGTCCTGTGTCCTGTGAGGATTTCCCCTTCCCTGCCTGCAGAGTGATTTAGGAGAGACAGTGACGTCAGAGGCACCTGGCTGCCTTAAGCTCTCAGCTGCTGCCTGGGCCCAGGTGAGGGGTTGACTCACAGCGTTATCTATGTCAGATAAACTGTAAGGAAACAAGTAACACCATCTGTGGATTCCAGCAGAGATGGACTGATTTAGATATTTATTTCCTGGGATCCACCTGGCAGTTTGTTTAAATCACCTTTAAATCAGTCCACGCTATTTTAAGGGGTTGGGGCTGGCCATGCTAATGAGGTTACTCTGTGTGGGGGCTGGCCATGCTAATTAGTGTGGCTTTGAGCTGGCTCCACAGTTGACAAAGAGAGTGGCTTGTGCTCAAACACTGGGCAAGAATTCAACCAAAGATGTCCACATCATTGAATCCCAGTATATCTATCTGATGATACTCAGGTACATTTCGTACATTAGCAGTGCTCGAAGCCAAGAGAATCACAAGCACATGTGCTCGCATGCGCACACACACACACAGAGAGAGAGAGAGAGAGAGAGAGAGAGAGAGAGAGAGAGAGAGAGAGAGAGACTGCAGTGAGGCTTCACTTCTGGTCCTCCCTTCCCGTGTTCTAGCCTGTGCATTTTTTTTTTCCTGAGTGTTCTTTGATTGAAATAAACACATCAGTAAACGTAATTGGCTTCAGACATTCCTGTGAGTCTAGCAAAGTATTGAAATGATACTGATTTGGGAAGACATAATTTCCTGCAGAAACAGTGGGATGGGAGCCAGAAACACAACATGGCTGCAGCAGTTCATTTAAAAAACAACAACAAAAAAACAAAACAAAAAACCAGAGACCTTTATGTGCAAGCATGAAGTCAAGACTCTTAATTCCACTGCAGAAAAGAATTTCAGGATAACTCATTGTGAGATACAGTAGAAGTTTATTAAGAAGAGGCTTTAACACAGACTTAAGCACTAGGGTTAAGAGAAAGAGAGGTAGGTACTGGGGGAAGGATGAGACACACCCAGACATGGTGGGTTGGGGTTTCTGAAGAGAAACTCTTTACAGTTTTTGCCATAAACATACCTTAGATATGGGCGGATGCTGAGCTTATAACTCAAAGAGTAGCTAAGAAACCCACATGAACTCATGCAGTGGCCCCTGTGGCACACCGAACAGAATTGTAGCTGCTGAGGTAAAACCATATCTCAACAGGGTTTCATGGAAAGTTAAGATGTGTCTATGTTAGCAAAAGTCTATCATCTTGTTTGTAAGAGTCCCAGAAAATCAGATTTACATCCAAGAAAGGAATAAGTCATACGTGAAGGTCATATTTGTTCAGGTCTCAAGCCAATTCATTGTAATTTTAATATTCTTATTTGAAATTTTGCTATATAAAAATAGTCTTATCTCCATATAGGTAAACTTCATGGCACGTTTTGTTGGGTGTGCTAGAATTCTTGTCTCTCAGATGAAGTTTCAGCAGATTTCTAGTGTGCTGTCTAGTTTTATGTCATCTTGACACAAAGTAAAGTCACCTAAGAGGAGGGTACTTCAATGAGAAAATGCCTTCATTAGACTAGCCTGTGGGCAAAGCTATAAGGAATTCTCTTGACTAACAATTGAGGTGGGAGGGCCCAGCCCATTATGGGTGGTGCCCTCCCTGGGCTGGTGGTCCTGTAATAAGAAAGGAGGTTGAGTAAGCCATAAGGAGCAAGCCAGTAAGCAACACCCCTTCAGGGCCTCTGCGACAGTTCTTGTCACCAGGTGCCTGCCCCAGGCTATCTTGAGTTGCTATCTTGGCTTCTCTTAATGAACTGCAACTTGGGATATATAAGCCAAAGAAAGCCTTTCCTCCCCAAGCTACTTTTGGTCATGATATTTTATCAAAGCGATAGTCACCATGACTAAGATACCTAGTGAGGGACTCCTTCCTTTCCCCACACCCCCTTAGTTTTCCCTGCCTCACCTCTCAGAAGCTTACAGCTGGAGTCTGACCCTTGATCTGACACACAGCCATAGGAGGGCACCAAGAACTGTGTGTGCAGATCTCTAGTAGTCCAGCAACCTTCTTCAATCAATTACTTGGATTTTGTTTTGTTTTGTTTTTAAGACTTAGCCATCATTTTTTTTTCATTAGGAAAATAGCATTACCTAAATTGCTGGCCATCATAAAGATAAAATGATTATTTTTGTAAGATATTTATTATATATTATCAAAGTAAGTGCCCAGTTAATGCTTGATTATTATTGGCTAGGAAATCCCACTGTGTTATGACTGACCCTGTCACAACTGTACACAGCAAAAAATGGAACAATGTCTGTGCACAGGGTCTGTACATCATCTTTCAGACTCCAGGGCTCTAGTTATCATCAAGATCAAGCTGAAACATCCCTGGGGACCTTTTGTAGGTAACTAATCATTAAATCTTTATCTTTGAGATTAAAATTACAAGAACCACACGATGGAACCCCATCTTAAGTAGTGAAATATGACCAAAAGTAAATTCTTCCATAAAACATAATTGAAAAAACCACCTTGACACAACATGAAATAGGTGGACCAGAAGCAGAGACATTGCTCAGAGCCTTGACTCGAAGAAGACCTCCTTCCCAGGACTTTGGAAGAAGTCTCCACCCTCTTAGGAAAGGGCATCATTAGGTTGCATGTGAGAACTGGCTGAATGCTACATGGAGGGGTACATGCAGAAGAGCCTAGTGCTTGACTCAGCAAATACAAACCAAAGGGGTAAATTACAGCCATCCTTAAGAAGTGAACCCCTGCAACTTGAAATTAAGGTGATTGAATCTTTAGCCCCAGAGGAGAAAAGCAAGAAACCACAGAGATGCTATGGTTCAAATGAGCCTGAACACACGTTCTGTTGACTGTCCTAGGCCCATATTCTTATGTGATCCCTTTCAGCTAGGAATAAATCAGTTATTCCCCCTCCATGTTTCTCACTCAGGTTCTGTAACGACCAAATTGCTTTATCCCCTCGAAATTTCTTTCCTAAAGCCCTGGGAACACATTCCGAGTCAAGGAAGTATACCTGAAACTATGGAATACACTGCCCGATGACTCACAGGCAGGCTTATACCTAGCTCACTTCCTTATGCACCCCAGAATCACCTGCCCAAGGAATTGTGCTGCTCATAGTAGGCTGGGCCGTCCTATACCAATTAACACTCAGGGCAATCCCCCACAGACATCTGGTATGGGTGCCCCCTCAATTGAGACTCCCTTCTCAGGTGACCCTAAGCTGTGTAAAGTTGACATTTAAAGCTAGCTAGAACAGTGGCCAAATGAATGTCAGTGTTAATTAATTGATTGGAAGTTAGGATTGTCACAGTTTGTGCAGAAAGTATGGTGAGCCATGGAAGTGGACCCTTTTCTCACTGTGACTGGATATATGTGGGAAAGCTATATATGACAGTCATGCTGACTGTCAGCATGGCCCAGGGGTTGGCAGGAGAGCTGTTGATTCCTGAGGTTATGATTGATAGCTCTAAGACTGTATTTTACTATAAGAGAAAAATAAGGATTGCATTTGCAGTTTCCTCACAACTCAATAATTTATTCAAGAAGTAAAAGTTTATCAGCCAATATAAATTTGCTGACTCCTTTAAAATATGCAAACTTAAAGCTAATGGCTAAGCTTACTAAGGAAACAAAACATGCACCCCTAAAAATCCATGCAAATCTTTCATAACTGAATAACTAAAGAAGAGTTCTGGGGAGGAACATGTTGGTACATGATAAAGCACCTACCTAGCACACCTGAGGTTCTAGATTTGATCTCCAGAATGAGAGAATGAAGGAAGAGAGTGTATCAGTCAGGGTTCCCTAAAGGACTGGATAGAATATCTATCTATTTATCTATCATCTATATTTATACATACATGTATAAATATACATATACACCATAAATATGCATACATACACATATGTATGGGATGTATTGAAGTCATGCATAGGCTATGGTATGGATAGTCCAACAATGGCTGTCTCCTGCAGGAAAGGCCAAGAATCCTGTGGCAGTTCAGTCCAGGAGAATGGATGGCTCAGCAGTCTCAAACAAGTGCTGTAGTCCCAGAGAATTCCTAGAGAGCTGCCAGCCTTCAATCTTCATTGAAATCCGGAAGGAGTCCAGGAGTCCGTTCTAACACCAGTGAAGGAATGCCTCAGCAGCAGGATAAATGCACTTACCAGCAAGAGTGAGGGCGGGAAGGCGAAGGAATAAAGCTTCCTTCTCCCAGACCCTTTATGTGGGATATCACCAGAAGGCGTGCTCTGACCCAAATTTAGGATGGGGGTTCCCACCTCAAAGAATCCAATGGGGGAGGGGTGTCCCTCAGAAGTGTGTCTAGGTGCTTGGTTTTTATTTGATCCCAGAAGTAGTCAAATCAATAAGTAAGATTAGTTATCACAAGAAGAAGGGAAAAAAGAAATGAAGGAAGGAAGGAAGGAAGGAAGGAAGGAAGGAAGGAAGGAAGGAAGGAAGGAAGGAAGGAAGGAAGAAGCAAGCTACAGAGAAAGAATGGTGAGGATCAAGGGAGGGGGAGGAGATGAAAGGAGAGTGGGGATGGAGGATTACAGACTGAAACCATATTAATTTCCAAAGAAGACAATGGTGGTGCTTGGGAGGTGAATCCTAGAGAAGTTACCCAAATGCTTGAGTCAGAAGCAGTGGGGGATGTGACCGCTAAGCCTTTACTTCCTGCCCTCAGCTTCTTATTACCAAGGACAAAACTGAACTTTAGATCCAATCACACCAAAGGTTGAGAATCTGGTTTTAAACTCCAATAGTCTTATCTGTGGCTGATCTCTGGATTTTTCAATCTTTCAAACTGTGCAAAGTATTTGCAAGGCTCCAGTCCAGAAGCCAATTCACGACCTTGCCTGTGGGAGTCAGAAGCTCTGTGCACCACACCCTTAAACATCTGCTTAAATGTCCACGAGTATGCAAAGTCTGTCTTACTTCAGAGTCAACGGAGAAAGTGGACTGGCCTTTACCCTAAGCTGACAGTAGGTGACAGGTAGAAGAGCCCTTGGCTTTGGGTGGGAGATCAAGACTCACTCTGCTCCACTGATAACCTTTGACTCCTCAAATGACAGATGACTGACTTTCCTTTTGCATGAACCACACCTGTCATGAAGAAAGCATTTTCTTGCTCCACACCAGGAAATGCACTTTGGGTCAGTAACCATGCATTGCTCACCTTTGTCACCATAGCTATAGGATATCACCTTTGCCAGCCACTGTCACCCTCCCACATCTGTAAGCTAAGTTCCACAGGAGCAGAAATCTATATTCTCAGAAGTTAGCACAATGTCTGGGACATTGACTTTACTAGATACCTCTTGAATAAATTAATTCATTAGAAGCAATGAAACTATTTTCTGAGTTAGAGTACGCATGTTGCGGAATGCTAAGTGTGCTTAGAACTGCACACTGAAGCTAGGCTGTGGAGTGTGTTTGACTCAACACTAAGCTTTATGTATCTTGGCAGAGGTCATTAACTATATTTTGAGCATAGGATAATGATTATAAATATGGCTTGAAAAATTACTATGATAACATTTTAAAAACCTAGAAATTAAGAGTTGGAGTTAGTGGTACATGCAAGGTTCTCAGTGACTGCAGCATGAGATGAAGATGAGAAGTCACCCCTAACCCCACCCTCCACACCCCCATTCCACACACCCTCACAATCTAGGGCCAGTTAGCGTGAATAACTAGTAAGATGTCAGTGTTAAGCAAGGGAGATGCTTGCCACTCTTTGGTTCTCAGTCTCCAAGATGACCAAGATAAGCAGAGGATTCAGAAGTTTGACATAAGGGTTTGTTATTGTCTTAGTTTCCCTCCCTTTTGCTGAGATAACACACTCTAACAAAGCAACTTAAAGGAGAAAGGATTTACTTGTAAACAAACCCAGGTTATAGTCCATCATGGTGGGGAAGTCAAGGCTGCTGGAACTCAAAAGCATCCAGTCATATCCACAGTCAAGGACAGACAACATGAGTTAGTTCATGTTTGCTTGCTTCCAGCTAGCTTCCTCTACTTTTATATAGTTTAGGGCCCAGCCCAGGAGATGATGCCAGCTACACTTACAGTGGACCTTCCTGTCTCAATTAATCCAATTAAGAAGATCCTTCACAGGCATGCCAGCAGGCCAGCCTAATCTGGACAATTCCTCATTGAGACTCCATCTTGATGACTCCAGATTGTGTCAGATTGGCAATTAACACTAACCATCACAATTGCTACCTTGAACTGACAGCTGATGCTGGGCAGCCAATAGAAATGTCTGGTGAGTGAGGAGAGGAACCACACAAACAGCCTTCTGTGAAAGTTCTGAGTGCTTGCTCAGCATCAAACAAAGGGATTAGCAACTTGCAAGCAGACTGGAAGCTGTCATTAAAACCACATGGGATAATGAGTGCGTATGGTTTATGAGTTGTTGATATGACAGAAAAAGGAAGAAACAACAGTCCCCGTGAGGCAAGGGCTTCCCAAGGAGACTGCCCTTTCTATCACATGGTCTGGATCTCACTAGAGATGGAGACAGAACGCTTTATGTTGAAGAATAGACATAGAATGTTTTGCAAAATTTTATTGAAATGAGGAACGTGTATTTGACAGACAGCTATAGAAAGCTAGGGACCCACAAGCATCCACTTTACAGACTGCATAGCTTGATCTTTTCTTAGGATCACGTGAGATCCTGTGCTTCAAACTTACTTTTACAAATAGAGAGACTAAGGATATAAAATAGAGTTGATAATTCTGTGTACCTTGTGAGCATCTGGAGTATGCTGCAGATATGCTAATTGGAAAAGGTAGATGATCTTTGCTACAGCTTTCCATTTGAAGTATTGGGATTCCCTTCTGTGTCCTGGTTGATTTTATTTTATTGATTGATTTATTTATCTTTTATTTTTGTCAATTTGACATAAGCTAAGGTAGTTTGGGAAGAGGGAGCCTTAGTTAAGAAAATGCCTTCATCAGATTAGTCTATAGGAAAACTTGCAAAGGCAATTTTTTTTTTTTTTGCTTTATTTTTAATGCTTTTTCATTTTTTAATGCTTCACGTGGGGAGGGGACAACCTACAGCAGTGGCACCACCCCTAGACTGGTGTTCTGAGTTACATAAGAAATCAGTCTGAGTAAGCCATGGGAACAAGCCAGTAAACAGTGTTCCTCCATGACCTCTGCTTCAGTTCCTGCCTTGCGTTCCTGCCTTGACTTCCCTAGGTGATGGACTGAAGCCCAAAAGCCAAGTATAAATACTTTCCTCCTGAAGTTACTTTTGCTATTGGTGCTTATCACAGCAGTAGAAAACAAGTTAGAACACCCAGTCTTGGGAAAGCAGTAATTCTGATTCTCTATCTGTGTCCCAGGCATGAGGTGGTCAAGCACAGACATGTGAACAGAGAGGGACAGCTCATTGTTAGAATCACAACCGGAGCCTGTCTCTGTGCAAATGTAGAGGAGATTATTTTTGGTCATGCTCTACCATCCATTATGGAGCAACTGCTTGGGATTCATAACTGTAATTATTAATACTTGGCACCTTTTAATACTGGGATATCCTAGTTAAGACTCTTTAACCCTTGAGGTAGAAAACTTAGTCTTTCCTTAGAACTTGCGAGTCCTTCCTAGTTGCTTGAAAAGCTATTTGAACTTACAGAGAGTTTCATTTCTGCTAGATCTAAGTAAATGCCTATTTTAAAAAGCAGTCAATTGTGGGGCAGTGATCTGTGACAGGCAATCTGGCATCCAGTTGAGCATAGGCGTAAAATCTGGGCAACCCAGTGGAACAATCCACAAGGGACCAGAAAACGTTATGCCAACACTCCCAGGAGGCTTTTGGCTCCAGTCAAGGTCACGTACCACTCCTCCTCAGGTAGAGGCATGGTCACACAGCTCCAAGCCATCCCCATGTTAATGAGACACCTAGAGGCTTAGTCACCTCCCTTCCAAGTTACTATATCTGCCTCACCTCTCCCAGAAAGATGGGGGCACAATTCCATCCAGGCCACTCCACACGATGAAAATAAATGTCTTAGAATTATGAACTGTCTCTTCATCTGGATCCACCATGGGAAGCGAGGGATTCGGCCCTTGATTAAGGAGTCACCTCTAATCTCTCACCGAGGGCTTCCTATTGCTACCAGACGGTACCCATTCACCCAAGCCTAAGCAGCTAGCTTGGCGCCCCAAGCCACCGAAATCCAGTCTCGACGGGAATCCCAGCTGTGCTCCAGCTAGCCTGTCTGCAGCACCCTGCGGGGACTGCAGTGTCTCAGGCTAGAGAACCCACGGAGACAGTTGCTGAGCCTTCTCCAAGAATGGCCCCCTACCCAACCCATGAGCAGGGCCCTAAAAGGCTTCCCACCTGCCCGTTGAACTGTGTGGGAAGACTCGGCCACTTTCCGAGTGTCTCCTGTCCCACCCAGAGTCCTAGCGCCTGGAACAGACACGTGGGGCTTCATTCCACCATGCCAGGCTTGATCCAACAGTCAATCACCAAGTCTTAAAAGTTCAGAAGTCCTAGTTGAATATCCTAAGATTGTAACAAACAATCCCAAAGTTTTCTGCAGCTTGGTCTATAGGATGCTTGAAGGAAAAACAACCAAGGCCTGCAGTTAACTGTACCTCGGGCAGAATCTACAGGAACCAATGCATATCCAGGACCTTAAGATAACCGCAGGTTTCTAAAAATCACTTGTTAAATACTTCTTGAACTGCCCATCAATCCGTAATTAGTTTAAGTCAGATGAAAAAGAAAGGTAAGAAGTGAAGCACCATTTGATTGATCCATGGTTGAAGCCTAAGAGACATGGGGAATAATAGAACTGCCAGCTGATTCTAGGACATTATGTACACACAGAAAAGGAAACTTTATTTCCCATTTTGTTGTAACGTCTTTCTAGATCAAAGTCTCTCTAATTGACTGTGCTTTTACAAGGCATTTATTACACCACAAGGGTTTGAAAATAATGAGATTTCTGAAGAGAATATTTTTTGCTTTTTATGAAATATCTCTCTACATTGTACTTTTCAGAGGGGAAAAAAATTGCCTAGACATTGTTTTAAAAAACACAGAGAAAATCCTAACACTAGGTAACCACTAATAGATCAAGACTTTCAAGGAAGGTATAGATTTCAGATTTTCTTCTAGGTGGGTTTTTGATTGATTGACTTGGAGACAGAGCATCCTGTCTCTCAGGGTTGCCTCCTACTTGCTATAAAGTTAATGACCTTGAACTTCTGATCCTCCTGTCTCCACCTCTAGATTACAGGCTGGGATTACACTTACACACCAGGCTCATTTTCTATTGATCAAACTCCCCTTGTGCAGGCTCACTGAACACCCTGACTGAGCTAGTGGCCAGAGAGACTGCATTTCAGTTTCTAGTGATACAGTTTGGGTGTAGAGTTGAATGTAGCCCCCAAAATGAGAAGACATCAACCACTAGCCAAAATTTAGCAAGGAGCACTGAACAGTGACTACATAATAAGACCAGGGTGGACATTGCATTTCTCTGTCCTCCACTAAACTCCCCAGAGAGGAAGGCCTGCCTACACTTACCAGCTGTCGGCACCATGGTTGACTTGGTTAAGACAGTGGAAGAGTTTCCTGGCTTATTTGAGGCTTATCTACCTATCATTCCTTTCTGGACTTTCCAAGTTTTACTCAAGAAATATGACCATATATTTAAATGTATTAGGATAAATCTATTCATCCAGATATGTGTGTCTGTTTAAATTGTAATTTATGAAACACTAAAACACAATTTTAAACTATTGAAGTAGTATGTGTTGGTTGCTGATGATTTTTCTTATGCTTATTAAATGGAGCAAACATTCCCTCCTAGCTGGAGACTGTAAGTTGCTCAAGTGGCTGGAGCCATGGAACTTGAGACAGCAAAGGCTGCAGCCTGGAATAGAGGATGGCAGCCATATTTATATGTCTAGGATGAAGGAACGCAGTGCTTTAAGTTGTAATAGGACAGGAACCTGGGAAAAGTCAGTTGTGTGTGAGTTCTCTGAGTCCCACATTGCTTCTTAATACTTGGGGGTTCATGGATACTGAGCAAGAATCCTTAAAGTCCACCTTGTACATGTCTCTCTCTAGTCTGGTCTGGGGAAGGATCCTGGGGTACACCCTGTTAAAAGCAGTCCTTTTCCACTCAGTGCCTCCACAGAGTCACCAGACCCTTGCCTGATAGTATCTTTATCTGCACTCTTGAGTGGTGATAATTACTGCAGCCCTCCATATTACCCACCATTGCTCCTCACAGGGAACATGGGTTCCAAATGGCATTCACTGAGCAGGCAGAAAACTTGGACAATTACTGAAAATTACTGGATTTTAAGCACAATGCACTGAGCCCTCTCCTGCCCTCCACAGATCACACTGCTTCAGCACAAAGAAAGCTAGTTTTGTGAAGCTGGGGCATTATATATTTTAATTTCTATTTGTCCCTCAAAAAAAAAAAAAAAACCGTATATTTATTTGTTTTCGCCTCTCAATAAAAATCACCTCAGGGATTGAAAGTACAACCTTATACAGGTGAGGCAAATGTTCTTTCACTAAACTAAAGCTCAGTTCTCTTTTTATACTTCATTTCTAGTCTCATTAAATGGTACACTCTGCACTTGAACCCTGACTCCCTCTGGAATGGTGGGATGACAGGTCTGTGATACTTGGTTTGGCTTTAGTCTTCAGTATTGACCAGTTTTCTGAGCTTAACAAACCCCATTCATGACTTTCCTTGCTGAAATTGTGTCTTAAACCCTACACCTTCCAGATCTTTCTTGGTTTCCCTGGGGAAAACCTTCTTTGTTATCTTCACAATACTTTCAAGCTCTGCTGAGCATCCAGTGTGACTGTTACCATGGTTACTTATTTGTAACCATCCTTCTTGCAGAAGGAGCACATGGCGGGTCTGAGGCACATCCTGCCTCCGCTCCCAGCATCTGCACCATGTGTAATCAGATCTAGTTAAAAGGATCAAAATACCTGGTCTTCATGACACCTTTGGAACAACCTTTCTTCTCACCAATTTCACAAAACAAAATTTATCTCTTTGTTTATCTATTTCTTTTGATATGTTTGGTTCAGATTTCAGGATGTGGAGATTGATGAATATTAAAATGATTTTTAAAAACATGCTACTACAAATGAATTATATTTTACCGATTCTTTCTTGCTGAAAAAAAAAAAAAGAATTATATTTTACCATGTTTTCTAAGCCATCCTATCCTCTGATGCAGAATACCAATCTATGTAAATTTCTCTCTGGTCTTTAATTTTTAACTAATCATGATATCATGCTATTTGTAATACTACTCAAGCTCTTTATAACAATAGAACCTCTCCCCGTGTGTACTAGATTCTAATGCCTTAACCAGGACACTTCTATCACCCCCTTGACGTCCCAAGGAGCATCAAGGAAGAGGAGGTGGAAAGAATGTAAGATACAAAAGATAGGAAGAAGGGCAGTGAGGTGCTATCTCCTAGGCACGATGTGGCCTTTGCCGTCATCATGATCTCTGCAGGGATGCTTGCCTACACTGACTGTACAAGACTGGCCCAGTCAGGAAGGAGCATGGGCCCTACCTCTCTCTGCAGACTCATTGATGGATTCTGAGGGAGAGGCAGTCATTTTCTTCCAAGGAGTTCCCATTGGTGAACCCACTAAGCTTCACTGAACTGTTCCACACCCGCAGTCACATAGAAGACCATGGTACACAAAACAAAACAAAAAACCAGAATGTGTGAAAGGGATCTGTAGGGAAAAGGAAGGACATAACAGAGGATGGTATCTGATGGTTTCTATGCTGTGAAGAGACACCATGACCATAGAAACTCCTATAAAGGAAAACATCTAACTGGGGCTGTCTTCCAGTTTGGAGGTTTAGTCCATTATCATCATGGCAGGAAGCATGGCAGCCTGTGGCAGCATGTGGAATAAGACCTAAGGCAGCTGAGAGTTCTACATCCAAATTGGTAGACAGCAGGTAGAAAGTGAGACACTGGGTGTGGCTTGAGCATCTGAGACCTCAAAGACCACCCACAGTGACACACTTCCTCCAACAAAGACACTCAGACTCCAACAAGGCCACACCTCTTAATAATGCCACTCCCTATGGGCCTAATCAAAATGCATTATACATAGGTATGGAATTGTCAGAGAACAAATTTAATAAAAAATATTTTTAAAGGATATAAAAATAATTCTGTGCTCTATATATTCAATGTTGGGTTTCATAGGAAAATTCCCTATGTGCATAGCAAAAAGATGATTCCCAGATTCTCTTTGCCAAGAATTTGATCTTTATAGTCTCAGGTCACTGACAACCCATCAAGGGTCTTCACAGCATTGAGTTCTCATCCTGTTCATCAATTTACTAAACTTTGTGTCTAGAGAATTCTAAATACTATCCCTTTTTTAAAAAAAAAGTTTATTTATGTGTTTGTGTGTGAATTGTTTAGAAGTCACAAGACACCTTTTGGGAGTCAGTTCTCTCCTTCCAACATATGGGTCCCAGGGGATTGAACTCAGGTCTTTAGACTTGGCTACAAGTGCCTTTACCCACTGAGCCAGTTCTCGGAAGCAGTAGAAGGAAGTCGGTATCCACTGGTGGTCCTCCAAAGTTCAGCAGTGTGAGAAACAAAGGACATTAAAATTCCTCATTTGTGGAATAAGACTCAAGCTTATGCAGGAAACACTTTCTTTCCAGACGACCCAGGACTATGTAATGACACCTTGCATCAACGAAACCATTGCCAGCTTTGTCCTGAGACTATAGAGTTCATAAATATTATAAAATAGGTGGTCCAGGTGTGCATCTAGTATTCTGCATATTCAAATTAGGTAACTGCCAGGTGACAGGCCTTGTGTTTAACACTGTATTGAGTTACAAAGGTACATAAGACTTGGACTTTGTCCTAAGAAAATATCACAATGTTAAGTAAAAGAATGTGAATTTTACAAGTTAAACTGTGTCTACTAAATTAATATGCTTTAGCCTGGATTTTCTGAAGACTATAGACACTCAATGTCCATTACCCACAAATGATAGCTTCTCCAAGCACCAATAATGAGAGAATGTAAGAAAAAGTGATCCACTTTAACCTGAAACATATATATATATTCTAGAAAATTCTATTTCCCAAGCATGGTTAATACAGTCTGAATTGTATTGTTTTCATATGAAGAGAAACTGTCAAGCAAGCAAACATATTTCCAGTACAATGTAGAATATTTCTAATGCTGGCCAGTTTGACTATTATAAAACAGATCTATGGCTATTAATGCAATTTTGCTTGTCCAGCAGGTGCTATGAATACAATTTGGTTATTTGTTTCATACCAAACTGAGTTATTTCTGTACTTGAAAAGCACAAGAATTCTACAGTCCAGCTTGGGGAGGGAGTCAAGACTGGTGATGCAGAGGGTGTTGTCAAAGGCTGTTACTTGGTGATTTGAGAAGACACTGCTCTTTTGTGTCTGAAAGAACAAGCAGCATGAAAGAATTCACAGCAGACTTTAGTGCAATAGAATTGATGGAAGCTAGAATTCTAAACAAATTGCTTTGTATAAAATCTAAAAACTGTCTCAGTTGGGGAGATATATGGTTAAATATCCTCATGTACACACACACACACACACACACACACACACACACACACACACACACACAACTATCACATCTGTCTCTGGTACTTATTAGCATGAATTGAATAGAGGCTTTATGTTAGTTATACCATGAACACTTCCCGATTATACACAATTTCATGATAATGGCTGGTGTATGTCACGTGGGTATCTGAAAACCCAGGCTGAATGCACAGTGGGCATACAGCTAGATGGATGGTTCCTCATTTGCATGCCCCGTTAGATTTAACCAATCAATTTGCATAATGTTCTATCGTTTTCCTTTTCACTGAGAAAGCAGCAAGCTTCCAAGCAAAAGGATAGTCAGCAATCGTGACAATGCCATGTTTGCACTTTGATAACCGGACCACCACCTAATCCTGTGAGTAAAGCTTGGGTCCCACCTCATCTTAACATTTTGTCCCAGTTTTACAAGAGAAGCTTTGGCATAGTATTGGGTAAGACCATCCATCTTAGGGTTTCCTTACTGTGGAGCGACACCATGACCAAGGCAACTCTTATAAAGGACAACATTTAATTGGGACTGGCTTACAGTTTTAGAGGTTCAGTTCATTATCATCAGGGCAGGAAGCATGGCAGTATGCTGGTAGACATGGTATTGGAAGAGCTAAGAGGTCTACTTCTTGATCCAAAAGCAACAGAAGGAGACTGCCTTTCAGGCAGCCAGGAGGAGGCTCTTTCCTGCCCTGGGTGGAGCCTGAGCATAGGAGCCTTCAAAGCTCACATACACAGTAACACACTTCCTCCAAAACGTTTACTCCTCCCAATAGTGCCACTCTATATGGCCAAGCAGTCAAACACATGATTTGTGGGGGTCAAACCTAGTCAAAACACCACAACAGCCTTTTTGAACACAGCAAGATTAAGTCAGGAAACACAGCTCAGTGCTTGCTGCACCAGGCATGATAATGCATGCCTTTAAGTTCAGCACTTGGGAGGCAGAGTCAGGTGGATCTCTGTGAGTGTGAAGCCAGCCTGGTCTACAAAATGAGATCTAGGACAACTGAGGCTGTTATACAGAGAAACCCTGTCTGGAAAAACAAAACAAAACAAAAACAAACAAACAAAATGCTTGCTGCTCTTACAGAGGACCTGAGTTCAATTCCCAGCACCCACACTGAAAAGCAGCACACAGTCCTCTATGAGTCCCACTCCAAGGCATCTGTCACCCTCTTCTTACCTCTGAGTGCACCCATGTGCATGTGCCCATACTCACACATACAAATGTATGTCAATAAAACTAAAATTAAAATCGTTTAAAAGGTATTAGGAGTTGGGGAGTCAGAAAGGGGACCACAAGATTACTAAAACCAGTGCATCCAAAGCAGCTGTTCTGGTGATATTTAGCTCTGTGTTGGATAGTTTTTTTGTTTTGTTTTGTTTTTTGTCAACTTGACACCAAACTAAAAATTCTGAGTGGAGGGATCCTCAATTAAGAAAATGCCCCCCCCCCAAATAAAGAAAGAAAATGCCAGCATTAGATTGTAGGCCAACCTGTACAGCGTTTTCTTAATTACTGATTGATGAGGGAAGGCTCAACCCATTGTAGGTGGTGCCATCCTTGAGCTTGTGGTCCTGGGTTCTATATGAAAGCAGACTGCACAAGCCATGAGGAGCAAGCCAGTAAGCAGCACCCCTCCATGGCCTCTGTCAATTGAGCTTCTGTAGCCCTGAAAGGCGTTTGTTTAAGGGAATTAAGATATGTGAAGTTTAATGGCACAGAAAGAGCCATCTTGCATCAGCTCCTGCCTCCAGGTTTCTGCCTTGTTTGAGTTCTTGTCCTGACTCCTTTTGGTGATAAACAATAATATGGAAGTATAAGCCAAATTAACCCTTCCTCCCCAGCTTGCTATTGGTCACAGTGTTTCGTTGATGCAAAAGAAACTAAGATAGGCTCCAACTGCAGGCTATTGGACTTTGATGTCAGACTCAGTGTGACAGATTTAGATTTGAACTCTGATCAGAACTCTACATTCCTGACTTCTAGAACACCAACATTTCACCAAAACTCCTATACACCACATGGAGCAAGACCAAAGTACCTTGAAACATTTGAAACATGGCTTCCTCCCTGTGCCTCAAGAAAGCCTGGATTAGACCACCAACACAAACCTTTTGGTATGTCTTGAGATATTTAACCTTATGTAGCAAGTGCAAAATACTCATTTAAATACTACCATGAAGAACAGCCTGGCTTTTTGTGCCCACCATAACCACCACTGTGCTTGCCCACTTATCCACTGCAGCCTCACTCTAGACTTTGGTGAACAGTCAGATATCACAAAGCTGGCACAGTTTCCTACAGTGATAGGTAGATGCTTTCTATACTCATTGTCTTGCTTTGTGCACATCAGGTCATGTTGCCTTGCATGAGATGTATTTTGCCCATGTTCAATATGCCTTTTATCTGTGGTTTACTAACCTCTCAGGACTGTAGCTGCATCAATGCTGGAGTCATCTCTGAAACTGTGATTCTGTGACACAGAGCCGTGTCTGCTGTAAAGTCTGTGCTCCGTGAATATTAATATACAAAAATATTGCTTGAGAATAGAACAATCTAAAAGTAGATTTGACTTCCAGTGTGGCCTGGGGCTTTTGGTGTTAGATAACAGATTCACAAATGCTTCATGGCTGGGTTATATGATGAATGGTCAGTTCTTAGTATGATTCCCATAATCACAACTGAAAGTGTTAGAATCCTCTGGAAAGAAAGAGGTAGTGCTCAAACTCAGCCAGTGAGCTATTTAATACCGATCAGCAGAATGCAGTGTTTGGAAGTTTAGCTTGTGGTTTAAGCAGCCTGACTCATGGGATTCATTTCCAGAGAAGGAAAGAGGTCCCACACTGACTCTTTTGTTGTTTAAACGTGTAATTCGTGGTCTGATCGAGACTCATGTATATCAATGCCAGAGAAGACTTTCATTACTAAAGGCAACATAAAGTGTGTATCACCATGTTCCCCTATTGAATCAGGGAAGCAGGAGCCTGAGACCTAAGGCCAGGCTATCAGGTGTTGGAACACATCGAAACCACTCTAAACACCACCGATAAAAACAATGCTATACATAGCAGCAAGATTGCTTTCATTTGCTTTGCACTGCAGATTTCCTTGATGCCATAAAAGACTCAGATCATTCTAGGTTTCAAATATTAAGGAAATACGCCACAAGAACAGGAATCCTCTGCATGGATATTATTTACTTCTGATTTACAATCTCCTTTCCTGACCTGTAAAATCATTTCACGTACCATGGAGATTTTTATGCTTGCTTGAATGGCAGAAGTGCTATTTTCTTGCAAATTTTATCTAAGAATATGCTCGTTTCTCTTTTTTAGGATTATTTTTTAATTTTATATGTATGTGCCTCTGTGCATGAGTATGTGCAGGTTTCCTCTAAGGCCAGAAGAGGGTGTTGGCATTCCCTGGAGCTGGAATTGCAGGTGGTTAGGAGCTGCCTCGTGTTGATGCTGAGAACTAAACTCAGGTTCTCTGCAAAAGCAGAAACTGCTCTTAATTTCAGAGCCATCTGGAGAGATGTCTCCAGTCCCAAGTGTGCTGTTTGCTAACATGAACATTATTCATTTGAGACCATGAATTTCTTTTAGCCATTGAAGGAAAAGTCATAAGCTTAACTGTGTGTACTGCTGTGTCCCTGAGTGCTAGTTTACTTAACTTTCATTCCACCATCATAGGAGCATAGCTGTGGTAGTGCTGAATAAAGTCATGTAAAGTGTCCTAAACATATCCCGACTCAGCAAGCTGGCAACAATAAATTCTAGCTGTAATTCTAGGGACCACCCAAGAGCAGCTGCTCAAGAGTTTTGTTTTGACTATTGGTCTTAATTTAAAAGTAGAGATGTTTACAAATGCAAGATGAAGATGTTGATTGCTCCCCTGTGGTTTCTTGCAAGAAGGCATAGGGGCAGATGGGTCAGCAAGAAGGCTCAGCTGGTAACAGCACTTGCTACTAAGCCGGATGACCAGAGTTCAACTGCCAGATTGCACAGTGGAAGCAGAGAACCAAACCCGTTCCTGAAAGTCATCCTCTGATGTTCACACACATGCTATGGTACAGCACATACACACACACACACACACAGAGAGAGAGAGAGAGAGAGAGAGAGAGAGAGAGAGAGAGAGAGAGAGAGAGAGAGAGAGAGAGAGAGAGAAGAGAGAGTGTTTTTAGTAGGAAAACCAAAAGGGAATACATTCTTATAGTTGAGATTAGAATGCTTAAATGAATAGTTTATTAATAAGGAGTAGACTTAAAAGATATCCAGAGGAGTCTTCCATTTACGACTTTAAGAGGAAGCCAGTGAATTTTTACATCCTAGGGTTGTGGGGACTTCGAGATTGAGTTTCCTCAGAGTTTGGAACTTCTGAATTTACGCTAGTTTTGATAATTGCATAGAAAAGGATTGTGGACAGGCCACCATGGTGGAAGTGATTACAATCTCAAGATACCAAAGAAGAGAGTGGGGACAGGCAGAGTAAGGACAAATCTCCTAATGCTGTAACTGAAGAGGCAAAGCTGGGTAACAGCCGGCATCTAAGGACTTACAGTGGTGGGCTCTGGCTAACCATCATGTGATTCCCCAATGAGCCAGGGCTCTGAGATTCTAATGTTTGAGTAAAAGTGACACATGTCTGGGTTGGCCTCTGTTTTATCTTAAGCCAATCATTTACTCAGAAAGCAGTAATTGAACACCAGGTTAGACACTGAAAATATCAAAGAAGCAGGAGGGATTTGTTCTTTCCCTTCTTGGTTCCAGAACTCTACTGAGAATAAGCACATAAGCAGTTATAATAAAACATATTATGAAAAGTATTATGAAAAGAACAACGAAGAAGAAAGCCTACCCCATCTTCCCAGGTGAGAAAGCTCCTTAGAAATGGATCTGAACTGGACCTTGAATTTACAAAAGAAAGGAAGAGAAAACACTTGGAAGAGCCCGGGGAGAGGGTAAGGACTCACGGGGAGAAAGCACAATCATAGGAGGCTCATGGGTGGAAGGTCATATGTTACAGAATTCTGGGAGAAGTAGTCTGCCATTACATCCTCTGTGCTATTACTGATACTGAAGGCCAGAGGATTTATAATGAACAGTTGTTTATTAGCTCACATATCTTCAGGCTGGAAGTCTAAAACAAATCTGCCACCATGCCAGCACACCAGCATGTGGCAAGGATCTCCTTGATGCATGGAAACATGGCAGGGGCTTCACATGGGCAGGAGGAGGAAGGATGGGCCAGGCTAATCCTTTATAAATAACCCAAAGGTGCTTCTGTCTATATATTGCTGCCTTGCAAACGAGATCTGAGTTCTATTTCCAGAACCCACAAAAAAACTGTGTGGGGGAAGTCACATGCTTATAGTCATAGCACTGAGTGATAGAGCCAGGTGGATTTCTGGGGCTCACTGGCCACCCAGCCCAGCCAATAAAAACCCTGTCTAAAAATGTAAGGCAGATGGTTCCTGAGATAGAACACCCCAGGCTGATCTTCAGTCTTCACACTTATACTTGCAAAAGGGCAAAGACCTGGGAGCCAATGAACCCAAAAAGTAGGTTTGTTATTCTTATTGATTTGTGTGTGTGTGCATGTGCGTGTGAGTGTGCATGCATGTGCGTGTGTGTGTGTGTGTGTGTGTGTGTGTGTGTGTGTGTGTGTGAGAGAGAGAGAGAGAGAGAGAGAGAGAGAGAGAGAGAGAGAGAGAGAAAATGTGTGTGTGTGCATGTGGTACAGGTGCAAGCATATACTTGCTACAGTGTGCGTGTAGATACCTGAGAACAACTTTATTAGTCAGTTTTCTCCTTCCCCCTTTAGGTGGATTTCAGGCATGCAAAGGAGGTAACCACTGTCAGCCTTGCCAAGCAAGAGCTTTCTCTACTGAGTCATTTGGCCAGCCCATGTTTACTATTTTTGTAGGAGTTTAGATGTATATTTATGATACATTCATGAGGTGGTTAACTCTTTTCCACTCTCTAATCATGGTGGATCAAATCTTCCTTTTAATATATTTCTTCCCATGATCCTCTTGAACAGTTCCACAGAGGATGGTTAAAACCCCAGTGCTGATGGCATTAAAATGTAGTCAGGGTCTTCTGAGGACAAAGGACTTCCACTCTGTGAGCACACCATTGCTAGAAAGGCCCTCTTGGCACCTTTGCTCTAGAAGTGCCACAAACAGGCACTTTTAACTGTCATAAAATACAGCTGCCATCTCTTTGGCTATCCCGTGTCTTACTCACAAGAAAGCTCAGCTAGTAAAGATGCTTGCCACTAAAAGCCAGGACTTAGTTCAATGTCCACTAACCTTACAGTAACATACTTTATCTATCCCTCCAAAGGTACCATGTGAGGAATGAAAGAATACTCACAGTTCACACTCCATGTACAATAGGAAATGTTTCATTGTAATAAAACTGGCTTATTGTAGTTGTCAGAATTGGATTGTTTCACATACAAAATAATGCCCCGCCATCTTAAAGGAAAAGATACTAGATATTTAAAAGATGCCCCAGTCTTTGCTGGCCCTGGAATGGTCAGTCTCTGTGTTTTGTGGCTTATTTCTGGCCACAGAGAAGTGAGGTTAGGTGCTCATTACACAGGGACCTAGGCCAGCATCACCGCTGAGTGCTTGCATTTTCCAAAGACTGAGTGATTTGCTGGTCTGGTTTTCCCTGTGTCTCCATCTGTTGTGTGGATGGACACACACCTGCATCTAATTTGAGTTGCAACACATGTTTCAGCAGGAAGAAGCGAGTGTATGGGGAAGGCTTTTCTTAGTAATGCTAGCTGCCTTTTTTTACCATCTTGAGTTTGGGGCTAAGGAATATTTTAAGACTACAGAGCAATGTAGGCAAGATTGATTGGCTGATTGAGAGCTTCCTTCCTTCCATTCTTATATCCTCCTTTTCTTCCTTCCTTCCTTCTTCCTTTCTTTTTAGCCAACTTGAATAACCTGAAAAAAAAAAAAGCCAAATGGAATAGCTAAAACTTGAAGCCTTTTAAGAAAAACATTCAATGTATTTTTCTTTTTATAGGCAAAGAAAAAAGTTTCAAGCTTACTTTTTTCGATTTTATTTTTTTACTTTTGTGTTTGTATGTGTGTGTGTGTGTTTGTGTGTGTGTGCAGGCACACATGTGCACACGTGTTTGGAAGTCACAGGGCAACTTTCTGTTCTCTTCTTCTACCATATAGGCTCCAGGAATAGAACCCAGGCCCTCAAACTTGACTGCAAGCACTCTAACCAGCTGAGCCATCTTGGCAGCTCTAGTTTTACTTTTAATGGTCAAAATTAAATTCTTAAAAATGCATCTCCATAAGAAGGTAACTATAATGTTTTTATAAAATATGATACGTTATGATAACCTATTAGTAACCAAAGCCCACATTAAATTCAAGGTGTCTGAAACATGGAACATCTAGTTTTGAATTACCCCCCTCAGCAGCACACCTGCAGGATTTTATGCCACATAAGAGATTTCATGACTCCAACATCATTTTGTTTTAGATCTAGGACCATTATTGTCCTTAGGTGAAATGGATGTCTTTCCAAAATGTCAGAATTTATTGACTAGTGATAAATTCACATCGATCTTGTTAGCTCCAATTTTCTGAGTAGTCCTGGCTCCACTTAACAGCTGGGCATTAGCACACTTGGTTTCTCTTATTCCAGTTCTAATACATAAGTGTACGTATAGGCTAAAGAACACCTGCAAAGCGTGTAAAGAAGGAGTAACGCTGTTCAAGGAGTCCAAAGGGCACTCAGTGGAGGCTGAGGACTGATAAAGGGCAGAGACAGCTCAGTGGTGGGCAGCCGGAGGACAAGTGAGTGCACCCCAGAGCCAAGCCATAGGGTGGCATGGTTGACCCAGGCTGATGGGCTGAATCCACTTGTAGAGGCAAGGTTTAGGACCATAGAGCCACAAGGCCACAGAGATGAGATGGAAGACCAAGGCCAGACAGATGAGTGGATAGACACAATTCAGCAGGACCATGTCACTTGCAGGGCCTGTGCTGAACTGGGTGCTGGGAGCACTTGGGAGTTCTCAGCCCATTGGTTCCTTGATGCACTCACCAGGCAGTCACATGACAGGTTGTAGGGTTGTCATCACTGCAATGTCAGGTAGCCTCCTCTTTATGGGGTCCCAGGGCCTGGTTCTCCTGATGGAGTTTTAATCAATTTGCTTTGATAGATTTGTAGGGCAACTCTGGTTTCACCTTTAGGTCTGCCAGTCTGTGCCTCCTGGTGGTGCTTGACATGGGTGGAGTCTGCATACACAAGGAGGCACTGAGTCCTCCTATCTCGGAGTCTGCACTGAAATGGAGCCAAAAACTGCTACTCAGCAAATTAAAGCAAATGAGATCCATAGAGCCACTGGGGCAAGGAGCTGCCCGAAGCTGCTGTTCTGTACAATGTGAAGTAACTGTAAGTGAGACACAGCCTGCTCAACAGTTATTCTTCCAAGGTCTGGCTCTGGGCCTAGGATAAAGCCTATGATATCGTTTGAACATCGTGCTAATATTTTCAATCATTCTAATAAAGGAATAAATTATCATCTAATTAACAATATAGAAATGCTGTACTTCTTAGAAAACAGGCAATACTGGCTTAACCTAATAGCATAATAATATTGACATTCTAAAATCCTTCGTTGGCATCTCCAGCCAGAGTATAAGGGATCCTGGTGTGGGATCACTCCCCGTATCACTGAGTAATATCACCTAGGAGTCAAATTCTCCTTCAGTCCTGGATCTTCTGTCTCCTCTCATTGTGGTCCTGGGAAAGTCCATCATGCTTTCCACAAAATTGGGTTTCTCTGTGTAGGAGTCTGCAAGACCTCTGTCACCCAGGCCCAAGGAGTAGTACCTCTCACTGTGTCCTCAAGTCTTAGTGTAGTATTTTCTGAGGACCTGCATGCCAGTTGCGTGCATGCATCTAGAAACACTGACTGTAGTCCCACCCTCCCGCTGTTCTCTCTGGGGAACTGCTCTCTCATCCTCTTAGCCCCTCCCACTCTGATCTGACAAGGGGTGTTGTTGACTGTGTCCCTCTTCTCTCTTCAAAGAGGCTGGGTCGGAACTGTGGTGTTCTGCATGGAGTCACCCTCCAAGATACCAAAAGGCAGCCAGTACAAGAGAAATCATCTCTTTGTTTGTTGGTGGGGAGGTTCTGTGTACTGCCCAGCTCCTGTTGGCCTATCACAGGGAGGCTTACAAGCATGTTTATGCACAGATATGTGGTTAGATTGTTTCATCAAATGTAACAAACATAGTATGATCAGAGTCAAAGGGAAAGCAGATTCTCAAGTTGTATGAGTAGCACAATAATTCCTCAGTAGATGAATGAATGAATGGCTTGATATCATAGCCTTGGCTGGATACTGAAAATAATTCAGTGGTCAGTAAAAAATTTCATTGGGTTTAGATATTACAATTTTACATTAAAAACTAACTGCAACTTGGAGTGAAATACTGTTAGGAATCTACAGTGTCCTGAATTTCCCTACCTCTTTCACTCTGAGGAGAAACTGAGCCAGTTCTCTTTGTTAATGCAGGGAGAATGCATGACTGTTGGTCAAAGGTTAGGATCTACTGCAAGGTCAAGAGAGACCCAGACAAGGTCATGAGGTCACTTTGGAAAAGCTGAATAACATCTTTTATATTTCCTGTTTTCAGAAACAGTTTTGCCGGCTCAGCAAAGGGATTGGAAATAGAATTAATGAGAGCAACAGTTCAGCTGTTTTACTATGTATTCAGTAAGCACTGTGTATAAAATACAACAGTAGATATTAATAAGGCAAGAAAAGAGCCACATGGCAATAATCTTACTGTATCCAAGGATACTATACTTGCTAATCTTATGCCAACTTGACACAAACTAGAGTTATCAGAAAGAAGGGAACCTCAAGTTAGAAAATGCCCCCATACAATCCAGCCGGCAGACATTTTCTTAATTAGTAATTGATATGGAAGGGCCCGGCCCACTGTGGGTGAGGTCCTGGTTCTATAAGAAAGCACGCTAAGCAAACCATGAGGAGCAAGCACCCTCCATAGCTTCTGCATCCGCTTCTGCCTCCAGGATCCTCCCTGCTTGAGTCTCTGTCCTGACTTCCTTCAGTGATGAACAGTGCTATGGAAGTATAAGCCAAATGAACCTTTTGCTCCCTATCTTGGTTATGGTTTTATTGCTGTAGGGAGACACCATGACCATGGCAACTCTTAAAAGGAAGACATGTAATTGGGGCTGGCTTACAGTTTCAGAGGTTTAGTTCATTTTCATTATGGCAGGAAGCATGGCAGTGTGCAGGCAGACGTGGTGCTGGAAAAAGAGCTGAGAGTTTTATATCACATCTGTAGGCAGCAGGAAAAGACAGTGATCTACTAGTCCATGTTTGAACTTCTGAGACTTCAAAGCCCACCCCCTAGTGACATATGTCTCCCAACAAAGCCACACCTACTCCACCAAGGCTACACTTCCTAACAGTGCCATTCCCTCTGGGCCTGTGGGGGCCATTTTTATTCAAACCACCACACTCCCCAATTTGCTTTTTTGGTTATGGTGTTTTGTACTAGCAATAGAAACCCCAACTTAGACAATAGCATTCAGTAAACACTATTCAATAAATACTAAATAAGTTCAAGACAATCTTTTCAACACATGGATTGAAATCAGAATGTGGTAAACTAATATTCTCACGCAGTCTAAAGTGACAGTAATGTTTATTTTTAAAATGACACATGGATAGGGAGAGAATGACTGGAATTGTCTTTGGCGGTTCTGGCAGGAATAACTATGCTTTGTAGAGACATTCCCACTCCTCCCTTTGACTGCTAGACTTAGAGACAAGCCACCCAAAGACCAAGATTTTCCCTGGAGTTTCATGCTGGGAGAAGAAAATGGCGGAAGCTTGCTGCCAGTCAGAGAGAGGGAGGGGCTTATCTCCAGGAAAAAGATTTCATATAGCTCTGACAACTTGTCAGACCACTTACAAGGTGAAGGAGACCACATCTTGACCAGGACTGCTGAGCTATGCGTACCCCTTGCTCTCTGTTTAAACCTGGACCTCAGGAAACACTAAGAAGATGAACTTGGCTGGGGGATTGGTCACTGGACCTCTTTGCTCCTCTTCCCAGTGTGGGGCCACATCCATCTTCCTGGTCCTACTAGGACCCTGGATCTGACCTTAAACCCTGGTAACACCTCTGCTGTAGGCTTTTGAGACTTGTTGAATATTCTTACCCAGCTTCCACATCTCTAAATTACTTCTTTACCAAAGAAAAACGAATAAGAAAAAAATGCAACAGGAATTGGAGTATCTAAAATTTGTGTTTAAAAGTTTCCCTTCCAAAAGCGGTGTGGTGGTTACATCCGTGGCTTCCCCTACAGGAGCTGGAGGGATGTTGCCTATCAGGGTTCTGGGTGCGTGCTCTGACGTCCTTGGCCCTTGTGTTCTCCATAGATGAGACACATAGAGCACAGTAGAGGAGGCAGAGTTTACCACAAAGGGAGTGGCTGAAGGAAGCACTCAGAGAAAAACATTCCCACCGAGAGAAAATAGACAATGGCTTAGAGAGATCATTGTGCTGACCTTCATGGTGAGGAAGGCTTTATTTTGTTTCTTAAAGTTTCTGGAACAGCTTTCCTGAGGAGTATTTCACATCCAGGAGGTTGACACTTAGAGTGACTCCCCAGGTCAATGGTTTGTCTTTGTCCTTAACCAAATGACTTCTACTAGATGTTAACCTCACAATCCTTTGGAGCATATGTCTACCCAGGACCAGAAATACAACTCAGATCACATTCTTTTAACCAAAAATCATGTAAGAGCACATTGAAAAGAATTAGAGAACCCGGGGGAAAGAGTTCAGGCAGTTAAGTATTTGCCTTGCAACAATGAGGATATGGGCTCATCACTCAGGGTTTGAAAACAAACAAACAAGCAAGCAATAAACCTGTGGTGGGTGGCATGTGACGTTAATCCTAGCCCTGGTGGAAAAAAACAGGAAAATCCCTGCAATTTACTGGCCAGCCAGTCTGGCCTACCTGGCAACTCCCAGGCCACCAAAAAAATCTGTCTCAAAACAAATCATGCACCCACACATAGGAATGGGTACACAGAAGAATTAAAGAACACCCAGAATCACAGGAGAGGCCAGCACAGTACAGGAGCCCATGGAGGATGTCACCTATGCCTCACAGCAGCACACAGACCTTGTGCTCAGTGAAAAGTGGGCAAGAAAGGAGATGCTTTGTAGTACTGGGCGGGAGGATGGTGCTTCATGGCTCCCGGGGAGAAGGTGAGGGGTCTCCCTAAGTAATCTCATGAACAGTCATAACTGAATGCAAAGATAAGTAGAGATTATGCCTGGTCCCTTTGGCAGAGGTTTAGTTCAACCAGGAACATTGTCTGTAGGGCTAAAGTGGGAGAAACTTTCAGTTAGGACATTTGAGAGCCCCTTTGTTGCAATTCTCAATATAACTTATAATTGCCTTGACCTTACCCTTCCTGCCATTTGAAAAAGGTAGAATCAGTGAAGACTACATTCAAAGGGTCCCAGCGGACTCTAGACAGGTGTAACTCAATCGGCTGAGAAGGGAGAGGGTTGGAAAGTACCCTGGATGAGGGAGGAAGGGGGAGAGCTGGAAATGTCCCGTCAAAAAGGTTGGTTTTGTTTGTTTGTTTGTTTGTTTGTTTGTTTGTTAAGGAAGTGTGCCCTTCCTTCTTGTGCAGGAGACTCTGGCACTCTTCAGATTGTGACTTTAGTATCCTTGCTCTGTGACGCAATGTCAATAAGAAGATATTCAGAAATAGAGCGTGAAATAAGAGACAAAATTGACAGCATATTTGAGGCACGGGGCAAGCCCCTTGTGATGATGAAATGATGAAATGAGGGTAACTAGTCTGAAAAGAAGATGCTGCAAGCCACAATCATCTCTTGCTACTGAACTCCCATATCTTCCTAAGTGGGCAACTCAACGGATCAGTCTCCAAAGCCCGCCGCGTCAAACCTGGAAACCACACACATCCCCTTTACTCTCAGATACTGCATTGTGCTGATTATTGAACTTCTGGTACAGTGGCTCTCAACTTGTGGTTTTCCACCCCTTGGAAGGACCCAACAATGCTTTCACAGGCGTCACCTTCGCCCATCAGAAAATACAGATATTTATTTACATTACAATTCACAACAGTAGCAATATTACAGTAATGAAGTAGCAACAGAAATATTTTATGGCTGGAGGACACCACAATGTATATTCAACGTTTGCAGCATAAGGAAGGCTGAGAACTACTATTCTAGAACATTCCTTTCTACACTGCTAATGTACTTTAGCCCAGTGTCACTGTCTGAGTCAATGTAAAGAGTATTGTCCATCCTGTGTCTGACTGAGAAAATAAACCATAACACTGGCAGCTTAGAGCTGGCGTGGGCAGGGATCTAGGACAATATTGGGAGTAGGCTGGAAGGTTGTCGTGATGCAGGGAGAGTGCTGGAGTGGTGGGTTGTGGGAAGTGAACCAGGATGCTGTAGTGTTCTGGAGAGCACAGTGGGATGCTGGATGTCACCCACTGCACAGAATTCACTTCTTTCTCAGTTATGCTTGGGATGGAGAACAGCAGAGACTGTGGCTGGAAAAGCCTGAAGATCAGATGCAGAATTCTAACCAGGATTGGTAAGAAACAGAAGGCACCCTCTAAAGGGGTAATTCAGAAAAGTATTGAGTAGCAAGGTTTTCGGTTTGGGACACTATTTTTAAATAATTAAACTTTAGAATTCCAAAATGCCCCAGTCATAGCTCTTAAATGACCTTTGTACACAGTACCCTATTTTTCTGCAGACCCTCAGGCTGTCAGCCACCATGCTTTCTGTGCTATTTTATGAACCTAAGATTCTTTCTGAATTTGGCATTTGTGTTATATTTAGTAAAAGACAGCTTCCTGACCCCCATCTGCTCCTCAGAGAGCGTAGTCTTCACCCATCCACCCTGCAGATCCTCTTGCAAAAACACAGCCTCTATTGTGTTGAGGAAATGGAAATTCTTTGATTTATGTGAATATATTTTAAATGACCTTGGATGCAACTGTCTGTCCTTTAGGCTATTATGATTAAATCTTCCTGCAGCAGACTATACTTGCTGTATCCTTGAATTAAGTATGTACAATCTTAACCATTGCAGTGGGAACCACTGTGTCTGACAGCTAATGTAATATATAATAATACTACATTTTATATATAACTATTCACAACACACACACACATATACACACACACACACACACACACACACACTCGTTTATTGGTTTCATGAGAACTCAAGAGATAGAACTAAGAGCTAGCCTGTTTTCATACTGAAAAAAATTAACGATAAATTGATTTCCAAAAAACTGTAACAAGAATGAATGAGTTCACACTTCCAAAGTATTTTGAATTTTCAAGAAAAAAATATTAGTTAATTTAATTGAAATTTTCAAAAGGCTAGCTTATTTGCTTATCATGTAGATACAAAAACACATGTCCATATCATATAGTTTGCTTATAACATGAAGAGGAGTCTCTGAGGAAGCACCTGCTGGAAATTCAATTCAATCATTATGTGTATATCTAAACAAATTTGCCATTACCAGAGACTTATGCCCAGTACCACTAATAAAATTTGTGAACAGAAAACCAGTAAATGACACCTCTTGGTTAATGTCTTATACTCCTTTTTCAACCTTAGCTTCATTTCTATTCAGAGTATATGTATGATGAATGCTTCCAAATGCTATATGGTTTTAAAACTTTCCATGATGATTTGCTGATGCTGTTCTGAGCTTCACTAATCAACACTCAAGTCACCAGACTCAGATCTTTTACCATAATTAGTACACGGTGCTGGTTGGAAGAGCTAGAAGAATTTCCCATTGGCATCTTTACGAAATCTCTTTTGGTGTGGTTTCGGTTCTCATTTGTCTAAAGTTTTGGTGTTCCTGCCATTTCCTTTCAGTTTCTTGTCTTCTGAGATCCACCTGCATGTTTTCTGTTTTCTAGTTGTCTTTTAGCCCTCCCTCAACAGGACATGCTGATGACATTTAGCCCTGCGTCAGGGCTCCTTTATGAGCCTACTTCTGCATCTCTGCTTTCTGTGCCCCATCACTTGGAATGGTTCCCAGCATCTCAAATTTGTTTCTCTGTGGCTTCCATACTTCAGTAATGGCACCACAGTCACTATGATTGCATCAGTCACTGATCACATGGACTCCAGGACTAAAACAGGAATTACCTCTAGATATCTAAACGACAAAGCATCTAGAGGAATGGAATGGACCATCCCATCTCTTAACGCATCTAGCAGTTTATTTTGATTTCAGATTGACTAAATACACTCTGTTCCTAATAAAGGACATATGGTATAACAAATTGTCCACAAATGGGCCAAGGTGAAGCAGGAGAGATGGGTTCTGGAAACCCAAGCAAGCAGGGGCCAGAGTCCACTTAATATCTGCAGAGAGTGGGTCTTGGTAGAAATTCTAGGTTCTTGTGCTCTGGAGCAGAGCACTGAGCAGAGACATGGGGACAGTAACAAAGGCAGGGACAGTGGATTAGACATACTTTTGAAGGAGGAAGTAGGCCTGGTCAGAAGGAGACGTGAGTAGTTCAGGGGCTTTGCGGTGTAAAGGCTAAGGCCTCCTCAGAGCCTCCTCTTCAGTTACAAACAAACCGTATCTGGTATGGATGTGTGTTAAACACGCTGCGTAAAGGATATTTAAAAATACAGGATGGGGCATGTGTGTCCCACAGTCCTCCCCTCTACCAGCAGTCTTTCTCTTCGGCACTCTTCTTTTTTGGGCTTCGGGTGCACCCAGTGGAGGTCAGGGTGTTGGGCTAGCCCCTGCAAGCTGACCTTTGGCACAACCCATGACCTTGTGACCAGAGGACAAAGGTCAGGTCTGTCCCTTTCTCCTAGTCATTTCTCACAGTGCCTTCCTCAGGGATTCTCTTGTCCACCATTCAGAATGTGGCTGCTGGCCTTCCTGCAGGCCAAAGCTGCTGTCCTGACCTTTTCAGCCACCAGCTGGTGCAGGGCTCTGCTTCTGCAGTCATCACATGATTAGATCTGGCCCAGGTGGGTAATTGCCCCTCGGTAAAGTCAGCTGACTTAGAGCCCTTCACACCATGTAGTCCAGCTTTCTCTTTTTATCCACCACCTCCTTGTGTGTCTGCCTGTCTCTCTCTCTCTCTCTGTTTCTCTCTCTCTCTCTGTCTCTCTCTCTCTGTCTCTCTCTCTCTCTCTCTCTGTTTCTCTCTCTCTCTCTCTGTCTCTCTCTCTCTGTCTCTCTCTCTCTCTCTGTGTGTGTGTGTGTGTGTGTGTGATTATGTGTGAATGTGTGTGTTTATGTTCTTTCTAGGCATAATTGCTAAGTTTAGCAGTTATCAGAGCTTTCTTACCTGAGTCAGGCCAGTGCTGGCCCACGACTTCTCCCAGACTCAGGCTTTAGGGGAAGGAGTCCCCACCAATCTGAAGTTGATCTTGGGCCTTGTTGGGTTTTATCCTGAGGCACCCAACTTTCCCCAAGCTTTATGTGTGTCATTTACCTGTTGGCAATGGTGAATGCTTTCAGAATTTAAACTGGTTGAGACGACACAGCTCTGTCTTCTCAGCACAGACTAGGTTGCTCTAGAGCTATGGACATCCTCAGAATGACTAGGTCACAATACCAGCTGGGAAGATGCCCATGGATACAGTTCCTTTTAGGCAGTTCTATACCCTGCTCTCTCTGAAGTTCTGCTCAGCTACTCATTAGCAGGATTGGTATTCAAGCCAGAGGCTTGTTACTAGTAGTAAAAATAATAATAGTAAAAATAAATAAATAAATAAATAAATAAATAAATAAATAAATAAATAAATAAAAAATTCAGTGTCGTATTCCAGAATTTATTACAAAAAGTAGAGAGATAAACACTAGTTTTAGAAATACTTGTGTTGATGTTTTGTGTGTGTACGTGTATGTATGTGTGTGTGTGTGCATGAATTTGTGTGTTCCAGTGGGTGTGTGTTATGCTTGTATATGTGTCTTCTGTCTGTGTCTTTTCCTTACAGTGTATTTGTGTGTTACTATGTTTGTGCATGTATGTTTGTGTTAATGTGTCTGTTTGTGTTAGTGAGTGTTTATGCGTTTCTCTGTCATGGTGTGCTTATGTTTATATGTGTTTTTCCTGAGCTATCTATCACTTTATATGATATCACTAGAAAAGTTTAGAGTGTACGTGATGTGGCGAAGGTTGTGAGGAGCCAGCTCAATATGTTTGTTTTACGGTACAGGATGCACAATGTCCTCTTTGCACACACAGAATCAAAGGGGAAACCGTGATTCCTTTTAGATTTAAATTCTTCATCACATGAACTCATTTTGACAATGTTGGCCAACAGGAAACAAAGCCCTCCTTTCGCCATGTGGAAGGACTCCTCAAAGGCCCTCTGATCATTCACTGTTGTTGTTTCTTCCTTTGCTTCTCACTGTCACTCTTGTTCTTTATTCCCAACATGTAATATAGCACATAACACAATTTCCCAAAATATCATGAATCCTGTGCAATGGAAATTTTACTCGTATTTTCTTCTCTTTAGTACGTGTCATTTCTTACAGCAAGATGAGATGGAAGTCGTCTGAGGCCTGGAAGCCAGGATGGCCTGTATCTGAGGATGCCTGCTTCCCTCCCAAAGCTGGTTATGTCATGGGATTTCCTTAGCAGTCCCCAGGCCCAGGTGTCTAGTTCACACAGCATCATGGACATTTTCCTGTCCATTTCCATCACTCCAGTATTCACCCCATCACCTTGTTCCCATGTGATGGTGCCAACCTCCCAGTGATGTCCCTCATTTTGCCTTTGGCCCCCAGTCTGGATGCACTGGGGGAGAAAGGGATCTTTTTAGAAACTCCAATCAGTTTCATACCAGTTTCCCACTCAGAACTTTCCAGAGAGTGTGCTCAGGTCTGATTACATCCCATTAGTGCCTGCCTCATCTCACAAGTCCATCCTTGGCATACAGTGTTTTAGGCATCACAGGGCAGCTTCATGTCCTTTGAGCCATTTGTGTATGACTTGTCTCCTAACTCGAGCCTCGGCAAATGGTGTTCTAAGGATCATTCAGGGCAGCCTCCTGTCCCTTGAACACTCTTCTCCCTCAGAAGCACAGTCCTCTCTCTATCATGTCACCCTTTCCAGTTACACACACTGATCTCTTTCAGACAGCAGTAGTGTATTTGTTAAAAATGACACCAAATTCTACCACCTTGTCTCCTCTTCACTCCTGTTCTGCTGTTCTATAGCTATAATAAAAAACTATGACAAGAAGTAACATAAGGAAGCCCAGATTATTTGGCTTAAAACTGTAAGTTACAGTCCATTGTTTTGGAAAAGTCAGGACAGGAACTCAAAGAAATACAAGAACAGAGAAAATAAATACATCCTTAGCTGCTCGATTGTTTTTTATCTATTTAGCTTTTTTCACTCTCATATAATCCAGAGCCTAGCCTAGGGAATGGTGCCACTCATAGTGGACTGGGCCAATTAACAATGAAGACAATCCCCCATAGACATGACTGCAAGCCAACCTGATCTAGATAATTCCTTAACTGAGGGGTTCTTTTCCCAAGTGATTCTAGGTTGTATCATGTTAACAGTTAAAACTAACCAACCTACCCTCTTCCCTTTCTTGTATATTTTCATATCACATGTCACTAGGCAACATTTTATTAAATTTTTGTTTATTGGTTTATTTACATAGCCACGGTGTACAAAGAGAGTTGAGAGGACAACTTTTGGAGTTTTCTCTCTCATCTAAAATTGGTTCTGGAGATCAAACTCAAGTCATCACACTTACACGACAAGCATCTTTACCCACTGAGCTGTTTTACAAGCTTTTAAAGCAAATTTAATAAGAACAAATAATAGTTCATTTCTGGAACATTATATGTGCTAAGTAATAGTTGAATGAGTAAAAACAAAATGTTTAGATCCTTACAGGTTGGTGCATGGATTAAATATTTAGTATGTGTGGGTGGGAGCAGTTGTAAGCACATAGCAGTTGATGATGATTGCTGTATCTGTTGTTTAAGTTCAGCTTCCTTTTCTAATGTAGCATGGAGATGCAACAATGGGACAAAACATAGCAGACATTGTTATTCCAAATTAATTAAAATGCTGTGATGCAGAGGAAGTGCTGTATGAGTCTCAGGGAATTAAGTGATGTATTGCTTCTCACACCAGGAGATCTTGGCTGTCTCATTCTGTCTTCTTACTAAGTCTTGCTGAATATTGCATCAGTATGTCTTTCTTACCTTGAACTGGTCACAGACCATATGAAGTAGCAGCCATTTCTAGAGAGATCAATAGTATTTATTCTCATATAGTGAAGTAAAAGCTTCACTGTTGATTGTAAAGTACACATTTGTCTAAGCTACATGTATATAACTACTCAAATATATATATATATATATATATATATATATATATATATATATACATGTACATGTAGTATATAGACAATCTAACAATATGTTTATATGTATGGTGTACACAAGTATACATTTATGTTGTGTTTGTAAGATGAGGGAGTCAGACAGAGAGGAAGGGAAGAGAGGACATATGTACAAGCTAAAATGTCAGTCTAGTATCCACATTTATAACAGTCTACAGCTAAATTTCAGTGGGATACTGGATATTTTCCCTCATAGTCTCAGTTACAAACAAGGGAATCATTTTCTAAAGACAGAACAATAAGCCTTTACATTTAGAGGTGGTGGTTTGACCGAGAATGTCCCCTATAGACCTATGTATCTGAACACTTGGTCCCCATTGGTGGGTTTGTTTAGGAAGGTTTGGGAGGTGTCATGGTCTTGTTGGAGGAAGTAAGTCACTGTTTAAAGATCAGTGTCATTTCCAGTTTCTCTCTCCACTTTGTGCTTGTGTACCAAAATGTCAGCTCTCCATTTGCTGCCATGTTTCCCTGCTGCTGAGGATGCTAACACTCTGAAGCCTTCATCCCTTCTTCTATCAGCTACTTTCAATCAGTGTTTCATCACAACAATAGAAGAAAACTAGTGCAAGGCTCAGCTATGTTTATTCATTTGTTGCTAATATTGCTAAATAATTAAACATTCAAGTAATGGGATGTGTGTGCGTGTATATATGTATATATATACACACACACACTTAACAATGAGGTGACTTCGTAATATATTTCCAAATACAGCTTGGAACAGATAAAAACATCAAGCCACATCATAATGTATAAGTTCCGTAGCCGTTAGAACAATATTACTCCCCTCTAGAGAACTGTCTGTGAGTCTGAGCTCAAAGAATTTGACAGGTACTAAATTTGAAGAAATTCACACTTCTGATTTAATAATCAGAGAGCAAGATGACTTTGCTCGGAGATTCTGTGATGGTAAGTTCTCCACAGGACATCACACAGAGCAGAGGAAGGAAGCTCAGTGCCCCTGCACAGGTGACTATGTGCACGTGTCTCTGTGTTAGCAACTGACAGAAAGTCTAGCTTGAGGTAGCTCTGTCAAAGCATGCTCTCCCACACACCACACAGCCAGGAGTAGGAAGTCGAAGTCTTGTCCTTGCTTCCTACATCAAGTCCGTTTCCCCTCCATTATCCCATCCACGAGAGACTGAGCTCTCAACCTTCCAGCTGGCTCTTCCTTTCACAAGTCTTCCCCAGTCACCAACTCCTTCCTTATCTTAGTTAGGGTTATGTTGCTGTGAAGAGACATCATGACCACAGCATTTCTTATAAAGAAAAAACATTGAATTTGGGCTAACTTAAAATTCAGAAGTGTAGTTCGTTGTTATCATAGCAGGAAGCATGGTGACATGTAGGCAGCCATGGTGCTGGAGAGGTAGCTGAGAATTCTACATCTTGATCTTCATACAGCAGGAAGAGATGGTGAGCCACTAGGCCTGGCTTGAGCTTTTAAAACTTCAAAGTCTCCCCACCCCCAACCACCAGGGACACACTTCCTCCAACAAGACCACACCTACTCCAACAAGGCCACAGTCCCAATAATGTCACTCCTTATGAGTCTTTGAGAGCCATATTCATTCAGGCCACCACAATCTCAAAGTCTTAGGGCCCACTGTGATCTTCCTCTTTAATTTTCTTTAAAAATAACTGGTTTAGGCCAAAACCTTAAAATGTCAGTAATTAATTATTATAAAGGCAATATATTCTTATTAAAAATATGTGAAATTTTAAGTTCTCAACATTTGGGAAGTCACAATCATTAACAATAAACACGAGTTCAGTCATGGAAACAATGCCTTCTTTGTTACAAGTAAATGTACAATTTTATGCAAATGTTCTTCCTGGGGTAGAAATATAATATAAATACTGTTTCATGGTTATGTTGCAATATTTGCAAACATCAATAATTTCTCAAGATCTACATTTGACAGCTTAACATCTCCTACTTCCCAAGCACTGTTCTGAATATTGTAGATTTAATGCCCCAGTCTGTCAACACAGACTTCATAATCTAATGAGGCAAGAAGATATTAAGAAAAGAATATTAATATGGGTGCTGAGTATTAAGAGGAAAGGAATGGAAGTACTGTGGAGAACCAGACCAGCTGCCTTGCTGCCAAGGTCTTACTAGCTTCTGGAAAGCTCGCCAGTGTGCAGTCTATAGCTAAATTCAAGCAGACTCTCCTGACAGATCTCTGAAGAGGAAGTGAGGGTAGATGTGTGTGCACTGCTTTGGGGCGTCTAACAGGCATCTATGCATCCATTAAAAGCCTACACAAAACTATAGCAGGTCACTGTCTTGGTCACTCCTCTCATTGCTGGGACCAAATACCTAACAAGAGGGAGCCTACAGGATATAAGATATACATTGGCATGGGTTTGTATTCGGGGGAGATTCAGTACATGGTGGAAGAGCAGGCATGGCAGCCGGGGAGGAAGGCCTGCCAGCACACTGTGTCCACAGTAAGGAAACAGAGAGAGGCAGATGCTGATTCTCGGCTGAGTTGTTCCACCTTCCCAATTCCATTCAGCCTAGCAACGCAGTTTGTTGATGAGGCCACTTAGACTCAGGGCGAATCTTTCCTGCTCACTTAAGCGTCTCTGAAACATCCTCACAGACAAGCCCAGAGGTGAGTCTCCTATGTGACTCCAAATGAAGTCAAGCTGATGTTGACGATAACTGCCACATCTCTACTTATCCTGGAGTGCGTGCCTTCCTCTCCCAAGTGAGGATCAAACTGTCTTTCTAGACTCCCCCCTCTCCTCCTTTTCCTCATTTCTGTCTAATTCTTACACATGACCTATAAATAAAGTTAAGCCTATTAAAGAGTCATAGTTTGAAACATACACACTCAAGAGAACTTTGTTTTAATTTCTGCAGGATTGACTAAACAGGCCTATAATAGAAACCACTTAGAGGGTTTATAAAAGACCTAAATTTCTGGGTCTCTAAAATTATCGTTAAACAGAGATTCTAGAAATGTTTGAGACAGGACAAGTTTTTCTACCTCAGATCAACAAGCTGTTTTGTTCTGTAGAAGGTGTGGTATAAAGCTTCTTGGCTCTGATTCTTTATGGCTGTGAAACTGTTTCTTCAAAGACTTGCTTTGTCTAAACTTTGAGAATGGAATTTTGCTGAAATTTCAAGAAAAAGCAGGCCAAAGTTGTATCAGTATTTCCTGTATTTATTTTACTCTTGCACAATTTAATCCATGAAAGACCATCTACTTCACAACAAGGACACAGTCGGCAGGGCTCCTCACAGAGCTTGTGTACCGAAGCAGGAAGTATCTCCTATGTGCAAGGTGCTCTGTATTCCACATCTGTTCATACAGATCTGATGCTACAACTCCAACCCCATGCAAAAATTGAAGAAAGAGTGGAGAATCTGAAAAATTCTTCCTTCTCTACAACAAGGGACTCAACTCTCTAATCTAGAGCAGATTCATTTAATAAAGTTTCAATATAAAATATGACTTGTCCCAGTAGAAGCATGTGCCAAGTCCTGAGGGGTCATCAGAAAAGCCTGTATCAACAGTGACCAAGTGGCTGCGCCTAGAAGATCGTTTGATATAAAGAGAAGCTGGGATTCCGTTAGAAAACAAAATGTGTGGGATTTTTATGTTTACATTTTAAAAACTTACTTGAGATTTTCATACATACATACATATATTGCATTTTGATTAAACCCACTCTCCTCCCCCTTTTCCATATATCGCTTCTTTTCCCACCTAAGTTTATGTACTCTTTTCTTAGCACACTTAGTGCCGCCAATATGTATACAGATGTAGGGCCATTCAGTGACATATGGACAGCCTATCAGGGGTCACATCCTTGAAGAAAATTGACATGCTCCTCCTCCAGCAGCACCCATTACCAATGATAGCTCCTCAGCTAGGGACGGGATTTCATGAGCCCCTCTCCCACAGATGCTGGCATTTGGCTGACTTGATCTTGCTGTTCTTGAATGTGAACTCACAGCAACTCTGAATACATGTGTGCGATGCCCCCGTCATCGTGTCTGGAAAATAGTTTGGAGCAGTCCTCCACTATAACTGGCTCCTGTAACCTTTCCTTCTGCCATCTCTTACCCAGTGATCCCTGAGCATTGGGCAAGAGTGGTACAAACGTTATTGGAGCGGCAGACCGCTTTCTGATTGCATTAAAGGCATGCTCGAAAACCCAAACTCAAGTCTGGTACTGTTAGCTGTGCATGGCTCTAGGGAAGAACTTAGTGCTATTGGTATTTTGTGAATGTGAATTATAAAAATGACCTTCAAATAGTTACTAAGTGCACTAGCATGGAGAGTGGTTACACACAAATATGTACATGAAAATCCATAGTGATTTTTCCTTGTATCCAAAAAACTGTTTTACATTAGATAAACAATTTTCCTTGTAACAGTTTTGCTCTTACCAAGAGGCAATCCCTAGAACCTTCTTTGAGAACAT
>CM052704.1:23383819-23397056 GCA_028551405.1 Uromys caudimaculatus | reverse complement strand
CTGTGAGGAGGAGGAGGGACTGTGAGGAGGAGGGACTGTGAGGAGGAGGGGACTATGAGGAGGAGGGACTGTGAGGAAGAGAAACTGTGAGGAGGAGGGACTGTGAGGAGGAGGGACTGTGAGGAGGAGGGACTGTGAGGAGGAGGGGACTATGAGGAGGAGGGACTGTGAGGAAGAGAAACTGTGAGGAGGAGGGACTGTGAGGAGGAGGGACTGTGAGGAGGGGGGACTGTGAAGAGGAGGGGCTGTGAGAAGGAGGGACTGTGAGGAGGAGGGACTGTGAGGAGGACAGACTGTGAGAAAGATTGTCATTGAGGAGCGGCAACGTACCGAGAACTTTTCTGAACTCTGTGCAGTTTGTAAAATGTCTGCCTGCGGTGCAGTTTCATTACTCCCCAAAGAGCTTATCTTAGTCTGTATTTCATGCAGCAACTGGTCCTAAAACACTCCCCAACCTTCAGGGGCCACTTGCATCTCACCTATAGCCTGTAGGTAGTGTGTGGCAGGGTTAGTGACTCCTCCTAACCCAGAGTATAACAGAATGCTACTAGGGACACATCCTCTCCTCTTGTGGGTAATAAATCTGTTTATAGACTGCTCAGAACCAGTGGCATTAGCTTGAGATAACTATATCTGAGTCAATAGATCCTCAATTCATATGTAAGACCCTACACAAGTTTTTACATACTTATTATGCCTTATACACTCCAAGGCAGCCATCTTGTCTTTGTTTTAAAATTATTCAACCCTGTCTCAAGTCACTCTTATCAGCCACCACTTTAGAAAATCTTGCCAATACCACCCCAAGAATTCATGAGGAAAAAACGATAAAAAGTGTATATTTCAGTATATTTCAGACATAAATGTGGGAAGGAATAAGAGCAATTTGGAATGGGCACAATTCCTCTGTTTGTCTATACTCTGGCTTATTGGCTAATCTTGGTGTGACGGAAACCTATAGCAGGACTCTGGCTATTTTCTCTAAGAAACGTGGCTAGGTCCTTACTAATATTCAAATTAAATCTTTTCTATATAGACAATGAGTTGGAAATAATTTGAGGGATTTAAAGTGGAGGCATTTGGGGATCCATGTCAGTGTCTGGCCACCATGTTATCCCAAGAGAAGCACATGCTTAGGCAGGCCTCCTCTTTGCTGGGCCTAAATGAGGCAGAGGTTGTCTGGGAACTGCCAACAGGACATGATGTGGAAGACCAGGACTATCAAACACATGCATTCAGCTGCTGGGAAGAGGCACAGGCTTCTGGAAATACATACTCTAGCCGCAAAAATATTTTCGCAAGTGTTTTCCATAGAAAACCATTGAAGCCCCATGATAAAGTCCTAGTTGATGGGAGGGTTTAGAGACGAAAGAGGTGGGGCAGGAAGAGGTGGGGACATACAGGTTCAAGAGGGGACAAAAGCAAGCAACGTTTTTGTTGGCACATCACCAAATCACTTGAGCTACTCCACTCACAAAATCCTTTTTTAATTTTTTAAAAATGATTCTCATGTTTGCTTCTAAATTCTATGGTTGAGCTGACAAGGAACGGTTCAAATATGAATGGATTTAGCAAACACTCATCCTTATAAAAGACTTTAGCAGAAATAGTCTTGAAAATGATACATATAGAAATTTTCATGGTGTACAACAAAAAGAAGTTCAGACATACAAGGGAACATTCACTTTCATGTTTTATCTGATCCTCACTACTAATCTTCTATTTCAAATAATGAAACAATGTGATTCATATCCAAGGTGTTTCTTCCACATTTTGAAGATCATATATCCAAAGTTATTTGTTTTTGATGTGATAGTTGACAACTCCTTCAGTAGTTCCTGTGCTTTTATGATCTCAATTACTAGACCTGTTAAGATCAAAGGGACACTTATGGGTAGTGAGGAAAGCACAAGCCCCGAGATTACTCTCTGATCTCTGTGTCCCCCAAGCTATACTGTACTCTTTTATAACACAGCAAAAAAAAGCTGCACTCTGTTTCTGTCATATATTACATGATGCTACCGCCACATTTAAATAGAATTTCCTCTCTCACCTTTAACCTACTTCTCATCTCGGACTTAGTCTGATCCACACTAAACATTGGATAACTTGATATTTTCTGTCACCTTGAAATTTGAGGCCTATTTAATTAAATGTCAAAAGAGATGCAAGGAGATACACATGGTAAGAATATGCTGCATTTGTTTTCAGAAGGACAAATGATATACAGGCTCCTAAGAAGAAAATACATCCAGTTTGGGCTTAGGTAGATGGCTCAGCAGTTAAGAGTAGTGGCTGCTTCTGTAGAGGACCAGGGTCAATTCCCACTGCATCTCACGACCATCTGCATCTCTAGTTCCAGGGGATCTGAGGCTCTCTCCTGGCTTCCAAGGATACCAGGCATACAACTAATACACTTACATACATTCAGGCAAAACACCCATACACATTAAAAATAAATAAGGACAAAATATATCTAATTCATTTAGGAATTGGGCTAAAGACTTTGATGAGGAAATAGGAATTGAATGAGCAGTAAAGGGAGCCAGGATCAAGAGAGACAGCATAGTTTAAAATCCAGTGTCAGGTTCTAGTCGAACCTTCAGAGCCCCTTGCAAACATGGAAACTCAGGATACTGTCCAGAATCATTTGGACCTCTAACTACTTTTGTGCCTTCAGATTACCACAACCTCACTCTGAGGCCTGTGTACTTAATACACTAACTATGTGCAGTTCCAAGAAAGAGGCACACATCTATGATTTGGGAACATTGAACTTGCAGCTCCTAGGGCTCAGCATATAGCAGTGTTCTCTTTCTGTCCAGATTCTCTGCCCCTTCACCTAGCCTGGACCTTCCTACTCATCCTCACAAAATCCATCTGTAACATCTCTTCTGATGGGAGAGCTCCTCTACATCAGCTGCAATCATCCATCCATCCATCCATCCATCCGTCCATCCATCCATCCATGCATACGTCCATCCAACCATCCATCCACCCAACATCCATTCAAAGCCATGATATGCTCATTCCATGTGGTCACAAAGAATGTGGAAAGACATTCTCTGTGTTTCACACTATTTTCTAGGAACTTGGGGACAGAAAGCTGAGTTATACCCTTCAGCTCACACTATGTTTTCATCACTGGCTTCAACCTTTCAGGTTCTTGCCTGTCCTCAGCTCTACTCCCTTTGTGGGCAGCCACACATTCTCTTCAACACATTTGCTTCACTTAATAGTTTCATAAAATGTAGATAGGCTGACTGAATGCATGCCTTTAAAATTTTATGCAAATACGCTAGTTTTAATTTCTCATTGCTTTTTATTTGTGCTCTGGGCAGTGGTAGCACACGCCTTTAATCCCAGTGCTTAGGAGGCAGAGGCAGGTGGATTTCTGAGTTCGAGGCCAGCCTGGTCTACAGAGTGAGTTCCAGGACAGCCAGGGCTACATAGAGAAACCCTGTCTCGAAAACACACACACACACACACACACACACACACACACAAAAAAAAAAAAAAAAAAAAAAGAAAGAAAGAAGAAGATAATGTGCTCTATTTTAAATATTTAGTTATGCACCATTTATTTTGTAAGCCTCTACTGACATATCAGTAGACATTTATGAAACACTCACCATGCGTCAAGTACCATTCCAGGAGTGAGGGCGTTAGTAAGCCAATATGAAACCTCAGAGAATGTAGGCACAAAGCACTGTGAGATTAAAGCTGAAGCAGATTAATGGGGCTGGATAAGGCTTATGTTTTGTTGTTCAGCATTGATCTGCATTAAAACAACAGAATCGGAGCTTAATTGAAGGTATTTTAATAACA
The DNA here is from genome assembly GCA_028551405.1 of Uromys caudimaculatus. NCBI lineage: Eukaryota > Metazoa > Chordata > Mammalia > Rodentia > Muridae > Uromys > Uromys caudimaculatus. Next base: position 23,393,228 of record CM052704.1, on the reverse strand, counting down.
AGATGATAGTAGCTTCTTTTAATTAAGGATACAGACACCAAGATTTTCTTCAGGCCTTCTGGGCAGATAAGAAGACAGTGAGGATGAGATTTCTTTCTGAGCTCAAGCTGAAGATCAGCCTCACTGGGTTAAAGATTCTGAACAATTCATTCAAGTGAAAATTCCACAGAGAGCCATCCTCTTTTTTGCCTGAAAACATGTTGGAAACAGTGAATTTTTCAGATGTTTTCTGCTAGATTGATGTTTTCATTGGAGCTTGTTTAAGTTCCCCCACCATTCCTTGCTGTAACATGGTCTTGAAAACAAGAATCACATAGTGATGTTGTGGCCTAGGTTGGGAAGGCTCTCAGGATAGATAATGAATATGCTATGCTACTTTATCATAAGCTCACCATCATTCGGTCCTTCCAGGGAGGAAAGTCTTATCATCTAGACCTTAGTCTGACACGCTCCCACATGCTCTCCTTAATTCTTCAGACCTAGCTTTAAAATGTTCTTTTAAGATAAAGCCTTCTGTGAGCTTCCCACAGAGAGTGGGTATGGGCCATCTCTCTAATAATCCTATGCTTCTCTTTCTTAACCACCATTTTTTCATAACATGATGATTCCATGGCTTATTTCAAGACTTTTTCTTCAACTTCATCACAAGCTCCAGAGATTAGTGGCCATCTGCCCACCAACTAACTACTAGGGAACTAGTACAGTGATCGGCACGTGCTGCCCGGGTAGAATCTTGAGTGAATAGATTCAGACATGTGGTTACATCTGTATTCTATGTCTGTGATGAAAGTTGTCTTCTGGAACTTCAGGACTCATCACATGTCCTTAGGCAATCAGTCTTCCCCAACTGAAACAATACAGCACGAAATTGTGTAAGTTGGTCATTCCCAGAAGTTCCCTAGGAGAGTTATATGATTAATGACATTCATAGCCGGGCATGGTAGCATATGACTTTAATCGCGAATTAACTGAACTGGTTAAATTAATATTTCAAAAAGGAATTTAAAAAATTCTTTAGTCTGTTCAGCATCAAAACACAGAGAGAATAGGAGACACCAGAAGGCTGAGAGCTGTAATTAGTTGCTGTCTGGTACTGGCTATGAGGGCTTTTCATGGGATTGTTCACCAATTCATGGGCTAGAGCCAATGGATTGGCTGGATAGTCAGAGACTTGAAAAGAGCAAGTTTGGAAAGTTGGCAAGACATATGGGGAGGAAGTATGTGGCTAGATCTGTCTAAACGGTTGAAGGATGTGACAATACTCGTGCCCTAGTAAGTTATCCACAACAACAAAAATGACTTCATCTGTAGAGGAGTTCATTAATCGCGTAGATAGGATGACCCATTCTGTGGACAATCAGCCTCTTTCCCCAGTTGCTTCTGTCAATGGCCAATGAGATGGACTTCCACTCACCAAGGCTGACCTGGCTACAGCTGCTGCTGAGTGCCAGACCTGCCAATAGCAGAGACCAACACTGAGTCCCCGATATTGCACCTTTCCAATAGGTGACCAGCCAGCAACCTGCTGGCAGGTTGACTATATTGGACCACTCCCTCTGTGGAAAGGGCAACGTTTTGTCCTTACTGGGATGGATACTTATTCTGGTTATGGATTTGCCCTTTTCTGCATGTAATGCTTCTGCCAAAACCAGTATCTGTGGACTTACAGAATGCCTTCTTCACCATCATATTTTACACAGTATTGCTTCTGACCAAGGAACTTACTTCATAGCCAGAGAAGTGTAACAGTTTGCCCATGATTATGGAATCTGCTGCTTTTACCATGTTCCCCACCATCCTAAAGCAGCTTGCCTGATGGACACATGGAATGTCCTTTTGAAAGCATAGTTATAGTGGTAATGAGGTAGCAGCTGGAGGGCTATGGTAGGGTACTCCAAAAGACAGTATATGCTTTGAATCTTCATTCAGATGTGGAGAAACCCTGCTAATTAAGGTCAAAGTCTACTCTTGTCCAGAGAGCCTTCTGAGCTTGACACAAAATGGTGGACTCTGTTTACCAGCAGGGCTTCTCCTTCTCTGACCTTGTCTGGGGAGCTCAAACTCTCACATAGCCTTGGTTAGATAAGAACCCATTCAGCTAGCACCTGAGATTACTGGAATGCCTTCTCCTGTTAATGAGGTATCTCAGGACCTTAGCGTTAAGCCAATGGCCTTCTCACACCCTGGATATTTCTACTCTCTTCCCCAAAACTATATAACCCTTGATTCACCCAAGTAAAGTTGATCCATCTCTCCAAATCCTGTTGTGTTATTTCCTTTTGTACTCACAGGCTGTCCAAAACCCTGTTCATCAATTCTGCTGCCTTCTTCCTTTTGGACTGGTGGTTAATGACCTGAGGGAGAAGAGAGACCCACATTCAATATGTGGTATAATTTTTTCCATAGCCAGGATCCTGGATCCAGAATCAAGGGGTGGAAAAGGAAATAATTTCACTCATTATCACTCTCTATGACACACTAGGAAAATGTTTGCTTCTTGTTCCTGCAACCTTAAATGTGGCTACCCTAGAAGTTTTGATTCCAGGAGGAAGCACTCCTGCTAAAAGGCACAACAAACATCCCATTAAACTGGAAGTTTAGACTTCCACTTCTCCCTGGCCACTCGGGGCTTTAACACCCACAAGCCAACAGGATAAGAAAGTAATAACCAGGTTAGCAGGGGTGATTGATCCAGAGTAGATTGCTTCTTCATAATGCAGGAAATACTGAATGGCTAATAGAGGTGGTTGTCATAGATACTAGTTAATACCAGGTGACCAGTTGCAGAACCAAGGAGTATAATTGACATGAATATTTCTGTCATATTTTGGTAAGAATGTATTTGTACAGATAAGTGTTTTCTTTCCTCAATTTATCATGTAAAATAACATTAGTTAAGAGAATATCCGTGATTATAAGTTTGAGATACTGAAAGAATATCCTTTAAGGGATTTGCTACCTATTCTAAAATTTATAATGTAGTTGTGGTTGTTAAAGGGATACCTATATCGTGTTAAGAATCATTGTGACCTGGCTATGGGTTTCATTTGGAAATTAAGCATGATATAAGGAGATATGATGTTTATCAAGTTGACAAGGGGTAGACTCGTGATGGCTATTCTTGGTTGTTAACTTGACTATATCTGGAATTAACTAATACCTAAGTGGATTAGAACACCTATGAGGAATTTTTTTAATTAATTAGAAGTGAAAAGACCCTCTCCCTCCCCCCTTTTTTTGAAAATAGATTTTTTTTCACAAAATACATCTGATTGTGATTTCTCTTCCCTTAGCTCCTTCCAGTTCTTCTCCTCCTTTCTTCCCATCCAGATCTACTCCCTTTCTGTTTCTCATTAGAAAACAGACTTCTAAGGAATAATAATAAAGTATAATAAAATCACATTTGAATTGGATAAACAAACAGAGGGAAAAGAGCTCAAGGGAAGGCGCAAAAGCCAGACCCATTCATTTTCAAAGCCAGGAATCCCATAAAAACACTAAACTGAAATACACAAAGGGCCTGATGTAGACCCATGCATGCTCTGTACTTGCTGTCCCAATCCCTGTAAGTTCATATGGCCATTGATTCTTCTGATTTAGTGGGCTTTATTTTCTTGGTAGACTTCACTACCACCGACTCTTACACTCTTTCTATCTTCCCTTCTACAGGGTTCCCTGAGCCCGGAGAGGAGGGATTTGATGGAGGCATCTTGTACTGGCTGGTTTTGTGTGTCAACTTGACACAAGCTGGAGTTATCACAGAGAAAGGAGCTTCAGTTGAGAAAATGCCTCCATGAGATCCAGCTGTAAGACATTTTCTCAATTAGTGATCAAGGGGGAAGGGCCCATTGTGGGTGGTGCCATCCCTGGGCTGGTAGTCTTGGGTTCTATAAGAAAGCAGGCTGAGCAGGCCAGGGGAAGCAAGCAAGCCAGTAAGAAACATCCCTCCATGGCCTCTGCATCAGCTCCTGCTTCCTGACCTGCTTAAGTTCCAGTCCTGACTTCCTTTGGTGATGAACAGCAATGTGGAAGAGTAAGCTGAATAAACCCTTTCCTCCCCAACTTGCTTCTTGGTCATGATGTTTGTGCAAGAATAGAAACCCTGACTAAGACACATGCCATTTAAGGTTATGTGTTCCAAGGTCTCACACTCTGTACATAATGTCTGGCTGCAGGTGTCTGTATTTGTTCTTATTGGTTGTAGAAGAAAGTTTAGCTGATAATGGCCTTGCAGAGCACTACTCTATGAGTATGGCAGAATGGGGAGACTCACTTTTAATCCAGATCCTTTGAGGTGGGAAGATGTCTTAGTTCTATTGCCATGAAGAGACAACAGAACAAGGTAACTCTAATGAAAGACAGCATTTAATGTAGGGTTTGTTTAAAGATTCAGAGGTTTAGTCCATTATTATCATGGCAGGGGGCACGATGCTAGAGAAGTGTCTGAGAGCTACATCTCAGTCAGCAAGCAGAAAGAGACACTGGACCATGCTTGGGCTTTTGAAACCTCAAAGTCTACCCCCAGAAACACAGTTTTTTCAACAAGGCCAGACTTATTCTAACAAGGCTATACCTCCTAATTCTTATTGTCTCTTCATTTAGTTTCCCTCCCTCATGACTAAGCATTCAGATATATGAGCCTCTGAGGGACAATGCTATTCAGAAGTACCTTTGCTTAATATGGGCAGCACCTTGTGTGGGCAGCCTATATAAATTTCATGGAAGAAGGAAGCGTTTGCTCTTTCTTTGACTGCTTGCTCTTATTGGCAAGTTCATTCCTTCAATGGCATTGAAGCCCTACTTCTTCAGGACTTCAGCAAATACTGAAGACCAGCTGAGACATCTAGCCCCATGGACTGAACAACAACCGAATTCTTGGACCTTCCATTAGCAAAGAGTCATTGCTGGACTAGCTGGGCCACAGCCTGTAAGCCATTCTAATAAATCCTCTATCTATCTATCTATCTATCTATCTATCTATCTATCTATCTACCTACCTACCTATCTATCTATCTATCTATCTATCCATCCTATCATCTATCTATCATCTAGCTATCTGAAATATATAATATATATATAATACATATATATTATACAATTATATCTATAATTGTATATATTATATATAGAATCATATTAGTTCGGTTCCTCTAGAGAACTGACTAAAACACTGATTAAATGACCAGTTCCCACTATTCTATTCTGATATTTCAACTCATGTATTTAGTTCTATGACTGACTTCTGTTCACTTCTACCCTCCAGGTCAAGGCTATTTTCTTCACATTTACCATGAGTGCTAGGCTTTATCTGTATTAGGAATAAAATGTCTCAAGGAATCTGACACACACAAATACAGAGTTAAAGGAAGCTTAAATGGCCTGGATTTTATCCTTGAAGTTACAATGTGTGAACATGAACATGTTACTTTACTATGGGGCCTGTAGGGCCTGTGTTTCCATCTACAAGTGAAGGTGATATTACATGAGAAGAGAGCCTGAAAGAGTCCTCTAACTACAAAGAACTCCAGAAAGATAGGCAGCTAAACCGTTACTATCTTCCTCAAGCCTGAAATCAGAAACATAAATTGAGGCATGTTTTGTGCAATCTATTGGTAGGGAGACACGCCCATTTTATTTTCCTTCTTGTGGTACTGACAACAGAACCTAGAACTTGCCAATAGCACTCTGATAGTGATCTGTATTCCCACATGGTCATATCCCACCTGTAATTCTTTGTTTCCTTGCAGTGCTCCTGGCTCCTTGCCATTCTCTTTGTATCAGAAGACTGGAGACCAACAGTCTTATTGGTGACTTTAGACAAACAGCAACAACAACAACAACTACAACAAAATCTTGGTCATAAAGCTCACTCCTCTGTCTGCTCTTTCTTGGCAGTGAGCATAGCAGATACACATACATTTAGTTTAACAAGCTCCCCCTGGCAGGTCCAGCTTCTGTTGCTAAAGGCCAATCTTAATGCATGACAGTGGTGACTGGCCATTGGTGACACACCTGCATATTCTCTTGTGTTTTCTCCAGCCACAGTGACTTGGCCTCAATGGCAAAACCAACCCAACAGCATAGAAAAGGCACGTTACTTTGTAAATTAAAACCATTGTGGTATTCTCACTCTGCCCTGTTCTTTCATGATTTATGCCCTCTAAGAGGAGCCAGATTCCTGCAGCCTGAAGATACTCAAGCATACTTGCAAAGAAACTTAGCAACTATCATGAACTTCTCAGTAATATGATAGAACCCTTGGAAACAGAGCCTCTAAACGCAGCTAGCTTCAGATGAAGCCCAGGCCAACATAATCACTACTGCCTTACTGGAACCTCTGGGACGGTGTCCACTACATCATGCACATCAGGATGCCCTGACCCAACCATCCACATGTCATATCTCCCAGAAGGTCTGGAACCAGGCCAGCCACTATGGGACACCCTGAACTCGAATCTCCTACTACACTACACCTGGATGTCTGGCCTGGAGAAGCTGTATGACTTAAGTCTACACTGTCCCTTGATGCCCAATCTTTTAAGTAATTCCTATTTGGATAGATACTTCTTTCTGGATGTTAAGTGCTTCTAAGACATGTCTGTTGGTACATGCTACATCATAAGCCTCAAGTACCCCAGATGAATCTTCCTCTTGCAAATGCTATATTTCTTGTGTTTTTTGTCATTGCTGTGAAATTGGGCAGTGAAGCTTCCCGGTTACTGGCTACTCTAAAGTGCTGTAAGTGCTCTGTCTCCATTTCCCCAACTCAACAAGTATCCCATAACGTCTGTGAAATTCCAAGGACCATTTATAAGTTTTGAAGAATAAAGAATAAAAACAAAAAGCAGTTTTTATTGAACATGAAGTTCCAATAGTCTCATTAAAAAGTCACAGCCATCACTACTGTTGGGAATTACTGCCAGGAGGCAAATCTTGATAAGCTAGTCAGTGGAAGCCGGATAGGAAGGGCTCATCTAGTATAGAACGATCCACGGTTTAGTTAAACTCTCCTCACTTGTGAATTGTCTGCATGAAGATGCTATGCTACCTTCTTTATTGTAACCACTGAAGAACAAAGCATGATTGTGGGGAACTGGTTCTAATGCTTTGTCCTAATTCAGCTCCTAAAGTCAAGCTTCCAGACCTGAGGGTCCCTGCCTCCAGCTGGCTTCGATGCCAATAGTTGGGTCAGGAAGACAGATTCGGGACTTTTAGATTGAACAGGCAAGGGACTGGGGGAGAGAAAGGAGAGACAGAGAAGCACCATGAAGAGGAAACAGAAAGATAAAACTTAAAGGCTTGCTGGCATGTAAGAATCTGGTAAAGTAACCCTAGGAGCTAGTTCCCCAATTGGGTCTAGGGTAGCAGAGATGAAATAAAGAATTTAAAAGTTGTTAACTCAGTAATACTGGAGGGGAGTATTTGCCAACCTCAGGGAGGGGAGAGGGGGTTAGAAGTGCCCAGCCATTGAGCTACAAGGAATATCAAAATTAGCTGGGTGTGTGTGTGTGTGTGTGTGTGTTTCATTTGCAAATTCAGAGAGCTCTTGGGCAGATGTGGCATGTGCGCCACTTACCAGGAGCCAAGAGGTTTAATTCACTGCTACACAGGATGATGTGGAGCATGGTAGACTCAGCTTCCCTTGTGACTTGGGAATCTTGGGATCTGAGTGATCTTGGGTAATGATTTAAACTTAATGGGGCTACTTCCTCATCAACTAAGTGTGGTTATCCGAGGATAAAATGAGTTCATTTGTGTATGATATTTCAAATGGTGTCTACCAAGATATTATTATTTGGCATTATTTATTAAAAGACCTTCTCCAAATTGACATGAGATTCTAAGAGGTTCAAGAGAAAACTGTGCCCTCTTCAGGGCATAGTGACACACATGCTGGGATGTTCTGTGAAATGTCCCATGTAGGCTTGTGTGTTTAAACACCAGGTCCCCTGATGATGGAGCTAATTTAGAAGACTGTGCAACCTTTGGGAGATTGGGTCAGGTTGGAGGAAGTGAGTCACTGCAGGGACAAAATCATGCATCTGGACTGAAGATATACAGGTCGTTTTTACAGTGCATGCTTTCCAAAGCAGAATGGTCTAACAAGTATCCACATGCCATTTGCACTGCAGTGGGTATTATAAGTTATCTGGAGATTATTTGACTCATGTGGGAGGAAGTTTATAGTTATATGCAAATACTGTACTGCCGGTTTGTGTAGACTTGAGCATTTCAAGTCTGGGTATTACTAAGAGTGGAATCAATCATCTGTAACCACTCAAATGACAATTCTACTCAAAATAATTAAACTTTTGTGGGGTGGCTTCGTTAGGGTTTCTATTGCTATGAAGAGAACACCATGACCATGGCAACTCTTACAGAAGAAAACATTTAGTTGGAGCTGGTTTACTGTTTCAGAGATTAAGTCCATTAGTCATGGTGAGAAACATGGTGGCACACAGGCAGACATAGTGCTGGAGAGGTAGCTGAGAGTTCTACATCTAGATCAGCAGGCAACAAGAAGAGAGACTAAACCCCTGGGCCTGACATGGACATCTGAAATTCCAAACCACCCGTGCCCCAGTGATACCTACTCCAGCAAGGCCAGATGTCCTAATTCTTTCAAATAATGCCACTCCCTGCAAGCTTACAAGGGAACATTTTCCTTCAAGCTGTCACATTTAAGTCTCTTTTTCAGAGAGATCTACAGCTTTTTACAAGGCTAACTGTATACTGGGGGAAAAGAAACAATTAGACTTTCTGGGTTATATTGGATACTGGTTCTGAGTTGACACTGATTCTGGTAGATTCCAAGAAATACTATGGCCCTCCAGTTAAAGTAGGAGCTTGTAGCGGTCAAGTGATTAATGGAGTTCTGGCTGAAATCCAACTCACAGTAGGTCCAGTGGGTCCCCAAACTCATCCTGTGGTTATTTCCCCAGATATACTTAGAAGTTGGCAGAATTCTCACATTGGTTCCTTGACCTGTGGGGTGTCCCGCGCGCGCGCCTCTCGCCGGCAAGAAGACACGCCATGCAGTAGGCTCCGTCTACAGTTCAGCTTTATTGTTGCCATTGATAGCGGGAGAACCGCGCGGGCCCCAACATGGCGGTGTTATATAGCTCTGAGGCAGCGTGTTCTCCATTGGTTGGTGCGCCCCGGGAGTGGGCGGTGATTAGTCATGTACACCCATAATGCGCTTCGGGGTTTTCGCGCACTATCCGTAAGTTTCCTCAGAGTGACAGCGCCATCTAGTGATGGCGAATATTCTAACCGCTCCTTACATCTCCCCCTATTGTTTCAAATAAGAGGGAGAGAGGGGTTAGCTGGGTTAAATAGGCCACACCTCCCTGCAGTGGTATCAAAGCACAGAACCAGGCTCGATCAAGCGAATTCCGTCATGAGTGAA
>CM052704.1:23257870-23376943 GCA_028551405.1 Uromys caudimaculatus | reverse complement strand
GGAGGGGGGAGGATGGAGAGGGGAGAGGAGGAGAGGAGAGAGGAGGGAAGAGAAGAAGGAGATGAGGGAGGGAGAGGAGAGAATGGAGAGGAGAGGATGAAGAGGAGAAGGAGGGGAAGGGAGGGAGGGGAGGAGAGGAGAGGGGAGAGAGGAGGGGAGAAGAGAGGAGGGGAGGGGAGGGAAGGAGAGGAGAGGAGAGGGATTGCATCTTCAAAAGTAACTCTTAGCACTCTTGTGGACAGAAAGAACCCAAGAAGGACTAGGGTGTTCTCTACATAGACAGCTAGGCCCAGGTGCCAGCTTCACCCACTGTCCTGAGAACTACAGCCTTCAGGGAGGAGAGAATTCATCTGTTTCTATTTCAAACCAAACTTAGGGCAGTGACTGACACAATGTATACTCACTGTGCATTAAACAAAGAGCTCCAGAGACAGAAAGACAATGCGAGAGAGCCATGCCAGCATCTGCTCTGATCCTTCCGTCTGTGCATTTTAGATGACATTTAGTAGTGTTACTCCTCTCCCTGCAGCCACTGTTAAAGCATGAGATATCCCCGGCAGCTGCTTAGGGTGCTCTAGCATGTTCTAAGAGGCCATGGAAACTTGAGGAGCTCAGGCCTCACTGGATGAAGCCGGTCCCAGGGAGTGCAATGGGAAACAGTCTCCAGGTCCACTCAGCAGAGTGTGGACTGAGCCCTCTTCCTTCCCCATGATAGACCAACACCTCAGAGGCCACCAAAGTGCCCCCAAGGAGTTAATTATGTTACTTACATCCAAAATTCTTACTTCTGCAAACCAGAACATACAGTGGGCAAAGATAATGGAGGTTTTGAATTCCCTGAAATTTCTTGAGTGCTTTTCATCTATAGTGGAAGAGCTGTGGCTCTCATGTTGCCCATTCAGTTTATCCTGGGGCATATAATATATAAAGTATCACATTTATTAATAGTATGATATATTTGCTACGTACAAAATTGTGCATTCTGAGAGGAAGAGAGGGAGAGGGAGAGGGAGAGAGAGAGAGAGGGAGAGGGGCTTGTTTTCCTTTAGAGCAGAGATTTCAAGGGCATTAGAATAATAACCATTACTGAATTATTCCCATGGCTGAAACAGGCTATCGGTATGTTTTATGCTGACAGATTTCAAAGGCACAAAATGTCCCATGTACTTTTAAGTTTTGTGAAGTAATCGTTTTAATCACAATCTAGAATTCTACATCTCTGTTCTCATCTTACCTTTTAATTCTAAAAGAAACCCCTGGCTGCGGCTGCTGGCTTGTGGGCCATAATTCTCATTCACGACTCTCCCTCTGCATGAATTAAGGCAATGGTTATTACCCCTTTCCTCATCTAAAGGTGATTTGATAATCGCTGAAAGTGGAATAAAGAATGACTTAGTACTTGGCAGCTTCAACGCCTGTCTTTCCTCTAATTCATATCCATTCATCAAGTTATTGAATGGCCATGTGGAACAACTAGATCCTGATCGAGGAAATGCTGAAGAAAATACGGCCTGTGTGACTTCCAAAGTGTGGGGTCTGAAGTGCTAAGTGGGTTAGCGCATGCGCAATGCGTAGGGGAAAAAAGAAGGCAAGATGAAGTGTTTCCTGGGCGGTGCCTCGCCAGTGGGGGCTACTCAATGAGCCTTACATACAGTAAAGGTGACCAATGATAAAACCTCATAGAATACAACAGTTAGAAGACAGATTGCTCTGCAGTAGAGTGAGCTCCATAGTGAGGACCGGAAGTAGTGATCTTATCTGGTGCTAACAAGTGGCTATGAGGAGAAGGTGGCTGTAAAAGCGTTGTCATAAAGGTGCTTGCTGCGGCAAGGCCACACTTGCCTCTAATCTCAGCCCTCAGGAGACGGAAGAAGGAAGATCCGCAGTTCCAGAGCAGCCTGAACTATGCAGTGAGAGACTATCTCAAAAAACAAGGAAGGGGGTGGGATGAGTACTGCCAACATAGATTGTATGGATAAAAAAAAATTTCCACTAAGAAAAAAACCAAATCAAATAAAAGGTATTTAGGTGAATAGGGAGATTTCATATAAACAATAAAGAGAAGAAGGAGAGGTGTGGGGTAATGCCTAGTCTTGTGATTTGAGCAGCCAAAGGGAGAATGTACCCAAACAGTGACAGCAATCCAAGAGGAAGAACAGATTTGTGTGGGATGAGGAGATATGTTCATTGAAATTACAATGAAAACACTGCAGCGCCGCTATGTTACATGAGAGTGTTTTTATAAAAGCAACTCTGTGGCTCTCTGGGCTCGGCAGAGCACATGTATTTATTCAATATGAGTTACAGAGGAATAGAAATGCCTGACAGAAGAGAGGCGGGAGGTGGGGGTGGGGTACATGATGAGCGCATATGGGCTCTGCCCTGAAAGAGCTCACAGAGTATAGGAAAAGTCACCCAAATAGTGTTACTACAGAAGGTACCCTAGTTACAGTGTGGGACCAGGTAGGGAAGAGCTGGCATTACACCTGCTGGCTCCAGTTCTCAGTGGTTGGACACACACATGCTGTGGGTTTGGGAGCCTATGATGAGACTATGGTGGCAGCGGGGGGATGAGACTTGTCATTCATCTCAATGGCAGGATTAAAATCACACGGGCTTTTTGTTCCCTCGAAAGAATGGTTGACTTTTCCCTCCTGCTGACAGGGATTTGATAAAATAATGGAACTTCTGAAAGTGCTGAGTGACATGATTTCCAATGAACACCCCTGTAGCAATATGGCGGATGCATTGGAGAAGGATGGAGAAGGAAGAGTTTTGGTTCCCTGATAAAAACAGAAACTCCAAACAGATCCCAACCGTGATGATAAGGAATCAAATGTAGACATGCTTAAAGAAATTAGGATGAAACATGGCAGGGCTGAATGCTCGGGGTGTGCTCAGGAGAACAGGGAGGCCCAGACTCTAGGAGTGGGGCGAGCTGATGTTATTTGGGCCAAGTCTAAAGGCCTGTGCACCACATGAGTTAAAGGACCTGATGCTGGAATCCTAAGTCCAAGGACAAATGGTATAGAACGGCTGCAGAGGGTTGTAAACCTCACAGATCCAAGGCCAGGAATAATGGAAAGAGACATTATGCTTTTCATGGCTGGGGGGAGGGGGTATCTCAGGACGGGGGACAAACAGACAATTTTCTGCCCTCTTGTTCTGTCTGATTCCAATTTTTTAGATGGTGCCAAATCCACCAAGGTTGATGTACTTAACAGTCTGCCAACTCAGATACCAGTCTCCTCCGGATGTCCCTGCACAGACACTCAGAAATAATGCTTAACCAACTGTCTTGGTTGATTGTGGTGGTACACAGCTTTCATTCCAGGGAAGGCAGAGGCAGGTGGATCTCTGTGAGTTTGAGGCCAGCCAGGGCTATACAGTGAGATCCTGTCTTAAAATAAAATCCAATCAACCCCTTTTTGTTGCTCTCTTGTCATGGCCTTAATTGCTAAGTGGTAGTAACATTAATGCAGATGGTGACCACAGTTGTGTGTGTGTGTGTGTGTGTGTGTGTGTGTGTGTGTGTGTGTGTGTGTGTATGCAGGCACATGCACACATGTCTATAAACCACATTAAAGGGCTCTAAGACATTAGTCAGGGACTCATGAGACTAAAGGGAATCTTTATGAAAATAATAAAAAGCAATTTGCTTTTTCTCTATGCTGATGTTTAACTGATGGCCAAGGAGCTGGTACCTCCCCAGACCCAGCTGGCAGGTGTACCCAGTGAGGTCATAAGTCACTGCAGCTCACCACTCCACAGACAGAGTGAAGAAACAAAGACAGCTTGACTTAATGTCAGTGCCAAGGAAAGTACAGAGATTATTTTTACTAAACATCTCACAGCTGGGTGTGTTTCCTGCTACATACCCGCGTGAACCCGTTGCCTTGGCAACCGCTCAGGGTGCTCTGAGAGGTCAGTTGAAGTATACAGTTTTCATGAACACGACCCTGAACTGTCAGGATGACTAACACAACAGTCACACTTTGTGATCCAGTCTAGGGAGTGTAGTGTAGGTTTTCTCAACAATGAAAGACATATGCCTGTCTACAGGGAACCAAGTGGCAATATTTATTGCCAATGGCAAAATATTAGGCTTTCAAACTGCAATAGTCTTGGAATAGGGCTGGAGAGATGATTCAGTGGGTAAGAGCACTTGCTGCTCTTCCCAAGGATTTGACTTTAATTTCCCACACACACAAAGAAGCTCACAATGGTCTGTAACTCCAGCCCTGGGAGACTGGATGCCCTCTTCAGTCACCAAGTGTGAACTTGGTGTACCAACAGGCAAAACACCCATACAGGTTATATTTATCTTGGAATGCTAGTGGCCATCTTTGTCAAAGTGGCCAATATTTTTTATTTTATTTTATTTTATTTTATTATTTTATTTTATTTTATTTTATTTTATTTTATTTTATTTTATTTTATTTTATTTTATTTTATTTTATTTTATTTTATTTTATTTTAACAAAAGGCAGTGTAAGGAGTAAAGGTTTCTTTCCGGCATTTTCGTATGTACATGCCATGGTTCCCGGCCCTTTTTCTTCCTTCTCTGCTTAGATAGCCCCCTTTCTCTCACTTTTGAATGAGATTCGTGGGGATCCCGAGATTTGGGTTTTGATTCTTGCCATTCTGTATATTCTATAAGAGAATGTATCTACCAAGCTCAGTGAGTATTTGCCAGATCATCAAAATTCAATGTTATGAAATCACGACTAGAAAAAAAAAATGCCCATCTGAAGTTTAAGATAGAGCAACTGAATTTATTTTAATATGCCAATAAAATATACTGTGATAGTGCAAGACAGGCCAACCAGATTTAATTGCATTAGTCCATTAAATGAATCACCATGAACTCAGATCCCATTGTGAGACTTAATGTTTAAGATGCCTCTGGTTGCCAAATTTTGGTGCAATATGAAGTCAAACATTAATTATTATATGAAAAAAATTGTTATAACTCTGTGTGTCTTTTTAAACTACATGTTGAGCTCAGCTTGGCTGTTGTATGTAAATACATAAAAGTGTATTTCCCAGCAGGCAAAGATCCCAGCTGTCTTTTATTACATCTCCCATTAAAGAGATTTGTTAAGGGGAGTACTGAAATCTTCTCATGGTCCTTCCTATTATTGCTTTGAAAAAAAAAAAACTTTTATAAAATTACATTATTTGTATCAGCATGTAATTGGCTTATGGTTATTTAAACATAATATATTTACACTCTTGGTTTTAATAGGGCAAGTACATTCCCACATGAGCATAGTTTGGAAGCTACATAAACATGATTATTCAGTTGTGTTAAGCGGTAAATGTGTGCTGAGGCAAAAAATAAAAATAAAAACTTGATGACCTGACATAAAGAATGAAAAAAGAAAAACAAATGGCTGGCCTTAACAACTTACTCGTTAGAGTTAGCTTCAAAATGTCCACAGCTGCTCTTTTGACCTGCCTCCCTGATAGAGGAGTCGCATCTTACGTCCTTCCCCAGGGTCTTCCAGCCAAGAGCATAACAAACTTGGGGGCTTCTTGTGCTGGCAGCCATCCAGTCCTCCTGTTTCTTCCTTGCAGATTCAGTGTGCCCCCCTGTTTTGTTTGGGTTTCCTTTATCTTAGGCTGGGCCGCAAGACTATTTACCCCCAACTCTACAATCTTCACTATCTCCCATCTATATTTTCCTCTATTTCAAAGTTATCATTCGCATTCAATAGTAAACATATTGACTTTCAAATCTTTGTGAAACCAAAGAGAAGTTAGTGTCAGAGGTCATGGTGCAGAAGAGAGTTGTGCCAGGCAGGCCCATTCAGGGGAGCCTTCGCTACGGACAAGAGCAGAGGTGAACGTTTGAAGGTGACCATGTCCAGAAATGAGAAATAGGATGTGGAACCTTGGAAGCCATCACACTGAAAGGGAAAAGGATGGGATGAACCAAAAGAAGACTGGAGGAGAAGTCAGTCCAACTAGCAGGGCTCTTAGAAAAAGTGCAATGCTGACATTGAATGTCAACCTGACAAGCTCTAGAATAATGCAGGAGACAAGCCTGGCCATACCTGTGGGGGTGATTCTGATTGGGTCATTTAAAGTGGGAAGACATTAATAGTGGGGAGCACCATTCTGTGGCTGAATAAAAAGGAGAAAGCAGGCTGAGTACCCACATTCGTCTGCTTCCTGACTGGTGCTTCTGTTGTCATGGTACTTCCCCCACCATGACAGACTCTGTGGGCCAACATAAACCTTTTCTTCCTTAAGTTGCTTTGGTGAGGTATATTGTTACAACCTGGAAGGTAGCTGATAGAAAGTCGTTGTTTGAAGCATTAAGACAAACTGGAGGAGGCCTGAGAATTAGTACATCTGAGGTCATTAGTGACATCAGTGACAGCAGTTTCTGTCAGAAGTGTGGAGGGGCAAGCTAGATGACAAACTTGGTAGAACTTGGAAGTTGGAAATATTGAACTTGGCATAAATATTCCCCAAGATTTTAAGTTACCGGAAATAGCCTTCTTTTGTGCCCTCACTTATCCACCTAAGCTCCTGGGTGCTTTTTGATGTTTGGATTTTGTCCTGTTATTGAGAGGCAACAGATGAGTTCCGTAGGAAGAGCTGGGCAGCCCCTGGATTCCTTTGCTACGATTGCCACCAGAGAAAGCAATGGACGGTGGTATGACCTACAGAAAGGCATCTTTTGACTCTGGAGACCAGAAGCCCGAGACCTAGGCACCATCAGGCTCGATGTTTGGCCAGGCCTCTGACATTGGTTTGACAGTGGCCATGTTGGCACTGTACCCTCACTGGCCCATCCTCTATGTGAACATCCCTGCCTCTTCTTTTGAGGCTCCATTCCTACTGGGTTGGCACATTTAACTTGATTCGCTACCTACAGCCTTATCTCCAAACGCAGCTGAGCATCAGGGACCAGATGAATTCATTTGGGAGTAAGGGAGAGGTGTCCTTCAAAAGAATATCTGGTATTAACTGGAGTGGCTGGCATGCAGCCTTCTGCTTTCTAACCAAGGAAAGTGCGGATGAGAAAGCACTCAGCCAAAGACACAGCTTGAGTCAGAGGCAAGATGAACTCCAGAACTAGTGTTCCGAGGGTCAGAGACTTCATATGTGAAGAGTGGCTCAGGCAGAGAATACACACAGTAGAACAAAGCACAGAAGTCACAAGGCTAATACTGGTGAGATCTGTTGTAGAGGGACTGCTGCTGCAGGTACAGTCACAGAGTTAATAAGATGTCCCTCTTTGCATATGCATATATGCATGAATTAATAAGAGGCCCCTTTATGCATATGCATATATTTTAGTATTGGGCCTCAAAAGTTCTACTTTCTGCATTTCATTGTATTTCACATATTCATAAATTATCCAGCTGTGGAGAAGTAAATGAAGGCAAACCCACGGAATGAGACACACTCAGTCAAGGCGGTGCTCACACAGTGGGGAGACTAATGTGTCGGTTTCCCTTTGAAATTATCATTGGTCTTATGCTTGTGTATATGCCTGGGTGAGCGTAAGCTTTGCGTATACAGATGCCCTTGGAGGCCACAGGAAGGAGTTGGATGCCCTGGAGCTACAGGACATTCATATCCCCCACCCCCACCCCGGCTTTAAAGCACTCACTGTAGGTGTGACAGGTTGTTACAGGGCAATTGGAAACTGATTCAAGCTGGGTGTGGTAGCGCACACCTAAAATCCCAACCGCTGAGGCTAGAGGAACTTGGTGAGGTGCAGGCCAACCTGGGCTACATAGTGAGACCTTATTTCAGGAAAAAAACCAAATGGCAACAACAAAAAAGAAAACAAAGAGTAACGAAAGGGAGGAAGGGAGAGGAGGAGGAGGAAGAAGAGGAGGAGGAGGAACAGGATGACAGAATTATAAACATTCTCATCCAGGAATGGGAAACTTAGAAAATAGTTTAAAACTGATCTGGGAGAGGCTTGGGAACATCCTTTGTGGTTTAGGTCCTGGGCCTCGGGGATTTTCACTCTGAGCCCTTTTCCTCTTCCATGAAAGATGGTTTGTGTCAGCTGAGTGGTTCTGCCAGCCTCAGCTTCTGGCTGAGATGGAAGGTCCTGAGTCTATGCTACGTTATAAGCATAGACAATTTCTCAATCATATTTGGGGTTCCTGTGGTTGTTTCCAGGTTTACATCATTGAGACACAGAGTTGTGTTCTGAGACAGTTGTGCTCTTTGTCGTTTCTGCTAGGACTCGGAGGGAAAGTGCCAAAGCTGCCAAGGGGTGCATGGGTTAGACTGACATCCTCGAGGCTACCTTCTATCTTGTAGAATCGTCGGGGCTTCAGAAAATGGTTAGCCACACATTCAGTCTTTGTCTGAGCCCCAGTTCTGAAGCTGGGGAATTCCCTAGCCATCAGGTGTCTGACAGCCTGTCACAGACCTTTCCTAAACTGCACTCACACTAAAGCAGAAGGCAACAAAGGGCAAGGTATCACCTACCTTTGACACTTGGCAATCTTCATTGCTCTGCATCCAAACTTACCAAGTCACAGATTTTTTTTTTTTTTTTTTTTTTTTTGTGAGTGTTTACCACAGCATCAGAAAGCAAATTAGGGCAGTTCCCTACAATGAACTTTTAGTTTCTGCTGTGTCCTCGGGGCACACTTTGATTGCAGTGTTTTCTTGCAGCTCTGGCTTGCCTTATCAAGTGGGAACACTTGTTCTTCTGGACATTCAGGATCCGTGTGAGAGTTTCTAGTCTGTGCTGTGTGGACACACGCAAAGCACAGCTTGTATCTTATCAGTCACAGAAAAGTGCCAGTTGCTTGTTCGTGCGTGTGACTTTTCTAAGATCTTCCGGAAGCAAATAATGAATGCATATAAGAATATAAGGGATAAAAACTCTCCATTCATTTTACTTGAAACTCAGCCAAATTAAACTACCAAGCGTTATAATACATGCTCACAGTACCAAGATCATATCAAATAACAAACTTATCTGGGGAAGATACAGCCAGTGCCAACTATTATGTCATATAGTAAATTACCTTTGAAAAACATTCATCTTAGGAGGCTTCGGTACATATTGTTTAATTTTTAACAATATAAATTAAGGGAAAATTTGACTTTCTTGTTTGATGAAAGATAAATTTTAAACTCAGAGTTTAAAAATTAGTTGATTTTAACCTTCTTAGTTTAAAATAATTTAATCTTCTAAAGTGCCATATTTATGAAATAAGACCCACTTTCTAGAATTAGCTGAGAATATGTGGCTATTTTGTTGGGTGTGGATTTGTAGAACACATAACGTGTTCAGTTCATGCTTTCCCTTTGTACAGTTCAGGAACCCAATCAGGCCGTGTTTACCCCCCACAGTGGGCACCCCTTCCCACCCCAATTAACATAACCAATCCTGACACTCTCAGAGGCTCACCTCCCAGCTGACTCCTGCACATTGACCGGAAACTTGTTAAAGCTGCTTTTGACAGTTATTTTCTGTAGCAACAGGAAAACTAACAATGAAAATGCAAAATTCATTTGTTTCATACACAAAGTGATAGCTGGATGTGATTTTATCCCATATTCTCAGCAATGCTGAACTGAAACTGGGACCCAGCCTATGATGTCAGAAGCGAGCATTTTCTGTTCTAGATTCTGAGTTATGTTCAGCTTGTGTTTGTGGGTCACCCAGCAGGGTGACAGTTCTGACCCTGTGGTCATTTTGTTAGCCCTGAAGTTCCTGAGGCTTCACAGGCTCAGTTGGACAATCCTGGCACTACAATCCCGGCACTGGACGCAGTGTAGTTTATGGTGCTGGAGATGGTGACATGGGGACATCTGTGTTTCCTCGAGTGTTGGCTGGCTGGGCTGGGACTGTCCTGGCTGGCCCCCTGAGGGCTTGGTGACTCTGCATAGCCTCTCAGATTAGATAATGACTTTCTTCATGATGGCTCTTAAACGTGAGCCTTCCTAGGTGGGAAATGTCTGTCATGTTCTAATGTGGCCAACAGGATAGATACATCAAGAAAACTGTCTAAGGACACCCACTGCAGGGGGCAGGGTGCATCTTGACAGCTAAGAGACACAGGTAGCTGGGGTTGGGGCAGGGGGATTACCATTTTTGCCTCCTGTACTGGCTGGTTTTGTGTGTCAACTTGACACAAGCTGGAGTTATCACAGAGAAAGGAGCTTTAGTTGAGAAAAATGCCTCCATGAGATCCAGCGGTAAGGCATTTTCTCATTTAGTGATCAAGGGGGGAGAGCCCCTTGTGAGTGGTACCATCCCTGGGCTGGTAGTCTTGGGTTCTATAAGAAAGCCAGGAGAGAAGCAAGCCAGTAAGCAGCATTCCTTCATGGCCTCTGCATCAGCTCCTGCTTCCTGACCTGCTTGAGTTCCAGTCCTGACTTCCGCTAGTGATGACCAGCAACGTGGAAGTGTAAGCTGAATAAACCCTTTCCTTCCCAGCTTGCTTCTTGGTCATGATGTTTTGTGCAGGAATAGAAACCCTGACTAAGACACCTCCCCTTTGAAGAATGGGAATCTTTGCACTTGTAGGACATTGTCCATGTTGTGCCACTGAAGCCATCATCGACAGGACAGTGTTTCACAGCCGCATTGGCCAGGCTCTGCTCTTTAAACAACTCAGCGTTGACTTGGAATTTCAATTACATGTTTCTGACAGAAGGATTCTTCACAGCAGAATAAGCTTAGGCCACATTCAATGAAAGTAAAAGGAAATTTTAGCACCCCCCCTAAAAGAAGGATGGCATATCAGGCTAATCAAAAATATAAGCACTTATCTCAGTTCACTTAAGAAAATTATGAATTACATCTTGGTGGCTAGCAAACAGCCAGCCTAACCTTAAACAAAGAGGAACACGCTGCCCAGGCCCTGCAGCAAGGGCAGGCCTCCTGCTGTGTGGCAGGCTGTTTCCATCCAGTGCATTAGCATCACAGTGTACCTCCGTGGGTGCTGTATAGAACAGGACCCTAAGGACCCACAAGAGCCTCTTGAGACCTTCGGAAAATGTCTGCTTTCTTAAGTCTTTATTATTATTATGTAATTGTGTGTGTGTGTGTGTGTGTGTGTGTGTGTGTGTGTGTGTGTGTGTGTGTGTACATATAGGTATGTCCAAGCGACTGCAGGTGTCCCCAGAAGCCAGAGAGGTAGGATCCCCTTGGAACTGTAGTTATGAGCCAACCAACTGTGCATGCTGGGAACCGAACTCCAGTTCTCTGCAAGAACTCAGCTCTTAACTTCAGAGTCATTTCTCTAGCCCTTGAGGAGAATGTTCTACTAGATTTGTGACTCTCATAGATGCTAGTTTCAGCTTATTTACTCTTGTGCTTTCTAGCGAGTCATGTCAGTTTTCCTAGTGAAGGTAAGCTACCATCCTGAAGTTATCAATGTGGCTCAGCAGATAGCAGTGGTTTGGAGCAAGAAAAAGTGAGGTGTGCTGCTGGGATCACAGATGCCTGAGGCAAGTGATTAAATGGTGTCGTTCATTTCCCTGGGAACGTTCAATGTGAACAAATTATATGCAAGCTAATGAAGTGATTAATTTAGCCAGTTTCCTTGCCGCCTCACTGGAGGATCTGTAGCAGACATAATAAAGTTACAGAAATTTACCTTAACAGATGGCACTTAACATTAGTTTCAAATTGGTGTGATTCTGTGTGATTATCGCTATGTTTCTATATGACCACATGGCACAGGCCACACAGGACTCATGAAGGTCATCTGTTACTAAGTTGCTTTCTGAGGTTCTCAGGTATTTAAAATGTGGCTCAGAGGATGCTTAGGAACAGACGAGACTCCTCCTCCGTGAAAGGTGGAAGATGACTTTAAGGTCGAAGTTAGAAGATCATGAAAGCTGCGTGCAAGCCCAATGCTTGACATATTGTCAGACGACCCTAACTTGCCTCTGAGAGGTGGACAAGGGTGAGTTCTAAACCCACACTCCTAGCCTATTGTGGGTGTAACACTAGGATCTTCTGACAGTTTATGCTCTGTCTAGCTTTGCTATCAGCTGCTGAACTGTACTTAGGTCTTAACCCTGCTGGCCTAGCATTCTACAAAGCACAACTTATCTGGGGTCTCTCCTATGCTTTGAGGGAAAACACCTGCGCCTCTTATGTCTTACCAGCAAAAGCTCCTTTAGGTATGTCTTCTAGACAGGGCAGGCAACAAAGTACCTTCAGTATGTAAGGCTTAAACAGACGTTCCTCCAAAAGGCATTCAGGAAGACAGCGACAACAGGATGCTCCATTATTAAGCTCAGGTCCCTTTGTCTTGGTCTTTTGAGGCAGTGTCTTACTAAAATGCCCAGACTGGACTAGAACTCTCAGTAATCCTCCTGTCTCAAGCTCTGGAGTACTAGAATTCTAGGCATGAGCCACCATATTCTTACATGATAAAATCGTTCCTGTGTGCTCCATTTCTGTTAAGTTCACTCAGCATAGCCAGTAGGTTCCAGGCTTGGGGAACTAATACTTGTACTAATAGCAACACTGAAACTCATGTGGGATGGGTGTGGCACCTTCATTACCTTACTTCCAGCCTCTGCCCTGTTGAGTGGTGCGTGGCATAATCTGTGTAGAATTCTTTAACGTTGTGGGGAAACAGGTAATGCCTCTTGGGGTAATTTTTTCCCTAGCAGTTCCACAAGAAAGTCACTATTCTTTCTAGAATGGTGAGCTATCTCAAAACATAAAATATAACTTCACAGGAATGGCTAGTGTTCTCTTACCCACACACATACACACACACACACACACACACAGAGAGAGAGAGAGAGAGAGAGAGAGAGAGACAGACAGACAGACAGACAGACAGACAGACAGACAGTGTGGACAGTGTGGCTATAGACTTGTGAACTTATTCTATGCTGTGGTCAGTCACTGCCTCCCACACTTGGGACCTGTGCAATGTGTGCCTTCCTGAGGTTCAGTGGGAATCAAGTGTTAGCTCTCTGGATTATGTGCAGTAAAGACCAGGTCATCTGGCAAGGAAGCACACATGAGGCAGGGTTCTTCAAATCTGTGGCATAATCTGAAGATGCCCAACTCCTTAAAGCTTGACTTGGTGAGTAAACCGTAGATCTACGCCAGAGCACTGGTAGAAGTTCTCTACACTTTCAAAGCAGTGCACTTAAAATCTATAAAATCTCAGCTTTGATGTTTGTGGCCTCTGCCTGCTGAAGTGACTAAAATGGGAGCTTAGATAAAAATGGATGTTTTCCTTTGCCACAGAAAAGAACAGACATTCTTTATTGTAAGAGTATAAATGCAAAAGCACCAGTTTAAAATTTTATATGTGCTTTTTAATACCTTAGTTTGTAGGATGAAACTTTGGGTAGGAGGTGCTGATCCTAACTGGATGAAACTTTATTATAAATATAAATGATCAAAATGAGAAGAAATATAACTTTGCAACATATAAATCTGCTTAAAACATTAATATAAACATAAAATTTAAAAGTATGAACTTGTTTTTCAACCATAGTTGTTGAAGGATACAACTGTGAATATGGATAAGAAACAATCTATGAAAATATTTGGGATGAAAAATTGTAGTTTTTCAAATAAAGAAATTTGAAATGGAGACTACTTTATTCAGCCAGTTTGCTTTGAGCTAAATAGGGACCTCACCTCTCATAGGGAAACAAACAAAAAAAATCAATAAAACATAAATTAAAAGAACAAATTAGTCTACAGGTGTCAAATATGTTTGAAGGTATGAATAATTTCAAATTTATGCAACTCTGAAGATTTAAGAACATTTTAATAACAAAGTAATAATAAGGAAAACTATTTTTAAAATGTCTTTTCCAAGAAAGATGCCAGTATCTTCTCTTAGTGAAAATATGGCTAAGAAATTAAAGAATGTATGTGAACCAGCAGGCTCGGTGGCACTCAACTTTAATCTCAGCACTCAGTAGGTAAAGGCAGGTAGATCTCTATGAATCTGAGGCCATCTTGGTCTACACAGAAAGTCCAGGTCTTCCAGGGCTGCACAGTGAGACCCTGCCTCAAAGAAAAACTAATGTATATACCAAGAGTAAATAATCTGCTAATGTTATTTCTAGTATTTAGGTGATTAATAAATATACACTTGATAAAATTGTATGTAAGCTATTGTTAGTTTTTCTATTAGGATAAAAAATGATAGGTGAATTATGAGCTATACATAAATGAAAAATTAATATTCAAATAGACCTGAAGATTAATGACAGTTATAGCTGATGATAGTCTTTCATCAGGCACGATCCATGCCTTGTAATCCTAGCACTTGTGAGATAGAGGTAGGAGGATAGCCTCGTTCAAGGTTAGCCTATGCTACATACAAATACTGCCTCTCAAGAATTGTTCCATGTCAATGGGGATGGTCTACTAAACCAGGTTTCTCTACCTTCTGGTCCAGGCCAAACTTATTCCGTTAATTAGCTTAGCAAGTAGTTTAATGGAAATTATATATACAGAATAAATTAAAACATGTATTAAAATCTCTCCACTTACCGACTTGCCCTATGCTGTTAGAGACACAGGCTAAGTAATGACTAAAGCGGTTTAAGCAGAAATTAACCCAAATTTAGTTTATAAAACCCAATCTTCATGCAGCTCTGGAGAACGTACTCTTCTTCAGGTTCACTTGCAACCCGGACAAGGTGCCAGGTACTACAGGTGTAGGGAGTTAAGACTACACGAAATAACGCCCCGCCCCTCAGCCTGAGCCGGCCTAACTGAGCCGCCTTCCTAGCAAGGAGGCCCGGAGCCCGATGCAGTTTAGCTTTCTCGGGAAAACCCAGGGACCAGCCGCACAAAGCGGCCACAAAGTCGAGATTGGGGGAAAGGACGCCACCACGCACTGAGTCACCCGCCGCACAGCGATCGGGATCTATGCGGGTGCGGAGGACAGGGGGTGGAGCGGGGCGGGGCCGTGGCGCGTGGGGCCAGAGAGGAATGGTTGGGTAGATGAGGCGGGGCTATGATCTGGGCGAGGCCTGTAAATAAAAGAACGATTGGGCAGGACCTGCGAGCGGCGAGCCAATAGAGTGGGGCTTAACTGGGAGGGGCGGAGTCTATGCGGGACGTGACCTATAGGAGGGGCGTGGTCCCTGAGAGGCGTGCAACGGGGCGGTGTTGGGCGTGGCCTGTGCGGGGAGGGCCTCTGTGGGCGGGGCTTGCGTGGAGGGCGGGGCTGTGGCGCTGGCTGAGACAGTCTTTGCGCCGGCGGCGGTGGCGGCTGTGGGGGCTGGGCGGAGCGCCGCTGTGCGGGGCGGCCGGGCTGGCGGCGGCCGGGAGCCGCAGGCGGGTGCGAGGCGGAGCGCACCGGGGGCCGGGGCGGCAGAACGGCTGCAGGGATCCCGAGAGCTTGGAGCTGGAAGGACTGAGGTAACCGCGGGCAGCAGGCCGGGTGGAGCGGCCTCTGTAGCGGAGCTGGGGCCGGGAGGGTCAGACCCTCTCTGGATTCCCAGGGCTGGAGGCGGCGCCCGTGGCGGGACCTGGGCCGCGCCCTGCTCGCGCCGCACCGGGCAGCACCTCGTTCCGAGCCTTTGTCTGTCAGCTGAGCCGGGGCTGGAGCGGCAGCAGTGAGCACTCGGGGAAGTAGGCGTCCTCCTGGGCCTGAGTGGGGACTGCCTTCCCGGGATCAGCCGGCCTTCTGCGAGAGCAGGTCCGGTGCAACCGCAGCCCCTTGCTTCCCCTAGGATATGTAAACTATCAACAAAGAAGCCCCGCCGGACGGGGTGCCTGAGCTGCCTCAGTGGCGCTCTTGCACAGCTACACTGCGAGGGCTTTCAGACTGAAATCCAGGGTGTTGCTGTAGGTGGCATAAAGTACCATTTTGTTTCCGTTTCGACAGTGAGGCTTTCAAAATCTGGGTTAATTCTGTTTAAAAAAAAAAATCTTGTCTTAGAAGCATACTCATGAAGGAAGACAAAAGTATAAGAAGGAAATGGGTTTATTTAAGGGGGTAACCATGTAACTTTTTGAAAGTGCTTTCTGGGTGAGTTGTAACGAATAGGTTTTAACGTGGTGTTTTGGACTAAAGACATTTTTATTTGCTTCATTTTAGTTTGGGGAATTGTTGACTACCTGGGCACAGGAACACCGAGGAACCTGAAAACAGGTCTATTAAGAATCTGTCATCTCGAAAAATTTATTTTATGAATGTTTTCCATTAAGAAGGTGTCAACAGAGGTTTGTGATTTTTTGCCACATAAGAGACTCTAATTTGAAACAGTTCCCTGGCTGCGGTCAGATGTCTGAAACTGGCAAGGACTAGGCTCTGGGCTCGGAATGCTCATCCTTCAGCGAGAGAGACACGGCGCTACCTACATCCTGTCTAAATGCAATCTCTCTGGTGCCACTTAACGTAATGGATGGCTTTTCTGCATCTCGTTTTCAGATAGCGCACTGAGGCTTGCAGTGCTGTGGGGGCGTTTTCTACAGATCCAAGCACTGGCTATTCTCTTCTGTTTTCCAGATGTGCTTTCTCGTTTGTGTACTTGAAGCATCTACCATCACATGAACTCCAGATTGAGCCATAGAGTTCTGTGACCCCCAAAGATCCAGGAATGGTGTTGCCCAGCTTCGCGACGAGCCATTTTTACGTCCAGCTTGACAATTAAGTAAATATATCCTTTGCTAATTAAGGCTATGGAACCAAATAAAGATATGCACATTCCTTTGCCAAATGAACTCTGAGACTGTTGAATTTCACTGTAACTGGTCATTCCCAGTTAACTCACATATAAGTTATGCCCAAATGGACGTGAAGCCTGCGGTAATGTATCCGGATCCTAGCCCACACTGAAGGTTTCAAAACAAAACAAAACCTATTATGACTAATCCTTGGGAAGAGAAAGTCTGCAAAATGGCCCAAACGAGTCTCCTGCAAGGGAAGCAGTTCTACTGTCGGGAATGGGTTTTCCACAAACTTCAGCACTGCCTTCAGGAGAAATCAAGCTGTTGTTCCAGTACAGCCAATGCACAGTCCCTTGCCGGGAATGCTGGAAATGCTGCTAGTGCCATCTCTGGAAAGGGAGCCTCCTGGGGTGTGTTGCTGGTAGGGGGGCCGGGCAGTGGGAAGACAGCCCTGTGCACTGAGCTTCTGTGGCCAAGCTCACCCGCCAGCCTGCAGAGAGGGCTCCATCGCCAGGCTCTGGCTTTCCACTTCTGCAAAGCCCAGGACTCGGACACTTTGTGTGTTGGGGGGTTTATCAGAGGTCTGGTAGCCCAGATCTGCCAAAGCGGACTCCTCCAAGGTTATGAGGACAAACTAAGAGATCCAGCCGTCCAAAGTCTCCTAGAGCCTGGAGAGTGTGAGAGGAACCCAGCGGAAGCATTTAAAAGGTAACGGTGGGAAGGTAGCCATGCTGGTATTTGTATGCATCCAAGTCTGAGCTACCTTGACTACACTATACTACTCAGTTGTTGGGCTTAAATCACTGTTTGTCAGTACACCTCCTTAGTTATATAAAAGAGAACCAAATGTAAGCTTTGTATC
Source organism: Uromys caudimaculatus (assembly GCA_028551405.1). Lineage (NCBI taxonomy): Eukaryota > Metazoa > Chordata > Mammalia > Rodentia > Muridae > Uromys > Uromys caudimaculatus. The sequence goes on along the minus strand of CM052704.1, from coordinate 23,359,463 downwards.
ATCGCATAGTGTGTGGCTTAAAAGTGAGGCTTAATTTTGCTAGCTTAATGACAGAATGCTGCTTTTTTCTACAGTGCCTGCAGATGGTAAGGGGTATTTGTAATAAGATGCGGCAGTTAGCTGCTGGGACTCTGGGGTGGGATTTCAGTGAGGCTAGCTTTTGTCATAGTAGTATTTATAGTTTCTTTAAATAAGAAATGTGCTTGCTCTAAAACAGAGTCCTTAGGAAATTTGCTCATGTTGTGGGACTTATTCTCTTATTAACTAATAGAAAAGTTGAGTGACCTATGGTAATATTTATAAAACAGCGGACATTGGAACGATCTCAGTGTTTCGAGTGATGAAGTCAGCCTTGTTTCACTCATTTAGGAATCGCTCTGTAACAGACGGGTCGGTGGAAGTGAGCGTGTTGCTTTTGAAAATGGTTTCAGATGCAAAACTGCATTCCAGGAAAGGCCAGTCCTTGGAGATAAGTTTTGCTAGTCCGTCCGTGCTCATTTGGAAGCAGGCCTATTGTCCTCTCTGCCTCACTTCTGCTTGAATCGCTCCTCTCTCTATGTTCCTGTTTCTCCACACTGCCTAGTTCTCCCAAGACCAGGTGTATGTTCGGTACTCTGCGCTCTGGTGCCTGAGAGGTTTGTGTGTCTGGCAGAGGGATTTGCAAAGTCTCTCCCGAACCAATGTTTGTTTTTATGTCCTGAAATCTAAAACTTGTGCAGGCGATACTGAAAGTATTTGATAATGATAGTAAACACTGTGAGGTTGTAATGATGTGTGTTACAAATATTAAGCCATGTAATATGCTTAGGAATGCTGTGATGTGGGAACCTTTATTCTATTTTCTTGATGAGGAAACAGAGAGAGAAAGCAGGAGGAAATTACCTAAGGTTGTACAGGTTGTGAAGTTGCATACTGGTATTTGATATATACATATGTATATGTGATATTTATAGATATTTATATGATATATATTTGTATACATATACATACATATATATCTATCTAAGATACACACACACACGGATGGATAGATAGATAGATAGATAGATAATTGTGACTAGAGTTACTTGATGAACTTGATGAGTGACAGGAGTTGTGAGTGGAGAAGGTGGAGAGCCTGGAGGTGTGTGTTCTGTACCATGTTCAGATTGCCCATAGAGTAACAGGAAGAGTGGGGTTTGAATGGGAGATGTCCCCATAGACTCATGAGTTTGAAAGCTTGGTCTGTAGGTGGGCACAGCCCTAGAGGTGGAGCCCAACTGGAGGAAGTGGGTGACTAGGGGCAGGCCTTGAATTTTCTAGCCCCACCCCATTTCCTCTCTGCTCTCTGTTCTGACTGTGAACATAATGTGACCATCTACCTCAAGTTACTGCTGCTGTGCCCTTCCCCCCTCAAGTTGCTTCTTGTTAGGTGTTTGATCACAGTAATAGAAAGTAGTACAGGTAGTGTGGCCTGGAGGGTTGAAGGTGAAGAGTTTAAATACGGAAGTCAGCTTGGGGGTAGGGCTTGAGGGGCGTGACATTCTTCTAGACCTTTAAATGAGTAAATACAGTCCGGTAGACACTGGACAAGTCTTCTGTTAGCCATCCGATTTCAAGGCTACTGCCTGTAAGCTGCTGAGGAAATCAGGGCAAGCCTGTGACAGAATCAGCCAGGTTGTAGGTTTAGTGGAGGGCACCTTATGTGTAGGCTTTCATGGTCAGTACTGTTGCCTGAAGCACAGCTTAGAGGCTGTACATAAACACCCTCTTCTTACTGCCTTTTCGGAAGCTAACTATTAATAATTAATGTAATTTGTTTTAAGTAATTTCATAAGCTATCTGGGTGACATCATAAACGATCACTTCTAGAGTATAGAGTCTAATACTTAAGTTCAAACTCTTGTTAGGTAACTGTGCTTGTTTTTATGTAGTCTCATCCCAAACAACTTTCTTCAGCATATCATTGGTTTTCCTGAAAACATTCAGGAAATTTTCTCCCGTTCAGACGTCGGTCTGTAACTGCTTTTCTGCCTGATTTGAAGGTATTAACTAATTGAAGGGAAGGAAGTCAAGTTAGGGCCTTGGATGAAAGCCACACCCACACTGCCCTTCTGATTGACAGGGATGCCAGGCCCTTGGTGCTGCCACTTATATTTCCTGTGTGTCTGCTTGCTTGACTTTTCTACCCAGTCATCTAGCAAGAAGTACCCCATGAACTAAGGCGTCTCTATCTTGGGTTTCCCACCCTTTAGACCTGTACGCCCAGTAAGCCATTGTTTATTCCTTCATCCATCCGTCCATCCGTCCATCCGTCCATCCATTCATAAGCAGACAGTAAGAGCTGTGCTGAGTTCTGGGTCGAGTTGAGCTGGAGATAAAGCAGTGTGTGATGCAGTTGCAGTCCTGCCTTCGAAGAGACTGGATTCCAGTACTCATCCTGCCTCTATGGAGAGACATTATGGTTGCAAACCTGTTCCAGTGCTCATGTGACACACTGTCCTGTTCATAGGATTATTTCACTTATTGACAAGACATAGAAACACATGATTGTTTGTTTCTTTTCATTTTACTTAGTTTGCAATTAATTGTAAATATGTACATTTTTTTCTTTAAGTCTATTTGTGTTACTCAAAGGAACTAAGTTTATAATGCTTTCATTTTTATTTGTGCTGAGAACTGATGGCTGATTTCTTTCATTCTGTTCTCCCCCAACCCCAGGTTTTCAGTACAAAGCTGTGGGGTTTTTTTTAGCCATCAACACGGCTTCTTCTCTAATGTTAGAACAAGTAAGTCAGGGCTGTAACCATTAGCAAATTTCAGTTATTTCTGACCAATGGTAACTATCTCTGTAGGATGTCAGGCATGGGGGGGGGGGGGCAGAGCTTCAGGTCTCCTGTGTGCTTTAGAAGCAGGACAGAAGCTGTCATTTCTCTAGGCTACAAACTCCCAGCTAGGCCTTCCAAGTCTTTCAGATTTAGGTGGACACAGAGCCCAGAAGCCCTCATCTCTATCCCTGCCTTGATTTCTGGATGACACTCTGCAGATGTCCCTTTCCCTCTGGTATTGGAGATCACATGTAAGTGGATTAAAATTGTGAGGAGATATATTAAAGATGGATGAATGGCTGTAGGCACTAAGAGTTTAGAAGTTATGTGAAGGGCTGTGGACTTGCAAAAGAAGATCTCAAGCTGAGAGATCAGTCTCTACCCCCAGCCAACAGAACAGGAGTCCTGGAGGGTCTGAGTCTTCCTGGTGCTTTCACCTGTCACCTCCAGCTTCTTACCTGGGATCTCTTAACTCATTCGGGCAGCCATTGTTCCCCCCTCTCTTCCCCAGCTCCATGACACCATTCATGCCTGAGGAACTTTTCCTGCCTACTGTAGTGCTTAGTTAGCACTTAGCATGATGTCAACAGCTGCTAAGTAATTATCATTTAATGAATGCAGAATGCTGCTTGCCTATCTAAGATATTCCCTAACACAACTGAAAGGCTGAAAAGCCTTTGAATGAGTAAGAAAAATGAAATGTTTTATTGTTAAGACTAATTTTAAATGCAGAACAGACTAGTGATTTTTAATTTATTAACCTGCTGTGCAAATTGGCATTAATCCAGATAATTTGGTGGCAAGATACCCACCTCCCATCTCTTCTACAGAGGGCTCAGAGCAGAAAGCCCACTTTCTTGTTCTCTTGTATGTGCTCATGGCAAAATATTCCTTTTCCATCACTTGTCTTTTATAACTAATACTGTGTAGGATAATTGTCACTTTCATCCTCTTTTAAAAGTATTTTGAAAATTAAAAAGTATGTGCATGTTATATGTGCATCAGAATAAGTTGTGAGGTCCCCAGGAGCTATAGTAGTAGGTGGTTATGAGCCACTAGATCACCGTGAGTGCTGGGAGTCAGACTCTGGTCCTCTGCAAGAATAGGCTTTTTTCTTAATGGCTACACTACCTCTCCGTCCCCTTCATTGTCCATTCTCAAGTGTTTTTAAACTGAAGATCCCTGTTAAAATGTCTTTTTTCCCACTGTTTAAACACAGCAAAACCATAATTTCATACAAAACTTTGCAGGTGTCTTTCATGCCAAGACCATTTTCGCCTTTTGCGCTATCATTTAAAATATTTGTGTATGCATGTTGTGTTTATTTATAAAAGCATTTTTAGTTATGTATAGTATGTGTTTGTGAATGGCTGTGTGCACATGAGGTGTCCACAGAGGTCAGAAGAGGGAATTGGCTCCTCTAGAGCTGAAGTGACAACTGATTGTGAGCTGCCATGTGGGTTCTGGGAACTGACTCAGGAAGATCAGTGAGCATCCTTAGTTCCTGAGCCGTTTCTGCAGCCCCACTTGATCATCTTCCTCTAGGACGGCTTTCCATTGTTTGGAGCTTCCTCTCCCTCATGTCTGTCCTCTTGCTCCAAGCTCGACCGAGTGCAGAGCACCTGCAGTGCCCTGTGTAGCTGCTCTGCATGCTCTGTCACTTCTCTTCCAAGGTTTCTTTCTGTTTTCTTTTTTTAACACTGTGTGTGTGTGTGTGTGTGTGTGTGTGTGTGTGTGTGTGTGTGTGTGTGTGTGTGTGTGTGTGTGTGTGTGTGTGATATACTCAACATATACACACACATTTAATAAATAAATAAATAAAAACCAACAATGTTGCAGATACGATTCAGAGATATCCTAATTTGATATCATAAATGAAGTAGGAAAGCAGGGAAGACTTTGCTTTCCATAGTTAAGCTGCCATGTTTCTGTAAGAGCAGAAGGCTTTTTCTGTGGAGGTGAAGAAAGGTGATTCATAATGCAAGCCATTAATCCAAGCTGAAGTGTTTCAGGCCTGGGACCTAACTGTGCACAGTGTGGAGTTTCCGTGTCCCATGTTCAGAGCCAAGGCTTCTGTGAAGCCCTGTGACACAGCATAGGCAAGATGCCAGACATACCCTGGATTCAGTCCAAATTTTATGTTGAGCTAATTTTGAGTCATTGTATATTCAGGAATCAAAGTTGTTATAAAAGTTGTGGAACCCCATCTGGAGTTGCAATTGCAGTTGAAGCAACTGAGTTCTAGAGCCATGCCTGTCTCTGGCCTTCTCAGGATTGAGGCCTGTGCCATGGTGGCAGATGTGTCCTGAACAGGGCTTCAGTTCAGCTTTTTCTATGGTGCTTCTTGCCATCACCATGGGAACAGAATTGTGGTATGAATGTGATTTGGTTGCCCTGCTGGCCCAAAGATGATGACAGTTATGGAGAGACAGGATCCCAGCTGTAACCTTACCCCATGCCTGGAGTAGATAAAATACACACATAGCCACAAGAGAAGAGTGTAGATAATTGTTATAGGGAGGTGTAGACCACGATTATTAAAATAACTGCAAAGCTAAGAAGAAAGGAGTATTTCAAATGGAAGTCGTTGTTTGCCTTAGAAACCTGGGAGTCATGGATTAGTCAGTGTCACTCACCCATACACCCAGTCTGTCAGCAACTTGTTCTACCTCCAAGATTAAGCCAGCACCTCCTGTTTCCACTTCTCACCATAGCTAAATCCTGTGTTGCCAGAACTACAGCAGCCTCCCTGGACCATCAGAGATGGAGTCAGCTCATGTTACCTCTTCACTTAGACCTGCCAGCCACTCTTACCACCAGTTGAGGAAAACCTGAACTCTCCATGGTCTCCTGCTGGCCTTGGCCTTTGACCTTGCCCTGTAATGCTTTGACCCTCTCCCTTGCTTTTGAGTCACAGTGTCTTTACCCCATCAGGTTATGTCACAGCCAACACATTTTTGCATGGCTGTCCCTCCTGGAATCACTTCTTGGTAACTTTACCCCCTCAGAGCCTTCCGAAGCCTTCCTCCTCAGTCCTCGTCCTGTAGTGCCAGGGCTCATGCTTAGGGCATAGCACCAGTTAGTAAGCCCCTCCTACCCACCGAAATATGCTCCCTCCCTCAGCTGGCCCCACATCTCACCACCCCACTCTGCTCTGTATTCCTTAATGGTCACATGAGATCCGGAGTTATTCTGTCTAATTTTAACTTTGGTTTTCTGACTACCTTTTTGAGGGAGTAGAGTATGTGGTTGCTAGAGTTAGAATATAGTAAGAGCCAATCACTATTAAACTAATAGCCAACTACTTGTTTTAACATAAGACATTCTCATTTTGGCCACATCGATATAATTTTTATTGTTTGAACTACATTCAATTCTGAAATATTTCGTTTTTGTGTGAGGAACAATTTACACCTATGCTATATGTATTATAGAGTTGTTAATGATCAAATCGCTTTTATACCATCCCCTGCTGTAGCCAGATATTCCTATATTCTGGGGGAATGAAAGTGAGAACAGCCAGCTAAAGAGGTCCTTCTTTACCTCACTGTGCCTCTGAGAGGTGTGAGACCTGGGATGTCTGGGGTCCCAGAGGCACAGTGTGGATTGTGTGTACAGCCAGAATCATTAAGCAACATCTTGATGTGTGATTTTTTTTTTTAAAGATTTATTTTACTTTTTTATGCATATGTGTTTGTGTCTGTGTGAGTATATGCCACATAAGCGTAGATATTGGAAATGACTAGAAGAGAGAGAACCCTTGGAGCTGGAATCACAGTTGTGAGCCAGTTGATGTGGGTGCTGGGAACTAAACTCCAGTTCTGAAGAGCAAGCAGCCTCAGCTATGCATTTTGCTGAGGCTGCCATTGTGCTTTGGTTCATTCATTTCTTTGAATTCATATTGGGCATGAGGAGCACACCATCCTGTCCTAGGGTGTGCGGTTAGCAGATGTGGCAAATACTCTGTTTATTGGCTTATCTTTGCTAGCTAGCAGAGGTGATCAGAGCAGAAGTTAAGGCGATCGGTAACAGTGTCTTATAGAAAACCAACGCAGAGCAGGCTCTAGGGCTGGGAGAGTGGAGGACTGCTCCATCATACATGGCTACTTAGGATGTTTAGAAGGAAATTTGACAATAGCTTCAGATCCAGGAGATACCAAGTACAAGGTCATAGCCTCGGTAGGAGTTGGTTTAGTGTCTAGGAACACAGAGACTGTGAAACTGAGAAGAAAGGAATATTTCTTCTGCTGAGAGCTCACAGGGGCAGACAGCGGGAGGAAAAGCAGCTAGGACCCTGAGAGAGCTTTAAATAGTTGCAAGGACATTAGGTTTGTTTGTATGTTTGTCTTCTTTGAGTAGATTGGAAGTCATGGAAGCTCTTTAGACAAAAATAATCTGACTTAAGGTTTCATAAAGTCGCACTGACTGATGTCCTGAGAAGAGGTTAGATGAGCTAAGACAAGGAAGGCAGGAAGTGGCCAGTGTGGCCATCCGTGTGCTTAGACTTGGGAGAATGGAGAGCGCAGTAGAAGTGTATTCTGAGGTTGATTTCAGATTGACGTGAGAGCTTGGTGGATGTGAGGTATGACAGAAATAAAGCAAATCTGCCTCTTGGGGTCTTGGCTTGGAAGCTGGTGGCCTGGAATTTTGAGTTACTGCAAAATAGAGGCTGAAGGGAGGAGCCCAGTGAGGGCTGGAAGCTGGAGGAGGGTGCAGTTCTGAAAAAGCTGGACTCCAGCATCTAAGCACAGGAGGGAACAAGTAGTTCCGATCCAGCCAAAGCTTGCCTGGGGTGTGGCTGGCATCTAAGGCCACTAATGAGCAGGCAGAGAAATAGCATGAGGCTCAGAACTTGATGGGGTCTCTGATTAGAGGTTGTTAAAGCATGAAGAAGGAATTACTGCAACAGGGGATTGGACCGTACACAAGGTGCCAGTGGTAACGTATTTCTGTGAGTTGAGGATCAGGTGTGGAGTGAGTGACAGGCAGGTCATCTCCATAGCATGAGAAAGCTCCAGCCACTGGCATTGCGAATGAATGCTAGGCCTAAGCACCGGGAGACTGAAGCCTTTCCTGAGATGCAGGGCTGACATCTAGCAGAAGCTGGAGAAGCTGTGCGCTCATGGATTGCTTGCAGAGGACAGGGAAGATGGGTGGAAGGAGAGGAGTAATAAAGAGATGCTCTGTCTGATTCGTGGGAGACGGTGGAGTGTTGGGAATTGTTAGGTGTGGTTGGTGAAATCTGAAGAACAGATGAACGGAGGGAACGTTTCCAGCTAGGGTGTGAATCTGTCCCCCATGGCCATGGTTAGAGGAGAACTGGAGCTGTGAGCCAGAGTGGGCTAGTTTGGAGCACTCTAGTGAAGTGTTTGCTGACACATGCCCATGTTGATACGGTACACTACGTCGGATGGTATGGAATGGGTCCATAAGCTGGGATGCTGAACGTACCTGGATTAGCTGCTCTGGCTATCTATTGTTTCTTTTGCCAATGGGTTACTAATCCACATTCCTAGGTTTTAAACATATATTTATACGTGTATGTATATCTGTGGGCATGGCCATGCCATGACACCTGTGTGGAGGTCAGTTCTCCCATCAAGTGGTCAACAGGGATTGAAGTTAGGTCTTCAGATTTGGCAGCAAATGCATTTATCCATGAAGCCATCTTGCCAGCTCCATAATATTACTTTAAAGATTGTATTGAGCTAAAGAGGTGACTCAGCAGCTGAGAGCACCGTCTGCTCTTCTAGTGGACCCTGGCTTCATTCCTAGCATTCACATGGCAGCTCACAGCCATATGGAATGCTAGTTGTAGGGAATCCGACACTTTCCTGGTCTTTTAGACTCACACATGGTGTATATGCATGTACTAGCAAATTCATGTACATAAAATGGGAAAAGAGGTTGGTTTTTACTTTTTGATTATGTGTCTGTGTGGGTCTGAAGTGGGTTTGTGCATTTGAAATCAGAAGATGGTGTTGGATTCCCTGGAGCTAGAGTTACAGACACCAGCATGGTGATGTGGCCTGTCCTCTGCAAGAATAGCAAGCACTGTTCAACACTGAGCCATCCCTCCTACCCCCACCCATAATAAATTATTTAAGTGTGTATCAGTGTGTTGACATGTCACATGTCACTGACATGTGTGTCCGTGTGTCAGTTGGATGAGCGTAGTAGTATCCGGATGGTGCCTGTCATCAGCAAGGGCCTTTCCTTCCTTGGGCCAGCAATGCTGTTGGGACTCAGCTGCTCTGAGTTTCTTTGTGATCTTTGCCAAACCTCTGGTGTACTTGTCTTCTTTGGTATATTTTGTCTCACTTTTGACCATGACCTGGAGGCATCTCAGCTCCTAGAAGCTCAGAGGTTCTGCTTTTCCTCAGAGATGCTTAGATTAGCTCTTGTAGCCTCCTGCCCTTTCCAGCCTCAGATTCCTCCAGCTCTCTTGAGTGTTGTTTGTGTTTAAAATAAGCAGAATTCTCTTTCCAACTGTAGACTGAGCTTTCCTGCTGGCCTGCAGACACACTTGGCCTATTTTCCTCAGCCTTTTAAACACCGTTCAGAACTTAGCAAACACACTTTGGGGAAAACTAATCTTGTGTGCTGAACTCTTCAGATTTGCACTTTGCTCTTTAAACCAGACCTGACTGACCTCTACCAGCCCTATGGATTTGGTTCCTTGAAGAGTTACTTGTTGGGCCGAGCAGGTTTTTGGCCTGCACCTGTAAACAATAGTATAACTTTTCTAAGTCCTTGGATAGTGTTGTAAATTACTTCTCTTTAGCCTTCAGTACAGGTCTGGTCTGGAGTGGCCCCTCTCTGGCCATCCTGCCTTTTATACCCATCTTCCTCCTGGATCCCCAGACTCCTTTCTGCTTGCTGGCTCCCCAGGCCTTACCATCTTAAGCCTCAGTGCTATGTTCGAGTGAGAGTAACAATTTGAAAGTTGATGTCACTACCCCAAGTTGGTAGTTTTGAACAGTTTTTCTCTGTTCAGCATTGAAACAGATGTTTTTGCATTCAGTTCATGCCTTTATGAGACCAGCCTTGTGTGCTCTCTGCAGGTCCAGAGAGTCTCTGGCTGTCACCTTTGAGAGAGGTTGGGCTCTATTCACTCAGAGCTAAGCTTCTGATGCTTGGTGTCTTTTGCCTGCTGTATATTCTTTATGCTTTCATATTCCATATTTGCCTTGGTTAGGATTTCAGAAACAGGTCTGACCTTGCTTTATCAGCTGGTTGTTGTTCCTGTTGGTGCGGTGAATGAATAGGTAGTATTTTATCCTCAACTGATTGGAAATAGCAGCTTCCACCATCGTCACTTTCCTCTTACAAATGCCTGAATTTATTGGATGGATGATTTTCTTTTTAAGAAAAGAAAACACAGTCTAAGTCTGTTGTCCCAAGAAAAGACAAGATAAAAATTATTGGTAATTTTATTTTCTGTAAAAAGAAAATAAAACCTCTCAGCAAAAAAAATTTTTTTTATTAAAACCTGGAATGTTTTTAAAGAATTGAATAATTTATTAATAAAATGACTGTCAGATATGTCAGTATGTAGTCCAAGATCATTTAGAACATGCTAGATCTAGCATTAGCCTGCTAGGTAAATGACCCTCACACAGGCTAGGCTGCGGAGCCCCACCACTGAGCTAGCCCTCAGCTCTTGTGTGGATAATCCTTGGACACTGACTTTTGCAGAGAGGAGAGAGACTTGAGACTCCAGCATTGGAAGGGTGTGGTCTCACACTCTGTAAGTGGCAACATCACACTGACAAGTCCATGAGAAAACCAGTTCAAAGACAAAGGCTGATTAGGCTCACAGGCTGCAAAGTTCTAGTCACTGAGCAAGAGAGCACACTCTGCTTAGGTCTCCGCTGGTGGTGGTGCTATCCAGCAGTGGTGGAGCATGTTCAAAGCACAGCCACTGTCCTTATGACTGGGTATTGGAAGAGAAGACAAGGCCAGCGTCCCAGTGACTTTGTTGAGGGCATGCCCTAGTGACCTGAAAACCTTTCAGCCCTGAAATTTAGCGTTTTGTGTGGATTTTGAGTGTTAAATACTTGAGGATCTTGGTTCCTTCTGCTTCCCTGGAATCAGAGCAGCTTAGTTTAGAACCTGTCATGGAGTCATTCACATGGCGCACGTGTGGAAGCTAGTGGGCACTCTCAGTGTCTGTCTTCATTTTCTTCTTGTTTGCCACTGTGTACTCCAGACTAGCTAGCCTTCAAACTTCTAAGGATTCTCCTAACTCCAAGTCCAGTTTTTCTTTAGAAGTTTTGTGTTTCGAGATACACACTTTACATGATTTCTGGGGTTTCTAACTCTGGCGCTCATGCCTGTGCAACAAATACTGTGCCCACTGATGAGCCATCCCCTTCAGCCCTATAATTCAGATTTTTTGATCACACATATTTAAGCAGAAATGGGCCCACCTTCCTGTAAAATCTAGTCATGGGCTACTTATCACTGAAGCAGTCGGTACTTTGCTGAAACCCAGAGAAAGAAAGGCTCACATGTGAGTGTTTAGAGAGGTGTACATATCCACAGTGTGAGGCCAGCGGGTGACAAAGGGAGAGCAGAGCCACTCATGTTCTGCATCCATGGGATCTCACTGGCTCCTCCTCTTCATCCCTCTTCCTGCTCATGTTCTCTCCGCAGTCCCGAGCCTGAAGAGAAGTATGTATTTATGGAGAAGAATCCAGTGATACTATTGTGTAGGAAGCAGAGGTAGTACTGAGGCACAATGTGCTTTAGATGCGTGGGCTCCAAAGCTTTGTGCCTGCCTCACTTTCCACTCTCTCTCCTAGACAGAGATCAGTGACTTTAATGTCTGCACACCCAGTTTAGTAAGGATTCTGGTATTCTGTTGTATATAAAAATACCAGGGATTGTTTGACAGCACTGGTGCTGAGGGAATGGGGATTGCCCTAGTTAGGATCACTGTTGTCGCGATAGAACACCATGACCAAAGCCTCTTGGGAAGGAGAGGGTTGATTTCAACTCACACTCCCAGGTAACTCTATCATTGAGGAAGGGCAGGGCAGGAACCTAGAGGCAGGAGCTGATGCAGAGGCCGTGGAGGGGTGCTGCTTACTGGCTTGCTTATCATGAGTTGCTCAGCCTGCATTCTTATAGAACTAAGGACCAACAGCCCAGGGAAGGCACACCCACAGTGGACTAAGTCCCTCCCTCATCAAGCAGTAATTAACAAAATGCCCTGCCTCTTATGGAGGCAGTTTTTCAGCTGAGGTTACTTCCTTTCAGATGACTTTAGCTTGTGTCAAGTTGACATAAAACTAGCCAGCACAGGGAGCCTATGGCAGGTCACTGTCAGATGTAACCTTTTAAAAATGTATTTGCAAAGTTAATACAACCTACATGAAATGTCATTTGATTTAGGGTTTTTATTTGTTTTTTGTTTTTGGCTTGTCCTGTTTTCAGCTACTGTTTTTTTAGCTGCTGCCCCACTCCCTTACTCTTCTAAGTATGTGTTTTTGTAAGTGCCTTTTAAACTAAGAATTCTCTTACACACACACACACACACACACACACACACACACACACACACACACTTTTTTTCCAGAATTTGGATTTTTCTCCTGAGCTTTGGGGCAGCAACACCACTCAAGGTCATGCCAACTGAGGTTTGTACCTCGGCCATGTCCTAACAGTGAGTATAAATGTTTGTAAGAAATGGAATCAGGTCACTCTGCTTCTGCTTTATTGAAACTAGACTCCCAGAGTTGGCATCGGTATTTTTTAGGACATACCTCATGTCTGAGAAGAAGGTCAGGTCCCCACTGTGACATGGACTGTCACAGTGTCATGTAACAACCCTGCCAAATCTGTGGATCAGAGATGCCCTGCAGCTGGGTTACCTTTTTGAAATACATGACAGTACTTATCTTAGCAGGCCCAGAGTGTTCTCTGGAAACACTTTCATTTGTTCATTCCGAGAACCTAACCCTAAAAGAAATCACAAAGTGAGCTATTTGCCTGTGCTTTGGAGCGTAGTGATCTCACAGCACCCTGTAGAGAGGGACAGCTGGTAGAAACATGTTTTGTAGGTCCAAGTATGGAATCCACATAGAAACCTTCAAAGTACATAAGAGAGTAACATGTAAGTGGCTTTAAAGTAATCCCTGTGTTGTCATAAATTGATTAATTATAAGGAATTTGCTTCCATGGTGATGGATGCTGAGAAGCTGCAAGATGTGCAGCTAATAGGCTGGCGACCTGGGAACGTTGACCTGAGCCAGGGCAGCAGGCAGTGCTAGTTCTCATTGCAAAGCTCGTTTTCTCAGGACCTAAACAGATGAGTTTCTGAGCCTGAAGAGAAGGAGTAGACTGATACCTCTACTCAGACAGTCACACAGTTAGCCTTTAGCTGACTGGGGGAGAGCCAGCCTTTGAGACCTTAACCTCAGAAACATCCAGAAGAACAGAAGACCACATGTGGGCATCCTGTGGCCCAGGCAAGTTGACACATAAAGCCACCCACCACAAGCCCAGAGGAGCTGAGTAGAAGCCAGAAGTGAGTTGTCTGTGTTTACATTTGGGAATGAAGACGACTGTTCTGGAGTTGTAGGTATCTTGAGTGTTGTGAGGTTTTCATACATTTGGGATAGAAATAAATAAGTGCTTTATAAATATATCAGACCACTCAATCATTCACCTAGCAAACATTTATAGGTGATCCTTCCTCAGGGTCCTGGGTGAGCTATTGGGAGGGCAAAGGTCAGTTCACCTCACCATCCTTTCTCTTCCCTAGAGATCAGGAAGGGATGCCACACTACCAGCTCCTTGGTGACCTGATTAGTCCCAGTTGTTGAGAACTTTTGAGCAGTGTGTGTTTGCCACACCCTCCCCGTGCCAGGTTGCAGAGTGAGCAGTGCTAACCCAAGCCCTGTGTGTGTGTATTTGAGCTGAGTTGTGGGGGTAGAGAGGAGAGTGAGTATGGTAGCAAGCATACAAGGAGGGTCCTGGCACGAGGGAGAGGGTGTGTTCAAAGGCCCACAAGCAGGCCCGCAGAACTGGAGCAAATGGGTAAGCAGTAATTATTGGTCAGAGCCTGGAAACAGAAACCTGTGGTTGGACTCAGCATGCTGCCAGGGCCGTGTGGACCTTGGTAGCTCGAGGGGTAATGATGGGATTGAAGGCTCTGGCCAGGCCAGCCCATGAACAAAGGGCTTTCTGTTTAATGACTTGCTCAGCATTAGTGTGTGAAGAGCACAGTCAGCTGCTACCCGAACTCAGACTCCCACACCAAGTGGCACATTACCAGGAGAGATTTATTATATTTTTCTTGCATATTTTATTGTATATCAGGTTAAATGTTTTAGTTTGCATGCAGTAATAGTGACTCTTGTACAGTTGTGTGATTTTGACAAATGTAGAGTCAGTGATGGTATACAGCAATCCCCCGTGCACTCCTTGGACACTTTCCCACAGCTAGGTTCTAGATCACATCCCCACAGTCTTTTGGGAAGCCATTTTGATGCACTCAAACACAAAGCCTTTTGGATTTTGGTCCATTTTCTTGGAAGGGAGGCTATCTGAATCCATTAGCCTGTTGTTTCTGTTTCCTTTTTGTTTAGAGTGGCACCCTCTTGTGTGATGTGTGCAGTCTGTTCTTTCCCCAGGTTGCATGTATCCGAGTGTTTCTACCACGGGGTGGGTTATTGGTGGAGCTGTGGAAGCATTGAGGTTCATTGAGACGCTCACGGGGCTGTGAGTGGTAAACACTGAGAGCAGAGATCTTTGGTCCATGTGATAGATGTGTGCTTGGGGAACTGCTGAACTAGCCTGTGCTACTGTTTCTTTGTTTTTGTTTTTTTAACCAGCCCTGTGTTCACATCAGACAAAGTACTAGATAGGGTAAGGTGTATTGATCTGTGTACAGTAGGCAGGGTAAGGTGCAGTGGTCAGTGTACAGTAGGCAGGGTAAGGTGCAGTGGTCAGTGTACAGTAGGCAGGGTAAGGTGCAGTGGTCAGTGTACAGTAGGCAGGGAAAGGTGCAGCAGTCTCACAATGGTGGAGTCTTTCATATCAATCACAAATCAAGAAATGCCTCCACAGAATGGCCTTCAGGCCAGGCTGATGAAAGACTTTTAAAGTTGGGGTTCCTTCTTCATGAAGCTTGTGTTAAGTTGATAAGAAACTAACCAATAAATACTACTGGCCCTTGTCAACTTGACACACAAACATATAACTATTAAACCATTACCTTTTCATTTCTGTTTTGTCCGCACAATGTCATTTTACTATTAATATTTGCCACGTGAACCAATGTAACTAAATATCCTATAGTCTTTGTCTTTTTTCTTTTAAAGTCTAGCACTTTGAAAAATTCAGTGTCTTAGGTAAGGTTTCTATTGCTGTGATGAAACACCATGACCAAAGCAACCTGGGAACAAAATGGTTTATGTGGCTTACATTTCCATATCATGGTCCATCATCAAAAGAAGTCAGGGCAGGATGCAAACAGGTCAGAAACCTGGAGGTGGGAGCTGATGCAGAGGCTATAGAAGAGTGCTGTTTACTGGGCTTGCCATCATGACTTGCCAGGACCACCAGCCTAGGGATGGTCCCGCCCACAATGGGCCCTGTCCTCATCAATCACTAATTAAGAAAATGCCCTACAACTGGATCCTTTGGAGGTATTTTCTCAATTGAGATTCTCGCCTTTCAGATAACTCTAGCTGTGTCAAGTTGACATAAAACTAGCCAGCCCAGAGACTTTGGATTTTTAAGGAGACTTGGGTATTTTAAAGGGACTGAGTGTGCTGGCAAGTTTTATGTCAACTTGGTACAAGCTAGAATCGTCAAAGAGGAGGGGGCCTCAACTGAGAATGTGCCTCTATAAAATTCGGCTATAGGCAAGCCTTTAGGTCGATTTCTTAATTTGTAATTGATGTGGCAGGGCCCAGCCCATTGTGGTTGAGACCATTTCTGGACTGGTGGTCCTAGGTTCTATAAGAAAGCAAGCTGAACAAGCCTGGGGAAATTGGGCCAGTAAGCAGCACCCCTCCATCACCTCTGCCTTAGCTCCTGCCCCAGGTTTCCCCCCGCCTGAGTTACTGCCCTCACTGCCTTTGATGGTGAACTGTTGTATGGAACTGTGAGTGAAATAAACCCTTTCCTTCTTGAATTGCTTTTGGTCATGGTGTCTCATCACAGCAATAGCAACCCTACCTAACAAAACAAACAAACAAATTCCAAGAGGGAAGGATTAGGGCACAGTCACAGATCAAAGCAAAACCCAACGCCAGCAGTGTAAATAGCTTAAAGTTATCTGGGACTCACAATTTCCTGAGCTCCAATGAGTCTAGGCAGCTCTACTTCTCCAGCTCTGTCAAGGCACAGCACAGCCAGCTTGTCTCGTAGTCTCAGGCTTGTTCCCTTCCACAGCTGCTGCTGTCCTTGGTGGTCATCTCATGATACTGGCATCTCGAAAATGCTGAGGTCTCCATTGCAACTGGACTATCTATACCTTTACCATAGTCTCTCCTGAGCTGCTTTCAGGGACTATGACCCTGCCACATGGTGCCAGGCTTCATCTCTCCATGGCCCCTTTAATCCTGGGACTTTTAAAGGCAACTAAGGTTGTACCTTTATCAGTGGCCTCTTCTGGCCCCTCACAGTGCCAAGCCTCAGCTGTTTTCTTTGACCTCTTATGCCTTCCAAACCAGTTACTACTTGGGAAACTCTTCCACATTACCAAGTTCAACTGCTAGCTCTTAGGTACAGACTTAGCCTTCTCTGTACGACAGCTTATGTGTGCTGACCCTGAAGAAACACTTCCCAGAAGACTTCACCTCAGTGATGCTGGTCTCTTCTTTATCACAGCTGATTCTTCAGTCTAGCTAACCAGTATCAATTGTCAAATTGATTAGTAAAGGGAAGGTTTCATGTTAGGAGTTCCGGTCTCTTGGTACCAATTTCTGTCCTCTTTAGGTTGGTATCACTGTGATAAAGACCATGACCAAAAGCAACTTGAGGAAGAAAGGGTTTATTTTATCTTACGCTTCCATGTAGCATCACTGAGCAGAATCAGGGCTGGAACTCAAGGCAGGAACTGACTCAAAGACCATAGAGGGGTGCTGCTTATTCACTTGCTCATCGTGGCTTTCTCAGCCTGCTTTCCTATACTTCCCAGGACCATCTGCCTGGGTGGCACCATCCACAGTGGGTTGGGTCCTCCCACTTCACTGATTATCAAGAAAATGCAGTACAGACTTGCCCACACACCGGTCTAATGGAGTCATTTTCTCAGTTGAGACTTCTTCACAGATGACCCTAGCTTGTGTCAAGTTGACCAAAAACCAAACAAGGACATTAGGTTTCTTCCTGCTATGGTGTCTTCAAAGCTTGTCTGTCTTTCTGTATTTAGCACATTCAGAACCATCTAAGCATTTTATTATTGACTCAGAACACCAGGAAGGGTGCTGAAATCCAGCTTGGTCCAGTTCCGAACATCCTTAATTATGCTGAGTCACAGCACATACCCAGGCAAGCTCCTCATGCGGTGCGCACTGTACCCTGGAAGTGATGCTTTTAGGAAATGAATTACGGAGAGGATACATTTTTATCTGAAATCTCTTTACTTTTATAACATTATAACTAATCATTTGAACTGTGAATTCCAGCGCCCTCTCTGTGACATTGACCTGTTCTGTGGCTGTCTTACAGGTGTGTGCTGCTCCCACTCCTGGGGATGAAGCCACCCCCGCAGAGCCTCTACCTGTTGGTTGACTCCGTGGACGAAGGCTGCAATGTGGTGGAAGGGGAGCAGACATCACCCAGCCTCTCTGGGACTGTGGCAGAGCTCTTGGCTGGTCACCACGAGTTCTTTCCCCCATGGCTCCTGCTTCTCTGCTCTGCCCGGAAGCAGAGCAGAGCCGTCACTAAAATGTTCACTGGTGAGTGTTGTGTTCTCCTGAACTGGACCCAGGAGGGGTTCTTGTAGGTAGCAAAGTCCTTGGACTGAGGCCTGAGTGCTACAGAAGCCTTCTCAGCCCCTCACCACCACCATGTCTTAAGATCATAATTAAAATAAGGTGTGGTGTGCTTTAAAACCGCATACACTGGCTTTTTCTGAAAATTCTTTCCCTGGGCTGAGGGGATAATTCAGTGAGTAAAGTGCTTGCAGTGCGAATATAAGAACCCCCGTACATAAAACAACAGCAAAACCCAGCCAAGCATGGGAGCACAAGCCTCTAATCCAGTGCTGGGGAGACAGAGACAGCCAGACCCCTAGGGCTCGCTGTCCCGCCAGCCTAGCCAATCAGGAGTGACTCCTAAGGTTGTTCCTTAGGAGTGACTGTTTTTGCATGTATACACATTCATGTACATTCCTGTACATTCCTGTAGTAAGACCCAACTTAATGATTAATTAACTGTGCCATTTTTCAGTAGTTCTATGCACTTTACAGCTCATTAGTCATTAAATCAGTATTTCTTCAGTGGCTCCTGAAGTCCTGTGGGAGGTTCTCATGTGTGAACAGCCAGTGCTGTGTGGCAGCTCCTCTGATGGGTGACAGTAAAGGTGGTCTCCCTCTCCAAGTCACCTGGTAGCATCAGCTCATTTTATGTTCCAGACACATTATGAACTTTAAAAATTCATTTTTAGGTATGTGTGGGGACATGCGTACTTGAGTTCATCCCGTCTAAACAGGCAGCTGTGAGTGGCCCAGTGGAGATGCTGGGAATCAAACTTGGGTCCCCTTCAAAAGCAGCAGATGCTCTAACCCCTGAGTGTGTCTCCAGCCCCACGCTATGTCATATGTTTGCACAGATGAGTCACTGTAGCATGTACACTTTAGTGCTTAGACTGTCTGTGTGACCTCGGGCAGCTTGCCTAAGCTCCTGCTTCCTGTCTGTAAAGTGGCTCCTGTGAGGCTAGATATGCCCAAGACATGGTAAGGGCTCTAATTGGAGTCATCTCATTCTCATTTGTTCATAAAAACCAGTTTTGACCTGAATTTTTATTATTGCTTATAAGCCTGGGTCTTTGGCTTCATCTGCTAAGTGTTGTTTATTGTGAACAAATGTTTTGACTAGAGGAATTTAAGAAGATGGAACCTCAGTTGAGAGCAAGATTGGTCTGGGAAGCATTGATTGATAGATGCAGGAGGGCCCAGCCCACTGTGGGCAGTGCCACCTCTGGGCAGGTAGTCTTAGGCTATATAGAGAAAGCTTGGGAGGGAGGGGTACTGGGCAGGGGGCCGTCAAACCAGTGAGCAGTGTTGCTCCATGGTCCCTGAGTGAGCTCCTGCCTTCGGATTCCACCTTGAGTCCCCTGCACGATGGAGTACAGGCTATAAGATGAAAGAAGCCCTGCCCTTCTCAAGTTGCTTTTGGCCATGGTATTTCATCAGAGCACTAGAAATCCAAAGGAAGACAACAAAGCTCCTCCTCGTGCTTTCTTCCCTCTGTCCTTTAGCAGGTTGGCGTGTTCTCACGCAGGTGATCATCTTCAATCTGAAACCTAGAGTCTAAAACCCAGGGGCGGCTTGAGTGCATCCAAGGAGAACTCCAGGGCAAGATTCTGTTTTGTGTGTTATTTAAAACATTACCCAAGCTTTCAAGCTGTGTGGGTAAATGTGCATGTGAGACAGATGGGCTTTGTACTTGGAGATGGTTTCCATTCTTCTTATGTATATTCAGATATTCCAAAATCTGAAAAATTCCAAACGGCTTCCTGCCCCAGGCATTTTGGATGAGATACTCAACTTCAATTGCCAGAGTGGCACGGTCAATGACCCTTTGTCCTCCAGACTACTTGTAGTCGCTGGGTGAGGCCTTGTGTCCTTTGGATGAGGGTTGCTTCTGTTCTATTACAGTCTTCCTTGCACACAGTGATGTCCATGCCTGCCTCTGCGTGGGGACTCCCCCTGCATTCTCTTCATCCATGTTGCCTCATCTGCTTTATGGGCTCGCACACAATTCTAGAATGTCTATCCCTTGAGCTTCTTGCCATCTTCCCACGTTGGTCACAGCTCAAATAGGACACTCACACGCAGACTGTTTGCCATTCTTGCTTATTTGTGCCTTCCTTCTACACAGTCACACACCCACTCTGACTGGTTTTATTTTCTTCATGGATCTAATACCACTTAAATTTGTTGGATTTCATGTGTATATTTAACTAATTATCCTCTTATCTAGGATACAGTCTCCATGAAAAAAAAAAAGCTCCTGACTGTGTGGGTCCTGTCAGGATTCTGACTGTGTGAGCACCTGTTTGTAAGCATGGGGTCAGGCCTCTGTCAGGGTTTGCACTCATTTGTAAACAGAGACTCAAACCCATTTGTTTAGCCAGTGCCAAGGAGTGTCATGCCCACAGAAAGATTTTACCAAAAATAGAGAAGAGGTTTAGTGGGGCCTGGGAAGATGGTTCATTTGTCAAAGCACCTGCTCCAGAGCCCACATAAAAAAGCTAGGTGTGATAGCCTCACTACCAGAGAGGCTCACTGGCCAGGCAGCACAGCCTACATGGTGAGTTGTAGGCCAGTGAAAGACTCTGACTCAAAAGGCTCCTGTGGGCACTTCCCTGGCATGAGTGTAGTGCTAAATTCCATCCCCAGTACCCAATAAATAAATAAGGTCAGTTTCAGAGGGCAAGGGATTTACCTTGTTAGTGGATGGTCTGGGTTCTGTGTGGTAGTTCAGTTTCTTCCTCAGGAGCTGCAGCTCAGTCAGAGCTTTACACATGCTAGCCCAACTGACACTACTGAGCTAAACTAAATCTGCTCTTGTTTCTGTTTTGTGGCTGGAATGGACCTCACTCTGTGGATCTCGAGCCTGTGACCATCTTCCTGCTTCTGCTTCTATGGAGCTAGGGTTGTTGGCATAAGCTGCCCACCAAGCATATAACTTTTACTGGTGTTAAATATAAATTCTTATTAAATCAACATCACTCTTTAAATTGGGGAGGATTTGTTTTTCGAGTTATAAATGTTTTGCACCTTTCTGCACAGCCTCAGTTCCATGCCCTTGGACTTCCTCCGCCCATCTCGGTCAGCATCATTTTCTTTCTCAGCTTTGCCGGGAAAGGAAACACTTAGCATCACACAGAGCCCTGGCTCTGACCCCATTAGTCATGGTGGGTGACTCAAGCAACCCTTGTGCCTGCACTTAACTCACTTGTAAGATAGGAAAGCCTCCCTCACAGTGCACAACAAGGTGTGTGTGTGAAAATTTACAGTGCATGTAGCCCAGGGGTGACCCTTGCCCAACATTCAGAGGCCCTGGGTCAGTCACTGGTACTGTACACATACAAGAGAGCTGTCTCAATGGCCTTGTTTTTAGCCCACCTCAGAGGCACCAGGCCTGGCACTATGCCCAGTTCTGTTTTTGTTATCTCAAGTTTTCATCAGATGACTTTAGTTAATTAGCTTAAATTATAGATATTTATGCATAATGGGTTGTATAATCTTTCACATAGATCAGGCTGTGTGCACATCACTTTGGAAACTTTAAAACATTATTATGTACCACTTTAGTAATCTTTTATTTATTAGCCACAGGCCTGGAACTTGCTGTGTAGCAAGCCTCAAACTCACAGTCCTCCTGCCTCAGTTTCCCAGTACTGGGATTACTGGCATGCACCACCTCAGCAGGTAGGTTCCTCTGTACCATAAACTGTTTCAGTGACTGTAAAGCAACAAGGAAGTGAACATACAGGAAGAGGCTTGGAGGCCAGTCATCTCTTCTGGCTAGGATGTAGGCGGGGCCCAAACATTCCTGGGGATGTGCTCAGCCTTTCTTTAGGTTGGAAGGGTTTGTTTTATGTCATCAAATTAAAATAGTTAAATCTCAAATTGTCAGTAAAGAGCCCAAACCAAGAAGATGCCAGTGACCAAATTATGCTTACAAAACTCCAACACTGTTTAGGTACATCTGCTAAATGAAAGCAAAAAGTGTTCTCTAAGGGGACACCGCATGAAGCACACACTTGGGTTTATTAGCTAGCTGGATATTCACCTTATGGAAGACAAGTCCCACTAAGCAAATGTAGACAAGGCAGAACATGGCTAAGGCGGTGCTGTGAAGTGCTTTCTAACACGACCAAGAACAGGTGAGAGACCAGACTCGGGGCAAACTCAGTTCCATGCCCTCCTTGAAGGTCAGAGCCTTTGTCAAAGTTCCTCTTCTGAAGTGGAGGATTTAGGTATTGTGGGTACATGTGCATGCGGTGTGGTTATAGATCCCACAATATAAACGTAGCTTTGCATATGTGTTATTTTATTTTGCTTTAGTTAGCAGATTGTGCTTTTCAAAAAATTTCCTTCAAGTATTTGAAGCTTGGGTTCAGATGTTTGTTTTTCAGTGATATCTTTTCTGTTCTATTGGTCAAGGCAGAGGTTGGGGTCACCTTCGACTTACCTACACTCAACAAGCCCGTGTGACCCACCTTTAGCTCCTGATCCCCATCAAGCATGGGTTTTGTCCCTGCTGTTGTCACAGCCCCCATGGACCCTTCTGGGGTGTGTCTTTTCTCTAAAAGCTTTGCCTGCAGTCATGCTTTGCTCTGCTTGTGACTGATTTTGGATCATATTCCGAACGCACACCAGCTTTGACGAGTTCATTTGTAGCTTCTTCTTCTTCTTCCATGAGGCAAACGGCTACCTAACTAATCCAGCCCTGTATACTAATGTTCCTCTGGAAGATGCTGGCGTAGTCCGCTTTGAAGATCGTAAGAGTAGCCACCACTGGTGCATTCTTTAGCTTCGGTTGACTTTTTTAGTAAGTGGCTTTATTTTACAGTGCTAGAGTTTTACAAACATAATTTGGCAATTTGCATCTTAATTGGTTCCAGTTATTTCTTGACAGTCTGAGATTTAATTATTTTAATTTGATATCATAAAGCAATGTATTATAGTGTGACTGCTATTCTGTTTGGATATAAACCACTCACATTAAACCTAATGGATGGTCAAGTGGATGGGTGGAAAGAGCTAGTACTTGTGTGAAGAACAGTCCGATTTGTCTCTCACCAATTTGCTGCCCAGATATATCTTCACAGGGTACTTCTACAGCTGGATATGTCTGTCTATTTCCACGTAGTGCTTCTTGCAAAGGAGTTGAAATGGGCACCACACTGCAAGAACAGATAGTAGCCACATTTGTTGGTAGGAAAATGAAATCATTGCTTTGCCATTTATGTGCTTTTATATGCAAAGTGCTTTGCATACTAGCAGGTGCTGGTAGATTCTCTTATTAGTATTAACCCGTGAGCCAGGTTCTTTGCATTGATCCACTTTCTTCACACATATGCCCACCTCTATTCTACTTACTCAACCGGGGCATCTTCTGCAGGGTTCCGGAAGATCAGTTTGGATGACCTTCGGAAGGCATACATCGTCAAGGACGTTCAACACTACATCCTCCACCGCCTGGATCAAGAGGAGGCGCTCCGGCAGCACCTCACCAAGGAAACAGCCGAGACGCTGAACCAGCTGCACATCAAGAGCAGTGGGTGCTTCTTGTACCTGGAACGCGTGCTGGATGGAGTTGTAGAGAATTTCATCATGCTCCGGGAGATCCGTGACATCCCGGGAACTCTGAATGGTCTCTACCTCTGGCTCTGCCAGAGACTTTTTGTCCGAAAACAGTTTGCCAAAGTTCAGCCCATTCTGAACGTGATCCTTGCTGCCTGCCGGCCCCTGACCATGGCAGAATTATACCATGCTGTGTGGACCAAGAATATGTCTCTGACCTTGGAAGACTTTCAGCGCAAGCTCGACGTCCTCTCCAAGCTCTTGGTGGATGGGTTGGGCAGCACCAAGATCCTGTTTCACCACAGCTTTGCTGAGTGGCTCTTGGATGTGAAGCACTGCACCCAGAAATACCTGTGTAACGCCGCAGAAGGACACAGGATGCTGGCCATGAGCTACACCTGCCAGGCCCAGAACCTGACCCCACTGGAAGCACAAGAATTTGCCTTGCACTTGATTAATTCAAACTTGCAGCTGGAGCCAGCCGAGCTGGCTCTGTGGATGATATGGAATGGTACCCCAGTCAAAGACTCCCTGTCCACCTTGATACCCAAGGAGCAGGAGGTGCTGCAGCTGCTGATCCGAGCCGGTGCTCATGTCAACAGCGAGGATGATCGCACCTCCTGTATTGTCCGGCAAGCCCTCGAGAGAGAGGACTCCATTCGGACTTTGCTGGATAATGGCGCTTCTGTCAATCAGTGTGACTCCAATGGGAGAACTCTGCTGGCCAATGCCGCATACAGTGGCAGTCTGGATGTTGTGAATTTGCTTGTCTCCAGGGGAGCTGATTTAGAGATCGAAGACGCCCACGGACACACGCCACTCACTCTAGCTGCTAGACAAGGGCACACCAAGGTGGTTAACTGTCTAATTGGGTGTGGAGCCAACATTAATCACACAGATCAGGACGGTTGGACAGCACTGAGGTCTGCTGCTTGGGGGGGACACACCGAGGTGGTGTCTGCCCTGCTTTACGCTGGCGTAAAGGTAGACTGTGCAGATGCGGACAGCCGGACTGCTCTGCGCGCAGCGGCCTGGGGTGGCCACGAGGACATTGTCCTGAACCTGCTACAACATGGTGCCGAGGTCAACAAAGCCGACAATGAAGGTAGGACCGCACTGATAGCTGCAGCATATATGGGCCACAGAGAGATCGTAGAGCACCTGCTGGAGCACGGCGCGGAGGTGAACCACGAGGACGTGGACGGCAGGACGGCTCTCTCCGTGGCCGCACTCTGTGTGCCTGCGAGCAAAGGACACGCGTCAGTCGTGAGCCTCTTGATTGACCGAGGGGCTGAAGTAGATCACTGTGACAAGGACGGCATGACCCCCCTGCTGGTAGCCGCCTATGAAGGTCATGTGGATGTGGTGGACCTGCTTCTAGAAGGAGGAGCAGATGTGGATCACACCGACAACAACGGACGGACACCCCTTCTGGCTGCAGCCTCCATGGGCCACGCTTCCGTGGTCAACACGCTTCTGTTCTGGGGGGCAGCCGTGGACAGCATCGACAGCGAAGGCCGGACAGTTCTCAGCATCGCTTCAGCCCAGGGGAATGTGGAGGTGGTGCGCACTCTCCTGGACAGAGGCTTGGACGAGAGCCACCGAGATGATGCTGGCTGGACGCCTCTACACATGGCAGCTTTTGAGGGTCACAGGTTAATCTGTGAAGCTCTCATCGAACAAGGTGCTAGAACAAATGAGATTGACAATGATGGGCGCATCCCCTTCATTTTGGCCTCCCAAGAGGGCCATTATGATTGTGTCCAGATCCTGCTGGAGAACAAATCCAACATCGATCAGAGAGGCTATGATGGGAGAAATGCATTACGTGTGGCTGCCCTGGAAGGACACCGGGACATCGTGGAGTTACTCTTTAGCCATGGGGCTGATGTGAACTACAAAGACGCTGATGGGAGGCCCACACTTTACATATTGGCCTTAGAAAACCAGCTTACAATGGCCGAGTATTTTTTGGAAAATGGTGCAAATGTGGAGGCCAGTGATGCAGAGGGAAGGACAGCGCTGCACGTCTCCTGCTGGCAGGGTCACGTGGAGATGGTGCGGGTACTTATTGCCTGCCATGCCGATGTCAATGCGGCAGACAATGAGAAGCGCTCAGCCTTGCAGTCTGCAGCCTGGCAGGGCCACGTCAAAGTGGTCCAGCTTCTGATAGAGCATGGCGCCGTGGTGGACCACACATGCAACCAAGGAGCCACAGCCCTCTGCATCGCAGCCCAGGAGGGACATGTGGACGTCGTGCAGGTTTTGCTGGAGCACGGTGCTGACCCCAATCATGCCGACCAATTTGGACGTACTGCCATGAGGGTGGCAGCCAAAAATGGGCATTCTCAGATCATTAAGTTGTTAGAAAAATACGGTGCTTCCAGTCTGAATGGCTGCTCCCCTTCCCCTGTGCACACGATGGAGCAGAAGCCTCCGCAGTCGGCACCGTCCAAGATGCAGTCTCTGACCATCAGGTCCAACAGCTCTGGTGGAACTGGCGGAGGGGACCTGCAGCCTTCCCTCCGGGGCTTGCCCAATGGGCCGGCTCATGCCTTCAGCTCTCCGTCAGAGTCTCCGGACTCCACTGTGGAGCGGCAAAAGTCATCTCTGTCCAACAATTCCCTGAAAAGCTCAAAAAATTCATCTCTGAGAACGACGTCCTCCACAGCCACGGCTCAGACAGTGCCCATTGACAGTTTCCATAGCCTGTCATTCACAGAGCAGATCCAGCAGCACTCATTGCCTCGCAGCAGGAGCAGGCAGTCAGTCGTGTCCCCCTCTTCCACAACCCAGTCCTTGGGACACAGCCATAATTCTCCCAGTAGTGAGTTTGAATGGAGCCAGGTGAAACCAAGTCTGAAGTCAACAAAATCAAATAAAGGAGGCAAATCGGAAAACTCCAGCAAGTCTGGGTCAGCTGGGAAGAAAGCTAAACAAAATAATTCCTCACAGCCAAAGGTTCTAGAATATGAAATGACTCAGTTTGACAAAAGAGGACCTGTTACCAAGTCTGGGAGTAGCCCACCTAAACAGACGCCGGCTGAATCTCAGTGTAAAATCGTGGTCCCTTCATCTCAGGACAGCAGCCGTGCCCAGCCACAGTTTCTCATCCCCCAGCAGAGCGGTGAGCAGAAGCGGAGGAATGGCATAATGACAAACCCCAATTACCATCTGCAGAGCAGCCAGGTGTTCCTGGGCAGGGTCTCCGTCCCTCGGACAGTGCAGGAGCGAGGGCGTCAGGAGGTGCTGGAGGCCTTCCCCCCCTCGGAGACAGAGCTGAGCCTTAAACAAGCCCTGAAGCTCCAGATTGAGGGCTCTGACCCCAGCTTCAACTATAAGAAGGAAACACCCTTGTGAGAGGTAAGAATGCGGGGCAAAGCATAAGGAACCAAATGTTACTCCTCTTCCTTAAAATGCCCCTGCCTGGTGCTCTCAAAGGCCTCCAGGCACCTCCCTCAGTGTGTATTCATGGAGCACATCCCAAAGAGCACTCTGTTCAGTGTGAGGTCTCCAAACTCCAGCACCTATCCAAAGCACATATGTGACACAGGATCAATAGATCCATATACAGACGCGCAGGCCAATGATAGGATCGCTAATAGGTAGTAGAGAGTAGATAGCTAATAGACATAGATGATAGATTGGTAATAGATGTGTAGATACGTGGGTGGTGAGAAGATAGTAGAGATAGACAGAGACAGTGGGTGACAGATGATGTATAGTAGATACATACATACATAGATGCTTAATCTGTTCTCTATCTCCCCTCCCTTTCCCCCCGCAAGGTGTTAGACCGAATGGGATGTGTTTGATTCATGGGCCAAACCTGTGGCACTCTTTCAGTAAAAATGTATAAGTAGATGAACAGATCAGTATATCATTTATTAATCCTAGATTAAGAGTTTATCCTGTATTATCACCCCTGTATCATCAGGCGATTTCTGATGGAAAACAGGGTTGTTTTCTAAGTATTCATTGTTTGGTTTTGGAGCACTGGGTTGTACCTAGTGGGTAGTTGCTACATGTTAATTGCATGTTTCTCCCAGAAACAGATCATGAATTTAAATTAGTAATCGTTTTATTATGATAACTCTTGCAAAAATCTAGTAGTGTTGGCACGTAATATACACAGGTGTGGATCATGGTAAAAGGTGTGGGTTTATCATATTTATTTATTTACATATTTAGGGGCAAGACATAGATAGCATATATTATGTTCAGATCACTAATATTTCATATTAAATAAAAATGTTTTTATCCTCACCTCAAAGTAGGCTTTACTGCATAGGTAGAAGTGGGTGGAGAAGTAACAGGTTCTCATTTCTGCATTCTGGGTGCTCCCTGAGAGGCACTTTTCCATGTTATGAATAAACTGAAGATTTCATTAAGCATCTTGTCTGAAGTCCAGTGACTTTGTAGACACCTGACTTCTGGTGACAGTCACACTCAGGCAAGCTAGCATCTGCATCTCTTGTTCCTCTTGTCTTTGGTGATACAGCTTAAAAATGTGATAGATGAACTATCATTAAATATATCACCCTTCTGTAAGGACAGATGGATGGCCAATCCAAGGTCATTGAAAAATACGCTTCTGGTAGTGTGAGGCCCCCTCCCCCCAGTGTGATCTCTCAACTCCTAAGATCTCTAATGAAAACAAAGGACTGCATCTATGTCAGATGCTAAAAATAGGATATAAGATCAATGTCGTTAGAATAATGAATAGTTATGTATGTATTGAAATTGTTCTTTACATATTAAAATGCGTAAATAGTAAGGGATAATATATTCTCTTATAAGGTCTTAAAACTGTCATAAGAAAAGTGTAGAAATTATTTTATGTTTTATTTTTTTCCAGTTTCCAGTTGTATGAAACAGAAGGCATTGTGGTTGGAACAGCCGTTCAGCTGCCAGATGGAAGCCAGACGCCTGAGGACGTGCTGCCGAGACTGTGACTCCCGCAGTACTGTGTCCTGACTTACTGTCATGTGCCTACCCAGTAAGGCTGCCCTTCTCAGCATAATCCCCTTGCTGAAGCAGTCTCCACCACACCGAATAAATGCAGATGTAAACTGCAGTTCCTCGATACAACCAAACCCGGTTTTGAGTATTTTCCCATTTGGTAAACGTGCATGTGCCACGGTCAGGTGTCTCCGCAAAGGCAGTGTTCCATATTTATTGTTTTCTGCGTTGTGATGTGTACTCAGTCCCATCGCATTGTCTGGTGTGCCTGGTTCTTGTGTATTTAATAGATGTTATTCAATAAAGCAATTCTTGCAACTGTTTTCTGTCCCGCTAACCTTCAGCATTGGATAAAAACGAGTGTCTGTGTTGATGGCACATGGAGGTGAAAACTGACTTTGTGATGAATTTTCCACGGGGATCAATTCTGGTGGTGTAGAGAGTCACTCGGGTAGTTTAAATCTCCATTTTTTTCCGATCAAGGACTTGTCTGTGTCAGGCTGAATGTGACAGAGCAGGCACATGCCAGCCACTCCAACTGCAGCCACTCTGTGCATTCACAGAGGCTCTGAGCCATCTTCCACCCGCCCGTTAACCCACCTGCAAGTAGATGGACCATCATTCCTGAAGCTTGGACATTCTCAGGGACAGAGCAGCCAGTGCCTGGGGGCACATGTCCGACAGAGGCTCCAGGTCCAGCTAAGGATGACGCTCTGATCCCTGACTCATTCACCGGCTGCCTTCAACTCCTCCAGCTAAATGAAATGTAACCTATCATTGTAATTGAATGCTCACTGCTCTGAGCTGTTCCCACTGGCCAGTTGCTGCAGGATCAGATTAGCCCCAGTCAGAACCAGTTGAGTACGTGTGATTGGCTGGGTGGGACGGATGTTCTTGAATGTACGACGTGCTGTCTGTCACAAGTGATACCTCTACCCATCAGTCACAGCACGCGTTTTGTTATTTGACAGAAGTGATGGACCTGCACTTTTCTAGCCACACACTCTTTCCTGTTTTCTTCTTTGCACGATTGCACGTAGGGTGTCTGGATGCCAGGGTTAAGGCGTCTACACCGAGGAATGTGGAGCAACTAAGATGAACGGTGCAAGCATTTGGCAGGATGTTCAGAAGCCAAGGACAGTTTGATCCTTGAGTGAGTCCTGTTCATCTCCCCAGCCCTGGGGAGTCTGTGCT
Source organism: Uromys caudimaculatus (assembly GCA_028551405.1). Classification (NCBI taxonomy): domain Eukaryota; kingdom Metazoa; phylum Chordata; class Mammalia; order Rodentia; family Muridae; genus Uromys; species Uromys caudimaculatus. The sequence goes on along the minus strand of CM052704.1, from coordinate 23,329,996 downwards.
CTCCACATGCTGTTGCTAAGGAGAAATGGGGAAAGAGAATTTGGAAATTGAGCACAAATCCATTGCTACTACTGAAAACTTTGGAATGTTTTGGTAAGAGGCCAGTGATGGTCATTTCGTGTGGAAGGCACAAGGAGTGTTGTCTGTGGAAGCTCAGATGCGGAGTTGCTTGCAATGAGTGTTTCTCACTTGAGTCTTTGTGGAAGCTTTCCCTTGCCTTGTGTTTCCATTGTTAGCCAAGCTCATTTCCTGTGTGTCATCTGTCAGTCATAACCAGGATGAGGGGAGAGCTGATGAACTCACTCAGATTTAAGGTGACAACACAGTTGATACTGACAAGTCAAATGTGAATGTTTCAAGGATTGAATTCTTGTCCCTATGGGACATTGATTAATGACACTTAACAGGACTCTTGGAAGGCAGCCTTAAAAGTGTTTCTGAATCTGTTGATAAGTGTGATCACACCCTGTTACTGGAACCAGTGTGACTCCTCACACACTTACTTACACACATTTACCTTAGAAGAGGAGCCTCTGACTTAATAGGTTTTTGGTTTTTTTTTTTAAAGAAAGATAACCCAAACGCTGCCAGTTTCTCTATTCACCTTGAATTATTAAGATCATATTTATTTAATTTTATTACTTTTAAAGTTGCACCTTGTGACCAAAGGGCAAAGACAACGCATTGGGGATTTGTGTTTACCAAGTGTCTTGGTGTCCATCTTTACAAGTACGGAACAGATGGTAGGGGAGAAACTGTTGGAAAAGGCGGGTTCTCATAAGTATTCCTTGGGGTGTTTTATTCTTTTGTTTTTATTAATTAGGATTTAAAGTAGAACAAAAATGGCTTCTGGTGAGGACCAGGCTGACCAGGGTGCTGCAGCCAGCCTGCTCGCTGTACTTGTTCATTTTGGAGTGGGGGAGGGGATAGGACCACAACTGGAAAAAACAATGGCTTCCGCTCTATTACAAAGATAAGAAATGGCCCCACAAATAAAAAAATAATAAATGGCTATTTTTGAAATTCAAATATTTAAATTTTGTAAATCAACTGTTTAGGACGTCATATGTTTGTAACCTTTTTTTGTAGTGTCCCATTATGCCCCTTTCCAAAGGTCAGTGTCCCTGGTATGACAAGTGGCGAAACATCAAAGAAGTAAGCATCTGAAGGGGTCCAGGAAAGTTGGGGGAAAAGAGGACCAGAAACCAGTGCCCTGTGGTATACAACAAACACCTTTTGTTCCGTCCTCTTCCACCCCTACCAGATTCCTCAATCAAAGACAGTTCAGTACTTCAGAGACAGGACAAGTCCTCCGGCTGTTTGGCTATGCAACTGTTCGTTTTTGCTTCATGCCCTCTGTCAACACTTTCCGCAAATGTAGTTGCAGACAAATGCTTTCTTTCTGTTGTTTGCTCTGTGTGGGGTGTGTAAATAACCTAAAATGTACATTGAATTTCACAGTGTAAAGTTTTATTTTATTCCTTGTATTATATTATGCAAAAACCTCCCAATGTACATGAAGTGCATAATAAATCTATTTGCTTTACAGAAGACACCTTGGTTAATTTCATCCTTTAAGTAGGAGCATGTGCATGGTACACGTACAGTAAGACTTTCTGAAGTTTATAATTTCAAAAAACATTAAAAGAGAGGGAATGAAATAAAACATTGTCCAAAGGAAGCTAAGAGCCAAGATTTATCTCTTGTGAAGCTTTGATAAGCGTTTGCTTTCTTGTTCTTCCTCCCTTTCCTCTGACAGAATTCTTATTGTCTATCACTGTCAGCTTTTGACTGTGACCCTGTGACCTGTGTACACACGTGCCCCTTGGTTTTACTACAGTCTTACCCTGAATACTTTTTCATTTTCTGGAAAAATGAGTTGTTTTCTAAATAAAAGTGTGCTCCTCCCTCGGTAAGCCTGAGTCCCTTCTCTGGATATTTGTTTTCCCCAGAAGAACCCAGCACTGACCATGCATGTGTGTATATATACCATTTATCATATATATATGATGAATATATATGAATATATATGATGAATATATGAATATACATATATGATGAATATATATGAATACATGTGAATATATATGAATATCATATATGATGAACAGAATGTGTGTGTATATATGGTGAATACATATATATGATAAATACATACATTCATACACACACACACACACACACACATATACATATTCTGTTCCTCCCAGGGGAGGTTTCTAAGAAGGCCAGCAGCTATTTTTCCTTCATGACTTTAATGCAATTCCCTAGAGCTCATAATTTCCTCAGTCATTCACTTACTCATTTTTATACACTTGATAGGTTAATTAAAAACAAACTTACTCTAAGCAATTTTAATGTAGGAGGTGTTTGAGCAGAAATAAGTGATACTTAGGAATTTTAAAAACACTTGGCCAAATAAGAGTTTAGCTGGTGGGCAAAAGAGGCAGCGACTCTTCAGAGGCTTGGTCAGCAGTTTGTTAGATGCCAGCTTATAGTGAGCTATGGACAGAAATCACATTGCAGCATTTCTGGGAAATTTTATTATGTAGTGTATGTACTAAAGTTACTGTGAAGACACAACATCTGACTGCCAGTCACTCCACTACAATATAATAAAAGCCAATATTAAAATAAGATAATTTGGGGGAGAGGGAGCAGACTCAGAGAGCCACAGCCAAACCTTAGGGGAAGTTCAGGGTACCCTACAGAAAAAGGAGAAGAAGGATTGAAGGAGCCAGAGGGGTCAAGTACACCAGGAGAACTCAGCCCACAAAGATCAACTAAGCAGGGTTCATAGTGATCACAGAGACTGAAGGGGCTATCTCTGCATAACTGTTATGGTTGTTAGCTTGGGGTTTTGTGGGACTCCTAACAGTGGGAGTGGGGTATCCTTGACTCCTTTGCCTGCTCTTGGGACCCTTTTCCTCCTACTGGATGCCTCGTTCAGCCTTGATGTGAAGGATTGTGCCTAATCTTACTGCATCTTACGCCAAGTTCAGTTGATATCCCTGGGAGGCCTGCTCTTTTCTGAAAGGAAACTGAGGAAGAAGGGATCTGGGGGAGAAGGGAGGAGGGAGTGAAAGACTGGGAGGAGTGGAAGGAGGAGGGGCTGCAGTCGGGACCTATTATATGAGAGAAGGTTAAAAAAAAAAGGCAAAATACAAGGAAATAAAGATAATTTGAAATTTGGACCATGTTTAGATTTCCATTTTTTTTTCAAGTTTTTTTTTTTGTTTTTTTTTTTTTTAATGTGTGGGGTTTTGTACATATTTGCCTATGTGCAGTTGTGTTTGCATGTGTGCATGTTTGTATGGTCCTGTATGTCTGTGGAGACCCATGGTTATCGTCAGGAGTCTTCATTGCTCTTAACTTTATTCTCTGAGGCAGGGTCTTCTGAACTGAACTCAGAGCTCACCAGTGCTAGCCAGCTTGCCCCAGAGGATCCTATCTGTGCCTTCTGGCTGCTAGAATTACAGGTGGGCAGGAAGCAATGCCCACACAGTATCCATGTGGCTTCTGGGGATTTGTACTGGCCCAAACGCTTCAGCTGCAGGTGCTTTATCTACTGAGCCATGTCCTCAGCCCTGTTTGTCCCTTTGTAAATGTTAGAGCAGTAATCCAGTGTTCATTGAGTGAACAACACTTTAAAATCCACTTTACATTGGCTACACATTTCTGTTTGGAGCCTAGGTTTTTGCATATGTCATGAGTGGATGTATTTTTTTTTCATAAGATGGACATACTGAGTCTTCGAGCATATGCCCACTAGCATTTTTACTAACGAGTACCAGTTTTCTGAACTGATTTTATCCATTTCTACCCTCACCAACTCTGTACAGGAATCTGTCATTCTATGTCTTTGCCAGCAGCTGCTTTGCTTGACCTTCTTCCCCGGCCCCCTACCTTTGGTTGTGTATTATTGTGCATTGATATTTGAATTTGTTTCTGTCAGGTAACATGATATTAAGCATTACATAAAATTATATTAGGATATTCTAACTTGGAGAACACTCACCCATGGTCCCCTGTACTGGCTAGTTTGTGTGTCAACTTGACACAAGCTGGAGTTATCAAAGAGAAAGGAGCTTCAGTTGAGAAAAATGCCTCTATGAGATCCAGGTGTAAGGCATTGTCTCAATTAGTGATCAAGGGCTGAGGGCCCCTTGCGGGTAGTACCATCTGTGGGCTGGTAGTCTTGGGCTCTATAAGAAAGCAGGCTGAGCAAGCCAGGAGAAGCAAGAAAGCCAGTAAGCAGCATTCCTCCATGGCCTCTGCATCAGCTCCTGCTTCCTGCCCTGCTTGAGTTCCAGTCCTGACTTCCTTTGGTGATGAACAGCAGCATGGAAGTGTAAGCTCAATAAACCCTTTCCTCCCCAACTTGCATCTTGGTCATGGTGTTTGTGCAGGAATAGAAACCCCGACCAAGACATCCCCCAAAGGCTCCTTTCAATATGTTGTTTGGGTGATATATACAAATGTATACAAGTATCTTCTCAGACTCGGCCCTCTTGCTCTAAGTGGCACACGTTAACAAGAAGAGACTCACTTGTTTTTTTCCCACCCGAAGGTTCTGATGCCGTTGTCCTGATTTCCTCTAATGTTTTGGTTGCACTGAATCAGCGATGTAACTGGCATTGTTGATTAGAGTGACCATTTTCTTAGCTGTGTTTTAATCTTCAGCTTTTAACCAGCACCCTTTGATGAGAGTTACCACCATCTGTAGTTCTGTAAGTTTTCATAGGATATTGAGAGTCCTTGCATCCTTTTCTTGAAACTTGCCTTAATTTCCATTGGTGTAGTGTGTTTCCATAAGAATCTTAGAGAGGCTTAAACTTTGATTGTCAAAATTCCTGGTTTTAGGGCTGGCAAGATGGTTCAGAGAATAGAGCTACTTACTGTCAAGCCTGAGGCCAACTCTAGACCCCATGTGGAGGAAGGAGAAAAGGCTCCCACCTCCCACCATGGTCCCGACTGCCATAAATGTGAATAGATTTACACACACACACACACACACACACACACACACACACACACTCACACACACAAAATGTAATGTTAAAAATTCTGGTTTTGTTTCTGATATTGACTCCATGAATGAGTTTTCATTAACTAAATTGCTTATATATTTTATATTTTAGTCTTTTCATTTGCTTCGTTGTTTAGATCTTTACAGAGTGATATGTCTTAGTTTTCCACACAAAGCTATGGACAATGATTAGCAGATCTCCCTAGTCCTTTATTGGTTATTGATATCGTTATAAATGACATTTAAGATTTTATTTTTCCTGTTAGCATACACAAATATAGTTTGTTTCTGCACAAGTCTTGTTAAATGTATTTTAAAGCAAGATCTGTCAGTATTCAATCTCACGTATGGTTGAATGAATTTTGATTGAACTACTTTAGAGCAGAGAATGACTTTGATCCTCCTGCCTCAGCCTCTCAGGTTCTGGGGTTCTAGTTATATACCACCATGCCCAGCAGGTTCAGGGTGCTTTGACAAGTCTGATAAAACTCACTAGCATAATTGCATTAAATATTTTCTGAGCCTCCCGGTGCTCATTGCCTACACCCAATCAGTTTCCTCCTCTTGCCCCCACCTCTAACTGTATTTCTCAATAATTTTTGCCCTTCTAGGCTTGCCATGGTGTAATCATAATGCAAGCGCATTGTACCTGGTTCTTGTATTATATTCTGTTTGGTTTGGATTGTTTTGATTTTGTTGCAGACTTGCTATGTATCCCAGGACAGCTTGGTTCACTTGTAGACCAGACTGGCCTCAAGCTACAAGCCAGCAATCTTCCTGCCTCAGCCTGGTGACTAAGGAGATTCACTGTGTAGCATACAGGAGTCCTGGATGAAATTATCAAAATGTCATGTATGAAGTGAAATATAATTATATCTACCCGTGTTCCCCCTCCCCGCCAACTCCTCTCACCAACATGCCCCGCCCCCCAATTTCATATCTTGTTTTGAGAACCTACAAAGACCAGTTAGTATTCCCCATGTGTGTATGGACAGAGGACATCCCCTGGAGCGTGAGAATCCTACCAGTGCCTGCACCATCAAAATGAATGGCTCTCCCTCCCAAGCAACTATCCACTGCCAATAACTCCTCAGTGAGGGCTGTGGCTTGGAGGGCACCCCTTCCATCTATCCCAGAATTTCAGTTGCCTTGATCTTCTGCAGGAAACCATGGCTCTTGTGAGTTCATGAAGTTGATCCCCATGTTACATCCAGAAGATGGTCACAGTGCTCCTCCCCCTCCCTCTCTTCCTTTCCCTCTGCTTCTTATGTTTCCTGGGCTTTAGGTCAGGGTGGGAGGCTGGCGAAGACATTTCATTTAAGGCTGAGCATTCACAGCCTATCATTTTTAGCACTTTGCACAGTCTCCACTGGCTGTTACCCACTGCAAAATGATGCTTCTCTGGCCAAGATCTAGGGGTAGGGATATGACGTAACTATTTAGAAAGCAACTTTACAACATTTTAATAAGGCTTTTTCATGCTGATTATACTCAGTAGCTCATCTTCAGGCTCCTTTAACATTGTTAAAACAAGAGTTTACATTTTGCTGAGTGGCTCAGGGGTGAGTGTGCATTTAGCATATGTCCTGGCTTCTATCCTTAGCACCCCAAGCCAACACCAAAAAAGGCAAATGGACTGACAGCTAGGACTTTGGATTATTCATTTAGGAACACACACGGCAGCCCCTACAATGTCCCAGCCTAGTTGTGTGCCATTATTGGCATGGTACCTGCTTAGTCTTCTCTGCAGACCAGGACTAATGCAGTGCTGTCTCTTCTAACGTTGCCCTTCTTATGTCTAAGGAAAGTAACATACCTGTGAAAAAAGAGACAGTGTTAAATTGACCTTGTGGCTTTCCACATTTGATGGTGCTTTAATAATTTGGGTACCATATTTCACAGGGAGGCAGACCTGAGTAGATCCCTGGGGCTCACCAGTCAGCCTAGCTTATTCATGAGCACCAAGACCGTGGGAGACCCGGTCTCAAAACCCAAGAAGAGCACCAGAGGAATGACACCCAATTTGTTCTCTGTTTTCCACTCACTGGTACACAGCTGTACACATTCACCCACACATACATGCACCAGCACACCCATGAACACATATAAACACACATATCTCCTTGCCACCATATTTCAGTAATGGAAGCACTCACATGGGCACACACATAAACTTAAACGAAATGTTGCCATTGTCATTATCTCTCATAAAGGGGCACGCTTCCTCTGTGTGTGTGCAAAGGGCACTGCAAAGACTGTCCATCCAACCGTGAGGCTGTCGGGCCTCCCCATGCAGCCAGCCAGTAGTCACATGGGTGCCTGTGAACAGGCACAGTTGTTCATTCTACTCAGTAAGTATAAAAGATCCCATTTGGGTGATGCTTATTCACAGAAGAGCAAAGAAAACCCCCAAAGTTTTCTGTTATATTCCGCTCAGAAAATCAAACACCCCTTCTGATTGGGTCAACAAGGGTTTCCACTGAGCGGTTCCTTCTACCAGATGTTTGAGCTTCAATCACCTTCACTGGACTTTGTCTCCATGCTGTATTAGTAGGTCTAAAATAGATGGTTTTGCTACCCTTTGACTACTATTGCTACTCGGCTGCCTTCTCTCTTGAAGGGTCATACCGATGCGTGTTGACATGGGTCTATTAAGGTCATTTCAGAAAGAGCTTAGGCATTTAACTTAATGAAGGGGCTGTAGGAGCTCTCATTTCTAAGGCAATGGCAAAGTTAAGACACAGGGCCCCTTTCAGACTTACCTGCCTTTCCGGTTACTTCTTCCAACACATTCCCTCTCACCAACCACCACAAGACTCAGCAAGCCCCGTCCTGCTCCTCCCCTTTCTAAAATAAGGTCCTCCTCCTTCACAGCTATAGCCACCTGCAACGACCTTAGTCCCCCTCTAAGGGCCAGCGAGAGGCCCTTTCTTTTTAACACCACTGCAGTATACTTTGTTCTTACTCGTTCCTTTTCTGAGTTATCTGGAGTAGACTGGCCTTGCTGATGCTGGACTCTGCCATTAGATAGAAATCGAGCCTTCCTTATCCTGGTGTGTTCGGATCATCTTCTCAGAGTAAGTGTTCAATTACTTTCTGTAGTGTTTTCTTTTCATTCAGAAACAGCTGGGTGCTGGGAGACGCATTTAAATCCTGCTATTTTAGGCCACCTGACAGAACATATTCTTAGCTTAGCCATGCTCAAATAGGAGCCCAACTCATAGCACAGACGAGTATACATCATCTATCCCTGCCTTCCCATCTGTTCTGTTCAGTTGTGTTGAGGGCAGCAAGGAGCATGCCAGTTATTCATTGCTTATGCAAGTATGCCTGCTGCTTGATGGCTTTTAGCAGATACCAGGTCCCAAACTCTTTGAACTGGCTGGCAAGCATTGAGTTGACTTCAGTTGGCTTTTTAAAGAAGAATTTAGAAGCCGCTGATAATGTGGGGAAATGATCCATTTGCTCTTTATCCTGAAAGCACAGAGGGCAAACACTTTCACAGACATGGTAAGAGTGAATGTAGGTATCTACCCTTTTCCCATCAGAGGCAAGAGCTTCCTGGTGAACCAACTTTTTCTGTACTCATCTACCACAAGTTCTATTTGTCAGTGTATCTATGTGTATCTAAAACTAGATGATAACCTCTTTGACAGACGGACATCTGAATAGAAACCAAAATGGAAACAGTTGGGTCTAATCACATATTGTTTTTGCATTTCTGACACTTAGGGCTTCTTCTGTTTAGTTGTCATTTATTCACCATCTAGTAAAATTCTTAATTCACAGAGTGATTTTTGTGACCTGTGGGGCATTGAGAATTTGACAAAGAAGTAACCGTGAAAACTGTTAGCTTAGCCTCATGTACTTCTGAGAGCTCCTCACTTTCTTCCCTTCTGAATTCTGATGCTCTAATCTTAATTCTGGACACACAGTTTGTGGCCAAGAATTGCAGCATCAGCATCCCCAGAAGGTTCCTTTATTCCCTGGATGGTTCAGCTATTCAGTCCAGAAATACAGACTGGACACTTAAAGCCACTAGATAGCATTCTAGAAAGTGACAAACCAGAGCCCTGTGATGTCCTGGCTGGTAAGATGGCTCAGTTGGTAAAGGGGCTTGCTGCCAGCTCCTGAGTTCAATCCCCTGGAGTCACATAGTAGGAAAGAGTACTGTCTCCTTGTAAGTTGTCTTCTGACTTGCACATGTGCACCTTGGTACAATCAAATCCGCACATAAGATAAATAAGTCAATCTAATGAATAACAGTATAATTCTGGCTGTGGCAGAATTATATTCTGTGTACTGCCTTGTTCTTAGGCATGCCTAATAGAATCCTCAGGATATCACATTTACTGTTTTATTCCCTATCATCTTTTCAGTAGTTCTTAGCACAAAGGAAGTGTTCATTAAATATCAGTTTGAATGCTCTCACAAGGGTTTCTAACCAGAAAGGAGACCCCCAAGGTCTACAAATGACAAGTGTTTTGTTGTCTTGTCTATACATTCAGTAGTGTCTTGCCTCTCACCCCTAAGTTGTAGGCAGATGAACCATGCTCCAGGAAGAGGTAGTTCACACCACACAAAACCTATATTCTGAACATGGGAAGTGAGCACCAGACCCCTTAGGGTACTGGCTGATTGTGTTAGAATTCCTTGGGTGAAGGCAACAGAAATCAGCTTAGACCAATATTTGGGGGCTACTAGGAACTCACATAATTCATAGGAAATATGGAGAATCTGTCCAGACACAAGCTAAGTCCAAGTTATCTATAGATTCAGAGAACGGATGCACAGAAATAGCAGGAGGAATTTGTTTAGGGTATCACTGCACCATGCATGGGCACCCATTGTCTCCCTGTCTTGGTTACTTTGTTAGTTCTATCGAGGTTAGCTGGGGTCATGCCTCTGTCCCTTAACTGGCAGAGGACAGAACACCTAGTAATTAAATTGCTGAGGAAACCAAGGTGCTAGGAGGAACACCAAAAAGAACGCTGGGAAAATGCAAACTAGAAAAAGCCAACTCTATTGTTCAAATGAAGTGAAGCATCTCAAGAAAGTGAATAGTCCAAACGTAAACTCTACCTGAAGACTAGGAGATAGCCAGCTACATCCTCACAGGTACCAGGAGACTCAAGGCTGCCTTAGAGACAGGAGACATTACTTCTCACAGCCCCAGGCATCATGAGCTTAGACCAGTCAGTTCTATATGGAGTCAATCAGGATGCGGGCTGGAAGGATGCTGTATCCATTATTCATGGTGGCTATGAATCATGCCTCCAGGGCCTGGAGGCCTCAGTCTTGTAAAGCAGCTCCTGATGAACTTACCCTAACTGGGCCCTAGAGAAGGCGAGCTGTAGAAGTAGAGTTGTAGAAGTAGCTGCTTTGAATCCAACATGTTATTTCCCACACAATCTCTTTCAAAGGAAGGTACAGAATAAATGATAATATAAGTTGGGCAGAAACATGAGGAAAGAGTTAATTCCCAAGTAAGGTGATAGGATGCTATCTTAGTTAGGGTTTTACTACTGTGAGCAGACACCATGACTGAGGCAAGTCTTATAAATGACAACATTTAATTGGGGCTGGCTTACAGGTTCAGAGGTTCAGTCCATTATCATCAAGGCGGGAGCATGGCAGCATCCAGGCAGGCATGGTGCAGGAGGAGCTGAGGGTTCTACAACTTCATCCGAAGGAAGCCAGGAACAGACTGGGCATCCTCAGGCAGCTAGGGGGAAGATCTCCAAGCCCACCCCAACAGTGACACAATTCCTCCAACAAGACCACACCTTCTAATAGTGCCACTGTCTGGGACGAGCATATGCAAACCATCACAGATGCCTTATCGTGGCTAACAACCATGGCCCAGGACCATCTGATTTAAATAAAAGATGAAAAAGAAAGCCAACGTTGAAAACATAACTAACAAAGGTCAAGGGATTAATGTAAGATCATGTAGGATCGGTGTAAGATCAGGGACACACAGCTAAGAGATCTGGGATGAGTAGACACGGAGAGGGGCAGGTGCTGATGACTAACATTGGGCTTATACTCAATTGCCAATTGCCAGGCTGGCTTAGCCTAGCAAAAAAAAAAAAAGAGCAGGTGTTTGCTCTCCCGTCTGTTTGGCAGAGCATGAAGAAGCACATGGCCTGTCTCTGTGTGGTAAGTACAGGTAGGGGAATCACATGGAGACTAGTGGAGCTTTCCTGGAACTGTTAATCATAGGTCAGGTTCACTCTGTTGCCTAGTGACGGAATACTCACTTCGGATGTTGATAAGTGAGGGAGCCCTGACCTCTGAGGCTATTTTCAGTGAGTTGCCCTAAGGTGTTCACCCCAAGTCCAATGTCAGGGAGTTTCACAGGATTCGGAGGAAAGAGAAAAATGTCACTATCATGCTTTGAAATATTCTTTGCGTCAAGTCTGACTATGTATGGGAATTGTCTTCCCTCAAGTTCTCAGACACTTCCTAGGAGAACAGAAGTTACAGTCTACCTTTGCAGATCCCAGCCCTTCCCCCAGGCCAGTAATGATCTTACAAATGCCTCCTGTGAACCAACAGTGACACCCCAGAGCCCTAATGGGAGATGAAGGCAAGTGTGGGCAAGGCCCCTGGCTCACCCGCCTGCAGCCATTTCTCAAGCAACCTGTTTCTCAGGGAGACTTCAAGAAACCACTTCTGGTCTCTGCTAGAAAAGGGAACCAGTCATTCAAGGGCAAATCATCAGTACTAACTGGAAAGCTCTGTGACTGTACTTTAAAAGCGTCATCACAAGGTGATGTGGGCTGGGGGGAGGGGGAACCGCGGGCCCCTGTGTGGGTGGATGACTCTGTTGAGACAAATTTTAGATATTTTTAACTGAAGACGAAACTTCGAAATCTTGGTGAAAATTAAGCCACACAGAGCTGGTGGGAACGTAAAAGAAAGCTTATATCAACTAAGAGAGAGATTATGATCTCTATAAGGACGCCCTACAACCTACATCTGAAATGTCCTTTCTTTCCTATGCATAACCCTGTTCAAATCTTGAATGAAAAATGATTATAGCATCTTCTAATGTCTGAGAGGGAACTTTGACATCGTGAAGCCGTGAAGCTATGGTGGAGAATGTGGAAGCTTAGGAATGAAGCCTTGGAATTAATTTGGAATTGCCAGGGTGAAAAGTAATTGCCAGATAAGACGGTGGAGAGAGCAGGTGTGGGTGCAGATCTTACATTCCAGCGTGTCTATCTTATCACTCACTTGGGTACTAAGTTGAGAATAGGACCTATCACTGCAGCGCAGGTGCAGGGAGCTCTCATCTTGCTCAACACAGGGGGTTTCCAGGAGAACTCTGTCTCCGATCAGTGAATCCCAAAGCTAGGGTGACCAGGGCCTCCCTAGCTAATGCCCATTGTTTGCTGAGTTCCTGTGCTTCCCACATGACTCTACTTCCTCAGGGAACAGGGTGACTCAGAATGATGAGTCTCACTACAGGACAGGTCTTAATCCATCCTGAGTGATTTTTCAATTTCCATCTCAGCCCTTGAAATTCTATGTTCCTGCTTTTCTTGTGACTTTTCTCACAGCTTGCCTTCCTTCGGGGCAGCCTACTTCTCATTATTTTAAAGGCAGAGATCACATTACTTTCTTCTGCTCTCCACTTAGAGCACAAGGTTGTTTCTTCATCAGAGACAGGGCAGAATTACCCATCTTACTCAAGTCATTTGTACCCAACCACAAGGTAGGGAATCCAGCCACAGTGCACAAGACACACAGCCTTAAATGTGGTCATCTGGAAAAGATGGTGAGTGTTGACATAGGTATAAGAGGTCAACTTTCTTCCTTCCTTCCTTCCTTCCTTCCTTCCTTCCTTTTTCTCTGTGTAACAGCTCTGGCTGTCCTGAAGCTCACTTTGTAGACCAGGCTGGCCTTGAACTCACAGATCCTCCTGCCTCTGCCCCCCAAGTCCTGGGATTAAAGGCATGTGCCACCACACCTGGCTACCCAGTTTCTTTTCTTTTACTTTCTTTTTGGTTGGTTGTTTTGTTTCATTTTCTTCTTGAGACAAGTTCTCACTAGAACTTGACTGGAAGTCATTGTGTATTCCAGGCTGGCCTCAAACTTGTAGCAATCCTCCAGCCTCAGCCTTCTGAACACTGGAAATATGCCTTACTGTGACAAAAGTACTAGCTCTATGAGAAGAAAATGGCCTGAGAAATCAAGACTCTGCTTGATTGCAGCCACTTGCAGAAGTGGCTCTGAGACCCAATAGATTCCTAACCCCAAATTCTCTTGCTGATGTATCACGTGACCATGCATCAAGTTCCTCAATGCAAGAAACTGGTAATGAAGCCCTCTATGAAAGGTTACAGACTCTATTTGTATGCCACAAATTCTTATTCATATTCTCCACCAATTCACACCAACAGAATCATATAGCTCCCCACTACCCGTATAGAGAGGTGTTCCCTCACCCTAAACTGCCTGTCTGTGCTGGTTGGGCTCCTGTGCTCACCACATACAGTCCCTAGTAACTGCAACAGGAGAATCCATGAGCCACAAAGCATCAAGACTGCATGCAGTTCATAAGGATGCATATGATAAGGGCTCAGTTCGCTTTATGTTGAAAAGTTGGCATGGCTAAAATGATCACAGTGCCCCTCCCCCACCCCACCACCCTGGATATGAGACATAATAAATGGAATACCAAGGGAACATGGGCGCAGTGCTTGGTGAGCCAGATGACAGATAATAACTCACAGGCTCAGACAGAGGGTCTACAAGAGCCTCTTGGGTGAAGGACATTAGATGCCACCTCAAAGGAAGTGACCAAAGAGAACAGTAACAGCAGGAACCTGATGACAATATTTGGACAACTTTTTCAGGGCATACACCTTAGAAGCTGCTTTGCTGCCATGCAGAGGTAGAACCCAGGAGTTCACATGTACCAGGCAAACCTTCCACCCAGGAGCTGTACCTCCAAATAAATAGAACTTTGGAAAATCTGAACATTTCTTCCCACAGAAGACATGAAATTCCTACTTCACGGAGCACTACGCAGCCTTAAAGCATTTTGTTTTGTTTTATTTTGATTTAAGGGAAGAAAAATAAAATATGAATGTGGACATTTTATGCTGCCTTTGCATAAGAAAGATAACAAAAGACCTGCAGCCAGATTGTCGGCTGCCGCTGACCACTAGGCTGAAGGAGGAAGAGGGATGGAAGCTGAGGGGGCCAAGACAGACATCGGCTTTCTCAGCTGACACCTTTTATATATTTGCCTTCTGAATTGACTTCCAGTCTAAAAAGCAATACATAGCAGGTGAAGGATTCTCTGGACTTGTGTCAGTGCCCCATCTGTTTAAGTGTTGTTGGCTGGTCGGCAGACCTCTTCATCTGCCTCCGATTTGTAAATTAACCCATCTACCTTCTGGACCACCAGCTGGAGTGGTTCTTCTGCGAGCCAGGACCCTGTGCTGAGCCATGGTGGCAAGCCCCTAAGTCAGCTTAGGGTGGGAAAGGCCATCCTGTCCCAGCTGCAGGCCTTGGCAGGTGTGAATGCTTTCAGTCAGACTGAACTTTAAATCTAGTTCGCACTGCTTTTGTATCATGTGACCTCTGACAAATGACTTAGCTTCTCTTGCTTCCTTTTTGCAAAATGAAGATCAGACTTGCACTAGAAAGTTCTGAACCACAGGAGTTGAATACATCAGACACCTGCTGTGGCCCTAAACACATGTTTCTAGTGTTTTCTTTTATGTTGATTCATTTCCTGCATCATTTCCTACCTTAGCCAAAAGCATTGTAGTTTAATGCACCCAAAGTATAAACAGTGTCTTAGTGTACGAGCTAGTTTTATGTCAACTTGACATAAAGCAGCAACTTTCAACCTGTGGGCCATGAACCCTTTGTGAATAGAATAACCCCTTCACAGGGGTTGAATATCAGATATCCTGCATATCAGATATTTACATTCCGGTTATAACAGTATCAAAATTACAGTGATGAAGTAGCAAAGGAATAATTTCATGGTTGGGAGTCGCCACAATATGAGGAACTATATCAAAAGGTCATAGCATTAAGGTGAGAACCACTGAACTACAGTCATCAGACAGGAGGGATCCTCAGCTGAGGAAAGGCCTCCGTAAGATCCTATGTTGTATAATATTTGATGACACTGTGAACTCCATAACTGTGTTATTTGCTGAAAAAAACAAAACAAAACACCTGTTTCTAGTTGTGGTGAGGCGCAACCCTGAAGCATACACCTTTAATCCCTCTGGCTGGAGTTCAGACCTTTAGCACACACCTTTAATCCCAAACAATAAAGGTAAAGTTAGTTTGTATAAAGAAGCATCCATGTTTGAAAGTGATATCTAATTGAATGGCAGACAAAGTGACCAATCAGAGAAAGATTGGACAGAATAGGATGTACCCAACTCTCACAAGAAGAGAGAGGAAGGGAAGCTACTTAACAGGCAACGCAAAGAGAGAAAGGAGGTAATTTTACTCAAACAATTATAGAGAGACAGGTTGCAGAGAGAGAATAAGCTAGACTCAGGTGAAGACAGAAGGAGCTAGAGAATGAGAAGGAGCCAGAAGATTAGAATATATTGCTAAAGTTATTATCAGGCCAGGCAGAGCAGTTCATTCAGAAGAAGCTAAAAGAACATAGATTGAATCAGTCAGCTTGAGCCAGAACAGCTGAGTTGAACCAGCCAGCCAAAGATCAGAAAGAACTAGGAATTAGTGAGCTTATTGAGCAGCAAGTCTTAGAGACTAAACACATCCTAGGCCTAGATAAGATTGAACGAGGCTAGAAGCTTTAATGGCTAGGCCTAGGTTAGCAGATTGAGGCAGTAAGCCTCCGAGATTGCAATTACTTCAGGAAAATAAAAGTTATGTTTACAATTCTCTATAGTCAAGCCTGTAGTACATTTTCTTAATTAGTAATTGCTGGAGGAAGGCCCAGCCAATTGTGGGTGGTGCCATCCCTGGGCTGGTAGTTCTGGGTTCTATAAAAAAGCAGACTGAGCAAGCTATGGTGAGCAAGCAAGTAAGCAGCACCCCTCCATGGCCCTTTACACCATCTTCTGTCCCCAGGTTCCTGCCCTGCTTGACTTCTTGCTCTCACTGCCTTTGATGATGAACTGCTGTATGGAACTGTGAGTGAAATAGAACCTTTCCTCCCCAAATTGCTTTGGGTCATGGTGTTCAACATGGCAATAGTAACCCTCCCTAAGACACCTACTCACACTTTCTGCTCCAGTTGTTCTGATTTACTCTTCAGTCACAGCAGGTTTTCTGGGGCCTTTCTGAGGTAATGATTTTGCCTACCGCAGACAGCTCTATGAATCCAGATGGAGCACTCAACCTTCATAAGACACTAATTACTGTTGCACAGTTGCAGTGGTTGGAAAAGCAATTGCCCACATAGGATCATATGTGCTTTGTATATGTATATGCAATTAGAGGCACCATGTCCAGGGATGAGAACATTCTGTCCTGTTAGGATAAGTGTGCCAATGAGGGTGGGCTTTGGTGTTTCAAATGCTCAAGCCAGGCTCAATGCCTCTCTCTTCCTGCTGCCTGCAATCTGGATGTAGAACTCCTGAGTCCTTCTCCAGCACCCTGTCTGTCTGCATGTCACCATGCTTCCTGCCATGCTGATAATGGACTAAACCTCTGAACTGTAGGCCAGCTCCAATAAAATGTTTCCTTTGTAACAGTTGCTGTGGTCATGGTGTCTATTCACAGCAATAGAACCCTGCCTAAGGCAACTGACTTCACGGGAAAAGGTAATTCTATGCAAATGCTAAAGTTTTTCCTTTGTTAATCAGGATTGCTTTAAGGATGTATTATCATATGATGTGTGATTTAGAAATTAGAGGGAGAAGAGAATTCTATGCCTAGAGCCTATCATGATGGTTGTCTTATTGAGTGTTACTCTTGCTATGATGAAACACCATGACCAAAATCAAGTTGGAGAGGAAAGGGTTTATTTGTCTTATATTTCCACATTGTAGTCTATTGTTGAAGGAAGTGAGGACAGAAACTCCAACAGGGAAGGATCCTGGAGGCCATGGAGAGGTGCTGCTTACTTGCTTGTTCATCATGGCTTGCTCAGCCTGCTTTCTTATAGAACCCAAGTCCACTAGCCCAGGGATGGCACCACCCACAATGGGATGGGCTCTTCCCCATCAATCACTAATTAAGAAAATTCCCTATAGGCTTGTCTATAGCCTGATCTTATGGAAGCATTTTCTCAATTGGGGCTCCCTCCTCTTTGATGACTCTACCTTGCGGCAAGCTGACATAAAACTAGTCAGTACACTGGCGATGAAGACAAAGTGGGTGGAAAAAAGAATGGGATAAAAGCAGATTAAAAGCTACATTAACTTTGGCCTTAAGCTTTCTCTTACCGAGTAAAGAACTCTGCTTGGGTAAAGGAAGCCACGAGTAACCCTTGGGTGTTGAGTTGGGAGCTCTCTTAAGTGGATCACCGGGCTTGGAGAACTAAAGTATGAACTGTTAAAAGAAACGAATGGGTGTCTGCTGTGTGGGTATCTGTCTGCTGTATGTATGTGTGTCTGTCTACTATATATGTGTCCGCTGTGTGGGTGTCTGTCTGCTGTATGTATGTGTGTCTGTCTGCTGTATGTGTGTCTGCTGTGTGGGTGTCTGTCTGCTGTATGTATGGGTGTCTGTCTGCTGTGTGGGTGTCTGCCATATGGCTGGCTCGGTGGTGGAACAATAGCCCAGAGTATGTGAGGCCCTGGCTCTGTCCCTAGCAACACTCTTGTTAGGAGCATAAAATGTTCTCATGATACTGTTTCAGGAAGTACTAAGACTCATGACTCTTAAAATTGGAGGGCATTGTGTTATCCTAGGAGTATGTCAACACCTATAGGACTGACAGCCAAGCAGTAGTGGCCTGGGCTTTTAGGATGGTGGGTAAGAAGAGACTAAGGTGACCTAGCAAGGATAACAGAGTGAATTAATATGTCTTGCTGCAAGGCAGGCCAACATGATCAAGTATGAGGGGTGTGGTGAAGTGAAAACTTCTAGTTTCCCTGGAAAGTTAGTTATGTCAAATGATGTGTGCTGGGCACACAGGTGAAAGGATGTCTTTTTTTTTTTTTTTTTTTTTTTTGGTTTTTCGAGACAGGGTTTCTCTGTGAAGCCCTGGCTGTCCTGGAACTCACTTTGTAGACCAGGCTGGCCTCAAACTCAGAAATCCACCTGCCTCTGCCTCCCAAGTGCTGGGATTAAAGGCGTGTGCCACCACTGCCCGGCATGAAAAGATGTCTTGCTAAAGGAAACATGAAAGAATGTTTTCCGGAAGCAGACACAGGTGAAAGGATGTTTTGATACAGCAATCACATGAAAGAACCCAGGATGAAGAAGTATGACTATGACCCCACAGACAGTGGGAGATGAGCCCTGAGCACTGGTTTGGTTTGTTCCGCCTCGCTGCCCTTCACTAACAACACACATGTATGGGTTTGCTTTACATACTGTTGAGCTCAACTTGTGATAACTCTGACATTGAACAAAGAACTGCTCATGAGTTCCTGCAGCAGCTTGCGGCTTCCATAGCTCCACTTCAGGTTGATTGGTGCTTGTGTCTGATGTCTGCTTGCTGAAAGAACTGGACTGTAGCCTGCTGTCTGCCTGCCTAGAGGGCTGGTCTGCAGCTGCTGAGTCGTATTTGGTGTTTGCTACAGGACTGAACTGCTGCCAAAGAAGACTGAGCCCAGCCACTGTCCCGATATCCTAGTAACTTTTCTCTCCCACTATCTCTGCTGGGTGGCAGGCTAGAGGAGAGGTTGAACCCTTATTAAAAGTAGGTTGCAAAAACTGTATGCCTACAGTGCAGTTTACATTTGATTAGGCGCCTTTCATTAGATCCCAAGTTTAGATGTCAGGGGTAGGAGACTGTCTCTGTAGTACCTTGGATCTGAAATGCTCCCTCCCCTCATTCCAAGGATCTGTGAAAGGGGCTCACTCCTTTGCTTAGCACTATGAGGAGGTTGGTGGCAGCATAAAGAGGCAGAACCTCATGAGTGGCACTTCCTGTCATTGAGAGCACACTCTTAGAGGGATTCGGGGCCCCATCCCTTTCTTCTAGACTTCCCAACTGTAGTGAGGTAGCATCTTTGGGCTGCCTGTGCTCCCCATTATGACACCCTTCCTGCCTCTTCTCTAGCCCAAGAGTAGACAAGCTGACTGTCCTAGTAGCTTTTTCTATTGCTATGATAAAACTCCAGGACTTAAAAAAGGAAGCATTTAATTTGCCTTCCAGTTTCAGAATGTTAGAGTCCATGTGGCAGAGTGAAGAAATAGCTGTGAGCTCACATCTTGATCCACAGCCACAAGACAGCACAATGGACATGTTGTCTTTTAACACCTCAAAGCCCACCCCCAGTCACACACCTCCTCCAACAAGGCCACACCTCCTAATCCTTCCCAAATAGTTCAACCAACTGGGAACCAAGCATTCAAATCTATGAGCCTATGGGGGGCTATTTTCTTTCAGACACCTCACCAGCCAAAAGAAACCTCTGAAAATAAGCCAAAGAGAACCTGTTTTCCATTCAAGTTCACCACCTGGACACTTGTTAATTGTGAGAAAGTCTACTAAGGGACCATCCACCAGGAAGCAAAATCATCTCTAGGAAAGAGAGGAAAGTGGGGTTACCTTAAGCCATGCTGAGGAAATGGGAGGAATAAGTAGTTCTTTAATGAGATATAATGCAACACCCCCAACCCCCCAGAATTTCCACTTCCTAGTGCAGTCCCTACAAGCCACCAGGAGGTTCTTTTGCTTTTCTAGGTCCTGACTCTGGTGTAACTCTTTTTCTTCTTTTCTACCTCTTTCTTAAGGGTGCTGACCAGAGCTGACAGAGGCCTTTTCTGCTACTTTGGTTTCCTTACTTTCTTTACAACTCCTGCTCCCTGCCAGGTGACTGCCCGCTGGCTGCTTAACCTCCATGACAGCTTAACTCAGAAATCATGGTGTTTTCCTTCTCTTTTCATTCTCCTCCTCTGGGCAGTGACTGAGATTTACAGCTTCTCTGCCCTGAGGTTTTTCTTTGAAACTCTCCAGCTTCTGTTTGAGTCTGTTCTTGAGTTATTTTACTAATGAAACTACAAACCCTAAGAGGGGAGCCTGAATTATCTGGTGTCAACTGGCAATCAGAAAAGGACTCCCCAGAATTTTTCAGTAATTCCAACAAACGCTTAGAACCATATTGGCCAACAATCACCCAGCCCCATCATTGTCCCTAAAAAACCAACTCAGAGTAGAATAAAAGGGACCAGGTTCTGTTTCCTTTCTAAAGAAACCACCTGAGCACGATGTGTAAGCATTGGGAAGCACATGCAGATTCTGTTAACCTTATCAGGGACGTGTCTGTCCTGCTGCAGAATGTTTAAAATCAAATGGCAGAAAGGTGTGGCAGACTGAGACAGGATTTTCTTGCAGGGTGTGCTTTGTAAATGAAGTCTACTTTGTGTTCTCTTCTAACTCTCAGGCACAGACTTCCATCAACCTTCCTAGATATATATGTCGCCTCTTCAGAACTATTTGGGAGAAAAATCGTGTCCAGTTTTTATAGCAAGGAACTGCGATTCATCGCTTCACTGATCCTAATATATTTTAGTATTTCTCTCCAAAGGGGGACCGGCTCTGAAGACAGAGAGGTGGTAGATGGGAATGGGGAGGAGGTGCCAATCTGGAGCTGGCACCCTGGGGCTGCAGGCTGGGGGGAAGTTAACCCCGCAGTGGTGTGGCCAGTGAGCCATCTGCTTTTCCAGCTCACTTCCTTTTGCTCTCAGCTGAAGCACTTTCTGGAACATGCTGCTTACTGCTTGCTGAGCAGTTTAGAATCTAAACTAATGACAACAAGAATAAATTCATTCTGCTTCCCTGTGGGTTTCCATCCTCAGGGTGCCCTGGACTTGAAGAAGGGGAACATTGGCTCGGGAAGCTGGGGAAATGAGAACAGCAGGCATAAGACGGGGTGGGAGGCCTTGGGGAGTTCTGCCTGCAAGGAATGGGCCTTCTTAGGCTGTGGCCTGAGGCTGAACCAGACCCAGGCAATACAGCCAAGGCACCCAGGCGTTCAGGCCCTGCTAAGGTGACCAGAAATTCCTTCCTTCCTTAGAGAATCATGAGTTCTAGCAATGTAGTAGTCTTACGACTTTCCTATCGTTTTCCCTGTTTGCAGAGAAGAAATCTCTTATCTACACTTGTGTTAGCCTAGGAGCCAGGGACAGAAGGTAACTTAGGAAGAGCTGGGCTCCAGGTCATGCTGAGGGTGTGCTGTGTAACCCTTATGCATTTTACCCTTGTAGAACACCGTCAAAGGGACTGGTAGTAATTAATAGTCTAGAGCAAATTTAAAAACCTGTCTTGAAGTACTGAAGTAGTTTGTTCATTGCAGATAAAGTAGGTAAAAATCCAAGGCCAGGTTCTATCTGTACTTGTCATCTTGAAGGTTATGTTGAAGGGTAGACAGAACAAAGCCATGGTGGGGCTAGCCAATGGTCCTACCAAGGCCTGGCTTCCATCACTGGCACTATATTAACCTGACATGGTGGTGAGCACTCTCAGCACTGGAGAGGTGGAGTCAGGAGGCTCCAGGAGTCAAGGACCCCCCCCCCCCCCATCCAGCTACAATTAAGGCCAGCCTGGGCTTCATGAGACCCTGCTTCAAGAAGCAGTCCAATAAAATATGAGAGGAAAGAAAGACAAAGATAATATTCTGCCTGAATCCACAGCTAAATTTGTCTTTAACAGTTTTGTCACAGAGAGAGACTAAAGATAGCTCCCTGAAAAAGGCACTTGGTGTCAGACCTGATGGCCTAAGTTCGGTCCCTGGGGACCAAATGGCAGAAGGTCCCCTGACTTCTACGCGTGCGCGTGCGCACACGTGTGTGTGTGGGCGGGGGGGGGCACAGGCACACAAAATAAATAAATGTAATAGATTTTTTTAAAGCCTCATTACACTTGATTTTAAGAATTTAAGAGTGGTACTTCTCAAACTTTTTAAATGACAAATTTATTTAATCTTGGTGGGAAAGACTATGGGAAGAGCCATTACAAGACAGAAATAAGTCAGTAGATCAAACATCCCCCATAAGTGGCAAACGCTCGGTGACAGTGGTCCACTCCTCGACCTTCCTGTCTACTGCTCTTTACAGGTAGACATCTAGTAGTCAGAAAAGCTTATGGAGGGTTCTTGGCAGTTCCAGAGACTGGGAGAGTAGGTTAACTTTATTGATCCAAAAAAATCTGATAGAAATAAGAACTTGTTCTGAGCCAAACACAAGTGGCCACAGCCAGGAACACAGATTCAGGTCATCTTAATGTCATACTCAAGGTGAGGAGAGGTCCTGAATCTTAGGGTCACAGAACAAAATATGCCATAAATCACAGCTTTTACCAAAAATGATAAAACTCCACTGTGTCTCAGACACTGGCTCAGGATAGTCTTAGCTCCGGGCTAGTGTTTGCAGGTGGGTTGCTATGTTATTGGTGGTACATTCCACAGGTTTTGACAAATAGTTAAGGATGCAAAGTGGCTCCGAATTGGGCAATGAATGAATATTGGGGGGATAAACACTGCCCCAGATTATTACCTGTCTCTGGGTTGGCAACATTCCAGCTTTCCAGGATCACCAAGTTTTAGAGTCAAGCTTCAGCATAGGGATGACCTTTCTGAGTGACAGTTCAGTGTCCCATGGGTTTGAATACATAGAAGAGAGGTTGCCACAGACAATTGTTTATCTTTAAGTATAGAAGAAAATAAGATGGTAATGTGGGAATATACTTATTTCCTTTAGAATGCAAGCCAGGTACTGTTTTGATTAGCAACTGACAGAAGTTTCTAGAACATGTATCCTTCAAGGAAAATTACAATGATATTTCCCCATCATGAACAAAGGAGGAGAGAAAGGTGGGAATTTTTTTTTTTTTTTTTTTTTTTAGAGCCGTGCAGCCTTGATTTTAATCCCCCACCTACTCCCTTTTATCCCCACACATGTTTTTCTAAGATAAACACATTGACGTTGTCTCAGGAAAGGACATGACGAGGAGAGGCCGTGGTCCTCCAGGGCTCTTTAATTGATGTGAATGAAGGCTGAGCAGGACACGTCTGTCTTTAGAGAACAGAAGATCCAGCTGCTGACAAATAAGCAGGTTTTGAGAAGTCACAAGGCAGGAGGCTGGGGCTGGCTGCTCTAGAAGGTCTCTCTGAGGTTGCTGAGAAGTGAGAACATGAGTTCTCCCAAGGCTCTGCTGGGAAAGGGGCACTCCGAGGGGTGAGGTGGCCATCGCTTCACAACTAGAGCTGGTACTTGAATTTTTCTGTGTGTCTTGGATTACCATCATCCTTGGGTGTCCTCTGAACATACACAGAGGGCGTTTCTCAGAGAATATTTGAAATATCTCCTTAAAAGCAGGCTGCGGAAAACTTTGTGAAAGGAGCCCCTGAAGATCCCAGATAAAGAAGAGCCACAGCGGCCGTGCTCCAACCCACCCTTCATATGCTTCATCTGCAGACTGGACAGTGGCTGTTCCGTCCTGCCACCCTCGGGTGTGTGATCATGGTTTCAGTGAGGAAACCACCGGGGTCCTCATCACCATGGTGACCATGCCACTCCCCCACTGCTGAAACCTCCATGTGGAGGCGATGAAGATACCTACCCGCCTTCATCATTAAAACTTGGTGCCGTGGGCTTACTTTTGATGAATAATTTATTTTGGATCAATTCTGCAGGGCCTGAGAGAAAATGAAAACCCCGTTCATACTAAACCCAACAGACTTACTCTCTGGATCTTTGGACGAAGAGGTGGTGTATCATGCATACACTTGTATTTGCAAACTATGGATACAGATTAGGGATGAGAACTGATAAAGTGGTTGATAAAGTGGATATCTGGCTATAAATACCTCTTTCACCTACTGGGGACTGAACCCAGGACACTGTGCAAGCTAGGCAAGTGTTCTTCCACTGAGCTGAAGCCCTACAGAGATCATCGGAAAAGAAAGACTACTAAGTCTTCTAATAACTAAGAAATTACTCACAGGGTAATGTCCCTTCGGGAAAATTGATGGATTTGGTTCCCATGGCTTCTGTAAAATCTCATCCTATAGACTTGTTAACTAGTCAGGAAAAAAAAAAAAATCAAAGGCCTAATCAGGGCAGCTTTGGGCTCTCATTTTAAAAAGGTGGAAGGCTGAGGTGATGGCTCCGTGGGGAAAGTGTTTGCTGACAAGAGGCTCTGGGTTCAGATCCTTAGCAACGATGTTAAGAGCTGGGCATGCGAATATTCGCCTACATTCACAGCACTGGGAGGCTCTATGAATGGCAAGTTCTGGAGATTAACCTGATGGCAATGTGAACCTAGTTAGGCTGTACTTATTTAAACTTAAAACTAACAGTAAACTGCTCATTCAGATAAAAAAAAAAATTAATTGTGACAGGGTTTTTAGTAAATGAAGAAAATGTATTTTAATTAGAGCTTCAATAAATCATAATTGATTATGTTTCCGGATATATCCAATAGGCTGGGCCTTATAATTAGAGAGATAATTAAGTTGAAAATTCAGTTTTACTCACCCCTCCCCTACCCCCTTTCAGCTTGTTGAGCTATTTCTGAGCTCTACCTGAGACATGCAAGGGCTTTCTTGCCTCTAGGCAGCACCTGAAGAAAATATTTGAGTACATGCAAGAACAATTGTGTGCCTATGAAGGCATGCACAGAATGGTTTGCTGGGAAAGAGATGGCTATCTGCTTGAAGAATTGAATCTTTTTTTTGATTTTGATATATTTTTATTATACATAAGTGATGCAGTTCTTACCAAAATGCAGGGTGACAAAACATGAGATTTGAAGAGTAGGGAAAGGAAGGTCAAGTGGCCTATGGAGGCCCAGGCCAGAGAGCCAGGTTGCCACAGGCTCACCGGGTAGCCTGCCCCACCCACAACACCAAAGGCAGCCTGTGGCCAGCATTCTTCAGTGAAGCCATGCCTGTGAGTGTGGGGGTGTATTTTAATTCTCCATGACTTAGAGAATAAGAATCTTCCTAGCTGCCTGTCTCTGGTTTTGTTGTTGTTGTTGTTGTTTTGTGACAAGAGAATACAGTACACTTCCTTGAATTCCAGCATCTTTAAGCACAGACAGTTAGTACCTTCTCTTGACGTTCTTAGCACAGGGACATGATCACTCACAAAATAAAGCTCTTCGGACATCTCATTTAGAAGACAGGATTTTTTTTTCTTTGAAAGGGTCTCATTATAAGTCCACTGTGCAACCTGCAGCCGAGACTGGCCTCGAACTTCGGATTCTCCTATCTCCATCTCTCCTGATTGCTGGGATCACAGGCATGTGGGACTGGCCAGACTTGAATGTAACACTCTGAATGCAAGGCAAGGACAGAAGGAACTGATTCCTTCAGAGTCCTCAGGAACCCCGTGGTGGCCAGACTACAGAGAACAGCACCTTCCCACTTGGGTAAACTGACGTTCTGAGTCTTATATCTCTGTAGGTAAGAACCTCTTGCCATTAGCCATCTCTAATGAATGCATTCTTTCAACAGATACAGCAAAGTGACAAAAGTGACACCTGGGCTTGGGTCTGTAAACTTCTACATAAACCTGATGCCCTCGTTTCTCTGTTTTCAAACAGAAATGTATGTCTAGAAAACAAAAATTGGTAAAAAAAAAAAAAAAAAAAAAAAAAAAAAAAAAAAAAAAAAAAAAGAAAAGAAAGAAATGGATGTGTTTATAGTTTTGCCAAAGTGGAGAGAGAAACACTCCTTGTCTCACCCTGTCCGCATCTCCTTCCTATAAGGGTACTACAGTTTTACAGAAAAGATGAAAACCAGGAGGTAGGTAGGTTTAACCACCAGTCTCTTCCTGAGAGGCAACTTCCTCCTCTGGTGCCATGACTTGGGAGCTCCCTTCCCCAACACAGGATAACTAGGGAATCAGAATTCTTTGGGGTGCATTGTTTTCCAGAAACAGGTTTCATTTCAACAAGAGGATGGTAAATACAAAACAGAGTATATACAGTGAGAGACAAACAAGTGAGTTTTTAGGTCGTTGACTGTGGACAGGATAAGCAGCAACTGAATTTCTGTGGCAAACACTCCACATTCTAGAGGAGTGCTGAGCCCCTTTGCCCTGGTATTTCTTTGCACGGTCCACTGTTTAGTCCCTAGAGACTGGTAGTTTGGAAACCATACCTCAGACAATGAAAGCTATTAGGTCAAAAGGATAGTCTAGTTTTGCTAATTCTTTTGGAATTATAATTAATTTGATCAAAAGACCTGGTTATTAAAATATATGAATTTTATTAGGTTACAAAAGTCATAGTTTGAACTTCTAATCAAACCATGTAATCTTTGTGAAGAAGTTTATGAATTTATTCACATTCTCACCAATTAGTTCTGCTTTCTCAATACCAGGAACATTAGGAACAGGCTCTGGGTGTGTTAATAATTAGATTTTTGAAAGTATAGAACTTTAATTATTCTATATTCTAGTTCTCTCCTTGAGGAATATGTCTTCTTCCACACACATGTTCAGTGACCATTTTCTTCTCATAGATATAAGAGCCTTCTCTTGCCTGCTTATGGTGAAGGAATATGGAAGCTACTATTATGGGATCTGAAAGTCTGCTGTTGGCTGCCATTATTCCTACCAAGTAACAGACAGAGTATCTACAGATTTTTATGGAGTTCTTTTACTTTCCTCTTTGGATCTGCTGCACTGAACCTAGATCTGTTTTCATCCTCTGTGGGTGACTTGTCAGACTTGTAGAGCAACTGAAAGCCACAATGGAGCCCAGACTCATCATTGATGACCATAAATTCTACTTGTGCTACTGGATTTATCAGCAACAGCAGAATAAGAAACCAAGATCAAGGTGCAGCTGAGTATAGGAGACTCTTCTGGGATCAACCGCCAGCATGGGAACTCATTCTTGAAACAGATTTTCACTGGTCTGGCCCTGAACCCCTGGCTCCAGAGACCTTCCTGCCTTGCCCTTCCAAGTAGCTAGGATTATACATATAAGCTTGAAGCAGAAACATTAGGAACCTTGCTTACTGGGTTGCTCAGCTACCTTTCTTGTACAGTTTGGGTCTATAGGCCTAAGGATGGTGCTGCCTGGTGTGGAGCCCAGACTCATCATTGATGACCATAAATTCTACTTTGTGGACTGCTCCCTCCTACGTCAATTACCAATTGAGAAAATGCCTCACAGACATGGCAACAGGCCAATCTGATTTGGGCAGTTCTTCTTCAGTTGAGGTTATTTTCCTGGATGATTCTAGGTCATATCAAGTGGACTGTTGATGCTAAGTAGGACACCAGAACCAGAGACAGCCGTTACCTTTACACTTGACTCAGTCCATTCTCTGCCCCAGAAAGTGTACATTATTAGGCTTGCTCTCCTGCTAAAACTAAACTTTGCTTGCCTGTACCATCTATGCCTTGCTGGGAATTCTTCTCCTCTGGGAGCACAAGAAGAGAATGTGGGAACAGAACGTGGGAGGAGCTATCTCTCCCCATGACAATGTGGAATGGCATGTCAGCCTCAGAGCAAGCTTTCCCTTGATGTCTTCCTGACTCCAGCTGAAGGGCCTTCTGGCTGTTCTCATCTGTAGTGTCCTCTCCCCTCTCCCTCCATAACTGTGCTTAGTCACCACTACTCTTGGGAAATGCCTGGCTTGCCCTAGGTCAATAATGAATTAACATGGCAAGATGACTGCTTTTGCTTCAGTGACTTACTACTGAACCAATGGATAGGATAGGAACCAATGGATCTTAGTGTATTTATGGTATTATAAGGAAACACCAGAGCTGGGGTAGCTTATGAAGAACATCTCTGAAGCCTAAAGTCCAAATTCAAAGGTGTTTAGTACATAATAGGGGCCTGTTTTCTCTTGACTTCTTGTGTAGTCGGATTCACATGCAAAGGGTAGAAAGGCACAAAGGGTCTCATTTTTTAGAAGACTAATTGCTTACAGAAAGAGTTTTGTAAATCAACCACTTCCTACAGGCCTAAAATCATTTCAACATGAATTTGGGGGAGAAATGACCAAGTCTCCTTTACAATGCAATGATTTAAGCCAACTTTTCTTTCTTTCCTTTTTAATGCAAATACATTTAAAAATGGATTGTGTGCTTCTGTGGAAGAGTATGTGTACATTGGTGCAGGTGCCCTCAGAGGCCAGAAGTTGGAACCTCTGGAGCCATAGTTACAGTTGGTTGTATGCTGCTCGACTTGCATGCTGGGCACCAAGCTCCAGTTCTCTGTAAGGAACATACAGAGAGGGTCATGACTACTGAGCAACCCTCTAGCTTCAAGGCAACTTGTTCTTGATGACTGGTGGTTCTCTAGGTTGTCCAAGCCCAATGGAGCTGTGTCCCCCCTATGGCCATTTGAACTTTACTCCTGATATGCCCCCTCCCAGGGCCTGCCCACCTAGCTGAGACTATCACAGAATGAAAGAGTCGCTGTTTCAGGCAGGGAGCTGCCCCTGAACTGGTACAGTGTCACTCCATGATATTCTGATAGTCAAAATGAGGAATTAAGGGACATGGGAATAGACTCTAGGCTTTGACAGGTATGTGGAAAGACAAAGACCAGAAAGCATGTGGGAGTTATTGTTATTCTTGGAAAATATGAGACAAATGAAAAGGGAAAATATTAACAGTGAAGATTTAGATGATTTGGTGTGAGAAGATTTATAAATGGTTGAAAGGATCCAGTGTGGTGGCTCACACTCTGAAGTCCCAGTGCTTCAGAGCAGAAGCAGGAGGATAGCGACTTTGAGGACAGCCTGGGCTACTTAGCAAGACCTTGTCTCTAAATAAATGAAAGGATAAATTTTTTTTTCCTGGCGAATGTTTTACAACAAACCTGCTTAGAATTTTGCCATTTAGAACAGAACAGGAAGTTACAATGTGCATCCAGGGCTCAGCTAAGGGTGGGTTGAAATATCTTAATTAGGAACATCTGAATCCAAGTTGGAAAGAAGGGGGCTGCATGCAGGATGCTTTAGTGACAGCGTGATTATCAGAAGCCAAAGAGAATCCATTTCCTTCTAGTCCAGAGTAGCTAAAGAGAAGCATGCATGGTTGTGCGCTGAAACCCAGACTGTGAGTAAACCCACTTTTCCCATTCTGCGGTGTGTAGAGTAAAGTGCTGTTGGCTGGGATTGTAACAGGTATAGCTGAAGGCTCTTCTCCTGTCTCTTGGCTTGAAATGTGTTTCAATTGTGTCTGATTTAAATTCTTACAGTGTGTCTTCAAGTTTTCATTTGGTGCTCAGATATCCAAGACATGAAATCTGTCTTTATTTTCCTTAACTGTTACATTTAATTTTTTAAAAAAGGTTTATTTATTTTACGTATATATGAGTACACTGTCACTGTCTTCAGATACACTAGAAGAGAACATTAGATCTAATTACAGATGGTTGTTAGCCACCATGTACTTGCTGGGATTTGAACTCATGACCTTCAGAAGAGCAACCAGTGCTCTCAACCTCTGAGCCATCTCTCCAGCCCCTAACTGTTACATTTAAAAGGAACTTTGATCTTACTTGGTGGCCATCCTCCCATCCACCCACAAAAATGCACACACTTCTTGCTCTGGAGTTTTGGGGTTTTGAGGAGATTATATCAATTGAATGACATCCACCCAGGGTAGTTGTCCCAGAATCCCTTGCAGGGCAATGTCATTATGTAGATGCTGTAGGAATTTCTCTCAGAAGGCTCACTGCTGGTTGGGTGCTTGGGAATCAAGTCCCTGTTCTTGCTCATTGTAGAACTACAAAAGCTCACTTCCTGCCACGGCCTGCCCCTTCCTGTTTACTCAAGTTAGAGACAGTCCTCCAGTGCTGTGCTCAGGAACTTCAGCAAGCATCCTGGAGATGTTTTGAAACCATTTCTACCCAGAGGAATTTTCTTTCCTTTGTCTCTTTCAGAAAACAGAAGGCAAACATCCTCCCTGCCCTTGTTAGACCCGTGACCACTTCTAAGCCTCACTCAAGACTGTTGTCAGCAGAGCCCAGAGGGCCACAACCCATCCCCGCAGAGTTTCCTCACCCTAAGATATTCCTTCTTCCCATGTGTAGGATTACTTTTCATCTTGAGGTGAGGGGAGAGACAGGAGCAGAAAGCAGACCCAGTAGAATTCCACTTGAGTCATCAAGTATTTGTGCCTGGGTTTCCTTGTGGGCAGCATTTTTTCAATAAAGAAATTGAGACTTGACCCTCAGAGGCTATCTTCGGTCTCCATGAGCACACTCCCCCCAGAAGTCAAGAGATGTTGTATGGTTCAGCTTCTCTAATGCCAAAGGACCACAGGGGACCATAAACACAGAGATTAGAATGGTGGGTAACATCCTAGGATACTATTCTACCACAACACTGCATTCTGCAGCCCGAAAACCCCAACTTTATGCCTTAATGTAATAAAGGGGAAGTGTTGGGGTAAGTCACAGGGAATTGCTGATGCTTGACTATTTTTTACTGGAAGAGGCAACGTTAGTGTCAAAACATGGCATTTTGTGCATTTTGCAAACAGTGTCTGTTCCTCGTCTTACTAGTGTATAATTCCAGAGGCTAGAGTATCAGGGTGGGAAGTAAGAAGCCAAGAAAAGTGCTGCTCCGTCTGTCTCTAGACTTGCCAGCAACTCCAGGGGTGAGGCAGCGGGGTGACAGCATGCCAGATGACACACCTGCCAACCTGCCCCAGGGCACACTGTTTGTCTAGATGATAGAAAAGAATATAACCTAGATTCAGCAGCAAATGAGAAAGCTGATCTCACTCAGGGTTTTGTGTTCTTGGCTTAGCAACAGTGGGCTTCAAACTATGGTAAACACGGACTAAGTGTTAAGACGTGTTATACTGCCATTGTACGACAATGGTTAGTGCTGCTTATGGGAGGGATAAAACCGATCTTCCTCAGTAGGGCAGATTTTCTTTTATTATGTTTGTAATTTGTAATTTTTATCACATATATTTATTTTGTATGCATATGCATGCTTGCTTTCCTGCCACAGCACGCATGTGATAGGACCACCTGTAGGAATCTGTTCTCTCTTTCCACCTCATGGGTCCTAGGGATCGAATCCAGGTCTCAAGCCTTGATGGCAAGCACTTTCACCAGCTGGCCCATCTTGCAGGCCTTGTAAAGCACATTTTTATGCCACAGAAATCGAGAGCAGAATGGAGAAGCGTGAGGATGTGACCAGTGTTTGTTTAGATGACTAGAGACTCGTCTACATTTAGCAAAGAGAGGCAAAAGAAAACCTTGGAAAGTGTAAGTTGTATTTATGTAAAATAATTCTAGGATTGGGATTCTTGTCCCTAAAGCAAAAATTGCTTTGAAGGCAACAAAATGAAAAAACATAGCTATTTATAAAAAGATCTAGGTTTCCATGAATGTCATCGAGTGGGTCTGACTTTTCAGAAGTGGGTCACTGATCCAACTTTTTAAAACTCAAATATTTAAAAATACAGAAAAATAAGCATAGGAGCTTTTTACAAATTTTCCTACTAATTAGGTGAAGGAAATTGTGGGAAAGAAGGGGAGGCCGCTGCCTGCTGCTTAGAATATCTGACCAAGATGCTGGGTAAGCTAGCCAGATATCGGCACCCAAGACATAGCAGAAACTGGACCTTAGAATTACAATCACATTGATGCAGGAAAACTTGTCATTTTCTCATGGATTGGCCATATAATTGCTGACTTTAATATTATATACAACTTCCAAAGAAAAAAAATGCTTGAGTTTGTGTGTCATTTTAAGAATTGTAGTTAACTGATTAAGCTTAACTCATAAGACCAGAACCCTAAATTAACATTTTTCCCCCTCAAAAGAGCTGAACGAATAATGCAGCTCACAAAGATAAGGTTACATAGAGGTTTTCTTTTATAAAATTCTACCCAAACTTTGAAGCATAGTTTGGTATCCATACCTCTTCTGACACAAAAATGAAAGCCCCTGACACAAAACCAGCATCTTCCCCTGTACCATTTTCTGCATTAGAGAATAATACACATGCTGTAGACATTGTGAAAGGTTTGAATTTTCAGTGTCACCCTAAAGCTCCTGTGTGGAAGGTTAGTCCCCAGAGCAGCAGTGTTTAGCTGTGGAGCTTTCAGGGAGTGATTTGATCCTGGGGATTCTGACCTCTTGGCTCATTGCTCAGTTGTTGATTCACAGCTTGATAAGGTCAATGGGAAGAACTCTCTCCCTCCATCCTTTCCTTGCTGCTGTCTGCAATGACATGACATGACCTGCTTTGATCCACCATATGTCACCCCACTTGGATGTCTCTCCTTACCACAGGCCCAGAAGCAA
This sequence comes from Uromys caudimaculatus, assembly GCA_028551405.1. Classification (NCBI taxonomy): domain Eukaryota; kingdom Metazoa; phylum Chordata; class Mammalia; order Rodentia; family Muridae; genus Uromys; species Uromys caudimaculatus. The sequence continues at coordinate 23,297,590 of CM052704.1, read as the reverse complement.
TGGAGTCAAATGAACTTGAACAGGGCCATTTGCAACTGTGAGCTCAAAGGAGATCTTTTCTCTTTTAACTGACTTTCTTAGGCATGAACAGTTATAGCAGTAGGCTATATAAAATCCTAATAAATAGTCTTATCCTGTTTTAAATAAATTCATATGTGATTATTAATATTTAGTTAAATATTCAATAATTAGATAAATACATTCTTCACTGTGTTGATTCTATAGTGAATCTCAAGTTCTCTTATTTGTGATTAATCAATGTGCTGAAGTCATCTGGACCATTCCATGTACAGAGACTTGATGCACGGAGTTTAAACTTTGTTTTGGTTAGATTTTTGATAGCTCAAAACAAGCTAGTGCTATCTGGGAAGAGGGCGCTTCAGCTAAGGAAATGCATCCATCAGATTCACCTGTAGGCAAGCATATGAGCATTTTCAAGATTAATAATGATTGATGTGGATGAGTCCAGCTCAATGTAGGCAGTGTTACCCTTGGATAGGTGATCCTGAGCACTATATAAAAACTCATTGAGCAAGCAAGCCATGGGGAGCAAGCCAGTAAGCAGCACTCCTCCGTGGCCTCTGCTTTAGTTCCTGCTTCCAAACTCCTGCTTTGAGTTCCTGCCCTGACTTCTCTTCCGTGGTTGAGTATGATTGGGATGTACAATTCAAATAACCCTTTCCTCCCCAAGGTCTTATTCCAACAACAGGAAGACAAATGCACTTAACCCTTTCTTGTTTAGACACTTATAACCCACATTATTTCTTCTTCTTCTTCTTCTTCTTCTTCTTCTTCTTCTTCTTCTTCTCCTCCTCCTCCTCCTCCTCCTCCTCCTTCTCCTCCTCCTCCTCCTCCTCCTCCTCCTTTCTCCTTTTTCTTTTATGTATGTGTCTACATTGTCTTTTTTATATTTTTCTATTTATTCTTTTTTTTTTTTTTAATGTCAGTCCACTATATAGGATCCCTCTCTAATTACCTTCCCATATCTTTACTTATACAATAAACCCTTAAGCAGCTATCTAATCTGGATCATGAAAGCACAGGCTTTTCTTCAAGACAGCGATGGCTATGATGTAAGGGTTGGGCTTGGACTGAACCATAGCTCAGTGCTGACCACATGTAAGCTGGATGCTTTCCTAATGTGTTGTAAGCTCAACTTTGCCATTTAGAAAAGAATAAATGCTAAAATAAAACAGCTGCTGAAGAGGTAGGCCATTTCTAAGACAACAGGACTCAGGTCCTTAAGCTGAGGATCCATAATTTAGGAAAGATATGCCTCCTCTGGCTCCTGTGTGCAAAGTCAATGTCATTATTTATGTGGCACTTAGTAGTTCTACTCTGCTAAAAGGCTGGGACGTTGTGACCAAGTTGAGGGGGTTCTTGTCTTACTTTTCTCGTTGCTGCAACAAAATACACAATATCTGAAACATAATCAAGCAAGGAAGGATGGCTTTATTTTGGTTCACAGGAAACGAATCTTCAATGACATCAAGGGTGTGGCATTAGGGACATTAGGCAGCTGGTCACATTGTGTCTGGAACCAGGAAGCAGAGATTGGACAGGAAGTGGAGCTGCTTACCACACTTCAAGGCCCACCTCCGGTGACTCACTTCCTTTAGCAAGGCTCTACTTTCTAAAGCCTCTGTGCCTTCCTAAACAGCTCCTAAACTGGGGATCGTACAATCCAAGACCCCAGCCTGTGGGACCATTTTTCATTCAGACCACAACAGTATCCATCAGAGAATTCAGGAATAAGGCAAGACACTTCTTTTTGTGTTTTCTCTCTCTCTCTCTCTCTCTCTCTCTCTCTCTCTCTCTCTCTCTCTCATCTTGCACCTTATACATCAGGGATTTGTCTTCCCAAGAGATAAGCCAGGCAGTAGTAGCCCTTATTTTCCAGTGTGAGACTTTTGTTTTTTCTCTGGAGGGCCACATCTTCAGACTTCCCATTAAGGTCTTTCCAATGACGATCAATAATTCTGTTTAGAACTATTTGGAGTTAAGAAAGAGAATGGAGAGTCAATGACACTCAAGCATGTGGTAATTCTATAACATTACTGAGCCAGGCACAAGAAGAGACCTGGGTACATGCCTTCTTAAAAAAAAAAAAAAAAAGACGTGAAAATTAGACTCTAAGAAGAGGACTGATGACTGGAAAGATGGCTCAGTGGTTACGAGCACTGACTGCTCTTCCAGAGGTCTTGAGTTCAATTCCCAGCAACCACATCCTTCTATAATGGGATCTGATACCCTATTCTGGTGTGTCTGAAGACAGCTACAGTGTATTCATATACATAAAATAATAGTTTTTTAAAAACGATAATCATTAAAAAGAGTATTCTAAAAGAGGAGGAGGAGGAGGAGGAGGAGGAGGAGGAGGAGGAGGAGGAGGAGGAGGAGGAGGAGGAGGAGGAGGAAGGGGAGAGGGAGGAGGGCTGAGAGAGCCCTACCATGCAATGCATTAAAAACGCCAGTGACATTGCAGGCTTCTCCAGCAGGGTAGAGTTCTAGAGAAAACACATCTGTTACTTTATTTTTAAAAGTTTTAATTGTATTCTCCTGTAGTCTAGGCTGGCCTCTAACTTGCTATGTAGCCAAGGATGACCTTGAACTTCTGGTCCTCTGACTTCTACCCCTGCATGCTGGCCTTACTGTTGTGTACCACCACACTTGGTTTATTGGGAGCTGAGGATGGAATTCTGGGCTCTATGCTTTCTCGGGTGTTTTGTTTTCCATATCAACTGTGTATACATATAATAAACATCACACTGTGTGCAAGCAGGACCAGTCAATTTGAAAGGGTAATGATTTTTATATTTTTTAGAAAGTCCTTGCTGTGGGTAGAGAATATTCTCATTTGGGCTCAAACCCAGGATAACTTCAAGGTGTCAGGCTTCCCCAGTGCAAGTGCTGTCTAAAGCCAGGCCACTCTGCATTTCAGAACACACAGGTTGTATGCGAGGTGAGCAGCAACACCCACTGTTTTCTAAAAAGGCTGAGCCAGGAATACAGGAGGCAGAACTCTGTTAATCTCCTGGAGCCTCACAAATATCCTCAACGAACACTGTGAAACCCTCCATTCTTACTGGGTCTTCTGCACACAGAGTATTTTCTTAGCCATTAAATTTGCTCTTAGCCAACATGTTTGTGATCTAGATGTCATGGAAAGGTCTGGAGCAGTCCGTATGGATACTGAGGAAACTTCCTTTCCCTAGGGCATCTGCCTTCAGGAGCTTCTCTCTGCAAGCAAGGCAAGCTGTCAGACTTGACTTTTGTAAGAAGGTTCCTTCTGGAGATGGTTTACATTAATTCACAAGGATGAGCTCTTACCCTCCTTCTTTCCTCTCTCCTCATTGTCTCTCTCCTTCCTTGTTTTCTTACCTACTCCCCCACTCCCTCCCTCTCTCTTTTCCTCTCTCTCTTTTCCTCTCTCTTCCTCCTTCGATGCTTTTCTTACTTGCCTTCTGTTTTTGAACCCTTACGTCCTGGAGCTGTACACACTCCCCTGACCCCAGCATGGCTCTGGCATGGAGACAGAATGGCTCTCCTGGAGAGCCTTCGCTGCCTTGGGTGACATCTTTCAAGGGCATGCAATTCGATATACAGTTCTTGCTCCAGTTGGCATCTTCTGAGTTCTGGACCAGTCTCACCCAAAGCAAATGTTGTGCCCTTGAAACTCAAGCTGAATGTACTCGAAGGTCACCCTTTCTCCAGGGTTCAAAAATCTGGGTGACACTTGAGAAGCTGTGGAGCCACCCACAGCTCACTTCCTAGCTCTTAGACACACCAGAGAATGAGGACTTTTGAACAACCAGACTTCACAACTCTCTTATTAAAGGAATGGCTGTGTCAACATCATATCTCTCTAACCTACATAAATCACCTAGCCACAGATCACACAAAGATTAAGAGTAAGTCATAGAGAATTACAGATGGGTGGGTATTACAGAGGATCTAATTTTTGTCTAACAAGGACTAAAAGGGAAGAAGCTAGAATGAGCGAAGAAATGTTTAAAGAAAATTAAAGCTATAATTATGAATAATTACTAAAAAGAAGAGTAGATAGGAAAGAATTAAGAGAAGAAATGACAAAGTGAGGGGAACCTTTATAGACTGAAGATATAAATAACAGAGTAAAATCATAGGAACACAACACAGGCCAGGCCAGAACCATTGTTAACAACGGTCCATGTTTCTTCCCTGCTGAATGACTAGAGGTGCAGGCTTTGTCCCCAGGCTTGTTCCCTTGGTGATGGTGGTGGAGGGCGAAGAGGGTTAGTAGGCTGTATCCTCACCGAAGTCCAAACAGGTTAGACCAGAAAGGGCTGTTGCAGGTTGAGCCCTGCCCTACCTTTCCCACCAGCCTGAGTAGTGTGAGGGTGGTGCTGGGCTGATCTCTTGAGGGTGATCTCCACATGCCCGTGATGCCAGCCATTCAGTGGGTGCCTCTAGCTGAGTACAAGGCCAGCCCAGGTCCATGTCCTCTCAGAGGCGCTGGCTAGTGTGGACTAGCTGTGGGAAAGATCCAAAAACTCTCTGGCTCTAGGAGTATAGGAAGCTGTCAGTCAGAACCAAACACTCTGCATTGGAGGGGCACAGATAAATATGTGTACCCTGGCCAGGCCACTCATGGCTGTCCCCACTTATGCTTGCATTCACACATAGCTGGCCTCGCCCCTTTCCCCTAGAAGCCAGACCTAGTTCCTAGCTGTCAGTGTCTTCTGCTCCCTTCTGGAGTGGGGTCACATGGGCTCCTAACTCTGTAATCTGTGTTCATATCATAACTAGTTTTCTGTGTTCACACTGATTTGGGGGGTGGCTCTCACTGAGCTAGTGTAGAGGGGAGATCTTTGGGTTTAGAGAGAGAAGAGAGAAATGCGGACTTCCATTCAAAGGCTTCAGTAAGTTCTCTTAAAGTATCCCCCCCATGACAGGAGCAAGCTAGCCCTGCAGGGGGTGATTTTCCAGCCAGCTGCCTCATCGTTCCAAGGGTGACTGCTCTCCACCTAGCTTGCTGTGGCTACCACCCTTTTCCTGAATCACTCCCCTGCAGCGTTGTTCAGTCTTAGGGTCTTTAATTGCTTTTATAGACCAACCAGTCTGTGTTTGCGGGTTTTCTCATCTGTTGTTTAGTTGGCTGTTAGATTAAGTGACTGTCCTGTATTGGTCCTTTCTCCTTAGTCACTGATAATGCTTCCCTTAGAAATTGGGTGCTGGGTGTCCCTACTCCGCCAACTTCAGCTCCACGTCGTGGAGCAGCATGACTTTGAGCTCTCACCTCTGAAGCCGCATCAGATCTTCCCTGAGGGCCTTTTGACAATAAACAAAGGAATAACAAACTTGACTAGGATGCCTCTTCCCATCTTAAGCTGATTGTTGACAGTGAAATCTTTCACTATGTAAATTGGAGTGTACTTCCTTGGTGTTTGCTCAAAATAGTCCCAGATAGCTGAGTGGTTTTCAACTCTCTCTGTAGCCAAGAATCACAATCGCATGTGGATTCCTGATCCTCCTGATTCTACTTCCCAGGTGCTGAGATTGGAGAAATGTGGTTGTACTTTGCATAAAATGCACATCCTGTGGGCTGGTGCCATGGCTCAAGGGATAGAGACCTTGGTCTCGTGAGCCTGGGGACCTAGTTAGATGTCTACGTAAAGGTAGAAGAAGACAGAACTGACTCTTGAAATTGTCCTCTGACCTCCACACAGGGGCCAGGTATGAGTGCACATACACACATGCACACACCCAAATAAAGATTAAAAAACAACCACTTCACCTCCATGTGATAAATCCTAGAACTTTCGGTGAAAATCACAACGGTATGTAATAAATTCTTTACTTGTGACAAGAAATTCCATCTCCAAACTATTTTAACTTAAAATAAACATCCTAAACTTTTAAATTCAAGAATTAAGGATTATTAAAAGATTCTAGACTTCGGCCATATATGGCTTCTTTGAAATGCTAAATTAGCAGTATTTTAAGTTAAAACATTCCAAGATTTATAAAGCCTTTAGTCAACTGTTGGGAGGGGAGGTGAAGAACCACTTTTAGTGACCTTTCTTCAACTCTTCTCAAGGTCCTTGGAATGACCCAGTGATCCGCTGCAGACCAGTCTTCCCTAGAGTATTGATTTGCATTTCCACATGAAAGGGCCTGATGTATTTGAATAACTGGGGCATTTTGCATGGATATTCTTGGTAACTTTGGTTACTCCCACAACTTAGGACACTGTCATTAAAAATCTAGATGAAGAGAAAACCCTCACTATAAATAAAATCATTTTTCTCTGACTGCCTGCATTTTAGTCTTTCCATTAAGTGGAGCACACGAAAACTAGAGAACATGAGAAGCCACACTTAGTCAGTGTGCTACAACTGGTAAGTGTCACTGTGAAGTAAATGCCAGCAATAAAAATACAACACAGGGACAGTATCTATTTTTACCTTAGAATGAGAGTTGTGCTGTAATCTGTTTTAGATCAATGAACTGGAGCCCTACAAACCACAGCTTCTGCCTCTCACAGTGACATGCTGTCACCTTAAGAAGGGGCCTATGAAGCAATTCAGAGTATGCAAAAAGTGGTTAACCTGTGCTAGGGACACCCTTGGAACACCAGCAGAGGCAGAGGTAGGAGGATTGCTGCAAGCCTGAGGCTAGCCTGGGCTACAGAGTGAATTTCACATAGCAAGATTTTGTCTCACAACACAACACAACAAAACAAAACCAGGGAGGAAGAGAGGGAGGGACCAAAAACAAAAAAGAAAAGAAAAAACCGAAACTGTGGGTGCCCCTCCCCTCACACACAGAGGTTCTGTATGATGCTAATGGAGTCATAGGAATTACACAGAATGGAAATATTGAAATTATTCAAACAGAAAAGGTGAACAGCAAGCACAGGCCCAGGAAGACAAAACTCACATGCCTTCTCATCTGTAGACCCTAGTTTCTACTTTTAACATAGGTGCATCTACAGGAGTGAATGGGTAGGGAGCTAGAAAGTGGCCCATCGAAGGGGAAAGAACGAACCTGAGAGTGGCGGCGAGGGTTGTACAATGCACACTGCAGGACCGTGCATGAAAGACACCAGAGTGCGAAGGTTTAACCTTGTGTCAAGCTAGATGGTGAGTGAGGGGGGAGGGGTGGTGGGAATGGGGAAGGCAGCTGGGGACGTGGTCAACCAAATGCCGGAAGGAAACTGGACACTTGGTAAGCTAATTGATTTTTTTTTTTTTTTTATAGAAAAAGAAAGAGGTTAAACAGTAATATCTATCAGTGGACATACAAAGGTGGCTTGAATGACAAATGTCCCCCTGCCCCACAGTCTGAGACATTTGAACACATGTTCTTCAGTGAGCCACATTACATGAGGAGGTTAAGGTGGTCAGGTCTCCTGAAGGCAGTACATCACTAGGGCAGGTTTTGAAAAGTAATTTTTTTCTTGTTACTTCCAGTTTGTGTTTGCTGTTGAGGATGTGAATGCTCAGCTTCTTGCCCCTGCCGCCATGCCTGTCACTTACTGCCAAGCTTCCCTGCCGTGATGAACTCTTACCCACCTGGAATTAGAAGCTCAGAGAAGCTGTTCTGCTTCTAGAATTTAGAATTTAGTTACTTCTAGAATGTTTTATCACAACCACAGAAAAACAGCTGAGCCAGTGGATAAAGCTGCTCCCAGAGGCCATGCTGTATCCAGTGAAAATCTCTGTAAGCTGTTAGTCAGGGAGGCCCCGAGGCCTCTGGAACAGTACAGGCCACTGATGCCAGCTGCACCATAGAACTGGGTGGTAAGACCGCATTGCTGAAGACACCACAAACTCTTTTGTGCAAAGCAGAGAATATGATCTCAAACTGGGCATTTACATCCCAAGAGAGTAGCCTTGCAGGGAGAGATGTTGACCCGGCTAAGTAGCAACCAGGGACATCAAGATGGCTGCCAGTCAGTGATGCTTTCCTTTTCCTTCTGAGAGTGAGAAACAGGGATGAGTATGGCTCAGAAGCCACAATCTCCGTCATAGGTACCAATGCCATTATCACCATTACCACCACCAGCACCACACCAACCACCACTACGAGCACCACCACCACCACCGCCACCGCCACCGCCGCAGCGCCGCCGCCGCCGCCACCATCACCAGGGTCATTATCATCATCACTGTCTTAGTTATTTTTCTATTACTGTAATAAGACACCTTGGCCATGGCAGTTTATCAAAGAGATGATTGGTGGCTCACAGTGTCAGAGGCTGAGTCCCTGACCATCAAGGCAGGGATCATGAAAGCAGGCAGGCAGGCATGGTGCTAGAGCAGCAGCTGAGAGTTCTATCCTTTCTGAAAGTAGGAGTCTGAGAGAGAAAGCTAATCTAAAATGGCTTAGGCTTTGACATCTCAAAATCTTCCTCTCAGAAGCTCCTTTAATAAGACTATACCTCCTAGTAAGTCAACACTACACCATTACCACCACCATCACCATCATCTCACCATCAATACTTCTACCAATATCACCACTACTACTTTCTGTACACCGCCCCCCCCCCCGTCCTCAAAATTACTGCCACCACCATCAACTACCCCATCACCATTACCAACATTCTCAACATTATTACCACCAGTCCCACTGCCGAGACCCCATCCACCATTATCACCACTGTCACGACTCCCACAATAGTTGTAGAGAGGAAGCAATAATTTTATAACTTGATATCTTTTCTTTTTTTCCAACAAGGAGGAGTAAATATCTTGCAAGATCAAGCCAGTCAAAATTCCAGCAAGGAGGGGCAAAATGAGAACAAAGCCCCGCCCACAGCTAAGGAGTGATTGGCAGTTGATAGCTGCCGGGAAAAGGCTCGACTGTTTTCTTTAAAGGTGTGGCCCCTGGTAGGTAGCCGGCCCTCCCTCAAAAGCCGCACATTCACTGTGAGATGAGCCTTATAAACTCTACTTGGTAGACTTAAAAGAGAAGACACAAAGTTAGGTGAGGAGGGATGAGGGTGGGTCTGAGAGGAGGGAGAAGGGGTAATGAGATCAAAGTGCACCATATGAACTTCTCAAAGAACTAAGACAAAATGAGAAAGACGAGTGTCAGCTTTCTGTTTCACTAGTACAGAGTTTAGTAAGTACACACGGACTTAACTCTGAATGACCCCAGATGACATAGCATTCTACTCAGTGACGTACAGGTGAAAGGCCAAGCTAAGGTTCAGGTATTAGCTTCTCTGTCTCCTTGTTTTTTCCTCCTTCCCCCCTCCCTCTGTCTCTCCCTCCCTCCCTTCCTTGTCCTCTCTCTTCTTTCCCTCCTTCTCTTTCTGTTCAAGTTGGGGATCTGGGAATCAAACCCACTACCTCCCGTCTCCCGAATCCTAGGCACACTTTCTACCCTACAACCACGTCCTCAGTCCTCAGCCTCATTCATTCTCGGCCTCTCAGTAACTTTTATAAAATTGAAGGGATTGTAACATGCACTGGGAAATATAAACATATGTTACAATTTTGAACTAAGTGTTTTTTTTTAAATAAAAATAACATTTTAAGTTAACCATTTAGAAGTATATCACAAGCTGGCTAGCTAGTGTATGTTCTATTGGCTATAAAAGTCTATAAAAGTCAGTGGTTAGTGAACTATGTGTTAATGACCTGGAGGCAATGCACGGATGTGCAGGCTATAAAGCACTTGCATCTCAAGCCTGAGAACCCGGATAGGATTTTCAGAACCAAGGTGAAAATGCCTACTGAGCTGGTGCATACTTGTAACCCCAATTCTGTGCAGGCAGAGATGTAGAGAGAATCTCTTGTGCAATGTATGGAAGCTTCACCTGTCAATAAAAAAGCCTATGGCCAACGACCTGGGGCAGGATTAGAAGGCGGAGCATCTAGGAGAAAGAGAGAGAGAGAGAGAGAGAGAGAGAGAGAGAGAGAGAGAGAGAGAGAGAGAGAAATGATGAATTCTGGGAAATAGACAGGTTCAGGAAAGGGAGATTTGCCCCCTCCCACACACACGAAGATGGTCACATGAAACTGAGGACCAGGTAACCAATCATGTAGCACTCAAAGAATAGAATATCTTGATTATTGAGGTATGAGCTAGTTGGGGAACACAGTCAAAGCTATTGGCCTAGGCATTTATTCATATGTAATTCAGTCTCAGAGTCATTATCTCTGGGAACCTGGGAATGGGTGGAAAGTCCACAGCTACACACAGACCTTGGAAGTTGTCCCCCAGCTTCTGTAGGTGCCCATATGGGCCCTTCTCCAACACATATATGAGAAAGTAACCATAAATCCTTATGACTATAGCAAACAAACATAGTTACCAATGTTTCTGAGTTTTTTCTTTCTAAAGCTGTACAAAATGACATTGATGTAGTTTAACTCTAGTGAAAAAAAGTAAAAGTCTGTCTTAGGGTTTCTATTGCTTTACAAACATCATGACCAAGAAGCAAGTTGGGGAGGAAAGCGTTTATTCTTTCAGCTTACTCTTCCCACATTGCTTTTCATCACCACAGGAAGTCTGGACTGGAACTCAAGCAGGTCAGGAAGCAGAAGCTGACGCAGAGGCCATGGAGGGATGCTACTTACTGGCTTGCTTGCTTCCCCTGGCTTGCTTGGCTTGCTTTTTTTTTTTTTTTTTTTTTTTTTTTTGAGACAGGGTTTCTCCGTGTAGCCCTGGCTGTGTTGGAACTCACTCTGTAGACCAGGCTGGGCTCGAACTCAGAAATCCACCTGCCTCTGCCTCCCAAGTGCTGGGATTAAAGGTGTGCGCCACCACTGCCCGGCTCGGCTTGCTTTTTTATAGAACCCAAGACTATCAGCCCAGGGATGGCACCACCCATAATGGGCCCTCCCCCCTTAATCACTAATTGAGAAAATGCCTTACAGTTGGATCTCATGGAGGCATTTCCTCAACTGAAGCTCCTTTCTCTGTGATAACTCCAGCTTGTGTCAAGTTGACACACAAAACCAGCCAGTACAAAGTCCCTAGTGAACGATACCTTATTTTCAGTTATTTATTTCCCCTCAAGTTAGGTTTGCTTTGTAAATGGAATACAATGACCATCCTATAGCCAATTTGTAATGACAAGAAAATATAACCACACAGACATACAACACATCATATAAGGCATTCGCCAAACACTCTCATGAATATTGCATGTGCTCTAGGCTGAAAGAAACAAGGGTGAACTATCAGACACAAGACCACAGCAATATCTGTGCTGTTCCATTTCAAATTAATCCTCACGCCACATATGAGGCCCTTACAGCAAATAGAAACGCTTATTTACAAGTGTTTTAAACATCATGTAATTAGGAGACAATGTGATTTCAAATAATTTGCCATCTAATTAGGTTTCTTTCCACTGATGAGTACTCTGACGTCAGCCTCCCTCATGGGTATGTTGATAAATTCTTCAGATTTGGATGATCAAGTTTTGGGGGTTAGCTATTATATTTTATTTTTAGAACAGTTTTATATTCCAAGAAACATTGAGATAATAGTATGAAGAATTCTTCAGTTTGCCTGGGACATTTGCTATAGTTCATTAACCAGTGCTGACATTAACTTGGGTTCTCATATCTACCACCCTTCCAAACCTTATTCCACCTTAATCCCTTCCAACACCCCCCCCCTCAACACTAGGTAGGAAAAAAAGGATAGAGGGGAAAGGGGGCATAGATCTCATTAAACTACTTCCTATTGGATTATTACCAGTGCTGACATTTATTCCAACTTCTTTAGCTGCCATGACTTTTATATTCCAGAACTGTAGTGAGAAGTTTGGTTTCTTTAAAAACCCAGTTATGTTATGTGAGTATGTTTTGTTTTAATCCCAGGCATGGGATAAGAGGCTGCTTCACAGCAGGTGACTGTGATTTGCCTCATGCACTAGCAGGGCTGTGATTTTTACCAGCTGCAGATAGTTTCTATATATGTGTGTGACATTTGGAATTCTCAAAACTTTTGAGACCAGAAAGGATACCACTGCTTCTGATGCTGCTGCTGGTCCTGCCATGGCTTGTCAAGTGGTCAAGAGCTAAGAGACGAGAAGAAGTTGGATATCTTAATGGTGAAGATTGGACTCATCCCAAGGAACTCACCACCATTATCCAATAGGAAGTAGTTTAATGAGATCTATGCCCCCTTTCCCCTCTATCCTTTTTTTCCTACCTAGTGTTGAGGGGGGGGGTGTTGGAAGGGTGGTAGATATGAGAACCCAATAAAATAGTCCCAAAGTACACCTGTAAGTAATAAAGTAGCACACAAAAAAGTGCACCTACACAGCACCTCCCCTAGGACACTTTGTCAGCTTTTATACTGTATCAGCTGGGTCTGTGGTGCAGTAAATTCTCAAGCCTCCCCTCCTTGATAACAGACAATCCTACAAGCATGCTCAGATATGTAAAAGTATGCAATGCTTACTTTTCTCACTGCAATGAAGAGGAAATATCTGACAGAAACACCTTAGAGGAAGAAAATGGAGGTTTGAGGCTCTGGTCCATCCCAGTGAGGAAGGCGTGGATGGAGGGATGACCAGTTCTTCACGGCGAGGAAGCCATTGGTGGAGAGATTATTAGTTCATCACAGTGAAGAAGGCCCGGGTGGAAGGATAAGGTGGCTGCTCACATTGGGTCCCCATTGGGTCAGGAAGCAGAGAGAAGCATGTTAAATGCTCAGCTCATTCTCTCCTTTTGCCTTTTTTATTCAGTTCAGAAGCCTAGTCCATGGAATACTGCTGCCCACATTCAGAGTGTGCCTTCCCTCCTTCAGTTAGATAGAAGCGCCCAGAGGTGTGTCTCCCAGCTCCTTGTGGATCCCATTAAGTTGACCCCTCAGGTCACCACACCTTAGCTTTCCACATGAAGGCTACCAAGGGAACTGCCATCTTCTTTTCATTCAAGGTCACAAACTGTCTGCGTGACTCATGATGCCTGATGTTGAAAATGTATTGATGCATTTCTTGTCTAGTTTTGGGACTGTTGGTTTTATTTGACTTTTCCTCTAGTCTATGACACAATCTGAATGAGGTCACATTTTGGAAGTGGAAAGTTTGCCTCCATGTAAGACAGATCTTCTGTGCAATTCAGTGGGAATTCTTCTGCAGAAGGATTTGTCTCGTTTCTTACTTATTAGTATATTTAGTTGCTCATTTATATGCATGTGAGTTCAGGGTGTATAGTTCATACTTAATGTTGTTATCCAGTGCTCACTTCCTCACTTCATGCTGTCTTAGTGACTGTTCTATTGCTATGAAGAAAGAGAGATACACAACCAAAACAGAAACAAAAACAAAAACAAAAAGCAAAAACAAAACAAAACAATACAACCCTCACAAAAGAAAGTATTAATTAGGGCCTTGCTTACAGTTTTAGAGGGTTAGTCCATGACCATCATAGCAGGAAGCAGACAGGAATGGCATTGGAGCAGTAGCTGAGAGTTTTACATACTTAGAGTAGGGAAAGAGAAAGAGATTGAGCCTGGAATGGGCTTTTGAAACCTTAAAGTCTACTCCCAGTGACATACTTCCTCTAACAAGGCCACACATTCTAGCAATTCCCACACAGTTCTATCAACTGGGAATTAAACATATGAACCATTCTCATTAAAACCACCACAGTGACATTTAGTGTTCCTACTTTGGTTTACAGTAAGCTTTTTAACAAACAGAAAACTGTGAGTGTGTTCTATGTGTGCTTGTATATTATGTATGTGTGTGTATGTAGATAGAATGTGTGTGTGTGTATGTGTGTATGTGTGATAATGTGTAATGTGTGTGTAGCACATGCCTACAGGTGCACACCAGTTGGTACATGTGCCCATGTACCTGTGGAGACCAGAGGTTGATATAGGCTACCTTCCTCTATTGCATTCCACCCATATTTATCCGGTCCTTTAAGTTACTCCTCTGACAGGGATCTGTGAAATATCCATGTTTTAATATTAAACTTCACCCCAATAGAGCATGCCCAATCTTTCTAGGAGCAAACAATTGAAAAATCAAAAAAAAACTCTTCAACTTGAACAATTTCTTAAGTTGCATGGCAGAGCAAAACCTTATTAGTCTCCTACTAGCTCTGAGATAAGATCTCTGAAGTGTAGTTTGACAGCAATTGGCCAGGTTACTCCACAGAATCTTGAGGGCATTAAAACAACAACGACAACAAAACAAAACCAAAAGAAAAACCAAAAAGAGAAACAAAACAAAAAAACATTGCCTATTTCTCAGAGTCTATCTTGAATAAGGACTGGTGGGTACCTTAGAAAATATGAAAGCCTTGGTGTCTCTCTTTACATTATCCATCCCCTTTGCTTCTCTAAAACAGTTAGCTCAGACTCAGCTAGCTCTGTATATCCTCACCTTATCATTTAACAAATGTTGTGTGCCAGGCTGTAACAGGATGAATTTGGCCGGTGGAAGAGCTACATTCCCTTGACCCTCTTTCTCCAATTCAAGCACTGAAATTCCTTCAGCCTTATCATGAAGCACAGACCAAGCTATGGGACCAGGATGTTTATGTATGACATGACATCAGAAGTTCCTGAGTTAAAACCACTGCCTTAGTCGACCAAGTCAGGCCAGGATGCCAACTCAAGCAGAAAAACATGTTTTGAATCCATGCCTAGAACTAGTGGACAATTACCAAGCATTAGCCAAACTACACACACACACACACACACACACACACACACACACACACACACACACACATACACACACATCATACAGTACCTCATTAATATATACAACTTTTATAATTACATGCACTCATTAAAAACATATTTACATTTTAAATGTTGAGAAACATCTTTAATTGATAGAAATTGACAATGTTAAAGCTTTTCTGTAACCTTTCACCATTACATGGGGCTTTGCAGATGAGAGGGTGTTAAGTTTATCTGATATACTAACTTAACATAGGAAACTGTACCACCCACTTTTGGATAAGGCTTATCAGAAAGTCATTTGCAATTTTTGGAAGTTAAAAAACCTACCAGGTTCATTAATTGTCTTAAATTCAGAAATGCTTCCGCTTTTTGGGAAATGGAAAAATCCCAAATTTACAAAACTCTATTAAATAAAAATTATTTGCAAATATGAAGATGATATTTTTTGTTGTTCTTTGAGACAGGGTCTTAATCCTGTAGTCCTGGCTGACCTAGACCTTGCTGTTTACACCAGGGTGACTTTAAACTCACAGAGATCCTTCTGCCTTTGCTGGGATTAAAGGCATGTACCACAACTGGCTTGATGATAACAATTTAAATTAGCCGTTCTATTTGTCCACTGTGGGGGTGAATTGTATGAGGCCATTTCTGGAAAATCCTCAGCTTTTCATGGAAATTACCCAAAGTCCAGTGGGCATACTATATAGGAAGGGATATGATTCTCTCTGCTGTATAATTAGAACAATAGCAAACCACCTGGACCCCTTACTCAGTCCAGGTGGAACCTGGAGGCTTGCTGTTTCCAGATTCAGTTAGAGGTAACATACATGCCTGGATGTTTGTGGATGAGCTGGAGTTCCTCTCTAAATACCAATGACCATGTCACTTTCTAGGATGAAAATACCATCTAAAAGTCCATACCATGAGAGTAGTCCCTCAATCTTCATGGGCATCTCTATTCCTATATCACTTTTTAAGATGGATATATGTGCAAGGTATAAAAGAATTGAGATCTGTTCCCAGATTACCCAGTTAAAATCCTACATTATTTTTTGTCTGTCATCTCTCTTTCCAGTCTTGCTTTTCTTCTGTAACCTGACACTTCTTTAAACTGTTGTAAGAACCTGAACATTGACACATTCCACAGAATCCACGCAAGTCAGGAAAGTTGCCAAGACTTGGGGTTTCATGTAGGTAAATCTAACTCTTGGGTGATGGATCAGAAGTTCAATGTCATCCTCAACTACATAACAAGTTCAAGGCCAGCATGGGCTACATGACCTCTATCTCAAAGGAACTAAACTCAAACCCAACCAACCAAACAGACAAATGAACAAACAAGTCCAGAATGCTAATGTCTATAGTAACAAAACAACAGCTTAAGATGTCAGCATATTAGAGCTCTGTGTATTTGCAGATCAAATTGCCTGCATGGCATGCCAATGTTTTCCTCTTCAGAAGCATCCTTTTGTAAGTTCCATGTGTTTTCCCATTATACCCTCCTGGTGAACCTGAGAGTGTGTGGCAGGTACCTGCTTTTCAGGAGGGAGGAGGAACTGGAAAGAGGGAGTTTTGGCTCACAATGAATCAGCCAGTGGGAGAAATGCGGAATCATCACACTTCTTAAATTGCTCTTATAGCATTCGGCTGGTCATGCCTTATGACATTAGTGCAACTGGAAAGATGTAAACTAGAGCTAGACCACGCTGTTTCTGATGGACCACCGCAGCCAGCACTCCCTTAGTCTCTCAGTTTTCAAAATATTCAACTTAAGAATTGTGTGGCAGTTCTTCTTGGGAGTAGTTTCAGATGATGTCAAAGTGAATGCATGCAGTTTGGTAAGCATCCCTGCTGCTTCTTGAGTGGGTGCTGGCTTTATTTCAGTGCATGGCTTGTGTTTTGTAAACATGATGGAAACTATGACTGTCTGGAAGGTACAGGCTCTCAGCTCAGGAGCTCCTGTACATCTGCTCGACTGCGCTTTGTCTCGGCTTCCTCACAAATGGCATGGGAACCCCAAACTGGTAAATCAGTAAAGAATAGATACATTTCATTTTATTGCATCTGAAGGCATAAATATGAAAATGCCACTGGGCAGTTAGTGTATATGATTTGTAGCTAGCTCTGGGAAAAAAAAATGGTGCTTTTATTGTTTTCCTGGATGACAAAAAAAGTCAAACGGAAGCCTTTGGGTGTGGAAAGATGGTTCAGTAGGCAAAGCAGTTGCCACACAAGCATGAGACTTTGAGCTTAGATCACCAAGACACACACACACACACACACACACACACACACACACACACACACACACCCCAAAATACAAAAAACAAAAAGAACCAACAAAACAGGCATGGTGGTATATGCTTGTAAGTCTACCTCTGGAAAGGCAGATCCTGGATGATGATCTCTAGGGCTAGCTGGCTGGCCAGCCAGCCTAGCCAAATTCATAAACTCCAGGTTCAGTGAGACACCCTCTCTCAAACAATGAGGTGGAAAGTAATTGAGGGAGACACTTAACATCAACCCCAGGCCTCCACAAGCAAGCACATACATATGCGGACACACGGGAAGATGTCCATGTGTACCCCTCCCCCATACACATCCACAAAATAAAACTAAACCCAGAAGCAAAGGCTACAGGGTCCCAGAGGAATGAATCTTCTCCCTGGAAACTGAACGAGGAAGTCACCCTCATCAAAGAGAAAAGCAGAGAGGGAAGGAACTGAAGAGTTTCCAGCACCAGTAACAGCCTTGGGAACTGGTAACAGACACTAATGAGCCATGTCAGCAGCAAACCCACCCTCGATTGAGGGGTTCGCACCCATCGAGCGTTCTTCCGAGAAGCTGCTCTACACAGGCTAATCATCATTCCTCCCCAGCCCCCAGCACACAAACTAAGCTTAGTTCATTTATTCATGCTCTGCTCCTATTGATTCCTTCCTCCATCCACTTATCCTCTCAACAAATAATTTATTGACTGTTTTCCAAGAAGAATCCTTTTTCATGTTTATCTGCGGTGTGGGAGACTGGCACCAAGCGCTAGGCCCTGACTAGATTCTTCCCAGCACGCTTACACCTGTCGGCAAATGAGGCTGGAAACCCACACACATGTTGTTCCTGAGGGGGCAACATAATACACTGTCTCCAGGCACCACCTTTCCACATCAAACACTCGGTGAAGAAAGAGGCCAGCTGGTGTGTGGAACTCCCCCCAGGATCCCACTGTGCCAAAGCTGCTTGAAACAAAAGCTCCCGATGGCGCTCCTGGCGAGGTTTAGATCAGCAGGAGATTTTCCGGGACTCCCTCTTAGTATCTTCACAGGAGAACGGCCTCCCTCCTTTGTGTATGATCTTTCTCTTTCAGTGAAAAGGTGGATACACAAGGAGGTGATAATTGATGTTAAGTTTACGCAGTTTCGCTTCGCTGTCACGTCCCAACTTGAGCTGCAGACATTTCAAGTTTCTTCTGGTGAATCACGCCGTGCTGGGTGATGGATTGACAGTTGCTCTTTGAACAGATTCTCTGTGGAAGTCATGAACCCTTCACTCAGGCACTTTGGACTCTCCAGTCTAGCTCCTGTCTCTTGTACTTTGTGCGTTTTCTAACTGTCTTAATAAGACTCCTCCCCCCTTCCAGATCCTTCTGTGCAGTACTTGGCTAAACCCACAAGAGTAGCTTTCATCAAGACTTCTGTGTTTAGCAGAAAACCCAAGTGTAAGTTCATGATATACTCAGTGGGTTTTTTTTTTTTTTAGGATCAATACTGATTTAAATACTCATGATATATGCTTTAATGGTTTACTTTTAATTTTTAAACACCGAGAGGTAGTTTATTATAAAATATTTTTAGTGTACATTTCTGTGAATTTGGCTAACACACACATTCTCTTCTATCACCATAGGGGAACTCAGGGCCTGGGGAGACAGATCAGATGCTAAAGTGCTTGCTGCCCAAGCTTGCAGACCTGAGTTCAGTCCCCAGCACCTAGGTAAAAGCCATGCTGCTCAGCAGTATGCAATCCCAGAGCTGGGGAGGCAGAGATGGGAGGCTCTGGGGTTTGTCAGCCTGGCAGTCTAACCAAGTCAGTGAGCTCCAGACTATGGGAACTCTTTCTCAAAAGTAAGGTGGCAAAGGATTGAAGAAGACCTTTGACCTTGACCTCTGGCTTCCATGCAAACAGGTGTGTATCTCCCCTTCACGAACATGTATACATGTACACACACACACACACACACACACACACACACACACACACACACGAGTGCAGTTGCATCCCTCCCTAAATAGTCTCCTTTCCTCACTATTACTCAAAGCCTAACTGCTCTCTGTAACCCAGCTGCCAACAACTGTATGGTTTCTACCTCCATCGCTTTGCCTTTGTCAGAGCGTGGATTGCAGTGTGGATTTGGTGTGCTACATTTTGCATCTGGGTTTTTCACTCCATGGCAGAGTCATGGGTTTTCTTTTCTGTGGCTGACTTATACTTAATTACATATGTGTGCTACACACGTGTCCCCATCTCAGGCACATTGGGTTTGTACTTTTGGGGGTGCCTTGAATTAAACTGTTGCAAACACCCCATGCATGCAGAATTTGGTGTGGAGCACAGAGTTTTGGCTTCCTTGATAAACACATAGAAATGTGCTCTCTGAGTCGCATGGATTATATATTTAAACTGATAAGAAATTCTCAAATTCGCTCTTATACTAGTCATGTCATTTGTGATGCTGTCTGCAGTCCATGTAGCCGGACATTTGTGATACTGTCTGCAGTGTATGTAGCTGCATCATTTGTGATGCTGTCTGCAGTGCAGGCAGCTGTGCATTTCTGATGTTGTCTGCAGTGCTTGCAGCTGTGCATTTGTGATGCTGTCTGCAGTGCCTGAAGCTGTGCATTTGTGATGCTGTCTGCAGTGCCTGCAGCTGTGCATTTGTGATGCTGTCTATAGTACCTGCAGCTGTGCATTTGTGATGCTGTCTGTAGTGCCTGCAGCTGTGCATTTGTGATGCTGTCTATAATGCATGCAGCTGTGCATTTGTGATGCTGTCTGCAGTGCATGCAGCTGTGCATTTGTGATGCTGTCTATAATGCATGCAGCTGTGCATTTGTGATGCTGTCTATAGTGCATGCAGCTGTGCATTTGTGATGCTGTCTATAGTGCATGCAGCTGTGCATTTGTGATGCTGTCTGCAGTGCATGCAGCTGTGCATTTGTGATGCTGTCTATAATGCATGCAGCTGTGCATTTGTGATGCTGTCTATAGTGCATGTAGCTGCATCATTTATGATGCTATCTGCAGTGTATGTAGCTGTGTATTTTCTAATGCTGTCTGCAGTATAATCTAGCTTCAATTCTATAATCTGTGAATGCTTGGAACTCAGACCTTTATCTGCCCCCTCTCTCTCCTTCCTTCCTTTTTAACTTCATAACGAAGGCACATATTCCTTTGTTCATCTTTTCTATTATTCTATTATGTTCTTCTTTATTTAATGTCTTGTTTTCTTGTTAAAATTGTAGAATTTTATGTGATCAATAATGTACTTTTTTTTTTTTTTTTTTTTTTTTTTTTGGCTTTTCGAGACAGGGTTTCTCTGTGTAGCTCTGGCTGTCCTGGAACTCACTCTGTAGACCAGGCTGGCCTCGAACTCAGAAATTCACCTGCCTCTGCCTCCCAAGTGCTGGAATTAAAGGCGTGTGCCACCACTGCCCGGCTAATAATGTACTTTTTAAGATTTATTTTATTTGTATTTATGTGTATGTCTGCATAAATATATTCCATGTGTCTTCAGGTGCCCTCAAAGGCCAGCTGGAGCCACAGGCAGTTATGAGCTACCTTATGTGGGTGTTGGGAACTAAACTCAGGTCTTCTGGAGGAGCAGTAAGATCACTTAACCACTGAGCCATCTGCCCAGCCCCGCATATGTTATTTCTTATTTCTTATGTACAGACTTAACATAAATTAATTTTAAATTGCAACAGATCACTTCTGAACTGCGAATTATGTTTTTAAATTAGTGTCTGTGATGGTTAGTTTTGTCTATTTGACACAAGCTGGAGTTATCTGGAAGGAGAGAACCTCAGTTGAAGAATTGTATCCATTATTTTGGCCTGTGGACATGTCGGTAGGATTTATTATTATTATTATTAATTGATATAGACTGGCACAGCCCACTGTGAGTGGCATCGTCTGTGATGGCTATTTTTGGTTGTCGACTACATCTGGAATTAATCAGATAAAAAAAATTGAGGGCATACTAGTGAAGGGTTTTTACTTAATTCTGACATAGGAATTCTGACTTTCTGAGGTGGAAAGATGTACCTTTAACCTGGGCCACACCTTCTGCTGGAAGCCTTTGTAAGGACATGGAAGGAGTAAGCCTTGGAGCTTTGTCTGCTTGCCCTTGCCTTGCTAGCAAGTCCGTTCCTTCATTGACACTATAGCCTATTTCGTCGGGATTCCAGCGTCTACTGAAGACCAGCTGAGATCAAGCCTTAGTCTCACGGACTGAGCAGAAACTGGGTTCTTGAACTTTTTGTTTATAGCCAGCCATTGTTGGATTATCTGGACTATAGCCTTAATATACCCCCCTTCTCTCCATATATAGAGATTCGTTTCATAAGTTCTATTACTCTAGAGAACCTTGACTAATACATCATCCTAGGAAGGTGAGCCAAAACTGTACAAAAAGAAAACTAGTCAAGGCAAGGGGAGCAAGCTAGTAAGTAGTGTTCTTCCATGGTCTCTGTTTTAGTTCCTGCCTCTGTTCCTTCTTGAGTTCCTGCCCTAACTACCCACAATGCTGGACTGTAACCTTTAAGCCAAGAAAACCCTTTCCTCACCAAGTTGATTTCCTTATAGTGTTTATCACAGCAGTGGAAGCAGACGAAGACAATGTTTGTGTAGTGAGTTATGTATCAATTCTTGATTTGGACAGAATGTTCTATCCTTTTATGTAGTATTGATTTTTGTTTGCTAGCATTTTTTAAAGTTTTGCATCTGTGCTCATGAGGGCTGTTGTTCTACACATTTCCTTTCTTATAAATGTTTTGCCTTGGCCTCAGAGTTCTGTCCAGTAGAAAAATAAGTTGTGATCTCTCCCTCCTTCTCCCTCATCCTTCTTTATCACTTTGGCCACTCTTTTTCACGAGACTGAGGTTATTTCTTCCTTAAAAGTCTGTAACCTTGGTCAAGGTATTCATTTAGCTGTTTGGGCATGGAATTTTTCATGGTAATTCCTTTAACTAAAAGTTTAGTATACATATTGTCATAGCATCAACTTGACAGAAACTCAAAGTAGTTTCTCAATTGCTTCCATCACATTGTCTAGTAGACATCTTTGAAGACATTTCCATAATAGCTAATTGATGTAGAGAGCCCAGACCACTGTAGGCAGTGCCAACCCTAGTTAGGTGGGCCTGGGATATATAAGAAAGATTGTAGAGCAAGCCAGGGGTAGAAACTAGTAAACAGCATTTCTCTGTGGTTGCAATTTCAAGTCTTGAGTTTCTCTTTTGCCTCTGTCAATGACAGGTAGTAACTTCTAAGTCAAGTAAACCATTTCCTCCCCAAGTTGCTTTTGGTCAGAATGTTTTGTTACATCAGAGAAGCACAATAATTACTCAATTTCCTTCATAGTTACTTGTTGAGGCATCTTGGACAGCTTGTCTTTAAGTTTTTAGTCTCAGCTACATTGTTTAATTTATTGACCTGTGAGTATAGTAGCTTACACTGTGTTTCTAGATTCACTTGTGGAAGTACTAACTCCAGTAACTGGTTTGTAGGTGATTTGAGAATAGGGTCCTTGGCTACACAGCTGATTAAACATGAGCCAGACCTGGAATAAAGTAAGTCCTAACCCAATATGACTGGCCCTTACAACAAAGGGCACACATCCACACAGAGAGACTGTGGTGGAAGGTTAGTGTTCAGCTGTCATCAGCTAAGGAACTACCAAGGTTCAGGAGGGAGACCTGGGTTAGCCTTCATCATTCAACCTTTGATTCCAGAAGCACAGGGCAATGGATGTTTTTTAAAATGCACTGGGCTTTGTTTAAGTTGGAGACATGGGGTCTATTTTTTCCCTACTTTCTTTCTTGAACAGTTTAAGCTCCTGAAATACTATGATCATATATCAAAATAAGAGCCTGGCAACTCTGTCACCTAGTATACAGCTCTGTTTCTTATAAGAACCTTCTCTGTCTACCCTTCCTCATCTTTCCTTTCTCCTTCTCTTCTCTCCCTCCGTTCGTTCTTCTCTTTGTCCTTTCCCTTTCTCTCAGTCTCTCCTCTCCCTCTCCCTCTCCCTCTCCCTCTCCCTCTCCCTCTCCCTCTCCCTCTCCCTCTCCCTCTCCCTCTCCCTCTCCTTCTCCCTCTCCCTCTCCCTCTCTCTCCCCCCTCTCTGTTTTTCTCCCCATATTACCCTACCTTCTTTTCTACTGTCTGTCTTGATTTCCTTTTTAATAGTTCAAAGAACAGAACCAACAACTACATAGAAGAATCTGTAAAGATTTCTTGGATAAATAATAAATAAAGCCACAGAAGAGAGGAGAACTCTCTAGAGTTTGTGAGCTAGCCATCCAAAGATGAGCAGATAGCCTTGGGGACAAGGATAGTTGACATTGTTCTACTTTCATTCAGTATCGGTTAAGAGATCATTGTTGTTGCAGTTAGCGGACTTTTTCTTATATAAAAATCCTCTGCATATGAATGTTTTGCTGAATGTACATCTATGTACTATGTGCATGTTTGATGCCGCAGAGTCCAGAAGAGAACATCAGATTCCCTGGACCTGGAGTTAAGGAGGATTGCAAACTACCACGTGGGTGATGGGAATTGAACCCTTGTCTTTTGCAAGAGCAGCAAATGCTCTTAACTTCTGAGCCACCTCTCCAGTCCCAGGTGCTTTTATTTGATTCATATTATAACAGGGCTCCAGACCTTAGCACAACTCCGTGGTGGAAGTATCGTTCAGGCCATAAAGCTTAGCACACAGACAGCACCACCTGCCAAAATGAGCACGAAGACCTACTCCACCAAAGTTCATAGTTCTGGGAAAGTCTCTAAATGTACTAACCTTGCTTCCTGACTTCTGTAGTTCTGCTTCTGGCTAACAATTCTTGTTAACTGAAATATGTCAACTGAGACATAGTTTTGGGCTTAAAGTTCACCCTGAGAAATGTTTGGTGCTACACTGGAATCGCAAACACCCAGGATAGTCTCTTGCCGGCTAACAGACTTTCTACTGGCTTAAATCAGAGCAGTTTTCTCTGGTGACTACCCCACAACAATATAAATACAGACTCTCACAGGATGTACAATAGCCATTTCATAGCTGACAGATGAATGGGCTCCAAGGAAAAAATAAAAATGTTAATTCAATATTCTGCTGTTATTTCTTGTTCTTAAGCTTAAAGCGCCCTTCTCTCAAGTGACCAACGCCATATCCAGGACTGTGGCTCCCACAGTTGGGCCAGGGCTTGCACATTCTAGACATGGGTAACACGCTTGCTGACAGACAATGACCGAAGTTCTCAGAGGCTGAGAAGACAGAGCACTCTCCAAGCAACTTCATTTAGGTCAAAATCTTATCCCACTTTTTGAGTTCCACACAGAAAACCATCTCTTCATTTCATGTGGGGTCAAGCATCCTACAATTTCACCCTCCCATCTGAAGCTTCAGGAACTGTAACACTGGGCCTAGCAGGGCTTCAGTGGGGGCTGGTTTCCTAAGAAGGGATTTTATTTTATTTTTATGTTTTATTTATATTTTTCTGCACCACACTGTGATGTCTCCGGGATGCTTTGTTTCTCAAAGGCAGGATTAGACCATAGACAGCAAAGGCTGCAATTCTATGCTTTAAAACATTTAGTCAAGATTAATGTCAACTCTTTAGTTACCTGGCATCTCTACAGACGCCACCACTGTGAAGCTCTCAAAGAACACGAAGCCCCACAGTGGCATAAATAAGTCAATTTTTAAAGCTATTATCTGCTTTAGGTCAATCAAGATGCATGGAAGGCAACATTATAATAAACACAACGAAGGGGTCCTTTGTGTTTGTTTGTTTTGACACTAAGATCTCAAGTCAGATAGAACTAATCTGGTTTAGAAGGCATCAAAGCTGAATTCTGCTGCTTTCTTGGCTCTCACCCAGTTAGCTATTGACAATGAAAAGAAAGTGCCTCCCCTCCACACCCCCTGTCTGTCTGTCTTCACCCCATTCCCCAATCCTGCATATGCATCCATGGTGCCTGGAGATCTGCCCACAGCCACATTATGCACGTTTACTTTTAGGGATAATTCTTATACTTAGCATTCTATAACTTATAATCTGACTCTTGCATAAATATCTTCTAAAAATATGTGCTGGTGGCTTCCCTCTCAGAAACAACCTTACCAAACGGCTCGTTTTCCCTAAGATGTGGTAGACTGCCGAAGACAGTTGTTTCTCTGAGTGCAAAATGATTGCCCTTTCAACAGTAAAGACTAAAGATGGTTTTCTGGTTGGTTTTTAGTTTCTCCCTGTGTATTCTTGGCTGCCCTCAAACATATAGATAGAATAGGCTATTTTTGACTTTAGAAGCCCTCATGTCTCTGCCTCCTGAGTGCTGGGATTACAGGTGTGCATATATGTGCACTGCCATGACCACCTAGGTAAATCTTGGCTTAATTTGGTTTCTCTTCTCTTCTTCTCTTCTCTTCTCTTCTCTTCTCTTCTCTTCTCTTCTCTTCTCTTCTCTTCTCTTCTCTTCTCCTCTCCTCTCCTCTCCTCTCCTCTCCTCTCCTCTCCTCTCCTCTCCTCTCCTCTCCTCTCCTCTCTCCTCTTTTCTCTTCTTTCTCCTCTTCCTCCTCCTTCTTCCTCTCTGTCTTTCTGTCTGTCTGTCTCTCTCTTTATCTCTCCCTGCCCCCCTCCCCCCCCCACTATGTAGCCCTGGCTAGCTTGGAACTTGCTATGTAAACCAGGTTGGCCTTGAACTTAAAAGCAATCTCCCTGCCTCTGGCTCCCAAATACTGGGATTAGAGGTGTATACCACCACACCTCAAGAGGATGCTCTTATATTGAAAAATTACCTGTGTGAAAGGATTAAAGTATATCACAAACCATGTGGATATTTAATTTCTATGAGGTATTTAGGTTACTAAACTAAATGGATTTTAGACTATGTACACATGAAAAAGAGTTTCTCAGTTATATGCCTCCTTCCAACCAGTTTGGTTAGTATGAGGGGTCACTCTTCCTGGAAGAGATCTGAATATGCATCTACTCACCTCAGATAAGGAACCCACACCAAACCAAAATAAGGATACCACCAAAGTCCAACTTAGTAAACCAATGAGTTTTATTGTGGTTGCTTACAGAAGAGTGGGTAATGGAAGTACTTACAGAAACAGATATTACTCAAAGATAGCTGCATCATCAAAAGCCCACCCCAGCATGGGTGATGGCTTATGAGAACTGGACCCCTGAAGCCGACAGTAAGATTTTAGGCAGATTGGATGGATATTGTCTCTTTTAAACAGTTTGGCTCTTCTGAGCCTTTTCCACGCAGCACAACTAATTTAAGATTGTCTCTTAGCAGTCCTTATTGCTTTTATCAGCTTAAAGAGGAAGGTGCCCAGTGCATCTGCTTAGTTTCAAGGATTTCCTGAATGCTAGTGAGTTGCTTATTTCCTGAGTTTTAAGGAGCTTCCATTTTGAATATCCAAAGTCTCAGTGGGTTGCCTGAATATGAAATGCTTTACCTCTCTTTAAAAAAACTGAGTCATTACCAGCTATCTTGAAGGATGGGAATGATCAATTCAGAGGAAATTGTGTGGTAGTTTGGAAGACAGAACCTAGTCTCTGCAGACCAGAATAATAAAGTTTAATACAGAATTGAGTTATTTTAATCCTGTTGGAGTTATACAAAAGTAATATCAAGATAGCAGCTACCATAGGTCAGAGGTTGACTGTGAACGCTTCAGAACTATGGTTCTCAACTGGGGGTGATTTTTTTCCCTACATGGAACTTTCTGGAATGTTTGTAAATTTTGATGTCATCGATGGTACAGATTTCTGCCAGTTTCAAGTGGGAAGATTCCTTATATTTAAGTCTATTGTTCTAGGTGATGTTGGTGACATCAGAGGTAGATAAAGCCAGGGGTACTGGTCAAGATTTTGAGCAGTTATAATCAGTAGCTCCTGAGGAGAGCAGGGATGTCCCAGAAAACCACTTGGAGAAAGCTCTGTGGAAAGAAAGATAAATGTGATCTTCTGAACAGGAATGGGAGAAGCAGGATATGCGGGTTTAGGACTGGCTAGCTGTGTTTATATGTGACACCCTGCTTGGAGTCACATTTACTATGACTGGTGCAGACTGTGGCATAGGCTGTCTAAAGGCTGTAGTTGGTCTTTGGTGGGCCAAATTGTGAACTTCCTAAGGGGCATCTTATGGGCAAGAAAGCATCATGTATGGAATTTAAAGCTAATGGAGACAGGAGTGCTATGGAGGATGGGGTTGCTGTGGAGGAAACAGGCTGCTGGGAGAATGTTCTTGGGAGCTATCTCACTTTCATTTTTCTCTGCTTCATGTCTACCACAGACTCCCAGTGATGCCGCCATGACACTCTGTTGCATGTGCCTATTGATGCCACCATGACTCTCTGCTACAGACTGTCACTGACACCACTATGATTGGTGCAGGTGCATGAGACCCAGCCACTGTAGACTAAATGCTCTGAAACCATCAGCTAAAATATATCTCTCCTCCTTTAAGTTATTTTTCTCTGGTTTTTGATCAGAAAATCTCAACTGATACATCCAGGAAATATCTGGGTGTGTCTGTGAAGTATTTCTAGAGGCAACTGGAATGCATGAAGGCCCACCCTGAAAGTGGGCAGCACCCTGTACATTAGGCAGCCTTGCCTCAGGATATCAGACTCCAAGCATTTCAGCCCCCTCCCCCCCAATAGACTTAATTGTCATACTCCAGAACTTTTCAGGCCTCTAGCCTTGAATTGTTTGTTTCTTCTATTGATTCTGTTCCTCTGGAGACCCTAGTACAAGATGAGTATGGTAAGAATAACGAGATAATAGAGAGCAATTGTTTCACTGGTGAGCTTTGAAGTCACATAGTCCCTTGATTTTCATTTTTGGTATTTAATAATCCATGGAGCTTAGAAGAAAAAACAGTGTGAAGTGGAAATTCTGGGTTCTTTGGAAACTCAATTGTGTCACGTGATGTTTTTCTGGAAGCTGTCTTGAGAGAGAATGTTTTGCTGAAGCAGACATGTGAGAGGGCATATGATGCTTTGCTGTAGTAGACGCTTGAGAGGGTGCGTGATGTTTAGAAAGTATATAAACATAACCCCACAGACAGTGAGAAGATGCTCTTGTACAGCTACACCTTGCAATGTTTCGCTGGTCTTCACCAGCTGTGCAATGCTTAGCTGGTCTTTGCTAGTTATACATTGCTTTGCTGATCTTCGATGGTCTCCCCTTCATAGAGAGAAAGGCACCAAAGAACTTCTCTTGGTATTCAGGCTAATTCTATTCTCTGACTCCATGCCGATTCAGTGGAGCATTGTGGTTTCTGCCAGATGGAGCCACTGCTACTGACTCATGGTTTGTGTTTCATGTTTGCTATTGGACTAGACTGCCACTACTGGCTCATGTTTGGTGTTTTGTTAGTGGACTGGACAGCTGATTATCCTGACAGTGAAGACCCCCAAAGAACTACTTCTAATCAGGTTTACAACTCCATTGTCCTATTAACCATCTTTCTCTCTTACCTTTGGTCAGAGGGCAAGAAGAGAGATTGAAGCATTTAAGAACCTTAAACAAAATAGGCTTTGAAAAATCTAAGCTTACACAGTGCTTGAAATGACATAGAAAGCGCCCAGCAGATATCTGGTACCAAGTCAATGCTTAACAAATCTATATTTCGGTCTCCAAATCTTTCCTTTGCCCTTCAATAATTACAATGAAAACCAATTAAATTCTAGTGGAAGGGAAAGTAGACTGTTTTTGTTTAATTTAAGGCCAAAGAAGAAGTCTCAGCTGGTCTTCAGCAGACATCAGAATCCCGAAGAAGTAGGTGCTAATGCCGGTGAAGGAACGGACTTGCCAGCAAGAGCGAGAGCAAGCAGACAAAGAACAAAAGCTTCCTTCTTCCATGTCCTTTATAAAGGCTGCCACTAGAAGGTGTGGCCCAGATTTAGGGTGGGTCTTCCTACCTCAGATGATCCAATTAAGAAAAAAACCTTCATGGTTGTGTTCAGCTGCCTGAGCTTTAGTCAATTCCATATGTGGTCAAGTCGACAACCAAGAGTAGCCATCATACCACATAACGTAAAGTCTGTTTACCTCTAAAACCTGCCATATTAGAAAACTGTTCCTCATTAATCTATGGTAAAATTTGGCCTTTCATCTCAAACAAGAGATTCAAGAGAAATGCAGTCTTCTGCTGAACAGCTTGGAAACTAGCTTATCCTAGGTGTCTGGACAACCGCACCTTCTCCCAGCTTTCCCCAGGACAGCAGCCCCTCCCTGCTCTGTTCTCTGGTGATTCTACTGACCTGAACTCATTTCATACAGTCTCTAGTTAGCACCTAGGCTCTCATTAGAATCCTGGTTATATCTCTCCCTTCCCTCCTCTTTTTCATCCCTTTGAGATAGAGCTATGTTGTCCTGGCTGGACTTAAACTCACTATTTAGACAAGGATGAGACCACATTCCCAGAGATCCACCTGCCTCTACCTCTGAAGTGCTGAGATTTAAGGCCTGAGCCATCCTGCTGGGTTTCTCTAGCCTTCTTTTTAGCATTCTGTACTCCCACTAATTTTCTCCCTTGCAAACAGTTTTTTTTTACACTGTCTCCTGTGTTTGTGTGTGTGTGTGTGTTCTTGTTTCTGTGTAACTTCTCACTTTCAGACTGCACATTAGTAAATAGCATCCATTAAATACTTTGCAGAGTTTACCTGTTTAAGGAAATGCCTCTTTGCTGGGTCCTGGTGTCTTTGTGAGCTAGATTCTGCATGTGAGCATGAATCTGGATGTTCTTAGTTGTTTGTCTAGCATATAATTTCTTTCTAATATTGAGTGGTAAGGGAAAAGGTTTATTTTCTGGTGCTAAAGGAAGAGGGAAGCCAGGTGTGGTGGTGCACACCTTTGAACCTGGTACTTGGTGGCAGAGGCAGGAGGCTATCCATGAGTTCAAGGCCAGCCTTGTCTATATGGTGAGTTCCACAAGAGCCAGAGGTATTTAGAGACACCCTATCTCAATAATAATAATAATAATAATAATAATAATAATAATAATAATATCCTAAGAGCCTGGGTTGCTCTCAAAACTGGGACTTTACATTTGGGGATATCCAGGAACATGGAGATAGTTTTAGCTATTGGTGAGGGCCTCGGGTGGACAATACTACACAGTAGTAAATATAAATAGAGGTGGAGAAGGGGGTGGCAAGGAGACAGAGAGAGAGAGAGAGAGAGAGAGAGAGACAGAGAGAGACAGAGACAGACAGAGACAGAGACAGAGACAGAGGGGGATGAGAGATCACATCATGAAAGAAAATCAAGAGAGCAGGATAAAAGGAGAAAGCAGGTTGGTTCTTGTAGAACTATTCAGCTTCCTGGGGAATGAATGAATCCACTCCTGTAAGACCTAATCCACTGGGCAAGATTAGCATTAATACTTTCACAGAAGGACTTAGCCATCTCCCACCAGGGCCCATCTCTTAAAGGTCCCACCACCTCTCAGCACTATTGTAATGGGAGGCAAGCCTCCCCCAAGTGAATGTTTGAAGAACAAACCATATCTGACTCACAGCAAGCTTCCCATCCTGTATTTGGCCCTAGCTGCCTCCCGCAATCAAAGACTGAGTTTCACTTAGTTCTCAGATGTGTCTCTTCTTGTCTTGTGTAGTTATTAATGCCTGA
This sequence comes from Uromys caudimaculatus, assembly GCA_028551405.1. Taxonomy (NCBI): domain Eukaryota; kingdom Metazoa; phylum Chordata; class Mammalia; order Rodentia; family Muridae; genus Uromys; species Uromys caudimaculatus. Next base: position 23,267,006 of record CM052704.1, on the reverse strand, counting down.
AGTGTTTCCTCACTCAGCTGACTGTGTAACTTTTCCCTCAGCCTCTGTATGAGAATTTCCTCATGGTGCCCTTTTGGAGTTCCCAGATCTTGACTGCTCTGTGACTCAGCCCATGAGACACTCATTTCTGTTCAGCCTTGGAGTTCAGGAAACCTTCACTTGTTCTGTGACTGAAGATGGGCTATTAACTATGGCCAAAGCTGGCTTGTGTTTTATTATGTTAATATAGAAATACTAATAATAATTTCAAATAACCCCGATAATTACTGAAACTGGAGACAGGTAGAAGGTTCGTCTCCACACGTCTCTTGCATGAGGCAAGATATATTTTCTTTTCCTCAGCTGATTCTCAAAATTGTCTTGCAGGTTGCCTCAATGTTTGTTTAGTCTCAACACATATTTTTATCCTGGCTTGTAGCCTCTCTTCTGAACTACGAATGCTATGGAGAATAAACTCATGCTCTTAGGTCATTTTCCATGGAAACCAGGAACATTGATTTCTTACATTTCTTCAGAGAGAGAGAGAGAGAGAGAGAGAGAAGAGCACACTGATGAGAACAAGTTGTTAGTTGACTTTTTGTTGACGACGTTAACCGTACAATTATCCTAGAACAGCATAGTGAAACAGAAAAGAATTAATCTGAGATTAATGAAAGTTGAGAAAACATTGGCTGATTGTACCAGTACTTTCATCATCGAATAGCCTACATTTATTCAGTTTTTAAACGTAATGTTTAAAGCTCTATTTGTTTATTCACATGCATGTATGTGGTTTGCACATGGAGGTCACAGGAGAAATTGGGAGAGTCGTTCTTTCCTTCTGCCATGTGGGTTTGAGAAAATTGAGCCCACTTCATCACGAGGGTAGCAGCAGCTGCTGTCGGCCCTATTCAGTTCTTCAGTGTGTGAGTTTGTGTGAGAGTGCTAACTAAGGCAGCTGTACTGCAGGACATTTGCTGACATGTTGAGTATCCTCACAAGACAGGAATTATTTCCGCTATTATTTTTTAATTGCTGTTTTAGTTGTTAATTAAAGGGAGAGGCATCTAGGTAGCCCTTCCCTTTATGTCAACAACCTCAAGAGCCACCAGTAAGCTCAACCCCTGCAGCTCCAGGAAAAGGAGCAAGAATCCAGGCAGCTGCTCTACCCTGACGGTCTTTGAACTGTAGCTGGCAGTCCTTCATGGTTTTCAGACCTGGCCCAGTGCCTGGACCATTGTGAAAACACATTAGATTTGAAGAGAGTGAATGAACGAGCACTTAGTGGATAAGAAAGTCTAAACAACTAGAGACTCAACGTTTGAGGAAAGGGCAGATAGAAACGACACCTAAGGAGCCCACTCTGGGGGAGTTAAGGGATCATTGAATGAACGTGTGTTACTGAATACCTCTGACCCATGGCAAACATTTCTTTTGGGTGGGGCTCAGAGGCATCACAAAACCTCTGGTCCAAGGATGAGAGTTTACGGATGGTAGACCAGCATGACCAAAACCTATCAATCATGGCTTCTCCTCCTAGAGCAAGCCAGGGAAGCAAGCCAGTAAGCGACATTTCTCCAGGGCATCTGCTGCAGTTCCTGCTTCCAGGTTCCTGCTAAAGCTCCTGACCAGGCTTCTCTTGATGACAGACTACAATCTATAAGTCAAATCAATCCTCAAGTTGCTTTTGGTCCTGGTGTTTATCAGAGCAACATGAAGCAAACTAGGACATTCTATATAACCCAAAGATAGTTAATTCCATTAACAAATAAAACAATAAAAGAATATGAACAATACTAGAAAGCTTAAAATGAAAATAATAAAATAGCTGCCTTTCTTCCATTCTATCAATTTTTATTTCTACCCAATAAAAGTAATTAATACTAAAATTATGCGACTGTTCTCGAAAACAAATGCCTTTTATGGGATTTATCCATCTCTCTGCCAGAAATGTGTGTGTTTAATTGTTTGAATGTTTAGTTTTTCCTAAAATGTTAACGGCTTCATTATAGTTTCATTTGTGTTCGTTAGTTCTCCTAGTATTAATTCTTACCCTATGTTAATGAATTCATGTTTATATAGCATGCGTATGGCATGGCAGTCTGTCCGAGCTACCCATGAGAACCTCTTTCTGAAGGTGATTTATGCACAATTCTGACATTTGAATTCTACACAATTACTTTGTCCTTGTCTGTGTTTTAGTCTTGGCAAGGGCCAGCTTCCTCAAATTTAATGTACATGACAGTCAAAGAGATTGCTTCAAAATACCATGATTAGACATTAACATGTTTATAAAGTGAGATGATGCACAGTGCCTTGTGGTGATTCCTCAAGTCCAGTCTACTAGAGCAAGCATTCCGGGGCATAGCTGATGACGTTAATGAAAACCAAGATAGAGCTTTCCACTCAAGGGAGCATCGTCTTCTTCAGGGGGGCAGGAGAAGCCCTAACTCTGAAGGAAGGGGTGCAGGGAAGAAACATGTTGACAGCTAGCTGCACAAATGGTTAGCATCTCCTTTTACTTTGAACCCGCATATTTTCTCAACAGTTTTCCACGTGGTTTTGTTTTTAACAGATGCCTAGCAGTTAAAGAGTGCTCCTGGTTTGTTCATGTTGGTGGAAATGGATGTGCTTAATTCTAATCTGCTTTAGTTACTTGGCCATGGCTTGGCTTCCTGGAAGTTGACAGCATAGACTGGATAACACTGGGGAGGGTTATTGATGGGGAGCCTGCAGCCACTGCCAGTCACTCTGCTGCAGGTGAGGGTTGGTGTGCTTATTGAGATGGATGAATACCATGATGAACACTGGCAGGAGACCCACACCACATGAGCACAAAGCTAACCTTATGGATATGTAGGTTAACTGCTCGGTTCTTACCCATTCAGCCACATTATGACTGATGGGTTGAAGTTCCGTCTCTCCTGGAGCTTTCACTGAATTGCTGTATTTTTGTATGTCCACATCTTAGCTCTTAGCATGTTAATCCTTGTTGCTTCTTAAAACATGACTTTGATAACAAGCAGCATATAGTTATTCAGATTCACACATGGTTTTTATATTTATAGAATCTGTATGCTTAGGCATTAGATACAATAGTTACAATGAAAGTCAGATATCTTAGGATACTTCTATAATGTTTAGTGTAACTACAGACATTACATACTATGTCGAACTTAAAAATATCATCTTAATGAATAAGAAATATTAGTAAGGTATTTTCTTTTCACTTCTAGTAGCTCTTCCACATGCTGTGATATTAGCTGGTCAGTCATAATGAAAAGAGCATTTAATTAATTAATCTGAGTAGCACATAAGAGCTGAGGGGTAATGGTGACACGTGTTAATATGAAATAAAAAATGAAATAACAGAATCTTCATTTAATATTTTATAAATGCAAGTTAATTTTTTTTTTTACACACAATAAATGTTGTCTTTACTAGTCACTTTAAAATACAAAGTGAAAACATCTGGCTGCACCTTGTGTGCAACCCCGGCACTGGGGGCAGACATCAGGTCCCCCTAGCCAAAATGTTGAGCTCCAGATTCAGGAAAAGATCCAGCTCAAAAAAATGTGGAGGACAATAAAGGAAGACATTCAACTTTGGCCTTTGGTCTACACGGGTGTGCCCCCCCATGCACACTCACACACATGCACATATGAGAGAGCATACACACATACATAACTGTTATAAGCTCTTAATGCTGTCACTGCAGCCTAAGTCTGTATAAATTATTTTTATACTGTAGTTTTATACTAATATTTTTATGGCTGACTATAAATGGCTCATTTATTAAGGTAGCTGCTCTCCTGATCTTGGTATTCAGAGCCCAAGTCAGAGCTGGGTACAGTAGCTTGTACCTTTAGTACTGTCTTTCTAGTACTGTACTTTAGAGCTCTGTGAGTTTAAGGCTAGCCTGGTCTACATTGTGAGTTCCAGGCCAGCCACAGTTAGATAGTCCAGCCTTATCTCAAAGGAAAAAGGTGACTAATTTTTAATTTAATGACAAATCATTCTTTCATAGTGTAAGCTGATGTACAAACATGGTTGCTGGTGTGGAGTGCCTGTTAAAGGAGTTCTGCCTGACACACACAGAGCTACAAGCAAGTTTATCCACTCTATGGCCTTTGATTTAAGTGTTTGTTGTAACCATTCTCTTACCTCACTCTGAAGTTACACTTGTTCTGTGTTCTGAGATTACACTACATTTTCTCATATTCTCACAACTTTACTTTAGAAATGGGGTACCGTCTAAAGAATTTTGTATCTATAAATGTGCTAAAAAGTTAGTCTTCATAAAAGCATAATTTTTTTCATTCTGAAAATATCAAAGGTATACCAAGAAAAGATTTCTAGCACTTCCTTAAGAAAACCAGGGCAAGGCTTACATTTAGCAAAAATCAGAACATTTTATAATGTTCCCACTGTGTGGAACGTAAAACAAATGAGCAACTCTCAGGTGAGCAGAACCATCTCTTTAGCTGATATTAAATCTAAGATAAAAAGAACCACAAGGAAGAATTTCGTGTTCTTCTGAAAGTGTGGTTTTACATTTGGAGCTGTAAAAATACCATAAAACTGAAGTGTCCTTTTCTTTTGAGACAGGACTATAACAACGTGTAGAAGGTGTTGCTCTGCAGAGTTGGATGTGTATCACACCAGGGAATGACAGCTTTCTCACTGGCGATGGGTGGGACAGCTGGGAGTTTCTGCAGGTTTCTTGTTCTACCATAATCTTCTTGGTTCATCTTCAAAGAAGTTGCCAAGTAGAGTTCAAAATTCAAATCATGACATTCTTGCTCCAACCCAGACAGAGGATGGAATCTCTGTGGTGAATCCAGGTAGGAACTAATCAGAGTGGGTGAAGGTAGACGACAGATGCAACAATTGCCACTGTCTACCGGAAGAATGCAAATGTGCCTTCCATTGGCTCTATGTGACAAATTGCAGATGGTGTTCAATTGTTGGTCCAATGGTTTCCTTTAAGAGTTACAGCTTTGATAAAGTCGGGCTTCCCTACCTCTGAGTCAAGCACCTACCAATTTCTGTACCAGATTCAATGTCTGAAACTACAGATAACTCACAAATCAAATTGGCTTCATTGGGAAGACAATTTCCACCCTGTGTTGTGGTGCCCAGATACAAGCTGGTTAGGGTTAGTAGTGTCTTCAGCTCAAACAAGAATCTCATCCCATTTTAAAAATTAGAATAAGGACATGTGTATGTTTCTAAATAAATCAGTGTTCAGTGTGGGGGGAAGGGCTATAAATTGTCCTCAGACAAATCAAGTTCATTTTTTTTTTTTGAGGTGACATTAATTCTTCAAACATTGTCTCAACTCATCAGTGGGTGATGTTCAGAAGGCAGTGTGGCACCTGTGCTGGTCTCAGTGTGTCATGTCCGTTTCATCTTGCTGACATACATAACACCTCTAACATAAGTTTGGAAAATGTTCATTATGGTAAGTGTGGTTGCACAGACAGAAAGCATTCTAATGCCCTAGGTCCCTTTAAGGGGTCACTTCCTAAGGACATTTAATCCCCTATTGTTCTGGCAAATCAAGTCATGTGACAATATAGATGAGAAGTGTTGAGAAAGGCCAACCTGACTTACTGGTTTTAGTTTATTCCTTAAACTATACTCTAGGCATTATTTTTTACATTTTTTTGTCATGTTCTTTCTCTTCTTTTTAAAAACAAATTAGCCATGTGTTTAATAATGTCTCAGTGTAATTGATGTAAATATGGTGTGTGGAAGCATTCAAATGGAAGGTGAGAAACACCAACCAAATTAAAATGTGGTAAAAAACCAATGATAAGACTCCATAGTGGTTCTACTGCACCCCTTCCCCCCCCTCACCCCAAAAGCTGAACTGTGTTTAGATTATTAAAACAATTTAAGTCCCCATTTCAGAAAACCCATTTTCAAGTTTAAGATCAACTACTTTTTTTTTTTTCTTTCCTTATTTGAATCAAGATAGATGTGGCTTGAAGCATTAAGGAGTGGATTTCCTTCCTTCCTAAAGTGTAGACTATGAATATGTCCAACATACAAAAATCATTTGGAGTTCATAATGAATCTGTTATTGTAGCATCCAAAATTATTTCAAATCTTTTAAAGGGGGGAACAGTTGATGAAGATGATCTTCGCATCTTCACACCTTGGACAGTAGCCGTGCAGCCCTCTCTATGCATGGATAAGGGGAACAGGGAAAGGAACGTGAACCCCGAGCTTGCTGTGTTCAGCACTCAAAGCAGGTTTGTGAATGAGTCAGGTGTCCACTTTCATCCTCTCTCTAGCTACATATTTTCTGAACAGTCTGAACATGCCAGGTCTTGGTTTGGGTTCTGGAAATAAGTGGTAATCACAATACATGAGAAAGTTCTGTCATCTCATGGAGTCTACGGTCTTTGAGGAACTGACACGCCTAAAAAGGCTGGTTAGGTTTAGAGGAAAAGGGAGCTGTATGCCCACGTGTGCCTGTGTTTTCTGTACATGGGACACAGTCGATTTTATAGGAAGACTTCCCTGAGAATGACATTTGAGAGTATTTGATTGCTCAAGAGTACGGCATGCAGCGACCTGTTTTCACGGTAGCCTTCCTGAAATCTTGGGCAAGGAGCTGGATGCTCAGGATGCTGGGGAAGACTTCCGGGAGGCCATGGTAGGAGATGAAAGCAACAATGGCTTATTTCAGCTTAGAGACTTGGTTATTAAAGCTATGTAGTCAGTGACGGGGTGTGGAAGAGGTTGGTGGGAAGAGGGAAGTATTCCTAAGTCTATTTTGAAAACAGAATTGAGCCAAATATAAAACAATGAAAATGCATTATAGTTTATTTTGGGTAACCTGCTCTTACGACTATAACTGAAGAAGAATGAAAAATGAAGAATTAATATTTTGGGACAGAAGAAGAATGCTGGACTGTGCCTTACCAAGCAGGCATCCTGGCAGCTGCCGAGGCTTCAGCTAAGTGACCCTGAGGGATGTCCTTTCACAACTCAAGCTTTCTTGGCAAACGACATTGGCTAGAGAAGTGCCAAGCATACTCACTGGAAAGTTTTATTTGAACCCAAGATGAACCAGGTGTTTGGGTATTATCTCTGTCTAATTTTGCATCACAGTAGCCAAGGTCCCCCAGAGACTGGGTAGCAGAGAGGATGCTTGCTGACTCTTGGACCAGGAGTTCAATGAAGAGTGAAATTAGGTGGGTTTTAAGGGAATCTGGAGTTCTCCTTATAGGAAGTAGATCAGAGCAGGCAGCTGGATTGAGGTAGGGGGAATGGTTGTGGTCCTGTGTCTTGAAGATTCCTAGGAGAACACACTCCTGCCTTTTCCTTTACTAATCAAGAGAGAAAAAGCATGTTATCCTAAACATATACATTTCCTCATTTTGCCATACTAGCTCTTCATTTATTGGTGGGTTTGTGTGTTTGTTTACGCCTTTGGTTTTAACTCATTTGTATACGAATAGGCTTAAAAACAAATTTGAATGGCGTATTAGAATGTGAAAAGTACAAAATTGTATATTGTGTTACTTTAGTTCAGTTGTATTTCTCCTTTTTATTAAAATGAAGAAAATTACATGTAAAGTTACAAAATAAAAATAAGAATAAAAGGCTTAAGTGAACATATGCCCTTTGCCCTTGAATATCACTCTGATTTGGAGCTGTGAAAGACATAAAGCCAAGATGTAGAAGAGGCAAATATGTAGATCAAGCAGAGATTTGTATTTAGTGTTTGATTGCTTTAGTCTGTGTTTGATTGCTTTGGTCTGTGTTTGATGGACTGTACACATACTTCATGAAGAAAAGTGAGCTAACAATGTAAAGAAGGTAGGAATGGCAAACATGATCTTAACAGCACTGCCTTCCACACTTCTAAATGTCCATAGGGCTCTGTGGGAGGCCACTAGAGTCGAAATGTCCCCAGGGCTCCCAAGGGACTACTGGCATTGTCATCTGCCATCTTCTCCTTTCCTTCTGGTCTCTCAAATCTCCACTTAAAGTTTAAATTCTGGAAAATTCCTTAAACTTTTATTCACTAAACTACAAATTCCTCTTCCTATTTTGTAATCCATCTAAGTCAGTGGACGTCCTCTACTTCATATAAGAAAACAAAGAGAACTTGCACAAAACTTTAATAAAAACAAACAAAATGAGAATATATTTTTCTTTGGCCTACTGGAGTCTGCAATGAGCAATTGAGAACAAATAGTCCCTTCCTTCTGACTCAAGCATTTATGTTCTGGAACCAGCAGGAAGCAAGCTACCGAGTTCCTGTTGCTACACGATGGGAAAACTAAAAGAAGGCAGATAAAATCAGGGACAGGAGGATATGAGCAGAGTGGCAAGAAAGAAAATGACTTGCACAAGCCCACAAAAGAAATACCACTTAAAACCAACCAACAAAGGTGAACAAGCGGGGCTCTGGTTTCTGCCCGCTTAAACCAAAGGTGAAATGGCCCCCACCAACCATCTGCTGTCACCTCCAAGGCTCTGACTTTACTAATACAGTGATTTATAATAGTTCCTAGTTCTTTCTTTTCTTCATTCAGCAATTCCATATTCAAGAGAGTCAGGCTGTACTTTCGGAATCTAGGGCAAAATCCCAAAGAAGAATGCAATTGTTCTCATCTTAATCTACGATCATCAAAACTGTTCATCAGTGGAGCAACGAATCACTGTAAGGTGCAGGGGTTCTAAATCCAAAGTATAAATCCTAAAATGCTATTCCATATTGGCTGTGCTGTTTATAGTTACATCATTGTACTGGCTGGTTTTGTGTCAACTTGACACAAGCTGGAGTTATCACAGAGAAAGCAGTTTCAGTTGAGAAAATGCCTCCATGAGATCCAGGTGTAAAGCATTTTCTCAATTAGTGATCAAGGGGGGAGGGCCCCTTGTGAGTGGTACCATCTGTGGGCTGGTAGTCTTGGGCTCTATAAGAAAGCCTCTAAGATCAAGAATAGACAAATGGGACCTCATGAAATTGCAAAGTTTCTGTAAGGCAAAGGACACTGTCAATAGGACAAAACGGCAACCAACAGATTGGAAAAAGATCTTAACCAATCCTATGTCCGATAGAGGGCTAATATCCAATATTTACAAAGAACTCATGAAGTTAGGCTCCAGAAAACCAAATAACCCTATCAAA
>CM052704.1:23236288-23257370 GCA_028551405.1 Uromys caudimaculatus | reverse complement strand
GCCACCAGGGAGAAAGGAGAGGACTCTGGGCCTGAGGGGGCTAGTGGCCCCAGTAAAAGGGAATGTCAAGGTGGGAATATGGGAATGGGTGGGCGGGTAGGCGGGAGGAGGAATTCCCTCACAGAGGCGGGGAGGGGGAGGGGACACGGGGTTTCCAAAGAAAAGGGGAATCATCGGAAATGTAAATAAAGTATCAAAAGAAAAAAAAAAAAAAAAAAAAAAAAGAAAGCCAGCTGAGCAAGCCAGGAGAAGCAAAACAAGCCAGTAAGCAGCATTCCTCCATGGCTTCTGCATCAGCTCCTGCTTCCTGCCCTGCTTGAGTTCCAGTCCTGACTTACTTTGGTGATGAACAGCAGCATGGAAGTATAAGCTCAATAAACCCTTTCCTCCCCAATTTGCATCTTGGTCATGATGTTTGTGCAGGAATAGAAACCTTGGCTAAGATAATCATCATTGATACAACTACCTTTTGGTTTAGACAAGAGGCTTATTTTTCTATACAAAAAGGATGTTCTAAATTGCAGATTGTGTGAAGACAATTTCCACTCAGGGTCCCCAGGAAGTTCTAAATTAAGCAGAACTAACAGATGGTCTAATTAATATTTTCTCTGAAAAGACACTGAAGAAACAAACCTCACTAGGGTTTACTTATGCTCATCAAAGTTTGCTTGTGTCAAAAATAACATTGAGATTTTGGGGTTCGGGTTGTTTGTGAGAGTGAGTTTTGCAGGCAGATGTGCAGATGGTCGAGGGGGCCTAAGAGCTATTCATTTTTTTTTTCAAGCAGGTATTTGCCTACAGTTTTCTGAATCTCTGCTCACATTAAAAAAGTATCTCTCATAATTCATGAGGTTGCTAATTTAGATGATTGAAATCTACTTCTTGTTTCTTTTGCTGGCATCTCTAAATATTAGTTTCTTAAAGACAGCAATGGCACACACAGCCTCTTGGGCATAAGTGGTCTATGTGTGTTTGTTCTCCTTAGATTTTTTTTCTCATTCTTATTTTATCATGAGAAATGACTCCAAACAGCCCTGGGGGAATCCACATTGACTGCAATAGTTATCGTCCCATAATCCTTTATTCGCTCATTTGATAATGTCATGTTTCCTTCTGTCTTCATTCCAAGAATGCTGATGACTTTCAACCTCAGTCATTTCTAACCTATATACCTTTCTCTTGATAAGCAGTTGACAGATATGTACCCCTAGACTTGCCTTGCTTCTGCAGTGTCATAAAATTATTCCTGTAGTGTCTCACTTTTAATTTCCTGATGATAAATATTCTACCAATTGGGAGACCCTTGGGGTACATATTTTTTTCACTCTGAGTGGAGACCTTTTCTCAATGGATTTACTGTCAATGGTTCTGGAATTCAAGAAAACTCGAAGCCTTCCTCACTGCTCAGTTATCTCCTCTCCACAGTGTCTCATCCAGAATCCTGGTCCTTGACACTCCCATGAGCACCCTTGCATTCCCACACTTGTATAGTTTCAATCAATTGACATCTGGTCTTGTGGGATGCACTTCATTTGATTTCTCAAGTGCTTGGTGTAGCTCTCAGTGGGAACTGCCCTTCAAGTTTCTTATGTCTTGACTTGAAATAAATTACTCTATGCAAAAATTCTTTTAGCCAGCATCTGACTTGCTTTATGCTCCCCAGCATCACCTCTCTCCCCAGTCTTTGTGTGCTTTCTGCTCTTCTCTGTCACTCATTGTAGTCTAGATTTGAGTACCACCCCATCACATTAGAGCATGTCTGCTGAGACAAGAGCTCAACCCACTTCATTTTGCTCTGTCAGTGTTGCTGGTAGGAGACGGGATAAGTGTGGCCTGTGGAAGAGAAGAGAGAGAGAGAACAGAAGAAATCTTCCATTTGTTTCCTTATGTGTCTCTTCTTCTTAACAGGGTTACCTTCCTGAGTCCACCCAGTAGTGCTTCCTCATCTGGTGGCAGGTGTCTTAACCCCATCAGCATTTGAGTTCTAGTGGCCAGTATAGGCCAGCTTTCTCTCTGGGCCTCAGGCATCCTAGCCCCAGCCCCTGACTCGACCTTCTAAGTAGTCTAGTTCATTATAGCCTCTCCTTCAGATCAGAGGGGACATCACCAGCCAGGTGGGCCTCCATCTCAATGGACTGAACTGTAGTGTGGGGGAGGGGGGCACCTCAGAATTCTCTTCTGGCGTTTTCAGATCATTAGTGAGAGTGATTCATTCAACATTAGCCATTCTTCAGTTACATTCTCTCTGATTAAATAGTCGACATGATTTTTGCCTCTTAATTGGATCTGAGGAGACACACTAATTGGCCCTTCTGTTTCCAGTGGATTCTCCTTTTGCTCACTGAGTATGGAAGCTGGTGGTTGGAAGAGAGCTGACATCCCTCTTCCTGGCTGATGCTGTGTACATAGGATCTGACCACTCCACACTCCACTCCTGCGTTGGAAAAGCCCAGTTCCCAGTGCTCCAGACCCTATCTCAGGATCTGTCAAGATATCACTCTCCACACCCATTGTGTTGGTTTGAATGGGTTTGGTCCCCATAGACTCATGCTTTGAATGTGTGGCCCATGGGAAGTGATACTATTAGGAGGAGTGGCCTTGTTGGAGTAAGCATGTCCTTGTTGGAGGCAATATGCCACTGTCAGTGGGTCTTAAAGTCTCCTAGTATTCAAGTTCTACCCAGTATAGAATCAGAGTCTCTTCCTGGCTGTCTTTGGATCAAGATGTAGAACTCTCAGCTCCTCCAGCACCATGTTGGCCTGCATGCTGTCTTTCTTCCTGCCATGATAACAGTAGACTAAGCCAGCTCCAATGAAATGTTTGCCTTTATAAGACAACACCTTGGTCATGGTGTTTCTTCACAGCATCAAAACTATGTAGGAGAATCTCAGCTCCTAGAACCCTAGACCCTGTCTTAGTGTCTGACAAAATGCTGTGCTTCTAAGGCTTGTCTAGGAGCCTCATGAAGTATGTGAACTTCATTAGCCTGTAGAGGAAGAGGAGGAACAGCTCAACACGGGAATCTCATTCACTGGGGAAAACTGTCTGCAGCATGATGGCCTGCCCTAAACTCTCACGCTTCTTCCTTTCTTCGTGATGACGTCTAAATGAGGTAGGACTTTTGGAGGTGACTAGGTCATGAAAACAGTGAAGTAAGTGCTCTTGAAAAGACTCCTCAGAGAGACCTCAGAGGTGTCTTCAGCCCTGTTTCCTGTGTGTGTTTAGTGGCATGCTAGTATGTTAGGAAAAGAGTCCTGGCTGTGTGTCTAATGGCTCCTTGATCTTGGATGGTTATGAAGCTGTTAGGAGTTGTGCACGTTTGTTTGTACAGTTCCTTGCCCAGGGTATTTGGGTACAGTAGTCCAAATGGACTTGGATGAAATAGTGTTTGTTTGATATAGGGTCTCACTCTGGAGTCCAGGCTGTTGTGGAACTCACTATGGAGCTGAAGCCAGCCTTAAATTCATAACATTCCTTCTGCTTCTGTGTCCTGATTGTTGGGATTTCAGGTCTGAGTGATCCTGTATAGATTTGCTGTCTTTTAGACAACAGAAGAACATAAATCTATTTTTTGGGGTATCTGAATACCTCCACATGGTATCTCTGATACCAGGGTCATGCTTTGGAAACTGAGGCTTACGATGGTTAAGTTCATTCTGACCAGCATCACCTAGCTGCTGAGCAGGTATCAAGCCTGACCCTTCCTCACCTCCCAAGCTGTCCAAATCTGCAGTCACTCCTTTTCTATTCCAATCGCATTGACAAACAGGTTGGAATTTTATGAAGAGTTAGGACTTCTTACTCATCAGGATGTCATTCAGCTGTTACTGGGATTAAAGTAGTTGCATCCTTAGAAACAAAGGTGACATTTTTCAGTGTAGGCAGGATTTTACATTTGGTAACAGCCATATTTAATATATAAATACATATACATATATTTATATTTCAAACACCATTTTATCTTCTTATGACCCTTTAGGCATCAGAGTTGATATTGGAAATAAGCAATCATATATTCATAGATTTTTAAAAAACTTTTGTTGATTCTTTCTGAGTTTCATATCATGTACCCCAGTCCTGCTCATCTCCCTGTTATCCCCTCATATCCGCCCATTGCCCTTGCAACCTCCCATTCCAAAATAAAAAACACACAAAACAAACAAAGCATAGAAAGCATCTCATTGTGGAAGCTGTAGTGTGTTACAGTGTGTCCCACAGTATATCTCTGTGTCCCACATCTTTACTGGCAAATGTTCATTTCAATGAGTCAATGGTCTGGTTCTAGATTTCTGGCTTTTGTGACCCCATTAGTTTTGGATCCTTACTGGGCCTCTTCCTAGTTATCCTATTGTTGCCCTGTGTCATGGAGATCCTGTAGCTTTGGATCAGCAGGGCTGGCCCTTTCACAAGTCCCAACCATTTGCAGATTATATAGAGTTTGGGTGGGCTAGCTCAAAGACCTGGATCTGGGCTTGGGTGGTAGCTGAGCTTGTCAGTGCACTGGTACTCCTTTATCTGCATCCCCAGGGTGAGCTCTCCAGCACTGCCTTGGCTAGCTCACCCAATGCTGCCATCAGCAGGAGGCAGGGTCAGCTCTTCTGCTCTCATGCCCTTGGGTCCTGCTCACCCACAACCATGCTTCCAGAACTAGCTCCACTGTGTTGCCCAGTCATGGCATGGGTCCAATTTTCCCAAGTGCTGCAGCCTTCCAGGGCCTGGGCCACCTCTTCCTCTCTCACACCCGCAGGAGCTGCTCATCTGTACTCCCTCTACCAGAACCAGCTCTACTGTGCTGCCTCAGGTAATGAGGGGAGAGCACACACCCATGCTACCTCATGGACAGGGCCAGTCCATCCCAACATGCATATATTTTGAGATGGAGTCTGACTTTACAGCTGCCCTATTACTTACTTGTAGCCTTAGACTCACAGAAACCATCCTGCTTCTGTGACAGTGACTTGATGGAGTGCTTAGGTGACAGACTTGAGCCAACACCCTGACTCTAATATTTACACTGTGTATACAGTTGAGTGTGTCTAACCTTTGAACAGTGCATCACTAAAACCTTGTGACTCACAAAGTTCATGTTCAAGAACCACATGATTAAGTTACAAGAAAAGTCATTGAAAACAATCTCCTAACGTTTTAAATAAGTTTAAAGTTGTGTAGGGTGCACTCACAGTCTGTGGGCTGATGCTTGGACATGCCTGCTCCAGGCTCCTTTTCAGGCAATAATTTGTTACTTATTATAGCAGCCACAGGAGGACACTGTTGTGGTCACATTTCCATTTTCATAAGAAAACAACTTAGGACCCTGAGAATGTGGAGAATTGTTGATAAAAATACCAGAGTTAAACACACAATGTCTGGTTCTGTTCACAGCCTTTTAATGTCTACATTATGTTGCAATGCTACCTTATTTCTCTAATATTATACTTAAATCATTTGAGTCCATTTTTTTTTGCATTTGTGTATGTGTATTCCTGTGTGTATAAACATGTATGTACATGTTGGGTGGACCATGGGTTGATGTTGGGTGTCTTCCTATGTTGCCTTCCACTTCATTTTGTTTGCCACTCTTTTTGACTAGACTGGTTGACCAGCAAGACCAGGAGACCATCCTGTCTCCAGTTCTTCACACTGGGATATCTGGCATGTGTTACCAGGCCAGCTTTTTATGTGGGTGCTGGGATCAAACATAGGTCCTTGTGCTTGTGTAACAAGCACCTTATCTACTGAGTCATCTTCTCTGCCTATTTTTCACATGTTGGAAATACATTTTAATTTTAAACTCAGTTGGTGCTAACTGCATAGTCAGTTATTTTGAGCAGAGTAAAAGGCACACCTACCCTTGCTCTTTTCATTGCAAAGCTTACAACTTTGCTTATGAATGAAAAATAAAATTGACATTAGCTAGATTATACAATTTTTGTTATAGTCTTTCAAATATACAAATACATCCTGGCCTTGAAGATTGTGTAGAGAGTGGTTCTCAACTTTCTAATGCTGTGACTGTTTAGTACAATTCTTTATGCTGTGGTGACCCTCAACCGTAAAATTATTTTTATTGTTCTTCATAACTGTAATTTTGCTACTGTTATAAACAGTAATATAAATATCTGTGTTTTCCAATGGTCTTAGGAAACCCTGTGAAAGGGTCATTTGACCCACAAGGAGGTTATGACTCACAGGTTGAGAAGCACTAATTTAGAATAAAATATTACAGATGAAGTTAATTATAAAAATCCTTTGAAGGGTTGGTGGCATGGGTCAGTAGTTCAGTGTTTCTTAGAAGGAACAATGGGCTGGGTTCGAGCTCAGCCCCAACCCCATACACAATTTATTTTGATGATTTTTATAAGATATTCTGTATTAGCTTTTTAATCATATTGAAGATGGTTGGTTCTGGTTTTTTTTTTAACATAAAGTATTCATCCTTCAATGTTTCTATGATTCTTGTTTTTGGTCAACATGGTCTAAATATACATGCAGTTGTATATCACCTCTGTATTATAAAAGGTAGGCAATGTGAAACTGTGGAGATGGTTTATTTCCAATATTTAATTCAATAGGGTAGACAATTCTAGAAACAAAACCTTAAAATTGTTGTCTTAGAGGTACAGAGTAATGATATTATCTCTGTGTTCAAGAGCAGCACCCTGGCTCAGGACACACTGGGCTGAAGCTTCCTCCTCCTCTTCCTCCTCTTCCTCTTCCTCTGCTTCCTCCTCTTCCTTCTCCTCCTCTTTCTTTTCTTCCTCCTTCTCCTCTTCCTCCTCCTCCCCTTTTTCCTCCCTCCTCCTGTTCTTCCTCCTCCTTCTCCTCCTTCTTCTAATATTATTTTATGGATATGTCTGTACATTTGACTGTAGGTTTGGATGATATGTTTGTGCAGTGCCCACAGGGACCAGAAGAGGGCATTATATTCCCTAGAATTGGAGTTACAGACAGTTGTGAACTGCATGTGGGTGCTGGGAATGAAATCCAGGTCCTTTGCAAGAGCAATGAGTGGTCTTAACCACTGAGCCATCTCCTTTCTTCTAAAAAAATTGAATTGCCATCTTTCCAACCCCCTTCATTCTAAAAGCTTTGAATTGTCATTTCTCCAAAAAAGCCATTTTGATTAACTTAATTAAAGTAGATCTCATCATTGGCAGAGGTCATAGCACATTCAATTAGCTCTTGGCAAGAACATTCAATAAAACATGTCCCTGAGAGAGTGACTTTGTGACTTAAAAAGGAACAAGAAGTAGGTGATACTAATTTCATGGGATGTTTTCCTGGTCAACACTGAAAGTCAATGGACAAGGAGTCAGCCTGGGAACATGGAGTTAAGAGGATCTCTCTTCCCCTCCAATGATTGCGCCTGCTCAATGAGTCATGTGAGCTACTATTAGTGACTCTATTAACCAGTTTTATTTTTTAGTTGCCCTGAGAAGTACTAAAGTTCATTGCAACCAGCCAGCTAGCCTTTATTTTCTATCCTATGAGATGTTGGAGATGCAGACTCAGAGGGACCTTTGTCTTCCATAGAGTTATCTGTACTAGTTATCATGACCATGAAGTGTTCAGAAGTTTCCTGACAATTAATAGATTATTATCTAATTTTGTTTTTGTATCATCTCTGTGGTGGGGGTGAGATTAGTTCTGCTTTGTGAATGAAACAGCTGAGGCTAGATGTATCTAACCCAAATTCACACGGCTAGATTGTAAAGCTGTCATGCCAACACTTTGTGGCTGTATGCCCAGGAAATGTGCCCTGATATACAAGGTCAGGTCCTTAACTGTCATGGTGGACCCCTACCAAGAGTCTGAGGATGATAGATTTGCATCTGAAATTGGCATTGCACAATATAAAGTTAAATGGTGAACTTTTATGATAGTAATTTGAGAGTGTAAATTTTCATGATATTAAGTATCAGGTAAAGAGGCCAGTATATGCTGAAGGTGAAATTAAAGAAGAAAATGTAAGAACTTTATAGTGTCGTAGTGAATTTATAAGGGTTCTCTAGAGGAACAAAACTTATAGAATGGATATGTATGTTAAAAAAGGAATATATCATCCCAGAAGGGGAAGGTGTGGGCACCAGGGTGACTGCTTCATGCTAATGGTGTGTTTGCTCCATCAGGATCTTCATACAGCAAAACCTATGGCATTTTAACTTTAAATGTTGCAGCTTACTCCGTAGACATAATGAAGATTCTGCTATCTGATAACTTAGGGTTTTTTGGTTCTGTTTTGTTTTTAATAAGAGATTTGGGCTGGAGAGATGGTTCAGAGCATTTGCTGCTCTTGAGAAGGACCTGGATTGCATTCACAGCACCCACGTTGAGTAAGTCCAATTTCAGGGGACATAATGCCTTCTTCTGGTCTCCATGGACACCTACACTCAGATGTGCACAAGCCTACACACACACACACACACACACACACACACACACACACAAGCACATACACACTTAAAAAAAAATGGGGGGCTGGAGAGATGTTTTAGTGGTTATGAGTGCTTACTGCTCTTCCAGAGAACCTGGGTTTTGGTAATTTATTACAAGTGAGGGATAGCCCTGTGACTCAGATCTCAAACACTTTTATTTTTATTAATGAGGAAAGGAGGGAACCAGGGCTGAGGTTCTGTCATTACTGAGCTGCCTTTGTGAGAGAGCGCCCTTGATCTTACAGGAAGTGGAATCACATTAACTTCTGCTTTTCAACTTTTAGCTAAACACCCTTTGCATTTGGGTTTTGTTTGTTTGATTAATGTTACATTATAGACTGTCTGAAATACTGAGGCACTTGGTAAGGAGGCAAAACAGGAAGGCTGTTGGTTAGAAGAGCTACTTGTTCCAGATATATAGAGAGATATGTTTAGTTAAGATTTAGTCTGAAGCCACACAAAGTCTGTCTATACTCTTATTTTAATAAAGGAGAAATTCCAGTATTATCTAGAGACCTTTTCTTTACATAGGGCATAAATGTGGTTTTTATTACTATGAGCAAACATTTTTATTATTCTTTGGACATCAGAATGAAGAACCATTGAATAGGACCATTCTGGAAAAGAGGTAGAGAAAAACCAAAAAAACTTTTGTACAGCAGTATGTGCAAAGGACTCTGAAAATGACCCCAATAGAGAGTCACTGGATATTGGTTCACCCAGTCAGGAGACATGATAAGTGTTGGAGAACAGTTTGTATTCTGCGAAAGCTATGTTTAATGAAAAATTTATTAGCATCGTCTGTTGTTTTATAATCACTAATGAGTCTTAAGGCTAGTGAACATCCTCCCCTTTCCTTAAAAAAAAAAAAAAACAAAAAACAAAGTTAAAACTAGAAAAAGAATTTTCTAAATAAATTTAGAATTTTTTAAAATAAATTTAAGAATTTCTAAATAAAATTAAAGATTTTATTTATATATTTTTATTTTATGTGTATTTGCCTGTATGAGTTTGTATATACCATGTGTGTGCAGATGTCTGTAGAAGTCAGAAGAGGATGTCAGGTCCCATGGTACTGGAGTCCCAGGCAATTGTGAGCTACTGAATTTGCGTGCTGGTAACTGAACCCAGGTCCTCTGCAAGAGCAACAAGCACTCTTAACCATGGGGCCATTTGTCAAACCCTGAAATTTCTGGTTTTACTTAATAGAAGGCCATGAAATTACTAGATTTAATAATATAAAATTACTGCAGTATATAGTTATCTGGATAATTTTTTGTATTAGAAAACTTAGTAATTATGATTCAAGCTTCTTGTCTTTAAAATTAAGGTATAATTTACAAATAGCAAAATTCACCCTTTTTAGTGAATATTTTATTGAGTTTTGGTAAATGTATCCAATCATGTATCCATCACTAAAGCAAGAACGTTAAAGAATTTTATATATATCCTGCAAACCTGTCTGGATCTTCATGTCTTCAGGCCCTGACATCCACTGTTTGGTTTTAGCTTGTTGTAGCTCTTGACTTTTCCAGAGCATCCTGTCAATGTTAGTCTATGGTAAGCATACTTGTGAGTCTGCGCATGGAACATCCCCCCGGCATTCTGTGTGTTAGTGGTCCATCTCCTCTCAGTTGAGCAGAGCTGGGTTCCAGGGTCTGCCATTGTGGATGTGTGCATTGAATGCCAGGGTGTGTCAAATAGAGATGCCTGGAACGCTCACATACAGAACTTTACATGGAGTCAATGCCCTTTTCCTTGCTTGCCCTCACACAGCAATGACCACAAACACAGACAGCAGGGTAGGCAACATAAAGCCATGGAGGAAAGTGTTAAGGAAATCATTGTGACCACACAGGCCTCATGTTAGTGCCTCAGAAGAGCCCGGAAGCCCTTAGATTGTGCCGTCAGACTGGTGATCTAGAACATCAAAAGATTTCAGCCTCAGACTTCACTATCCCATGCTCTTTGCAGGGAGTGCATGGATTATACATGACTTACAAATGTCTGTAAGTATGGATGTATCAACCCTACACGAGTACTAGCTGATGAAATTGTGCAGGGATTAATACTTTATTATTATTTTATAGAGATTTACTAATTTTTAGTTTCAAAGACTTATGAAGGATTCTTTTCAAGGTAGCATGAGGATTCGCGCACCACACAGTGATTCTGGAGAACTGAA
The DNA here is from genome assembly GCA_028551405.1 of Uromys caudimaculatus. Lineage (NCBI taxonomy): Eukaryota > Metazoa > Chordata > Mammalia > Rodentia > Muridae > Uromys > Uromys caudimaculatus. Next base: position 23,246,750 of record CM052704.1, on the reverse strand, counting down.
GCTGAGTGCCAATATCATTCTTGACCTCTATATGTAAATGGTTCAGTCTGAAGAAGGCTACAAGCCAAATTCTGTGTCCTTTAAAATAAGGAAAGGAGCTGTGTGTGGTGACCCACACTTGTATTGCCATCCCTGAGAAGGCAGGGGCAGCTGCATCTCTGTGAATTTGAGGGCAGTCTGATCTACATGGTGTCAGGGTTTACATAGTGAGACTGCAGTGTTAAGTGACTCAGGACCCCAAGAGCCATCCCTCTGCTCCCCTTATGTCACGATGGGCACTCTGTCAGAGCGAACACTGGAGAAAGCACTGGCTGATGAGAGACTTGAGCACAGGCAGGACCAAGCAGTGCTTTTAATCAGAAAAAGAAACTATTAGCTTGACAAATTTATACTATGGGCTGATTCTTCTGGGTGCAATTAGCAGGGAATCTTAGGAATTTTCAGTGTTGAGGAGCCTGGGGAGGGTGCAGGGGGGTGGAGCACACAGAATCCTCTGGAGCCTCCCTCTACTTCCTGCCTTCTGCTCTTTGTAAGGAAAAGACTGAAGTCTGTAGATGTGTCTTTTAGATGTCAAAAGGACACTTCCCTGGATTCCTTTGATTGAGAAAGGCCTGGGACTTTCATCGGTTGATACTTAGCGTGTTCACAGAGCCCAGCTATGGATTCCCTTACCTGGCTGGTCTGCACTCTCTGAAAAAACGCATTCTCTGTAAACACAAGCAGTAGTTGCTAGCACATCCTGCTTCAAGGGCCTGCCTGTCTTGCAAGAGAAGGCAGGTGCTCAGTGGGGAATCTGACCTTTACATTCCTGAATACTGTAGGGACAGATTGCCAGTTAAAGATTTTTTTCCCTTCCTGCAATGGAGCTGACATTTAGAGCTGACAATTCCGAGCAATTACATCACACTTGGACAAGCAGTTATCAAAAATATCTAACGATTGTTCTTTATGGCACGGGGCAATGAGCTTGACACCTGCTAGGAGGCTAGCACACAAAATCTGCTTGCCAATACCTAAATGCAAATAGCAATTAAAGCACTGAGGCATACGCACTAGTCTTTGCATATATGCCAAGGAGTTGAAAACATTATGAACTCTTGGGGTTGAAGAGGTGATGGTACTTGGCTGTATGTGGATGAGAAGACCCGTGATCCACCGTCTGGTGTTTCTCCTTACATAAATTAAGACAGAATTTTTAGCCAGATTCCTGGAGTTGTCTGGACATGACTTAGATTCCTGCCTTGTCCCAGGAATAAGGAATCCATCCCTACTGTCTCTATCCTTGGCTATGTGGCAGCAGAGCTTCAGGAACATTAGAATTAGGTGGAAATCCTAGACAACACTCTAGACATCTGTGCTTAATCTGGTCACTCAAGCCATCCCAAACACAGAAGCAGTTTTGCAAGCTTGTTATTGATTAATAGATGAACTTCAAAATGTCATCATTTCCTATCAGTTTTCCCTTGCTGGTGTTTCTAAACCCAGATGTGGGGTCCGCAAAGGCAGCATGAGCTGATTTTCACAGATAGGTTTGAATTTCTCAAGGTGCTCCTAACAGAGATGTTTGATGTTTTGTGTGTGTGTGTGTGTGTGTGTGTGTGTGTGTGTGTGTGTGTGTGTGTCCCTAAAGAGGAGAGCACCATCAGCATCTAGGCAAGAACCAGGTTGTAAGGAAACTGCCATGGTATCACACAGCTCCAACTTGAAAGCATCAGAGTTGGGACGAGTCACCCAAGCAGGAATCACAGATGCATCAGGCATTTGAATCTGAATCAAGGATTCTTTCTGAGTGTACAGCTGTGTGCAGCTGTGACATACTCAATCAGCAGACAGACATTGACTGTTCACTTGGTGCCAAGACAGCTAGAGACTCCCTCACCTCCCACGGATCCAGTGTTCCCTCCAAAAGACATTCAGCACTAGGGATGCTGGGAGATAAAGTTGCCTCCAGGTGGGCTAGGAAGCCCAATTACTCATCTATGTCTGAAGTCAAGTATCCAACTTCACTTTCAAACCGGCACTGACCTCAGGAGGACAGGATTCAGCGTGGCAGGAGGATACTGCACTGAGTTTTAATATGGCAGGTTCTATTCCCACTTAAGACATTTATTGCCTGTTTCCCACGCTCCTCCCGGCAATGCAGGAATGTTCCCTGGCTACTCTAGGGATAAAGGAACTTCAAACCCTCAGCACTCATTGTCAGAATTAAAATGGAAAATCAATGCGAAAGCATTTTATATACATTTGAACACACTACAGAGGCAGAAGAACAGACAATACAATGTATTACAAGACTTGGTTTGGTATTACCACACAGATGCATTTTAGCGATCCTTATAAAGATTAGTGTTTTAAATAGTTTATGTTAACTTGATATGATAAACTTATAATATAGCAACTTGGCTTGTCAAACATATACCCAACTAATAATGATTAAAAAATGAAAAATAATATTGCATGACACCAAGTATTTGTAAGTGTCAATTGTGGTAAAGCGGCTTAGAGCGTTCAGAATTACCTGCAATTAGGGAAGAATCGGCATACTGTTATAATTTTGTTTACTTTGTTAAAATTTAAAGAGTAGAAAAAAAATAAACCATGCTTATTTTTTGTTCTTGTTTTGCTTTCTTTCTTTTTCTCTCTCTTTTTCTTTATACCTTTCTTACTTTTTCTTTATTTTATTTATTTACTTATTTATTTATTTTTTTGAGACAGGATTCCATGAATCCTAGGCTGACCTTGGGTTCACTACATAGCCAGGGATGATGTTGAGCTCCTGTTCCTCTAGCCTCTCCATCCTGAGTGCTGGGATTAGAGCCAGTGCCACGATGCCCAGTTTTATGTTGTGCTGTGATCAATCAAAGCCAGGGCTTCTTGTATTCTAGACAAGCACTCAGCCGACTGAACTCCACCCCCAGGTGAAAGCATGTTCAATTTCTAAAGATGCAAACCTTTGACATGATGCCAGGGATGAGCTCTGCATCCAAGTATGCAAATAAAGTCATTAGAAGATGCGCTATAAAAAATGTCATTTACAGTTTCTCGCCAACGGAGTTTAGGAGATAAGTCACTGTGTGGATCCACAAGATAAGCACGTCTGCTGGCGATGGGAGCTGCACACAGAGTCAGCCGCAAAGGTTGGCCCTCTGCTGCTGATTGCCTTGATGAAGGAGCAGAGTGTTTTCAGGGAGGGTGAAAGAAGACCGGCTCAGATGGGCAGTGTATGATGACTTTGTTTAGAACTCGATTTTTTATTTTGCAACCATAGCAAGCAAGATGAAAACCTTGCTTGCTCTGCCAGTGTGAAGGAGAGAGATAAGCGCTCTCCTGTCAAGGGCTGCTGCTGACCTCTCTGCAGTTAATAGCCAGAGCAAGCAGAACTTTGCAGCCTGCTGTGCATTGTGGGGCTGAGAAATGAGAAGGAAGGAAAAACTTTAAAGAGAAATGACATACATTCTGTTTGTGTGAGCGTGTATACTTTCAGAGCACTCAATGCTGTAAGAGGATTAACTGTACACAGTTTTACTAAACAGGATTATTGGGCTACTGGGTTCACACTACATCTTATATACACAGATATGTTCTTCTGGTTTAATTGGGGTTTGGAATTTTATTCTGATAGCAGGTTTTCTAAACTTATTAATGACAGAATTAATGGAACCTTTTCTGCCCTATCTTCCTTTCCTAGTAAAGGGCCTTTGAAGGAGATGACCACTCTCTTTGGTACAAGAACATTCTAGGTTTTCCTATATTACTTAGGAAAGGGAAAACAAACTGATCAGAGCTTGACAGGAAGACAAATATGCTTTTTTCTCAAACTCTTGACTCTACATATTCTAGATCTATAATGTTAATAAGTTTCCTCATACAAACAGGAAATATTAGTAATTGTCAATCTTGGCTCTTAGTTATTTAAACCAGAGTTTTCTTGGTTAAAGAAAAAAATAATCTAAGAACATGATGTTATGGAATCTTCTAAATATGGTATACTCGTGACGCTCTTGCTACTGTCAACACCTTTTATAAATGAAGGGGCTGAAGAACACAGCTACCCCCTCCACCCCTCTGTCGTTGTGAGGCGAGTGGTTCGACCATAACGTCTATATAGATAGAACCCCTCTGATACCATGAGTGGAATCAACATTTCTTCCTCTAAAATTGTTTGTGCCAGGCATCCTGTCACAGTGCTGAGTCAGTCACCTGGCATAAGGTGTCCAAAGCTTTCTGCTTCCTCAAATCAAAGAGTGGAACCAGTGGCCGCCAGGAAGCAGGAGTTACTAGCCAAGGACTGCATGATGTTGGATGAGCAAGATTAATGAGCTCCGAGCTCAGCTGTGACACCACACACACAGTCACAGGAATGTACTCTACACTCTGAGGCATCTGGGTGTATGGATTACGTTTGGATTATTATGAACTCCACAGGTGTTTGGATTATGAGTAAATATAAAGAATTACTCTGCTCATTGTGTTGTGCTCATTAACAGAGTTTCTCAGAGTCATTTACACATGAGATTTACATACACACACACAGGGTTCCTATAAGTTGTTTTTAAATATTTGAAAACTTCCCACCAAAAAGTCTGTTTTTCTAAGCCAGCATTTTAGAACTTAAAGGTGAACTTCTTGTTCTATCTAGGCTAGAAACTTTTTCCAGCACCTTGTCTGCATTATGCTTCATCCTCATTGTCAACCTGACTGGACTCAGAGGTTAGTGGGCAATAAAGAGTCTTTGGATGTATCTGCAAGGGCGTTTCCAGAGAGCTTTAGCTGAGGGAAGGAGACCCACCTTGCAAAAGGGTGGCACCTGTCTTTGGCTGAGAGAGAGAAAAGGAGAACGGCAGCCAGCACTAGATGTACCAGTCTCATACTCCTGCCTGCTCCTTCTCCACTGTGATGGATTGTCCCCCAAACTTTGAACAGAAATGAACCCATCCTTCCTTAAGTAGCTTCTCATCAGGTATGTGGTCACAGCATTGAGAAAAAGAAATAAAACAGAAAAGCATATTGGAGCCCAGCATGCTTTTCTGTTTAGAACGTAATAAAATCACAATCTCGAGGGAAGCTTATTGAGTCACTATCTTACACCGGGATGTTCTCACCGTGTCTGAGGAGACGTGCGGATGGAATGACACTTCTTTCCTGCAGGAGCTTTTGGAAGGTTACTATGGGGCACTGCCTTTGGTCTTGGTGCTCACATTAGGCATTCATGTTCATATTAGGAATTAGATGAATCCATACTGAAACCTTTCCCCAGTACAGATCTGATACAGTGCTGGGGGGAAGACAGAAGGCAGCACTCTACCTGTTGCAGACGTTCAACATCAAAGATGAAGTTTAACAGGAATAAACAGCCCTACGCTAAAGGCAAAGCTTCCAGTCACACGAGTATGTAAGCAAGCATGCTGTACAGTAGAGGAATGTGCAGAGCAGAATAATCCATGTACCGGGACCTAACTCAGTAACCATAGTGACGCCACAACTGAGCCAGAGGCAGGTATGAACTCCACACAACTGAAACTCCAAGATAGCCAACTGTTGAGTTGCAGACCTGTCTCCGCAGACTTGGAGGATCAAAGTCATTCTTGGCTCCATCGAGAATTCCCAGTCAATCATGGTGTTCTGTCTCCAAACAAACAAACGAACAGGAAAAGGGAAAACAAAATGAAAACCAGTTGTAATAATAAGAAATGCAGCTTTCTGCAGCAGAAATAATGAAAACCATGACCTTCGGGAGCAGAGAGGGCTTTCAGCATTTCCTCCACTGTAGCTTGGGTATTATTTGAGTATTTTACTAAAAAGGAAATGAAATTAATCCTTATATTCTTTGTGAGTTAAAACCATTTTCTTTAATACTCATACCTGCATATAATGTGTTTGGATCAAATAGTCTACCCCATATTTCTTCCCCCTTATCTCCCCCCCATCCTACCCTACCCTTTTCCTCCAGGGCCCCCTCCCCTCAGTCATTAGTGCTTCCTGTATGTGCCTGGGTGTGGCACTGTCCTTCAAAGCAAGAGCAACCTCTCAATAGCCACACCCTGAAGAGCACTGACCCTCCTCTTCCAGCGACTACTAATGTGCTCCTCACAACCTTTGTGGGTCAAAAGTTTTATGAGCATGAACAAGCCTACACTTTTATTTATTTATTTACTTAAAGTATTCTGTGTCCTGGGTTTTAAGTATAATCTTGATTTTCATAATATAATACTTAGCTCCATGATCTGAGAGAAATTAGTGTGCATATTTCATCACCTGAGTTTTAGTTTACTCCTGTGTATAATTTTGAAGGACCCTTCTAGAAGTTTTTTTTTTTTTTTTTTTGATGAGGTATGGATGGTCTGAATGAGAGAAACACATAGGAAAGCCAAAAGTGGGCCTAGTTCATTCCGGACTCAGTCTCCACCCTGGGAATCTTGTTATTGTGACTTATGGTAGATATATATCTTTTCAAAGCTATGTTTACAGCCCTCTTGAGAGATCATGGGATGTTGCAGGGTCTGGCAGAGTGCTGTCCCTGAGGGTCTTCTCGGGACAGCTAAAGGCAAGTTTCCCATTAAAGATGTGTTTTCAAATCCGGCTCATTATGGACAGTTCTCTTTGTCAAGTCCTTTCTCTCCCTTTCTGGAGTGCATCTTTATAAAGCAGGAATGCCCGTCATCCTCTGGTAATCAGGTGATCTGATGCTCTGCCTCCATGTCGTGTAGTCTTTTTCTAAAAGGAGCATGGGTTGGTGAAGGCTCTGACCACAGATGGGAGTATCAGCGTTTCTGCTGATTTCTGCTGCTCTACAGCACACAGCAACACCACTGGGGATGGATTCCAGGATGGAGGGATGGTTTTGTTCAGTTTTATCAGAAACTTGAAACAATATGTATTGTGCTTGCTCCACTATTCCCTGGTGCATGTAAGGGTATGTGTGTGCGTGTAAGGGTATGTGTGTGCATGTGAGGGCATGTGTGTGCATGTGTGGGTATGTGTGTGCATGTGAGGGCATGTGTGTGCATGTGAGGGCAATGTGTGTGCATGTGTGTGCATGTGAGGGCACATGTGTGCATGTGTATGCATGTGTGTGCATGTGAGGGTATGTGGGTGCATGTGTGTGCATGTGAGGGCACATGTGTGCATGTGTGTGCATGTGAGGGCATGTGAGGGCATGTGTGTGCATGTGAGGGTATGTGTGTGCATGTGTGTGCATGTGAGGGCATGTGTGTGCATGTGAGGGCAATGTGTGTGCATGTGTGTGCATGTGAGGGCACATGTGTGCATGTGTGTGCATGTGAGGGCATGTGTGTGCATGTGAGGGCATGTGCTAAGTAACCGGGCAGCTAGCTGAGGGGAGAGTTAGAGGTGCTGGGCAAGGAGTGAAGGTAAGGGCACACTAGCCAATGGAGGCTTAGAAGAGTCCAGCCACGGAGCTGCAAGGCAGGTTAAAAATGAGCTAATGTGTGTGTGTCTTTCATCTGTGGATCCAAGGAAGGTGGTGGTTGGTAGCACAGTACACCTGGGGTATAAGAAACTACACACTACAGATGGCACCAATGTGGGGCAAGAGTCCACTATCAATTTAGGAATTCTTAGATGGTATACATACACTCAGATGATATAAGTCTAGGAGAAGAGGAGACTTGGGACTCAGTGAGCCAGAGTCCCAAGTCACCTAACTCCAGTGCACAAAAATTTGAACAAAGGAACACTGCTGCTGCCAGAGTCTTAAGCCCCAAGAGGCTGGGATCTCTTGCTGTGCAGAGTGGCTGACTGGTTCCCTGAATGCTAGGAGGGAAGCAGTGAGAAACAAACAATAAAGCTGCCTGTCTCCAGCCAGCAAAATATCTAAGGATAGATTGTTAAAATTTGATTTAACCTTTTTAAGGATAGTAGGGAATATAATAGTAATTGTTTAAGTGTTCTTAAATATACAGATGTTAAGCTCCACAGAAGGAAGAAGTTAGGGGAGAGTGATACAGTAAGCAGAAGGGAATTTAGCTAAAATAAAATACAGAGAAATAGAAATATTGAGGCATTCAATCTTAAAACACTAGATCAAAGGCAGGGGGTAGGAAGCCTAGTCTACCTGAGATGGTAGAAATTTAGGCCTTGAGAATTATATAAAGAGAGAACCTAGAAATAGGCTTATACAGTAAACAGAAGGGAATTTAAGTTTACATTATATAAATAATGTAGGCCTTGATCTCATGAAGCTCAGGGCAGTGGACAGCAGAAACACTGCCTCATCAGTTAATATTTGTTTAGATTCCTTTATTTGCTTTGAATTGTTTTTGTTATCAAAATGGGTGTGATTATGAGTTTGGTGGTTATGTTAAATTTCCTCTGGGAGAGAGGTCAAGCTAAACATTTAATGGTTTCCAGTTACTGGACCAAGGGCATGCTATTTTGGGAGAGAGACTCTGTGTTTGTGTTGACAGGAAAGGAGAGAGAGCTTTCGACCCCATCCATTCTCATATGTATCAGATATGATAGGGGAGACCGCCTGAAGAACTATAAAAGTTTGAGAAAATCAAACAAGACAGATAAAGGTTCATCATGCCATCCTTCACATGGCCTGAATGAAGACATATTATATTCAGTTATTGATAAATTAACTCATAAAAAGACAGCTGTCTTTCACCTGCTCAAACAAGGAGCAAAATTTCATCCTTAACTGATCTGGATACCCTGCACAATCCATACAAATGTCTTAATGGTACTAGAATTTTGGTTGTGAGATTCATATATTGCAGAATGTACAGCTCTGACAAGATTCATCTGCTGGGACACTGAACGGAGCTGCTGCTCCAGCCCCCTGCTTCCTGGTGCTGTCCAGAGACGTGCTTTCCAGAACAGCTTTAGGATGGCTGCTGATTCCAGGTCACCAGGCCTCATCTAACCTTTCAGATGGATCCAGTCAGAATTTCGGTCAAGCTCTGAACCTTCCAAACATGCAGAGACTGGATAGCAGATGCTAAAGCTAGCTTTCTTATGTCTAACCAGTTTTTCTAATTTTCCTACCCCTTCCAACCCCTTTAGAGAATTTCTTGTGGCCTCTATTCAGCAGGAAGAAGCTACGGAGAGTGGTGAGCCCAATTCCCTGGGTTTGGGTGTCTGGTAATGGTTATTTTACAAATTATAGATTGTCATTTTAAGGAATAATTTGGGAATGGTCATAATATTGAACATGGAGGAAATAGATGGGATGGATTACTAAATTTTATTCTTGAACAAAGCATTGTGTCACCATAATGTTACATTGCTAAAAATCTTTGCAAGTGATGCAAAAATTGAAGTTATAATTTCTTACATTGATAAAGAAATTATACATTGATATAGAAATAAGGGTTTCATTGGCATAAGTTTGTATATTGATACAAAATTTGAAATTGATATTGTTATTCTTAGAGAGACATTGTTCCAACGCAACTTACTTACAAATACAAGGCTCTGACTCAGTCCTTCTAATAGCTGCTTTACAAACTGTTTAAGATGATTAAGTAATGCAAGTTAAGGGCTAGATAGCAAACTCATGCTTATGTTAGATTCTAATTTAATTATAATAAAGTGTTTTCAGTTTACTCAAATAGAAATGGCTAAGAGTAGTAAGGTTTAGCAGTTCAGAGATACTTTATATAGATAGATAGTCTTCAAAAACATCAGAAATCCACAAAATGTGCCATTTAATGTTATTTCATTTTTAAGGATCTTTTGACCATGAGACATGTCTGTTCCTGACAGCTACCCCATTCCCCTTCCAGGTGACACTGTTGCTCCCTCCCCATGGGGCTGCAAACTCATTCAGCTCCTTTAGTCCAGTCTCCAACTCTGACATCTGGGACCCCATGCTCAGTTCAAAAGTTGCTGTGAATTGAATCTTGGGTATTCCAAACTCTTGGGCTAATATCCACTTATCAGTGAGTATATACCATGTTTGTTCTTTTGTGACTGAGTTACCTCATTCATGATGACATTTTCTGGTTCCATCCATTTGCCTGCGAATTTCATGAAGTCATTGTTTTTAATAGCTGAGTAGTATTACATTTTGTAAATGTACCACATTTTCTGTATCCATTCTTCTGTTGAGGGACATCGGGGTTGTTTTGATTTGCATTTCCCTGATGACTAAAGATGTTGAACATTTCTTTAGGTGCTTCTCAACCCTTCAAGTTACCTCAGTTGAGAATTCTCTGTTTAGCTCTGTTCCCCATTTTTTAATAGGGTTATTTGGTTCTCTGGAATCTACCTTCTTGACTTCTTTGATTATATTGGATATTAGCCCTCTACTGGATGTAGGATTGATAAAGATCTTTTCCCAATCTGTTGGTTGCCGTTTTGTCCTATTGACAGTGTCCTTTGCCTTACAGAAGCTTTGCAATTTCATGAGGTCCCATTTGTCAATTCTTGATCTTAGATCATAAGCCATTGGTGTTCTGTTCAGGAACTTTTCCCCTGTACCCATGTGTTCAAGAAT
>CM052704.1:23140177-23236188 GCA_028551405.1 Uromys caudimaculatus | reverse complement strand
TGTAGTACAGCTTGAGGTCAGGGATGCTGATTCCCCCAGAAGTTCTTTTATTGTTGAGAATAGTTTTGCTATCCTGGGTTTTTTGTTGTTCCAAATGAATTTGAGAATTGCTCTTTCTAAATCTATGAAGAATTGAGTTGGAATTTTGATGTAGATTGCATTGAATCTGTAGATTGCTTTTGACAAGATGGCCATTTTTACTATATTAATCCTGCCAATCCAGGAGCATGGGAGATCTTTCCATCTTCTGAGATCTTCTTCAATTTCTTTCTTCAGAGACTTGAAGTTCTTGTCATATAGATCTTTCACTTGTTTGGTTAGAGTCACACCAAGATACTTTATATTGTTTGTGACAATTGTGAAGGGTGTCATTTCCTTAATTTCTTTCTCAGCCTATTTATCCTTTGCGTATAGGAAGGCTACTGATTTGTTTGAGTTAATTTTGTATCTGGCCACTTTGCTGAAGTTGTTTATCAGCTGTAGCAGTTCTCTGGTGGAGTTTTTCGGGTTACTTAAGTATATGATCATGTCATCTACAAATACTGATATTTAGATTTCTTCCTTACCAATTTGTATCCCTTTGACCTCCCTTCTGGTCTAATTGCTCTAGCTAGAACTTAAAGTACTAGATTGAATAGATAGGAAGAGAGTAGACAGCTTTATCTAGTCCCTGATTTTAGTGGTAATGCTTCACGTTTCTCTCCATTTAGTTTGATGTTGGCTACTGGTTTGCTGTATATTGCTTTTACTATGTTTAGATTTAGGCCTTGAGTTCCTGATCTTTCCAAGACTTTTATCATGAAGGGATGTTGAATTTTGTCAAATGCTTTTTCAGCATCTAATGAAATAACCATGTGGTTTTTTTCTTTGAGTTTGTTTATGTAGTGAATTACATTGATGGATTTCCGGGTATTGAACCATCCCTGCATCCCTGGGATGAAGCCTACTTGATCATGATGAATGATCGTTTTGATGTGTTCTTCGATTCGGTTTGTGAGAATTTTATTGAGTAGTTTTGCATCAATGTTCATAAGGGAAATTGGTCTGAAGTTTTCTTTCTTTGTTGGGTCTTTGTGAGGTTTTGGTATCAGTATAACTGTGGCCTCATAGAATGAATTGAGTAGTGTTCCTTCTGTTTCTATTTTGTGGAATAGTTTGAAGAGTATTGGTATTAGGTCTTCTTTGAAGGTCCAAGAGAATTCTGCCCTAAACCTATCTGGTCCTGGACTTTTTTTGGTTGGGAGACTTTTAATGACTGCTTCTATTTCTTTAAGGATTGTGGGACTGTTTAGATGTTTTATCTGATCCTGACTGAACTTTGGTATTTGGTATTTGTCTAGAAAATTGTCCATTTCATCCAGATTTTGCAGTTTTGTTGAGTATAGGCTTTTGTAGTAGGATCTGATGATTTTTTATATTTCCTCAGATTCTGTTGTTATAGCTCCCTTTTTATTTCTGATTTTGTTAATTTGGATACTTTCTCTGTGCCCTTTGGTTAGTCTGGCTAAGGGTTTATTTATCTTGTTGATTTTCTCAAATAGCCAGCTCCTGGTTTTGTTTATTTTTTGTATAGTTGTTTTTGTTTCTACTTGGTTGATTTCAGCCCTGAGTTTGATTATTTCCTGCCTTCTGCTCCTCTTGGGTGTATAAGCTTCTTTTTTTCTAGAGCTTTCAGGTTTTCTGTTAAGCTGCTAGTGCATGTTCTCTCCAGTTTTTTCTCGTAGGCACTCAGAGCTATGAGTTTTCCTCTTAATGTAACGAGCTGCCCGCCTTGCCTTGGAGGGCCCTGTTCCAAGGAAGGCTATCGACTAGGTTCTGTAGAAGGAAGCCGTCAGTAATAGAAAGAAGCAGGAAACAAAAGGATGCGTGGGAGCAAGACGAGATTCCGTTCAAGCTCCAAAGCAATCTTTATTGTTACAATGATTTAGGCACATTAGGGCGGGAAATGGCAGGGGCAGGGAGAATCCACAATGCAACCAGACATCATAATTATATGCCACAGTTGTCCCTGGGCTGGACGTCTAATCCGGCAGCAGACTGGGGAGGGGTAAAGGGAATGTACACTGTGAGTCCGAAACTCTTTGTGTTGCTAATCAAGCCAAGCCTAAGAGTCAGGGCCTAGAGGAAACGCCTGCTGAGCGATCCGAGACATTGTGGCTAGCAGGATAAGTCAAAGCCTGGGATCTTTCATCTAGCAGAATGTGCCAAAGGCCAAGGCCTTTGTCTCCTACATCTTAACACTGCTTTCATTGTGTCCCATCAGTTTGGGTATGTTGTACTTTCATTTTCATTAAATTCTAGGAAGTCTTTAATTTCTTTCTTTATTTCTTCCTTGACCAAGTTATCATAGAGTAGGGCATTGTTCAGCTTCCATGTGTATGTGGGCTTTCTGTTGTTTTTGTTGCCATGGAAGACCAGCCTTAATCCACAGTGATCTGATAGGAGGTATGGGATTATTTCAGTCTTCTTATATCTGTTGAGATTTGTTTTTTGACCAATCACATGGTCAATTTTGGAGAAAGTACCATGAGGTGCTGAGAAGAAGGTGTATTCTTTTGATTTAGGATGAAATGTTCTATAGATATCTGTTAAATCCATTTGGTCAATAACTTCTGTTAGTTTCACTGTGTCTCTGTTTAGTTTGTGTTTCCAAGATCTGTCCATTGATGAGAGTGGAGTGAAGTCTCCCACTATTGTTGTGTGAGGTGCAATGTGTGCTTTGAGCTTTAGTAAAGTTTCTGTTATGAATGTGGGTCCCCTTGCATTTGGAGCATAGATGTTCAGAATTGAGAGTTCTTCTTGGTAGATTTTTCCTTTGTTGAGGATGAAGTGTCCTTCCTTATCTTTTTTGATGACTTTTGGGTAAAAGTCGATTTTATCTGATATTAGAATGGCTACTCCTGCCTGTTTCTTGGGACCATTTGCCTGGAAACTTGTTTTCCAGCCCTTTACTCTGAGGTAGTGTTTGTCTTTAACACTGAGGTGTGTTTCCTGTATGCAGCAAAATGCTGGGTCCTGTTTATGTATCCAGCCTATTAGCCTACGTCTTTCTATTGGATAATTGAGTCTATTGATGTTAAGAGATATTAAGGAATAGTGGTTGTTGCTTCCTGGTGCTGTGTCTCTTCCTTTACTAGATACTTTGTCTGCTCCTTTAGAAGGTACTGTGTCTGCCTCTTGAGAACTCAAACATTTTCCACAATGGAAACACTGAGAAATGCTTTCAGGTCTACTGAGAACTATGTCGGTAAGTGGTGAACAAGCCTTGTTACTAATCAAGTGAAGCCCGGTAACTTCTAACAGGAGGAGTGGTCATGGCAGAATGCTCAGGTGTGAAGCTAGATGAGCACAGGTCAGAACATGGACAGACTGCAGACCAGAAGATCTGAACTTTGACAAGAGACACCAAGGATCTGAGCCCTCATTTTCTCCTTAGAAAAATAGAGACAAGTTATTATTATTATTATTATTATTATTATTATTATTATTATTATTATTTTTGGTTTTTCGAGACAGGGTTTCTCTGTGTAGCCCTGGCTGAGACAAGTTATGTTGACTAGGCTTGTCTGAATGTATGTTAGATGGTGTGTCCACGGCTTGCCATTTTGGTCGACATGTATTAAACAGTGCGCAATTTCTGCAGAAGACAGAATGTGGCATGGAATTAGTCATCCATATGGCTTGAATATAAATCATTCCCCATTTCATAGTGCTGCTTTGTCCAGTAAAAAAGGCAATATGGTCTCATCTTAGTGTTCTATTTTAGATCACACTGGCATTAACCCAAGAGGGAAAATAGCATCACTCCCACCATGATGCTAACGGGTGAAGAGAAGCTAAAGCCATGTCCACCAAGACTTGGATGAATGTTCCCACTGCTTCTTTTCACTGCTCGGATGAGATCAAAGCAACAAGGACCCTCCGAGTTCTCTGAGTGAGAGAGAATTCTGTGTTTGTTCTGAATTACAAATTTCCTCCCTCATTCTAGCTCCTGGCTTTAAAATGTTTGAGTGGGATGTCTGGCTCTGTCTTTCTGAAACAAGTCTCTTACCCACAGAGATACACACTGTTTAAACAGGAAATGTGTCCTTTGGCCTTGAAGTAAATAGGGCTAATGATGAACCACTGCTGGCAGCTTCTAAAGAGCCTCAGATGTGGTTTTCTTGCCACATGGGTCAAGGAGAAGCTGGCTACTGGAGCCACCCCCATCTTTAGTTTTCAGAGTCTTGCTGCCTGATGCAGTCCCATGGTCACTTGTAGGGCCTTGTGAAGCTCAGTTTCTTACCAATCACAGTAGTTATTGCCCTTTCTTCTGGGAAAGTTCCTGCCCTCATTTTTGCAAACTCCTTATTAACAAAGCCTGTGGAAGGAATGGAGCCTCTTTTCATATCTCAGACATTCAAGGATGGGGAAAGAATTGAGCAGGGCAAAGGCTGCCTTCCAGCAGGAATTCAGCTTTAATAAATGCATGAGATATTTATAGAACACAAAGGACAAAGGAAGCAGCCATCTTCCCCTGCGGAGGGTTTCTTAGGTTGTTCCTGCTGCCCTCTTCTCCTGCTACTAGGTATTGTTTTGTTCTATTTTCCCTAAGATTTCTGAGATCCACAGTGGGCAAGCTGTAACTGGTGAGAGCCACAGTAGGCAGGAAAGCTGGGCCTGTTATAGGACTTACAAAAGGACCGTCTCGTCCCCTAAATTTAAAGGAGACTCTTGCTATTAAGGAAGAGGGCAGTAACATACTAATTTTGAACACATTAGTTTGGGGAACAAATACATTGAAAAGTTAAGGTTTTAAATTATTACTATTTAGAGAAACCATGAAATTTTAATCCACACTTTTCCCTAGCAACAAGAGATGTTGCAATATTTCAATTACTTCACAGAACTCACATAAACCTTGAAACTAAAAGGATTATTTTCTCCAAGTTATAAGAAAAGCCAGTGGCCTCATATTTGTAGCTTATTCCTGGGGGTTCTTCCTTCCCCTAAATTTAGTTTCAAAAATCTTTGCAAACTCAGTTATTTATGTAGTTAACAAAAAAATCCCTATTATATTTGTGATGCAAAAAGAATATTTGAGCATGACAGAAATTTGTTTCTGATTGCAATGGATATTCTGATGGATATCACCGAATGAGGTCACATTGGCTGATCTGTTCTATGTATATCAGACTGAAATTAACTCGCTCCAACCACCATCTCTTAGTCTTTTTCAACACACAGTTTATACCATTATGCATAGTCATTAAAATGATGTTTCATCTTTTTTTTTTTTTTTTTTTTTTTTTTTTTTTTGGTTTTTTCGAGACAGGGTTTCTCTGTGTAGCCCTGGCTGTCCTGGAACTCACTCTGTAGACCAGGCTGGCCTCGAACTCAGAAATCCGCCTGCCTCTGCCTCCCAAGTGCTGGGATTAAAGGTGTGCGCCACCACCGCCCGGCTTATGTTTCATCTTATAACTAGGTTTACAGTGATATCTTGCCTTTACCTCACAAGGGCTGTAATGACTCATGCATGCAATTTCATATGCACAATAACCATCTGCTACTGAGCCACACGATATTCCCATAGGAAAAACAGGGTGTGAAAAAGCTCAAGTAATTTCAAAGGGTCATAAGGCTGGGCGGGAGCATGTCTCCTGAGCACTCTGACTCTACATTGCTGCCAGTCCAGATGAGACTGTGATGTCACTTTAGGGTTCCATGATCCTTGTTCCCTTCCCTCTCTTGATAAAATTGTTCCTCAATTTTGGATAACATTTAGGGTGTCAAGTTTCTGTGTTGAGGTGTGTATGCAGACACACACACACACATACGTTGTGTATGTATATGTGTATCTGTATATGATGTATATGTATATTTACACACACACACACACACACACACACACACACACACACGCACACACGACCTCAGAAAGTCATTGTCAACATGCTGTGTGCACAGTACAGCCGATATTCATGTCAGGATGCAGCTTCAGGCACCCCACTTTGGCTCTCTGTGCCCTCCAATCTTTTCCTTTTCCTCTGAAGGTCTCACCATGCTAATTTTGTTTAGAGAATATCATTCTTTCCTGTGAAAACATTTTTTCTACATGTGGTTGTCAGCTACACAAACTCAACCCTCCTTTGAGAAGAGTCACCATAAAACTGGACCAGCACTCCAGGGGACCAAGACCAGGGCTACTTCTTAGGGGTAATAAATTGGTGAAACATTGAAAATGGAAGGAAAAAACTTAACTGTAGAATCATCACACTGAAAAGTCAGCTCAAATGAAGTAATTGCAAACACATTACTTTTATTGGGTATAAGTAAATTATACAATTAACTACAGTGTAAGTTACATTTCTGCTTAATGTCAGGATGGAAAATTATCTAATATAAACATATGCATGCAAAACCTGCATGTACAGATTCATCCCTTTTATTTAGTCATTTTTTTATAAGATAACATAATGATTTGTTTGTTTGTTTTTGTTTGTTTTGAGATAAGATCTCAGTGTGTCGTCCTGGCTGTCCTGGAGCTCACTATATAGACCAGGCTGGCCTCAAACTAACAGAAATTGCCTGACTGCCTCACCCAGGCAAAAATGGAAGTCTTATTAAGTTTGGCAAATTCCATTCTACTAACTCTATTAAACTGTTAAAACTGTGCAACCCTTCAACAGTGAGATGTCTAGATCCAGTGAACAGTCACTTCTCTGTTAACCATTTTTCCAGTGTGCCTGGTCTCTGATCTGCCCTCAAAATTGCCTGGAACATGAGCTATTGGCCTTCCTTGTGAATCAACTTCCACTCCACTCGTTCTTCAGTTTTTGGGTTTCAAGAATTTTCTCAGAATCCTAAGAATTAACAGCTCTAAGTCTCCATTCACACAGCATCCTGTGCCACCCCTTAGGGGTTCTTTGGACCATTCTCTTGTATTTTATTTGAGAGATACCCAATGCTTTGTCTCTTCAGTCAGTATGAATCTCGTAAGAACATGGAAGCTCCCCTGTAGCGACTCTGCTTGCCAGGAAGCTTGGCACCACGCTTTCTGCACAGTTACTCTCCACACAATACTTGATCATTTTTACATTTGATTTTTAGGGGTCCTTGATGGAAATCATTTTGTCTAACCTTTAAGATTGTTGCCCTCCTTTAAAAGTAGAATAAACCGAGGTTTAAAAGTGTGAAGCACTCTGTAGAAGGAGGCAATGGTGTGGTGTGCCCTGACCTGCTTCTCAGGGAAGGATTTTTGTTGTTATTTTTGATTGAGTCTGACTATGCAGCCATGACTGGTCTAGAACTCACTATGACACCCAAACTGGCCATCTCAGAGCTCCCTTGGCCTCTGCCTCCTGAGTGTTGGGATTAGAGGTGTGTGTACTGTGCTCAGCTCCTGGAGATGTTTTAATCTTGCAGGGAAGTTGTATCACTCATAACCAGCTTGCCTTTCTATATTTGGAATCCAGGAAGCTCTAAAATAATAATTCATATGCTTAGGATTTAAAAACTTGTGACAGTATATATCCATTTTCATAGTATACACCTCTATGACATGATTTTAAAAGCCTTGAACTTCAATATTTCCAAGAGTCCTCCTTTTAAGGACTGAAAGTTATGAACCTTCATTACTCTTATCTTGAAAAGCTAATAAAAATGTAAAAAAAATGGAATTTTTACTTTCAGAAGTCCCCAGCTAAAATATATTAAACTCTGACTCAACAGAAACCTCGAAATCTCACTGAAGTAGATGGGAATGTGGGCACCCTGGGTTCCACTCTGCTTGCTACAAAGGGAATCATAGACCAGTGCATTTGTCAGCACCTGGGGTCCAGGGCACAGACTCTAAGAGAACTGAAGTTCTCTTTCCTTCCAGAGTTTAGCTATGGAGGCATGGAGAGGACCACATCCCACTGTTTTGGGCTAAGTTAGCAGACTGTAAGCTGTGGGTGGTCTTAATGGAGAAACATTGAAATATTAATTATTCCTAGGAACAAAGGAAATAAACACCATATTGAACGAATTAGGGGTGTGAATTATGTCTTACTCGGCCCCTCTGCCTTCAGACAAACTGAACTGACTTGCTACACAAAGATGCATAGTTCTGAAAGACTGCTCACTTTAAGATTGCCTCACAGAAGTGCTGACCTGGCCCTGTACATTATTTGCTGATTATATGCCAGCAAGAGTAGATGTGAACAAAACAGAGGAAGACGTTAGCTGCTTTTTCTGTATCACCTGCACAGCTGTCCTGGGACTACTTTGAATGTTCTCCAGCTCTGATCAGCTAGACTCTGAAACTGTGTCCATGTGCTCTTCTTTTAAATGAGATTTGTTCAGGGGGCATTAAAAAAAAAATAGCAAAAGACAAAAACCAAGAAAACCTGAGAAATCCGAACATAGCTCATGTGGACAACTTATGTAAAACTCCAGAGAGTGAAATCCCATGTGTGGAGTCTGCCTGTTGAATGAGCTCACTTTCCTGCATTAAAGCCATAGCCAGGAACCACTGTAAGGCAGAGCTACTGTAGTTGCCAACAGAAAACCTTGAGCAATAGACAAGGCGGCCGATGAGCAAAACCAGTTAAGTCTACGACAAAGATAAAGGAGATGGTCATATTTGCTGCTATAAGGGTCACTAAATGGGCATGTGAGATTCCAGCTACAGTCTCTTCACAGCCCCACACTGTCCGTGGAATTCTGGGATACCAGAGTATGAAAGAAGAGAAGCATGTGAGCTCCACTGAAATTGGGATTGAGTGTTGTACATTTTCTGAGTCAGAACCCGTGCTGGGGTGATGTAGTTACCTTCCAGACACCCACACACTTTTAAGTTATTTGGTGAATTTATTGGCTCACCAAACTAGACTGAGAATAATCTTTTCGGTCTATGGGTATCCCATCTTATTGATGGATATAAATGCCTGTTTCTTTAGGTCTCTCAAAGTAAAGCAATACATCAAGGGTGTCCATTGACCAAAGAAAAGCTGGAGCAATTTATAAGGTAGTTATTGTCAAAGAACTGCTTTATGATGTTTGCTGTACATTAAACTGGTAAAAAGCAGGTAACTGACATTTTAATTCATCTATGCATTGACGTAATATGAAAAAGTCAGGGCTGCAGCATAGCTCTTAAAAGATTAGCATTTATAGTAAAATAAAGTTTAACAAAGATAAATTCTTTAACATTTAATTTAAATGATAACCTAAGTTTTTTATTCCTTCTCTGTGTCTCATATCACCTAGCCCAGTCCTGCTCATCTCCCCTTTATCTCCTCATAACTGCCCTTCACCCTTGCAACCTCATCACCAAAATAAAACATACACACACACACACAAGCACAATCCAACAAACAAAACTTAAAACCCATCTCATTGTGGAAGCTGTAGTGTGTCCCACAGTGTATCCCTCTGTCCACACATCTTCACCCGGAACTGTACACTGCAATGAGTCATTGGTCTGGTTCTAGGTCTTTGGCTTCTGTGACGCCATCAACATTGGATCACCATCAGGATTTCTCTGGTTATCTTCTTGTTGCCCTGGGTTGTGGAGATCCTACAGCTTTGGATCAGCAGGACTGGCCCTTTCACGAGTCCCAACTATTCACAGATGATATAGATTTTGTGGTGGGCCAACTCAGAGCCCTGGCTCTGGGCCTGGGTGTATCATGTTTTCTAACACAAACACCTTTGCAAAGTTAAGTCTCCCTCCTTCTACACAGAATGTTTTTGCAAGGAAGTCAAATCCCATTTAGATAAAGTTTAATCGCACAAACAGAATATTAAGTTGTTAGCATCATTTCTGCAAGACTAAGTGGGTGGGTAGCATACTTCTAGATAGCATCAACAGCCACTATTTTTAGGGGCATCAGTTGAGATTTCATTTTGAATAAATTAGATTTGAAACCTCAATGTTGAAACCAGCTTGGCAGTCTCTCGTCAAGGCCACCACTCAGGCTATTATGTAAGAAACCCGAGAGAAAAAATTTCCCCATACATTTTTTAAATGCCCACAGTGACATTCAATGATATTTAGTCATGTCAACACAATCTTAATCTCTTTAGCTGAAATGCTATTTGAGGGGTAGCCATGCCAACTTGCCTGTATAGTGATTCCTCCCCAGGCCCCTGGCTTCTCCCTCCAAGACCATGAACTTGATATCAGCTCCGAGGATATCTCTATAATATAGAGTTATAACAAGTATCTTTTGAAAATATATGAACTATACAGTGTGTACTTAATACATTCCAGTTTCTTCTTCCCATGGTAGGGAGATTATATGATATCACTCCAGTGATAGATTCACCCAGTAATGAAGCTGGCTCCTGCTTGATGCTATGGAAAAAATAAAATAGTAGTATAAAAAACAAAATAAAATAATTGTATGGAAAAATAGTAATATAGAAAAACTAATAATTTCTTTTAAAGATTGATTGAGGGTACAGAATGTGCCTAGAGAATTCTGATCTTGTTGGGGAAGCAGGGCTATGAATAGGTCATTACGATATGGAGGGTGAGTTTGGTGTAGAGACAAGAATGAGATGCTGTGAGGAGCCGGTAAAGAAGATTTTGAGTCAGAGTTGGAGATTATGGAATGTCCAGTTGTGGCCAGAGTGACAGTTCAATGGTTGCTGCTCTTGCAAAGGACTCAAGTTCAAGTCCCAGAACCCAAGTTAGATGGCTCACGATCATGTGTAACTCTAGCTCCAGGGAATCTGACACCCTCTTCTGGCTTCCAGAAGTACGTGTACTCAGATGCACATACCTCCCTACACACACACACACACACACACACACACACACACACACACACACACACACACACAAATAAACACATAAACTAAGGATATGAGTAGTGTCTGCTGAGATTGCTTTAAGGAGCAGGAACTTCTAAACTATGACTCCCCAAGTGCACAGAGATCCAGCTAAATCTGCCTTTGATGCGTTGCTTTTGTTCACTAATTACTAAACAGAAATAATTTAAAACTCTGCTATAACAATCCTCATCAAAGAAATAATGCCAACATTATCAGGACCTGTAGGAAGTAATCCAATTTATTGATTTTGTGTGTGTGTGTTAGGACATTGTATTGCTTTCTGTGAATGGAAGTCCTAGGAAGAGGCCACCCACATTGTTAATGACACTACAAGGCTGACTAGCTCATTGAACTTTATGACTACAGAAAGCTGGGATGTTGCAGATCCAGAGCCAAATTTTGGTATGCTATCTTTAGTCTCCCATAGCCATTCACTGCCCACCCCATGCCTGACCTAACATCCTTGTGACTGTCACATGAAATTCTATAGCGTATATTAATGTAGCTGGCTTCTCCCAACCCAAAGCTAAGGTTGTTCTTAAGCAGCGTGTAAAAGCTGCAGCAGGAGCTCCTAGAGTTTCTGTACTCTGCCCACACACTTCCGCCCAGGTATGTGAAAGTGTGTTGGTTTGTAGCTTTCTGTTGTTTTATAACTCTAAACAGAACTTCACAGGACTGCTAAACACATTGGAATACAATATTTGGGGTAATGGGAACCTGCGATCCTAGGCCCTGGGCACTTATATTTGATGCCAGAAAAATAAATATTTCTTTTTTTCTTTGAGATAGGAATTTTGTTTTGCATAGGAGCTTTCTACAAAAGCTTCATCAGAGACAGGAAAGTGTCCTGGATAAAGTATAAGTCAAGTCAGTTTGCCTGAAGATCCTTGTATGTTGCTACTTAGAAGGGGTGATGCCTCTGGACTCAGTAACTCATTGAGCAGTGTAGATTCAATGATGCTGTTTACAGATATAAAATAACTTAAATGTACTCAGTGTGTTTTTAATAAAAGGCAAGGCTTCAGAGTCTTTGCAGCATCCTCTCTTGCCTTAAACACATGAGGATTTCACAGTTGCAGGCAACGTGAAGCACCTAAAACCCATCAGGTATAGAAGCGCATAGCAAACACATTCGAAGTCCTCACCCTTAAAGAAATAGATTTGTCTTCAGGAGGCCTGAGTGATCAGAGCACACAGGCATGAGCCAGCGCTGATCTTGCGGTTGCATATTGAAAGCAGGACTAGGCAGATAGGAGGTCCTGAGCCTCACAGGGCAGCAGGCTTAATTCCTGCTTCCACAGTTGTTCCCCTCCAGGCCACCACCCCAGACTAGCACATGGTCTATTTTCTTTCCATTATTCTTCTACAAATGCATTTTATTATGCAAACATCTCACTAAAGAGTGCTGTGAACCTGGACAAAGACCACAGACAGCTCTGTGGTCGAGTCCTATGGGAAGCTCACAAAAGGCATGGCCTGTCTCTACTCTTATTTACAAGCACATTTCTTCCTTCTCTGTCCTATGTGAGGTCTGTAACTCTCTACTCTTCACAGCTCACAGTCCAGTTCATCTCAGAAGCTCACATTTGGTGGCTTCCCAGCCTTGTTTAATGTGCCCTTTTCTGGTAATTATTTCCTCATATAATTAAATATTTTTGACCATGTGACATTTTTTTTCTTTTTTTTAAAATTGGATATTTTCTTTATTTATATTTCAAATGTTATCCCGTTTCCCGGTCCACCCGAAAACCCCAATCCCATCCCCTCTCCCCTGCCTCTATGAGAGTTTTCCCCAACCCATCCACCCACTCCCACCTTCCTGCCTTCGAATTCTCCTACACTGGGGTATTGAGCCTTCACAGGATCAAGGAAAGGCCTCTTCTCCCACTTGATGCCCGAACAGTGTGATTTTTGATGGCTCCATAGTAGCTAGTCCCTAGTCTCTGTCACTGAAGAGAGCCTTGCGCAGTTTCAATCACTCAACATCATCTTCCTATTTTAGCACAAGTTTTCTCTCAACTGATGATATGGAAGTACTTGTGTCCGTTAAGGTCCAGCAGTAGACTGTAGTCAGTGTAAATGAATCAAGGTGTGAAAACTGGAATATTTGGAGTTGATCAATGGAAGTGTCTTAGTTAGGGTTTCATTGCTGTGAACTGACACCATGACTAAGACAACTCCTATGAGGACAACATTTAATTGGGGCTGGCTTAGAGGTTCAGAGGTTCAGTCCATTATCATCAAGGCATGAACATGGTAGCATCCAGGCAGGCATGGTGCAAGAGGAGCTGAGAGCTCAACATCTTCATCTGAAGGCTGCTAGGACAAGACTGACTTCCAGGCAGCTGGAACGAGGGTCTTAAAGCCCATGCCCACAGTGACACACTTCCTCTAACAAAGCCACACCTACTCCAACAAGGTCACACCTCCTAAGAGTGCCACTACCTAGGCCAAACATATTCAAACCACCACAGGCAGGCACAGGAATATTTTTTTCATGGATCACTATAAGAAAAATTTAAGAATGAACTCGGGAGATTGACTAGTGGTTAAGAGCACTTTCCGTTTTTGGAAAAAGTTGGTATTTGTACCAATGGCTTTCTATCTTGCTTTGTTCCAGGATTTTCACATTTTGTCTCCATTTCTTCCTTTTGGTCTGTGCCATTGTATGTTGGAATTATGTCATTTGTTTTGGATTTTTCAGAGAGTTCCAGTTAAGAGTCTCAAAAGAACCTTAGGACTTTGGGCTTTTGAACAGTTTTGAGACTCTGAAAGACTATTGGAGTTTTTGTAGTTGGACTAAGTGCGTTTTACAATTATGATTATATTATGATATGGCCACACACATGTGGGGGAAAGGGAGTGGGATGTGGTGGCTTGAATGAAAAATGTCCCCCATAGGCTCATTGGTGGCAGGCTTGGGGAGGTTCTGGAGCCTTTAGTAGGTGGAGCCTTGCTGGAGGAAATCTATCACCAGGAACCAGCTTTGATGTTTACAACCTTATCTCACTCTTTGTTTATGTCTATGCTTTCTGTATATGGCTGAAGATGTGATATCTCTTCTCCACATTCTGGCCACCTGCTGCCACACCTCCTCTGCCATTTTGGAAATTCCCTCCAGAATTATAATCATAAGCCAAAATAACCACTTTCTTCCATTAGTTATTTTTGGTTGCCTTTTAAATTTGTCATAACAAGGGTAACTAAACAGCTAACTGAAAGATTTAAAAAAGAAAAGGTTTGTTTGGCTTATGGCACTGAGGGTTCAGTTGTGGCCCCTTGGCTCATGTACGTGGGCAGGAAATCATTGTGGCAGCAGCATGTGGTAGAATCTGCAATTTATATCTTAGCACACTGGAAGCAGAGAGCATGACAGGAAGTGGGCAGGGAAAATATAGTTACAGACCCACCCCCTAGTGACCTACTTCCTCTAGTTATTTCCTACCTCAAGTTTCTACAAAGTTCCAAAATAGTACCTGTTGGTATCAGAAACCAGTTTTACAGTTATAGGTCACCTCCAAATCCAGAGATGATGGTGATGTCACCCATAGGTGACAGGGACCCGCACATCTGTTGCCATGACAATCACAATACATTTCCAGAGTTCACCTGGTTTACCTCCCACCTTTACCTGCAAGTGGTTACATCATAGCCTAAATAAAAGGCAGATCCTCTTGACCTTTGCTCTCTCTTCTCTCTCTTTTCCCCCTACCTCTCTGTCCTCCCCTTTGCCCCTTTCCCCCACAATAAACCTCTCTCACGTGGAACTGTACTGGCCTGGTTGGTCTGTCCGGACACGGGCAGCGTTTCTAATACAACGGTACCACTGAGGAGTCAAGCTTTTAAAGCATGAGCCTACGATGAACTTTTTCACACTCAAATTATAACAGATAATTATGACTGAGAGTAATCTCTTTAAGATAAGAAATGCAGAAGAAATTAAGAATATGATGCCTGGCCATCTAATAGTTCCAAGACAATTTCATTTTCCAGAAGCCAAGTAGAGTTCTTGAATCAATTTAGTTTTAGATTTACTTCCTGTAAGTATTTAATTTCAGTAACCTGTTTGTACTATGCGACACAACAGTGGCATAAAAACATTCTTCGTCTGAGACCATAGATCTATTTTCAAAACCAGATGAGAACTGCTCAACTAAGAGCAAACAGTTCCAGAAATAAGTCTATTAGGTAAATTAATCATTTGAAAAGGTGTCTGGCTTATGAAACTCTGACTTTTGACAAAGTGACACGGACCCTGATTTGGCTGCTCAGAGCTTAAGAGGCAGTACGTAGAGAGCTGCTCAGAGGAGTCTAGATGTAGAACCCAAAGCTGGGTTTGATGTACAGAAGGAGGTAAAGAGAAAACAGGTGGATTTGAAGGATGATGAAACACTAAAGCCTGGGCTACAGCATTTGCTGGGTCTTGTGTCTCTGACACTCTCTGAAGCTCCCTTCCATGTTCTTGAGGACATTGGCATTTCCTGTCCTTACCCAAAGACAATGAGGAAATAGCTGCAGTTGGAAGTGGGGTAGCCCCTAAGGCTCAGGTACTAAGCCCCCAGCTTGGTGCTACTGGAGTAGAAGGGATTGATGGGGGGTGGGGGGGCTTAAGCCACTGGGGTCGGGGGTGTTTGAAGAGATTATTGGGACTATAGCATGCCCAAGACTTAGCTTCTCATCTGTTGGGAGGATAGCAGCCCCCTTTGTCAAAGCACTGTGGTGGGAGCCAGGGTTAACCCACACTGTATCTCATGCTCATCTCTCCAGAGCCTCTGATTACCAGGATGTGTTTGATAGGTTCTTCTCTTTGGTTACACAGACTCTGAAACCTGTGACACTGCTTCTCAGCACTCTCCAGTGGCAGAGTTCTGACATGCTCCAGTGGGAACAAACATTGTCAGGCAGGAAGCCGCTCGCCAAAGGCCTGGCACATTACTAGATTTGTATGTATTCTCTCTGAAATTCAAATAAATAACATCTTCTCAATATGTCTTGTGCCAATTTTGATGAGACAGTTGATGATCCAGGGAAGTTGAAATATCTGTCTTGTTAACAAATATTTGTTGAGAACAAAGGTTTCAGACAGCTCCTCAGATTTAACTATGGCTCATGCTCAGGGAACTGATGACTGTGAAACACCGCCAAGCAGACATCACTAGCTATCTTTATGTCTTCCTCAATCTGCAGTTGACCTGGAATCAGCTTTCCTGTTTCCTATGTTTCAGGGGCACAGTGGCGACATAATAATGCTAACTGCCTTCTTTCGTTCTTTTTCCTTGTATCCCACTGACCTTAGGGCTGAAGAATGACAGGCATTAAAAGGTGCACTCTATTCTAAGGTCTCTTATGTCTCCACCCTCTTTGCCTGTGCATATTGTACTCTATCAAATTGTGTCCAACTTTGTGATGATTATTCTTGGTGCACCCTGGAAACCTTTGTACTTTACTGTAGGAGTGGAGATGTTTACTTTGTGGAATGGCAGGCTAGCTGAAGTAGTCTGCAATGTTGAGAAAGAGAGTTGGAGATCGGCACCCACAGAGATTCACTGACCAGAAGGACTAGAGTGAACAGGCAGAATGACTCCTCCATTTAGCTAGTGACAAGGCAGGCTAGGTTCTGAGGATCCTAGAGCATTGTGACAACGCTTGGTCAGACACTTCCAGAGTACTGTGTCCTTCCCACCAATATTTAGGACAATTCTATCTGAGCCAAAGGAAGGGACTTATTTCTTCATGTGGCATGAGGTCTGCATGGCTGTCTTCACGCAGTCAGCTTCACCGTCAGAGGTGCCTGTGTGAATGCATCAATTGTGGATCCCAAATGTATAAAATATAAACCTATTTTAATACATAAAAAACCTCAGCCATGTGTATATTATAAATTGTGTGTTAGAGACTTAGTCAAATTGGCCAGAAGCCTGCTCTACCAATTTATCAGTTCTATAAAAATTGGCTAAAGACTAAAGATTCAGTAGGCATCAGTCAATAAATATGTACAGAACTCCCCAGAGTAGCAAAGTACTTTATGTGGCATGCAACATAAATAAGTAATCACTGTGGCTGTGTTGCTTGGAAGAAGTGGTTTTTAATATATACATTTTCTTTAAAATTTTGTATTACATTTTATTTTGTGTGTGTGTGTGTGTGTGTGTGTGTGTGTGTGTGTTGGGGTGCTCATGTGCCAGGGTGCACATGTAGAGGTCAAAGGTCAACTATTGGGAGTTGGTTCTTTTTCTCCTTCCATCTGTAGTTCCCAGGGATTTGTGGTCATGCCTTTATTCGCTCAACCATTTCTCCTTCTCCTGTGCCTAAAACAAATGCTCAGATATGTATGAAGGTCATTCTCTCTTCTTCTTCTTCTTCTTCTTCTTCTTCTTCTTCTTCTTCTTCTTCTTCTTCTTCTTCTTCCTCTTCCTCCTCCTCCTCCTCCTCTTCTTCTGTTTTGTTCTGTTCTGTTTTCTTCAGGTTTTGTTTGTTTGTTTGTTTGTTTGTTTGTTTTTTGAGGCAGAGTTTTATGTAGCCAATGCTGACCTGAACTCCTGATCCTCCCTTTTGGTGGAATTAAAGATGTGTAACCCTGTGCCCAGCTCTCAAATGTGTTCCAAAGAAAATTATATACTTATCCCAAATTACAGTCTATTTTGCTTTTACAAAGTTAAAGGGTTTTTTAAAAAAAATTTATTATTATTATTATTATTATTATTATTATTATTATTATTATTATTATTTTGGTCTACCTGCTGTTCATACAGGGAACTCCATGTTGCTGGCCTGGGGCCCTATAATCCCACAGAGCAGAATCTCCCATCTTCTTTCAATGGCTCCCTCAGTCTCCAAGACTCAGATGAATATTGTCCTGCAAGTGAGATTGGGAGTTTGGTTAATCAAGATATTTGTGGACAGCAATCTTGTCTTACAGAATTTCTAATGCTCATTGAAGTTTTAGCAGATATCTGATCTGCTTCTGTGAGGCATCTGTCTATATCTATGAATCTGTTCCTCTCTCAGTGACTACTTATTCTAGACCCCATTGGCTCCACACTTGTATATTATACACATTTCTGTCAGTGAAGCTGATTCATTCCTCTCGTGCCTTTTATTTTTGACTTATTTATGGACAGGAAGATGTAATATGCCCATTTATTCATGGAAAATGAACCCAGTCAATAGAATGTATTCTACACTCCCTTTAGAGGGGGAAGCTGTTTAAACTCCATCCAATTATTTTAGTCTTTAAAATTGATTACACCTACACAGCATGAAATACACTACTGTATGAGAAAATAATTGAAACCTCCTCATACAGACATATTTAATAAACACTAAGGGATCGACAGCAAATTTGACAACTATGGCCCATTACATACGTTGTTTGGTGAGGCATAATGATTATTCCCAAGATTATTTTATCAGACAAACTATATTTAATAATAGCAAAATTATTGGACAAAGTTTAAATTTTGCAAAAAGAGACCTTTAGCAAAGGAAGAGTCAACAGGAAGTCAATGTTTCTTCCTCAGAAACCTGAACAGGAGCAGTGCTTGCGTATGTGTGTGAAGGGGGGTGAGCAAGCAACTCTTTCCCATGACCCACAGAATAACTCAGCAGCATTGATGCAGGGGCTTGCTAGTCAAATTAAAGCCGAGGAGAGACAAACACAGGCTGTTCTCAGCCGTCAAGCAGGTGATCCACGGATTCTTCCTAAACATTTAGAGCTTTGATCATATCACTGGTTCCCTTCAGCTTCAGAGTCGTCCTAGTAAGGATTTGAGCTTAAATTCTCCATTAACAACTTTCAGGCCAGTGTTACTGCAACTGGACACCCTCTATCTTTACTTTCAGTCATCACCAAGTAATATGCACCTGGTTCTCAGGTTATAATAGGTCAATCCACTTTGAGTACTGTTTCTCTTTAAATGTAGGTATTATTCCAGATTTTTTGCTGGCAAATGATAGAAATTCAACCCAATGGCTTCAGTAGAAAAAAAAAAAAAGGAGACTGTATTAGATTTGACAACTAGACCACAAAATGAATGCAGTGACTGGGCCCAGCCTGCAGATCAGCTTCCCTGGGCCATGCTGTCCTCCATTTCCAGCTGTGTGACCCCTGGTTTCTAGGCCGGAGTGGAGCCTATGTATTCTTCTACCAGAGGCCAAGTCACCACTTTCTAGCATTGCTTAAGGACTTGAGTGTCTCTCACTGTTTGACCACAGCATGAGAATGAAAGCCATCAGAGCCTGGGGCACACTAGCTTCCCCTCCATGCTGCCCTTTAAGAAGGCATGCTTGTTCTTCCTGTCCTAACTGAATTGAAATTCACAAACCTTAACTTTGGCCTTCTGAGGGTGACCACTTGGGTCACTTTATGAAGTCACTATTTACAGAACGGTAGGGACACGATCCTTAGCTAGTTCCCAAGCACACTAGCATCACAGGAAGGTGCCTTCCAAATGCTGGCCCCTCACATACACCCCCTTTTCTCAACTCCAAAGTGATAACAACTCACTGAGTATAAAGCAGGACTTCACTGTTCTGCCACAGAATCCCAGCCCGGCACGCCATCAATCAGGGGGTAAGCTCTTAATGTCTTCATCTTCTTTCCTCTTTAGGGCAATTGCCAATAATTCACCCCGAATGCTTGTGTTCCAATCACGTGTGTTTCAGCCTTTGTTGGGACCTAAGCGTCTTCATCTTTCTTGACTGTGAGGTCAAGACTTACATGTTTTCATCTTTCTTGGCCAAGAAGTTTTTAAGTCTCACTTTTTGAGGAATAACCAAATGTCATCTAAGCCTCCAGAACTATTTTACGTTTATATAAGCAAAATGTGAATATTTTAATTTCTTTACAGTATCATCATCCGTATCTAGTCATATTATTATTCTTGCTGTCATGGTGGGTCTGAAGGGACCATTTCATTGTGTTTTTTATTGGCATTCCCATAGTTAATGTTTTTAATGAGCGGATTAGCCATTGAATCTATTCTATGGGGAAACATCTCTCCTAATTTCTTTGCCTCTCATGGTAGGTTATTTTCTTTCTATTATTGATCTGTAAGGGCATGTTATACATCATGGACACACATCTCTTGTTGGATACATGTCTTGCAAGTATTTTCTCCTAATATTCTACATATTATCTTTCATTTTTCTAATAGTATTGTTTGTTATGAAGCATCCCAAGCTGGCCTTGAATGCCTGATGCTTCTGCCTCTACCTCCCAAGTGCTGGGATTACATGTATATACCACCATGCTCAGCTTTGTGCCCTTTGAAGTACAAGAGGTTCTAATTTTTATAAGACCCAACTTGCCTGGATATCTTTTCTTTTCTTTCTTGCTAGGGTATTAGCTCAGTATTTATTGCCTGCCAAGACTCATGGCTGCTTCTTATGAGTTTTGCAAGTTAGCTTTACATCTACGTTTGCAGTGCACCAGGGATGACTTCTGTACCTGCCATGAAGTAAGAGTCCAAGCTCAGGGTTTTGAGGCAGACACCTAGCTTGCCAGCACTGATGTAAGGCTGTTCTTTCTCCCTGGAGTCCTTGTGTTTATAATGGTTTTCTTAGTTACTGCACTATTGTTGAAGTGTTGCTGCTTAGCTTGACTATCAACTTAATGTAACCTAAAATGACCTGGAAAACAAAGGCCCAATTGAGAAATTGTCTAAATGATGTTGACTGGTGAGCATGTGTATGGGGTATTGTCTTGATTGATTGATCAGGGAAGACCCAACCCATTGTGGGTATTATCATTGCCTGGGCAAGGGCTCCTGAACAATAGAGGAAAACACTAGTTGAGAGTGAGTGAGGAAGGAAGGAAGGAAGGAAGGAAGGAAGGAAGGAAGGAAGGAAGGAAGGAAGGAAGGAAAGAAGGAAGGAAAGAAGGAAGGAAAGGAGGAAGGAAGGGAGGGAGGAAGGAAGGAAGGAAGGAAGGAAGGAAGGAAGGAAGGAAGGAAAGAAGGACCAATGTGTTTATTTTCTCTATGCTCTTGACTATGAGTGTTATACCTTAAGTTCCTGCCTTGACTTCCCTACAGAAATGAACTCTAACCTGGAATTGTAAACCAACTAAGGCTACTATTTTCTGGGTTGCTTTTTGGTCAAAATATTTAATTACAGCCACTAGAACAATATGTTTGGTTTTGGTAGTAGAATTATACTGTGCTCATAGGTAGAATTAGAAAATGTTCCTTTCTCTGTTTTTAAAAATAAATTTTTGAAGGAGAAATTGATTCCAATTCTTCTTTAAAAGTTTCTTGGGTCTTTTTGTTTTGTTTTGTTTTGTTTTGTTTTGTTTTGTTTTGTTGATTTGTATGCATGTCTGTGCTCTTTCTTCTTTTGCACATGTATGTGTATATGTGAGAGGTATATGTCAGCGTGCTTTGTATATGTATGTGCATGTGCAGACCTGAAGCTGATGTCTGGAATCTTCCATCTTACTCTTTGAGATAGGGTCTTAACCAAACCCAGAGATCCCTAAAAGGGCTTGCCTGGATAGCCAACTTGTTCAAAGTATTTCCTCCCATCTCCATATTCGGAGGCTGGGATTTCAGGCAAGCTCCATGTCTGCTCCTCTTGTTTCCACAGCAAACACTTCCGCCACTGAGCTGTCTCCTCAGCCCCCGAGTGGGGTTGTGATTACAGGACAGAAGATAAAACAACAACAACAAATCCATGGACAGCTGTGTGCTTAAATTAAACAAACTTTCCAGAACTCATAGCCTAGAGATATACAAACTATCAAATCTCAAGATAAGATAGTAGACTCCAATAGATCTTTCAAATTCGAAGAGGAATCCTAAGACACTCGTGACCTTTATCATATCTGACTGTACCCTAAAAGTCCCAGGACAGTATTTGTCTTCTTGTTTGTTTGCTTTTCCCCACAGCTCCTATTTGCTGATGATCTTAACTGAGTAGGACATTATTTACATACTTCCCTTAGCTCTTTACGTACTTGTTTCTTAATTCAGTGAGCACGGGTAAGATGGATGATTTGTATAGTAAGTCTAGTGCCTTCTTATCCTCAGATAAGGCTTCAGCCAGCTTCTTATTACCTTTCCTGAATATGAGCCATGCATTCTGGTTTCTTTGCTCAGATGTTTGAGATCTTTGGTGGCTACTCTAGGCATGAGCTTCCTTGCTGTTCTTTTTATTTGCTATTGTTACAGGTGCCTGTTGTCCTGGCTGCTGGCTTAATGGCTTTCAGAACTAAGTTTCTTGTCTTTTTTCTATGATCTCTGTCTCTGAAGTCACTGTGTAGGTAACTCAGTGGCCAGATAGTAGTAGCACAGTGGTTCCCTGAAGCCTCGAGTCGGCCCTCATTTTCTGAGTAGCTCATTGCATGTTGAGGCCTGGTGACCACACCCTGGCAAATTGTTTTCAACTCTGCTTTGACCTTCAATTCTTTCTTAGAGTAGAGCCAGGCTGCGTGCTTTGAGCCTTCTTTATCTTCTCTCAGACTGAAGATAATTACAACCCTACAGCAGCCTCTGCATGCTTCCAGTCCTCAATCTTCTCACGGACTTTATTCCACAGCTTTCCTTCAAGGTCTTCAGCCAGCTGGTAGTTTATCCCTGTCATTACCAGCATGTCCAGCAACTGCAATAGCAAGTGGCTGGTGTAGATTATTGAACAAATGCTACCAGATAAAAGGTCAACACTGAGCAAGTCTGGACTCAGGTCAAATGCTGGCAAACTCTCAATGAGATCACCTATGGATCTTCCAGATAGTCAGCTTAATGATAGTTTGCTGGGAATAAATCTTGAAGAAGCCTTCATTCATTCTTTCCCTCCAGTGGCTGCTATTTCTTTCCATGATGTCAGGTTATTAGCTCTTACAATTATCTCTTAAATATGGAGAGGGGAAATAAAGTAAGGTAGACACTTCACTGAAGTCTTTAATTTTATAAGCATTTAGTAAATATGCTTTAACACAGCTTCAAGCATTTTGTTGATTTATACAATCATGTAAATTAATTGTTACCTTGACACAACCTAGAATCACATGCAAAAAAGAGTTTCAATAAATGGGTTGGTCTATGTGTATGTCTGTGGGAGATTGTCTTAATTCACTTGAATGACATGAGTAGACCCAGTCATTCTGGGCAGTACCATTCCCTAGGCAAGAGGCCCTAGACTATATAAGAATAGAGAGTTGGTGCTGAGTACAAGCATGCATGCATTCATTTCTCTCTGCTTTTGACTGTGGATGTGATATGACTAGCTGTTTAAATCTTTGCTTTGGATTATCCAGTGATGGCCTTTGAATCATAAGCCAAATAAATTCTTTCCTCACTTATCATGCTTCCTGTGGGGTATTTTATCACAATAACAAGAATGAAACTGTCTTTTTTCTTTTATTGTGCACAGGGTATCTGAAGGTTTTTATTCTGTGTTTCCTACTGATGTCAGCTCTCAGTTGAAATCTTGTGTAAAAGACTTGACACTTTTCCCCCTTTGCACTCGTAGCCATGAATATCTTAACTAGTATGCCTCTTTGATACTGATGTCAGG
Source organism: Uromys caudimaculatus (assembly GCA_028551405.1). Taxonomy (NCBI): domain Eukaryota; kingdom Metazoa; phylum Chordata; class Mammalia; order Rodentia; family Muridae; genus Uromys; species Uromys caudimaculatus. Next base: position 23,212,872 of record CM052704.1, on the reverse strand, counting down.
TGTTTGAGTGTGTGTGTGTGTGTGTGTGTGTGTGTGTGTGTGTGTGTGTGTGAAGCTCTCATTGGCCTGACGCTTACTATATAGACCATGCTGGCCCAAAGTTCATAGAGAATCACCTGCTTCTGCCTTCTAAGTGCTGAGATTAAAGTCAGGCATTACTTAGATGGCCAGTTCTGATTCCAAAAAGCTAGTTCCTAATTCAGAAATTCCCGAGATAATTTGATTGGCAGAATCTGCATCCTCCTATTCCAAACAATGACTAGTGTAAATCCAAGAAACCCTTTGATTGTCCCGATCTGGTGGTTGGAGAGAAGATGTAGGGTCAGTTGGAAAATCCCACTGGACCATACAATGGAGTCCATAGGAAGGGTTTTCCCCAAGTGGCTGTGCTACCAGCTTCAATTGATGCTCACGAAAAGCATATTATTGTGTAAGTAGGCAACATCCATAGAGAACACGAACATCCCCTAGCTTGGATTTTTCCCTCCTACACATTCCACAATTCTTGTTATAGCTCACTCTGCAAGCCTAAACTATACTAGAACCTCACAAACCACTGGCTCATCATATCTGCATCACTTTGGTTCAAGGGCTTCTGATGGGTAATGAACGTTATAAAATTACTAGGAAAATGGCATCCTGGCCACCACAAAGTGTACACATGTGATTCTTCCTGGATAATAGAAATGGTGCCAAGTGCCTAGCATACCACATGAGTACAGAGACATCAACCATCAAGCCAGATCTTTTGTGTTGCTTAGAAATTCTGATAAAATCATATTCATGCTTGCACTTTAATCACGTTTCTATTTTGCTTCTGAATGTTATCCTAATTTCAAAGCTTAGATGATGATTTATAGTTTTAAATTTTATTTTGCTTTTAGGAAATGGGATTTTTTACTCAATGAATGGATTTTGATGAAAATGGCTTTCAGAAATAATTGTAAAAGTTAGATTCTTATCCATAATCATAAGCCAGCCTTTTACATTTTAATGCAGGCTTTCCTTCAGTCCATCTGCTTAGCTCAGACTGTTACTCACAATTCAAACAACAGTGCTATTAATTAAAACAGGACAGGGTTTTTGACATAAACAATAAATGCAGAAATATTCTAAACAAAACACAGAGGGATATCTGATGTCCTTTGTGGTCTAGTCCTATTTAGGCTAAGGGCATAATTTTAAATGGTTCAATATCCAACAACAGCAGTGAAGGATTCATTCCAAGTCCCCCTCTCCCATGTATAAATAAATATTTCATGACTCTAAGAGTGTCAGAAATTCAGCCTCATTCCATATCCTGTCTTTTGGAGTCACTGCCTATGCAAGTCAGGGACCACAGGAACATGGGGCAGACAAATGAGACTGTGTTCCTCATCTCCTGTCCCACCAGGACACAGGTCTGATGAGTCTATCTAGGTCCTTGATAATTGTTTAACCAGGCACACTGTCATGAACTATTTTTAAAATTAGACATGGTCTCGTCATTTCTGCAGCTATCCATTTGATACGAGAGTCACTGGAGTCACCCTGGGACTGCAGCCTTCAACACTTGAATGTCTTCTCAGGTGGAGACTTCCTTATGATACATCCATCCATATCTGGGTACTACCAGAAGTATTTCAATGGTTTGGGATAAAATTTGACCCTTTAAAAGTTGGGAAATTGTACTTAATTATAGCTTAAGAAAGTGAATGAAAATTAAACTCTTCTTGACCCTGATCACTGTGGGACTTCACCTTAGGGTACGAAGGAAAACTTGCATTTATAGCCTTTGGTTGAATTAATAAATAATTACATTATGGGGCATTACTGCTTTTGTAGCTCATTATGATACTTGACATACTGGACACAGTGACACATGCCAGTAATCCCAGCATTTGGGGGGACTATGTAGGAAGATCCCAAATTTTTCTGAATAAGATCAAGATGTTTGACAACTCCTTGGTTCTACAAGTATCACTTGAAAAAGTAAGCCAGGAGAGGAAATCCCTTGGAGCTGATTAGGAGGGTCCGTAAGAAATGGTCAGTGATCACATTTCTGTTGGTTTGTCGTTTCTTTGCAAAAGGGATTTGTCCCCTTCCTCTCATTTGTTAACAAATTTCATTCTGTTAGGAAAACACAAGAGCACCAATACACAAAAAGAAGGGGTGTAAGTTATTTTTCTGTTGCTGTGAAGCAATAGCACGACCAAACAGCAAGGCAGGAAAGAAAGGGTTTGTTTGGCTTACACTTCTAGAGGAAAGAATCCTTCACACCAGGAAAGGCATGGCAGCAGGAGGGAAGGAAGGCTTGGTGGAAGGAGCAGGAAACAGCGAGATCATGTGTCATCTGCACAGCACACAAGTAGGAGAGAGAGACTAGGAAATGGGGCAGGTTATAAAACCTCAAATTCTAACTCAGTGATGTACTTCTCCCAGCAAAGCTCTGCCTGCAAGAGCTTCCACAACCTTCCCAAGCAGCACCATCATCTGGGGACGCTGACAGGACTCTGAGCAGATGAGCTACAGAGAGGAGATTCTTGGACCTGAGGCGATGTCTGTAGGTTGTGCAGAGAGCTGCTGAGGCACAGCTTTCCTGAGTTATCACCTGTGGCAGAGTAGGCCTTAAAGTGATGCAGCTGCAGTTTGAGTGTGCAAGCTTTAAGTAGCCTCTTACTCACTAGCCTGTTAGTCAGGGCTTTGGTTTGTTGTAGCCTCTCTTTTGGGGGTGCATAGGGTGTGTGTGTGTCTGTGTGTGTGTGTGTGTGTGTGTGTGTGTGTGTGTGTGTGTGTGTGTGGTGTATACATATACATCTTCTCAGGAAAATTCTTTCATACAGCATTGTGCTGCCTAATTTAATGCAATTGTTGGGTTTTTTTTTTTAATTGTATACATGGTCCATGTATACAGAGACAACAGCCCCAGTATTTTCTGCACACTGTCATAAATAACTTCCATTCTTGGCCCCACATTTTGCTAAGGATATTAACACCTATTTGAAAGAAAGGGATGGGAATGGTGGAGGTGGGGTTCAGAGAAGCCATATTACATCAGTCAAAAACAGCTGGTGAGAGAGATTAGCCTGGAGCGTACAACACTCATCTGAAACAAGACAGCCACATTCCTGGTTTCGTGTATGCAAAAGGTAACTGGATAGAAGACAGTTACTTGCTGCATTCCAAAGTTTGAACGGGTAGATCAAGAAATGATTTGATGGAATGTGTAGCCTTACTAAGGAAGAAACTGTCGGGCACAATGCATTCCTCTGTGTGTGCGTGTGTGCGTGTATGTGTGTGTGTGTGTGTGTGTGTGCGTGTGTACATTGCACATGTGTTTGCGTGTGTGCTCATGTGTGCATGTGCAGGTCAGAAGTTGATATCAGGAGCCTTGCTCAGTCACTCCCCATTTTACTTTTTGAAAAGGGTTTCTCACTGAATCTATACTTTGATGATTTAGCTAGGCTCCTGATCAGCCTCCTGTCTCTGCCTCCTCAGTGCTGGGTTAGAGACATCCATATGCCACTGGGCCTGGCTTTTACATGAGTGCTGGACATCCAAACTCAGGTACGATGACTGGGTGGCAAACACCTTTCCCTCTGAGCTGTGTTTCCAGATCCCTGGCCCATTTTGTCGAACTTCAGTTCTTCCTTTATCTTTTTGCTATGGTCACTGTAGTACCTAAGCTGCAGGGATAACTAGACATAGATACAATTTCTCACCATAAAGAGGAAGGAATTGCAGACAGCAATAGACAACCAACTTGGGAGAGGCTCTGACTAGAGAGTTCCTTTTTGTGCACTCTCATTGATAGCATGTGAATACTTCCCTCTAATCTATGTCCTTGTCCCCACTTCCTCCTGTGCTGGCTAATGACTTAATTAGAATCTGATGCTACCCTTTCCTTCTCTAGTGCATCGTATTGGAACTCAAAATTTGGTGTGAATTATGACTGATCAACACATTCACAATGCTGTTAATTAAAGTAAAATCACTTAATGCAAGTTTTGATGAAGTAGAGATTTCAAGTCAGAATATTTGAAAATATTTCTTCCTAAAATCTATCTTGTTTGGCATTAAAACAACATTTCTGCTACACTAGATTGCCAAACTAAAATTTAAAAATCTTACTGAATACTCATTCACTTTTCTTGTTTTGTTAATGTGCCAGATTTGAAAATGATACTATCTGGGGGTTTATAAGACGGAGAGCTTCCAGTGTTCGTTAGTGGTATTATTTCTAGGAGGCGGTTAGGAGTGCGTGTTATTTTCTTTTCAGTAAATGTGTCTACTTTTCAATTTTTCTTACTTAGACAATGTATAACTAGGAATATATAACAATTGTTCTAGTTTTTAAAATTTTTGCATCAGGGGTTAGAGACTCCATATATATCATCTGTATGCCTCATGTGCATGCAGGACCCCAAGGAAGCCAGAGAAAGGCATTCTGCCCCTTGGAACGGGAGTCACAGATGGCGGTGAGCCACCAGGTGGGTGCTGGGAACTGAACCCAAGCCCTCTGCAAGAGCAAGGTGCTCTTCTAGCCACTGAGCCCTCCTTCCTGCCCCCTGGAGTGGCAATAACACTTTTTATTAATGGAGAAACTAAGACTATAAATATTCATTACATCATCACTATTATTTTTATTATTATGGGAATACTTGCTTTCTGAAAACGTTTAGACCATGTATGCATTTTGCTTTATGTTCCTGGTCCCGAGCTCTGCTCTCCAGGGTTTATACTGCTAATGATACTTTGTGTACTCTGTAGACGTTCATGTAAATCCACCGTCCTCAGAGGAATTCTGTAAGTGTGGGACACACAGACTGGCACATGTGAAATGATCAGGAAAATGTGTCAATTACTCCCTTCACTGGCCTTAAATGAAACGGAATACAGGTGCATCTGTTTGCACCTGCAGACAGAGAGCTGGTGTGTCTGTGCCTATCAGTGGAATGCTAATGGATGGGACCCCTGGACCACATCGCCCTGCCTCTTCGTTCCCTCCCTAGGAAGCCTGTTGGGACAGGGATGAACATTTAACCAGGCCCATGCACCCATGCAAGCCCTCTGACTAAGTCTTAAATTATTCTGGAGAATTATATACCATTTCAAAACATACCAGAGAAAGGCCCCAAACAATCTTAGAAATGACTCAAAACCTGCTAAACATATTGTACTCTGTGGCTTAGTGGTCATTTCCAACCAGCACAATGTGTGAAGCAGAATGAGCTTTGCAGAGGTTGCAAAGTGGGAAAAGAAGCTGCAAGTCTTTGCTTCCTTCTATGCTCACCCACTTCCCTCCAGCACTCACGTGTGTTCTCATGCGCGTGTGCGTGTGCACGCACCTGTGTGAATTTGCGTGTGCATGTGTATGCACACGTGAGTGTGTGAGCCTGTGTGTACAAGCATGCCTGTGGGTGAGTGTGCATGTGAGTTTTCATATGCATACATTGCACAAGTGTGCATGTGTGTTGGGGGAAAGCTATAGCAGAATGTGACTGCAGAGAAGTTTGCCAGTGTTACGGTTTACTCAGCCTTTCTTAAGCCAGGGTGCTCCGCAGTGGTGATCACCTGAGAAGTGAGCACCATCATTCAGCAGTTGGCAGTGTGCACAACTGTTAGCAGCAGGAATGGTGATGCCATGGAGCTCGGAGCTCCAGTGTGAAATTGTCCACATTTTTAAAACTCATTTAAACAAGTTTAAAAAGTATTTTTGAGAATTTCATATACATCATTGCCATCTTTCCTTCTTCCAACTCTTCCAACCTCCCCCACCTCTCTCAAATCCATGACTTACACACACACAGACAAACATGCGCACACACACACACACACACACACACATACACACATAACCACAGTTTAGACCAATCAATACGTTGATATATATATATATATATATATATATATATATATATATACATATATATATATACACATACATACATATGTGTGTGTGTATATGTGTGTGTGTGTGTATATATACATATACACATACATATACATATCTGACTTGGGGTCTCATCCCTGAATAAACTCCCTTCCTTAGCAGCAGTTAGCTGCCTAGATCTTCACCTAGGTGTGGGGCCTTTAAACATTGTTCCCATCCATGTTGACATGTGGACTGATATGGTCTTTGCAGGTCTTATTTAGTCAGCCATATTGTTGAGATTTTATGGGTGCAGCTTCTCTGTCAGAAGACAATATGCCGCAGCAAATTATCCTGGTTCACCACTCTTCCTACCCTGTCTTCCTCGATGCTCCTTAAGCCTTAGGTGTAAAGACTGTCTTACAGATTTGGGTCTGGGTACCCCGTGGTCATTCATTATATGTATTTAACCATTTGTAGCTCTCTGTAATGGCCTGCACTTGTTGCAAACAGAAACTCCTTTGATGAGTGAGAGTCACTGTTACCAAGAGACCACATGGGTAAAGTTTCCAGCTGGTCCTAGACAGAAATGGTGCCCATTGGATAGAGGCCCTGGATCAGACTCACCAAGAGAATGCATGACTTTCAAAATAGACTTAAAAATTCCCCATCCTGTAATAATTCAATAATTATTTTAGAAAGAATGTCTGCTGGAATCGTTTTACACATTATATTTCTTTAGTCCAGACAGATAGTTCTCTCTCTCTCGTGTGTCATCTGTGTGTGTGTGTGTGTGTGTGTGTGTGTGTGTAAAATTATAATTCAGGGCATCATGTGAAATAATTCAAAATCACTTAAAGAAATTTGAAGAGTAGTTTTGATCACAAACAAATGAAACTTTAGAACAAAAGTAAAATGTATACCACCTAAGAACCTTCTTTAGATAGGAAGAGCCTTTGGGGATTCAATAAATGAATTTCAAATTTTACAAACTACATGTCTTTCTAGACATTTGTGTCTGCTGGACCTCACATTTCTTAGCTAAGGTTCTGTGGAGTACTTCCCACAAAAGCAAGCACTGAGCTACCCCACATCTGTGCATTTATCTGCCCCAAGTTTGTCTCTCAGGTTCTGTAATCAAAGTTTTTTGAAAACGTAATGTCGTTAGTACAGTGAGCCTTAGCATGTCCACTGGATGGAATTGCAACTACATTTCAGATCTTGTCAATGACAACAATCAATTCACTCCAAATCCAAAAGATTACTTCCTCTCCATTTCAATAGCAATTGCCCTGCACCTGTGAGCCAGGTCTATGATCCGAGATGCTTTCATTGTTTCCACTCAATAGAGATACCAGAATGGCAGCTTGCAAACTCTGGAGTAAGCCTTGTGGGGTGGAGCACAAGCACAGATGCAGATACGATGTGAGAGAGGAGGTCAGCCTTAGGTCAGGTCACCATTGCACCTAAAAGTGCATTCTAACTCCCCTTCTCTCCCCATCCCCATCTCCGTCTCAGAATGACCCTCCCAACCAAGCTAACATGCCATCCGGCCATCTGAAAGCACTGACCATGTCCCAGGCACCCTGGGAGGGGAGCTCAAATGTATATGATGAAGTTGCCTCTCCTCTCAGGACGTTTTCCTTAGGCTAGAGAGACAAAAGTGGGTAGCTTTGGCATAGCAAGATTCTCACTCTATTATAGATAATAAAACAGAAAGATCTGTCCACCTCAAAGAGATGTGACGTGTCTCCACTGTGACGGTCAGCACTTGGGACGTGGCTATAGCAATCATACCAGCAAGGTCCATACTGCAAAATTCTGTCCAGAAAAGAGTGAACTTTGCTGGGATTTTAGACCAGTAGCTCCAGACTCAGGGGCAATCTGAGTTCCAGAAACTTTTAGAAAAGGCCCGGGGGGGGGGGGTGTTTCCTGTTTGTGGTATGGACTGTATTTTCTAGTTCTCCTTGAGGGTCAGGTCGGGGCAGCTTTCCAGTATTTCAAACTTTCCCTCCCGAGCCTCCTTTCCTGGCAGGATTGCATATTGGGGGATGGTGACTAGTCACAGTTGACTTCTCTTCTCAGTGGTGGGTTTTCTGCCCTCTTTGCTGGGGGCTGTGCTAATTATACATTCTGCTGCTTCTTAATTAAATTCTTAATCTCTATGGGCTTTTATAACAGAAAGGCTTTAGTTCTAGGCTGCAGGAAAAAGGAATGTAAGAGCAGCAAATAACACACAAAGTGAAACCATTCATAATTGTTTAAATGAGAAAGCTGGCGTCTGCTCATTCCATTTATTCTGCTATCTGTAGAATTTCTCATTGAACGCAAGAATAATCCCCAGACTCAGCAGCTTGGGAAATGCAATCTTATATAATACACAGACTCCATAAATCTGCAAAATCACAGCGAGTTCAGCCATCTTTGAAGGCAGGCCGAAAGCTGACAGTGGGGAGAAGTGTGTTCGAAGCACCCCCAGATAGGAGTTCAGCCATCTTTGAAGGCAGGCCGAAAGCTGACAGTGGGGAGAAGTGTGTTCGAAGCACCCCCAGATAGGAATGGCCCTCAAGCCTTTGTTTTTCACCGACATTTGTCCATCTCTTCCTGTTACCCTGAGGATTTTATCACCCCAGCTCAGGGAGGAAGGAATCCGAGCACTTAGCACGTTGAAGTTCATATAGCCACTCAGCAACTCCATCAAGAGCAGACTGACTCATCCCAAGCTCATCATGGAGTCCACTGTGTGCCAGCTATTTATTTCCCCACTGTGTGACCTCCCGGATGGCAGCCACTTTGAAGCCAGTGTCTGTTGGTCCTGATGTTGTGGATCTTTTCAGATTTAACTGCCACGTGGGATTTGCTGTTTCCGTTGCTACTGAAGGCCCATCTCTGCTGGGAGCGTGTCTCTGTGTTCACAGTTCAAGCATCTTCCCAGAATGACTTTATGCTCTCTAGTCCTATCCCTTCAGAGGGTGGTATATAGCCACACTTTCCTCCGCAATTGAGCATAGTAGACTAATGACCAAGAACTTTTCTATCTGGTTTATTCATTTGCAGATTCATTATTTATTATAAGCCTAAGGGCTCCATTGAGCTTCTCACTCTACCCACGTCTGGATCTTGGTTCCATATTTCCCTTTCCTCAGGCCGCCTTATAAGCACCCACTTGTCCACTGCCTGAATACTACTCAGCACATGCAAGGAACTATTCTGGACACACGAGGAAGCCAGAGCCTGGACACTGCAACTTGACCTTGTAAGTTTGCTGTCTACAAGTTCAGTTTGATAGGCAAACCAAAATGTTTATTTCAATCATTTGTTTTTGTAATTATCCATTAATCCTGTAGATATTTATCAAGCAGTATATACGCCCGTGCTAGATATGAACTCAACAGGTGCCCACTTGGTCTTTCTGACGAGTGGCACGTGAGCAAGAGTTAACCAGTAGAGGCAGAAGTCAGTGCTGCGGCAGTACACCTTGAACCAGACCCCGTCTCAGAAAAAAGTACAAAGTCTCTCCCACCCTCTTCCTGTTGGAGATAGAAGGAAATCAGGGTCTTATGAACACTAGGCGACAATTCTACCATTGAGTCATGTCCCTAGCCTTTGTTGAACCTTAAATGCCTATGAATACAGTTAATCACATTTGTTCACTTGAAAAAGTCTCATTAATCATATTTGGAAGTTGAACATGTTTTAGTAATAAATAGTTATAGAAAGTAACAGCGATGCCCTTTGCATTTGCTGGAGACACAAGTATGTTCGATTAAAAGATACATTGTAACATTACTGACATAAAACACCTTCCCTATTTTATTTTGCTTCCTCCCTGCAATCTGTCCCTTTTGTTTTCCTTCATGTTGTCTGCCTTTTAAAGCTGTGACCTACTAGACTACAGACTCATAAGGCAAGCAAGGCTTCCTTGGACCACGCAGCATGGAATGGGTGTAGTAATCACGGACTAAAAAAGGCACACTCTCCTTGTGTTTGGTCAAAATGAAGCCTCATAGTCGGCTGTCTGACGCAGTCACATATCTTCTGTCTGGCCTGAGAAAACAAGACCTGCTTTTTGCTTTATGTTCCTCCAAATTCCATGTTTACTTTTAACAAACATTGTGGAGACTTCTTACTTCATCTGTACACTTGATTTGTGCTAAGGAACTTGGACAAAACCGAATTGATCATCTACATCCAAAAAGAAAGACTCCTCCAGAGTTTCTGTACACATTCTCTGTGTATGAATCCCATTGTCTTTTCTCATTAAGTCTCATGTATGAAGGAAGTGCAAGCAGTCAGAAAACTCTTTTAAAGCTTAAGCCTAAGAGAGCTGAGCAAAGCGAACGTGGCCAAGCCTTTGCCAGACCAGCTGTGTACATCTGCTCTTGAGCATGGCTCATTCCTCTGGGCTGGGAACTGCATCCATATTTCGCCGGGAACACTGGCCATTTGTCCTGGGAACAGACTCTGCCGGTCAAAGCTAAACAGTGCCGGCTGGTTCCCGTGAGAGGAACAGGATGGTTCTAAGACAAAGAAAACTAGAAACAGAGCTGAGCTCACTCTCAGGTGGCGTGAGGGAGATGAACAAGAAACCAGTCCAATCTATTATGAGCAAGACTTTTTCGCATAATGACTGCTAATGACAAAACATTACAGAATCTCCTTTTTTTTTTTTTACTTGAAAAAGAACATATTTAGGGAACGTAACATGACATCTGGAAATACATCCCGGAACAACATATTCTGGATAAAACTACTTCTATCAATCTTAAATTTTTAATGAAAACTTGGAATTTCTTATTATGTTAAATTTATTGGATAAATCCTAGCTTTTAAAATCACATTGGGGTTAGAATTAGGTTCCAAAGCATAAAAATAAAACAAAACAAAACAGTAACAGAAAACCCAAACAGTGGAGTGCAGATATGCACAAGCCTAGCCATGAACAGCAGTTGGGGGTGACTGACCCAGGGTTGATATGGCTGCCCATGTTCAGGTCCTTAGGAGCTCCATCCCAAACTCTAAGGATAAAAGAAGCTACTGGAGGAGCATAGCATCAAATCCTAGTCCAGACAACACCACCAGCAACACTAGAAATTAAACCACCCTCCACAAGCAGAACAGATGCAAATATTATGGCATCATTTGCATATAGTTAACATAGCTGCAATCATATTTGCATATGTAAGGCTATTTGTTTTTTTCCATTTACGAGACTTTTTTTTTCATATCCATAGCTCTCGTTGCAGCTGCCCTTTTGTACTCCTTGGAGTAGACTGCCACAATTATAATCATTTTCCCTATTCTTTGATGATTTATGGCTTCTGATTTCTGTAGAAGTAAAAACAAACAAAATCTTCTGCAAGAAGAATTTTTTTGTTTATTGTTTCCAAAGGGGTGGATCTTAAGAAATGGGGCAGCTAAAAGTAGAAGACCATTTTTATCGTGTTTGGAATATACCATGCCTTCACCTTTTCACAGAGAGTAGACTGTCAGAGACAGAGGCCCGACAGGGCTGTGCAAGGGAATACTGTCTCATAGAACCAGTGGCCAGTGGCGCAGCAGAGGGGTAGAGGTTTGTGTCATAGTCAGCTGTGAAGTTACCACGACGAAAGTCAGCTCTTGGCGCTTCCATGTTTCAGAGGTTTAATTCACCATCACCACAGTGGGAAGCATGGCACACAGGCAGACATGGTGCTGGGGAAGCTGCGAGTTCTACATCTGGATCCACAGCCCACAGGAAGAACACTAGACTAGGCTGTGGCTCCTGAACTGTCAAGGCCCACCCCCAGTGACACACTTCCTCCAGCAAGGCCACACCTGATGGCTGTTAAGTAGCACCACTCCTGGTGACCAAGCATTCAAGTCTCTGAGCCTTTGTGGGTCATTCCTGTTCCCACCACTACAGTTTGTATGGAGGCTTGAACGAGAATGTTCCCCAAAGGCTCAGGTGTTTGAACACTTGGTTCCCAGTTGGTGAAGTTCTTTGGAAAGGTTATGAAATCTTGAAGACTTGGAGTCTTACTGGTGGATGTATGTCACTGGTGGTGGGCTTTGAGATTTTAAAACCTTGTCTCACTTCCTGATCTGTCTCTGCTTCTTTGGCTTGGTCAGCTACCTGCTTCCTCCCTCTGTGCCATGCCCTACCATGCCCTGATAGACTCTATCCCTCTGCAATAGGAAGTCAAAGTAAGCCCTTCTTCCTTAACTTGCTTTTGTCAGGGTATCTTACAGCAATTGAAAAGTAATGGATACAGTTTACCTAGCATGCACAGGGCCCCGGGTTCCACCCCTAGACCTGTCAAAGAAAAGGCAGGCTCCTCGGCTAGACTATTGAGAAATGTTTATTTTTTGTTTTCTTTTGACATAGCATGTCATGTAGCCTGGGCTGGCTTTGAACCCCAGATCCTCCTTGCTCTGTTTGCTGCAGGTGTACATTACAGTGCCTGTTTATGAGGTGCTGGGTATCAAACCCAAGGCTTTGTGCATGCTAGATATGCACCTTGCCAAACTGAGTTACATCTCCAGCCCTTAATTTTATTTTTCCAGAGTATTTTTTGAAAATATGAAATTTGTTCTATAGTATATAATGTGGATTGAATTGCATTTCATATTGATACTGGATTAGCCCAGCATCCTTTAGAAAATAATTTTAATATTCCCATCTACTGTTGGATGTATGCATCCCGCACCAGATGGCTATGTATTCTTGAGGGTACCTGGAGTTTGTAATTACATGGCTCTTTGTGATGTGACTCTTCACATATAAAGACCCCACACTCAGCTGGTAATTGTCTTTGTCAATGTCCTATTGCTGTGAAGAGCCACCATGAGCATGGCCACTCTTACAAAAGAAAGCACTTAGTTGAAGCTTCTTTACAATTTCAGAGGTTCCGTCCATTATCATCATAGTGGGAAGCATGGCAGTGTGCAGACACACATGGTACTGGAGAGGAACTACTAGTTCTACATCTGGACCAACAGGCAGCAGGACTGAAAAGAGACAATGGGCCTGGGTTGGGCTTTGGAAACCCCAAAGCCCACCATTGGTGACATACTCCCTCCCACAAGGCCACACCTCCTAAGCCTTGTTGTGTAGCACCACTCCCTAATGACCAAGCTTTCAAATCTATTGGCCTATGGGGGCCGTTCCTATTCACACCACCACAGTAATGTTTAATTCCCTTGTCCATTCACTGTCAGTCTTCCTTCGTCTGATAAGTATTAGCTAATCATCAGTTTTATACATCACATAGCCCATGAGATGGGCTCAAAGTATGGTACCTCTGTTCATAGAATGTGGATGGCTTTGGGTTGACTATTTATCACTACAGAGGAGGCTCACAAGGACATGGCCTTGTGTCAAGAATTCCATTACCAAGAAGCAAGAATCATCCCCATTTTTCACACAAATATCCATGGTTGGTTTCCAGGAAAACATGTCAAAGTGATAAAATTTTGATATTGTTTTGCACCCAGTGGGCAGGAACGGAACACACTGGCCACACTGGGCATGCACAGAATGGGAGTTTGCAGCTCATCAGTGAATGACATTTTGACTGACCAGCTAACAACACACACACTTTGGTTGTGGGGTTATTCCTTACCATGTCTCTTAGCAACCATGGCCCTTTTGCTGGCCACTGTAGACAGTTTCTTCGGCACAAGAGGGTGCCTTTGTAAAATCCTGGTTTTCCTTCTTTGTCATAGTTCCTTCCCAACTAATTCCTTTTGCCTGCCTTTAGAGTTAAAATTGTCAACCCCTATAAAGAGTTCATATAGACCTTCTGGATGGCGTGAACTCTGGGTTGAAGTTGATGTGGAAAGCAACCGTAATCAATCAGTGAAAACCTCATGCCTCCGACAAGGTGGAAAGCCCCCTCCCCCTACACATTCATTTCTGGAAACTGCTCAGTGTTTTCTCATTTTCTATCCTGTGAGTGTTGTATTGGCAGTTTGATATCTGGAGGCTAGATTCGTGAATTTTACTGAATATAACACTGTAGTATTCATTCTCCTGTTGCACCAGAGAGTGGCAGTTTTCCAAAAATCAAACAATAGCAGACACCATGGGCAAAGCAAGACTCTTTTTCTTCCTGTCCCCTGAACAGGGTGCACACTTGTTCAGATGAATGACCTCTGAATTACATGAAAAGATCAAAACTTGTCATTTGAGTAAACCGTCAAGATATTCTCTCGGATTTTACTAACTACATTTTCAGTTGGGTATTTATTTGGGGGTAGTATATTCTATGATTTATACACCTATTAGAATTGTGACACTAAATGAACATAGGTCTACCACATGATTATTATTTCGGGTAATTGTCCTGGAGTTTAAAAATGATTGTTTTGTATTCTGTCTCTTTACTAATGAATACAGTTACATTCCCTATATGACTATTGTCTTGAAAATAGCACTGCTTCCTTTATACAAAAGTAAGGCATTGTCAATCCCAACGAGGGGGAAACAGGAAAGAGACTATCTGCTTCTGGGGACTACCCATGGACCAGGAGTGTCTGCGCTGTACATGTGTTAGCCCTTCATCCTCGAAAGCAAAACTCTCAGCGACTAAAATGTTCTTTTGTCTTATGAGCTTCTCCAACATTCAGTCCCACAGATACCAAGATAAAAGTGACGTTAAACTGAAATCATGAGGTTTATTTTGTTGTGTTCCAATGTTTGTCCAGACTCAAACTATTCTTAATTTAAAAATAAATTTGTTTCATCTAACCTGGAAGCTGAAGTTTAGAGAATAAATTCTTAAACATTATAAAATCATCAACTGGCCCCTATATCAGCTGAATTTTTTCCCTCTGAGAATACTATTTTCTCAAGAGTCTGAGGTAAGACAGGAAAATTGTCCTTCTTCTTTGCAATTCTTGTGTTTCTATTATATAAAGTATTAGGTTTGCCTCGTGTTCAGTTTCAAATGCATAGCCATTTAGCTGCTGAGATAACTCCCAATCAGTCTCCATCAGATAAGGGAGATGGAATTTTCAAGACATGTAGTGTCTGCCTGTGGTGTTCAAGTATCTATGACTTCAAAGCTAACTTTTCAGGCTCCATGGGGTGGGGGTGGAGCACCGCTTTCTTTGTCAATATGTTCTTGCCCCGTTTTAGGCTGCTCAGATGGGGAACTGTCAGTGTCTCTCTCTGGTAGGCTACTTGGGTAAAGAAGGCCCTGAGTTTAGCAGTGACATTGAAGGCCAAGGAGAAGAGGCTGGGGCCTGATGCAGTCTGCAGGGTTGGCTGTCCTGGAGGGTTAGCTACTGAGGGAGAAATGCTCATGAGGACTGCAATGCTTTCCAGGAAACAGGCAGCTGAGAAGAGAGGGTATTAGTGCTCCCCACTGGCCTGCTGAGGGGTGTGTTCACCCCTGGAGCCCAGTGAAAGCAGTAAAGCTGAGCAGATAGGACTTTTAGCTATCACTGATTGCAACAATAGAGCAGAATGGGTTGCAGCTGCATCTGTGTTCCCAGACAAGAGTGTCACCTATCTGTTGGCCTGGCCTGGGTTAAGGGGGGTGCTGGCCTAAACTGAGAGGCAGGAAGGTCCTTAGCATAACTTTAAATCCAGAGACTGAGACCTCCGCCATCATCTTGGGCCAGCGAGTGGACTCTCTGGGTTATCCTTTCTGCTATTCTGGCTCTTGTGCTCAATATTTATCAATGTCCAGTTTACACACTCATTTTCATTCTTTTACCTAATTACTCTGCCCTAAATATTTATGGGGCAACAAATAATACTCAAGCTAGACGATGAAGCAGTCTGTGAGACCCAGTTCTGCCTCCAAAATGTGGAGATCTCAGACCAGACAACCCCAAAGTAGACATGCAGATGCTGTCCTGACTAAACCAGGATGTGCCAGGATATCTCAATGGCTGAATCTCTCTTCCTCTTTGTCCTTTGATTTCCTTGTTAGTGGTGGTTTCCAAAGGCTCTAGTTTGAAGGAGAAGTTTTATCGCAAGGTGTGCATTTCTGTGAGTGTAGATTATGAAGTCATTAATTGCTGAATGGAACATTTTATTTTAGAAGGCTTTCAAGGTAGAGTTAACTAAGCAGTTATCATAAGTACATGTGAGCACCAGCAGACACAGGCATTTTTTGTCATGTTGGCACCAGGGTCACTTCTAATTAGAGGGTTGGGACAGTAGAGTGTGGAGTACAAGGAGTGAAGTCTGAGGATCCAGACACATGCACAGCCTTAGCTTCTGTCACAAAAGAAGACTCTGAGACTCTAGAGATGGGAAAACCATTTCCAGAAGTGTTTCCAAATCCCCTCTGTGCGTACGTGCATGTGTGTGTGTCTGTGTTGCTTCTGGTTTTTGTTGATAAATGTATATCTGCTTATGTGTCTCTGTGTTATGTGTGTATGTTTGTATCTTAGTCTGGGTTTCTATCGCAGTGATGAAACACCATGACCATAAAGAAGTTGGGGCGGAAAGGGCTTATTTGGCTTACACTTGTACATCATAGTTCATCATTACAGGAACCCAGGGCAGGAACTCAAGCAGCACAGGAACTGTAGGCAAGAACAGAAGCAGAGGCTGTGGAGGAGTGCTGTTGACTGGTTTCATTTTCATGGTTTCCTCAACCCATGTCTTTATAGAACCCAGGATCAACAGCCCAGAGGTGTCCCTACCAACAGTGGCCTAATCCTTCTACTTCAGTTGCTATTTAAGAAAATTCACCACAGGCTTGTCCAGAGATGAGTTTAGATGGTGCATTTCATCACTTGAGTTTTCCTCTTCAAGTTGTCATAAAACTAGCCAGCAGAGTGTGACTGTTTATCTGTCTATCTGTCTGTCTGTCTATCAATCTATCTATCTACTTATCTATATCTGTGTATGACTGTGCATACGAGTTGGTGTGTGCATGTGTCTGTGTATATGTTTGTATGTATATAAATGTGTTTCTGTTTGTGTGTATATGTGTGGATGTATGTGGCTTTGTCTGTGTGTCTATATGTATGTGTGGATGTCTGTGTGTATCCTTGCATGTCTCTTTCTCCATATATTGTTTGTACCTAACACACACACACACACACACACACACACACACACACACACACACACACACATTAGCTTCCGTTTTTGTTGTTAACAGATATCTGACCAAAAGAAGCCTAAGGAAGAGGATACTTTTGGCTCATGGTCTGAGCAGTGCAATCTGTCATGGTGGGGATAGAGTAGCAGCTGCAGTAGCTCATGGTTGCGAAGGAGGCGTTTGAGGCTGCTTAGAACAGAGATGCAGCAGCAAACAGGGCTGGTCTCTAAACCTCAGGGCCAATAAATACCCTAGTGACCCACTCCCTCCAGCCATACTCTACCTCCTAAAGGTTCCACAGTGTCCAAAAACCAGTCCCACCAGCTGGGGAAAGAGTCCAAATATAGGAGCCTGCAGAGAGACCACTTAACATCCAAACCATAGCACAGCGTTGTTCTTGCTTGCTGCTTTCTTTGTTTCTTTCTTTCCTTCTTTCCTTCCTTCCTCTCCCCCCCCCTCTCAGCACATACGGTGTTTTACTTGTATGTATATCTGTACACCACTATGTGTCTGGTGCCAATCAAAGCCAGAAGAAGGCATCAGACACCCTGGAATTGGAATTATAGGTGGTTGTAAGTCACCATGTGGATGCTGGAAGTCAAACTCAGGTCTTCTCCAAGAGCACCCAGTGCTCTCAACCACCAAGCCTACTCCAGCTCCTACTTTAATCTTTTGAAATATTCTCACATGTATTGTGCATGAGCAAGAGTAACAAATTGAAACTTTTTCTTTGACACCATGCTCAGACAGTCTGTCTGGGGTCAGTGGTAAGATTCCAGGGCTTAATGAAGAAGGTCGGTCGATCGATGTCTCTCTAGAGCTCACCCTGCAAGGAGCATGGTTCCCACTGCTACCTGTGCCATACAGAATCTCAAACGTGTTTGCCCTAAAAAGCACCTCCTGTGGGATGTAGGAGATACACATTCATGATTAGACAGATGTGGACAAAGAAAGGGAGAGGAACCAACCTGAGGTCTCACTGTGTGAGATCAGGAATATTGACTTCTCCCCAAAGCCTCTGTGTGTCTTACTGATCTCCGACCCTTAGGATGTCTTTTACTTGCTAAGACTGATGGGTTGGTGCTAGTGGTATCGTTTGAGATTGGGAGCTGAAGGCTGGTTTCGGGGGATGCAGAGATGGTGAAATGGTCACGCACCTGCCAGTCGGGTGTTAAGGTTTACCTGACGAGATAGCATAGAATTCATCTCTGTGGAACAATTTGAAAAGTTCACCAGCACATAGTCATGCATTGCGTCACTTCCAACTTTTCCCCGTGCCAGCTGCATGTAAGATTTTTCAGTAGGACTTATTCTGGAACTTATTCCAGTGTGTTACCTTCGATCTATCTCAAGGATTGCTGTGATGTAGTAAGAGTAATTTCCTTGTTCCCTATTCTGAGAAAAAAGAGAAAATATTTTTGCACTGTCTATCCAACCATCTCCTTTTCTTAGGATACTTTCTTGAATCCAAATAATTAATATTTTCCTTTCTTAAGGCCAGAGGTATGGTGGGGATGGGTACATATATTCTATATCAGCAGATCCTCTCAATTACATTGAAAGTGCCGTGCCTGGAGCACCGTGATTGGGACACAGAGCACCATGCACTAGGGGATTTTGGAGACCTGCTGCTTGAGTTTAAACCCCAACTCTCGGGTTGGCCATCTGCAGAATCTCCAGAAAACCCAAGTGTCCTGGACCCTTTGATGCAGGTTGGTGAGAACAAACTTCTCAGCCTTATAGTGAGGAGACAGTGATTATGGGGGGTACAACAGTCCAGTGATTAAAGCACAGCAAACATAATATATGTTTGCTTAACACTATTAAGTTAAAAAATTTATCACCTACTGTCACCAATGGCCTCAGACTATAGCATCACTAAATCATGGAAGACTGGCCGGGTTTGTAGCTTAATAGTAGAGCACCTGCCAATCACACACAAGGCTTCTACACACACACACACACACACACACACACACACACACACACACACACACACATGCACACACACACACACCTCACAGGGAGAAAAATGATCCCTAGACTGGTCTGAAACACCATATTCTGCCCTTATTTTCTGAAGACCGTGTCCGAGGGAGCCCATGGCAAGGAGAAGAAAGGAAGATTAAAGTGTGCTGTGAGGAGCCATTTGAGTCTTCCTTGCTCCTGAATTGTGTCTGCATTCTAAATCGGCCTCTAAGTCCAGTTAAAGCCTCCAAGCCTCCACCGGGCTTTTGATCAACTCAGAATTTAATCCTTTCCATTTCGGATGGATTTGCTCTAAGAATAAACCGTTGCATTAGGGAACACAACTCAATCTTTACTGAACGCCAAGGCATGGGATTTGTTTTTTCTTTCTGTAATTTCTGAGAATTCTTGCATTGAAATATGTTTCCTGAATTTGTGAAAAAATTTTAAAACATCACAACGAAGTGTTTCTATCAAGATTGAGGAGTAACTATGCTAATTAGCTAAGGGACATTTTATAGGTGGTGCTTGTAGAACTAAATACCATGTTGACATTCTAAGCCACCTGGGCTAGGGAATAAAATCTGTCTTAAAAAAAACAAAAGAAACTTTAAAGCCCTCCGCTGTTACCCATAAATATATAATTATTAAATGCATAATTATTATTTGCCAAATTAAAAGTGGCATGGGAATGGGGGAGGGAGACAAACTTACGAACAGAAACAAAAATTCTCAACCTGCTTTTGTGTGGCTGCTTTGTAAATTTCTGTTGTCTTTTCTAGAAGAACTTAACAAGTCACAAGTAAGAAAAAACCATTTCCCTGACCAGAGCCTTTTACATAAATAATATATTGTTCTTTTCCTCTCCACCGGAGTGAAACAATAGGCACTTGGAAGGAAATGATGTCAGCCCTCCTGCTGACAGAGACACACTACACTGGAGAAAGCAGCACCCTGGAGCAGCTCTGCAACTTCTGCAGCTTCTGCAGCTCGTCATGGTGACTGCAGGAGCTCCTGACAGTTCTGTGATATAAAGAATAATTGCATGATGGCCCACACCAATGTAGTTTCTTATACATGTCTTTCGATATGTATCCCTTAACAAAGACAAATATGAATGCCAAAGAAAAAGAGAACAAAGAAAGTCCTTGGGCAGTGGGGTTTATAGCGCTGATGTTTATAACTGTTTTGATTACATCCTGCAGCCTGACAGTCATCCTGAAGCCTTTCCTCGCTCTGGGGAGAGGAATTTTGACTGAGTTTACAGAAGACTGTGGGAAAAGAAGGGCATTTATCACCTTAATCATGCTGAACCGTGGCTGGTGGGACACTCTGACCGTGCACATGAAATAATGTAAGGAGATTGGAGAAGGATCTCAGATCTGTCTGCGGCAAACCTGCAGGGTCTCAGCTCTGTGTGGCAAACCCATGTGATTCTGGATCTCAGATCTGTGTGAAGCAAACCTTCAGAGTCATAGCTCTCTATTTGGCAAACATAGCTCTGTGTATGGCAAACCTATCTGGATCTCAGATCTATGTGCAGCAAACCTGCAGGGTCATCGCTTTGTATGTGGCAAACTTGCAGGGTCACAGCTTAGTGTGCAGCAAACTCATCTGATTCTCAGGAAGTAGCTCCTCCTATGGATATTTTGGCGGTTGCTGAATGGTGTTCTGGCTCAACGACCTATTTCATCAGTTTTGCAAACTAGAGTCAGATCTCTTCATAGTCTTTAAATTAGTAGTGTGGACCTTCCCCGAAGAAACTTCACCATGGAAATCACTTTAAAGAGTAAACAGGGGCCATGGGCTGTGCATATTTTGGCATCTATCAGTATGGACTACTATTATTAATAATTTTAATAATAATATTATTGTTAACAGGCCATGGTTATTAGGGGAGGCTTCCCTTTCCCTTGTGTTTGAAATGAAGACATATAAAGGCTTTTATATTGATTCTATAAGAAATAGAATTGATCCTGGAAGCCACTGCTGTCTTGGCAGGTAGGACACTGAGGCCTGAAGTAGACACCGTGTTATGACAGAATGAATTTACTCAGAATGGATGGCTATGTCCTTCTGTTACCAGACATGATGGACCCTGGTCCCTCAAGCTCCAGAGTGCTCAGGGAGGCTTAGGGACAGCAATGCTACAGTACCATTCTTCACTGCTCTGTCAGGTGAGGTCCTGTTCCACTGGGAGACTGACAGGATCCGACAAACTTTGACAACTGGGAAGCAGCAGAGGTAGAGGTTTAGAGTTAAGGACCTGGTGTGTGGGGCCTGAGGGACTTCCTGCACAGAATCTCACAGGCTCAGATCTTAAGACAAAGTGGACTCAGACCAGGTCCATGACGTGAGATGGTCCTGAACATCGTTTAATTGGCTTCGTTCTTCATAGCTTAAAAAAAAAGTGTCTGTCAGGGAGCAGAGAGTCCAGAATAACAGCAATACTCATGCCTAGTGAGTCAGTGTTCTGTAAATAAACGCAATCTATTTATGCAATGGGTATATTAGAAGACAAAGAATGAAGAGGCCTGGGGATGTGGCTCATTTGGTAGAGCACTTGCCTAGCATGTAAGCAACCATGGGTTACATTACTGGTACTACACAAAATGGACATGGTGGTGCATGCCTATGGAGGCAGAGAATCAGGAATTCATGGCCATCCTTCTCTACATAGCCAGGTGAAGGCCAGCCTAGGCTACATGGGTAACCTTCTCTTCTTAAAATAAAATCTACAAAACAAAACAAAAACAGTCTCAGCTCACAGGTGAAGGTACCCACTGCTAAGTCTCACTGCCTGAGTTCCATCCCTAGGACACATTGGAAAGTACACACACCCACATATACACACACAAAAACCACACATACACACAACACACACACATATACACACAAAACTCATACACACAGACACAAACACATACACATATATACACAAAAAACACACACAGAGACTCACACATATACACAAAACACACCCAGACACACAGACATATACACATATATACACATAAAACACACAGACACACAAACACACACATATATATACACACAAAACACACACCGACACACTTATATACACACAACACACACACATATATACACACAAAACACACACACAGACGCACAGACACACACACACATATACGTGTATGCACAAAACACACACAGACACACAGGCACATACATATATACACACAACACACACACAAAAGATGTAAAGAACAAAGATGAAAAGAAAGAAGAAAAAAGTAATACAGTAATATAGACAAATGGGAAGGAAGGAAGGACAGACGGAAGGAAGGACGGACGGACGGAAGGAAGGAAGGATGGAAGACAGGCAGGCTGTGCCATGGCCTCATCTGAATGTCAGGTGGAAGGTGCAGCTCCCACTTCTCAGAGGCAAATACACTACAAAGGCACCAACCTCATCAGTAAGCAATCCCACCAGCGGTACTTACTGAAGGAGGGAGGTCTCTGGGGTGGGCCTTTGAAGGTATTTCTTGCCCATGGGCCACTCTTCTCTGGATGTTTTCTGCTATCATGAGGTGAGAAGCCTCCTGTGCCAGATGCTGTATGTTCATCCACGTCGGGCCCTAAGCAGTGGAACAAACTCTCCACGGACAGAATCACGGAATCGTGGGAGTCGTGGGCCACAGCAGACTTTTCCTTTCTTTGTCTTGATTTCTCGGATTCTTTGTCACAGCAGTGAGACAAAATGCAGAACTGGACAAATACTTTTTGAGAAGGAATTCAATGAATTTTCTATTAAACTATTTTCCTCTGTTCCCTTTACATTTCTTAAATCAATAGATGCTTCTTTAATTAAAGCACTGCATAAAGAGATTAAAAAGTAAATCACAGACTAGGTGCATGCTTCAGTTATTCCTGTTAAAGTTCAAAACAATCAGCTAAGACATACCTCACACAACATCGGAAAAGTTGGGCAAGATGGCCGAAGGACTAATGGGGGACTCCAACTGCATGGTACCATGGTCTGTCTCCTGAGCACTAGTACTCACTCGATCTGTTTCTGACTGGTTCACAAGGAATCAGCTTCAGTTACAGCTACCACACTGCAAGCCACAGCCCTCAGTTCTTGAGAAGGATTCCCGCACCAGAACTTCCAAGACTCCTAATGTATCTTCCAGAGATTATGGAAGGGAATCCAGAGATGTTGAGGGGAGGAGTTTGATTCAGAACATTTTGGGGGGGAGGCAGGGGAGAGGGCAGCCTCCAACTATTTAGAACTAGCCTTTGGATTATTTAAATTTATTTTCATAATGAATGCATAGAAACCTGAAAATAAATGTGGTACAATTTGGTTGCTTAATTAATCAAGGAAGGAAGGAAGGAGAGATGGAGGAAGAGAAGAAAAGAATAATATAGTCAACAGCCCAAGACTCCACTTGAACCTGCAGTAAATCCACCCGCTAGCCACCTCTGCCTCTGCCTCTGTGCTTTGGGGTGAGAGGCACCAACATGTTCTACTGTTTACATTAGTTACAGTAACATATAGAGATCACCTGCTATGGTGCTATGCAGACTACATCATAGACAGGCAAAAGACATTTTCATCTTTGTCTCAAAGATCCAGTGAGTATGTAAAGGTCCTCCCAGGGAGACTTAGGACCCAGCTTAGCAGTCACCTGCTTTGCAGATCTTACTGGAAGCTTTAGAAAATGCCTGGTGGTCAGGTGACCCAAGGGAGAGTGTAGTGATTCTTTCAACATGAAGATTCTTTCAAGATAAACGGTCTGATTTGTAAAACAAAGCACCATGGTGTGTGGGTGTGTGGGTGTGTGGGTGTGTGGGTGTGTGGGTGTGTGGGTGTGTGGGTGTGTGGGTGTGTGGGTGTGTGGGTGTGTGGGTGTGTGGGTGTGTGGGTGTGTGGGCGTATGGAATGTCAATCTAGACAGGAATACTCAGGAAACTAGGGAAGGAAGAAGGAGGGTCCGAGGTGGGCTGACCTGGTTTTTCACGTCACCACCTCCTTGTGCTTTGCACCATGGCATGCTTGTGTAGATTTTTATTACGTTCATTTTTAGCGGGTGCTTAAAAATAACTATTGGAGGATTAGGTTCAAGCAAATCAGCTTATGTTTCAAGCAACCCAGTTTTCTAGAATTTTGGACAAACCGATGTGCTTTCCAACGCATCACCTAAGGTGGGGCCGTTTGCCAAAGGCATTCCTCACAGAGATTTTTAAAAATTGAAAGAATTAAAAAGCTCCTTGTATTCAGTTACTTTTAACCAGTTTTCAGATCTATTCACAGACACTTCAAGTTGGAAGCAGCTTTGCAATGGATTTTAACTACGTAGCAAATAGGTTTCAAAAACTATATGCATTTTTTTTCTTTTTTTCTTTTTTCTTTCTTTCTTTTTTTTTTTTTTTTTTTTTTGCTAAACCTTGGCTGGGTAAGAGTGGGAGGTCTGGGAAGCATCCTAGAGCAGAGGTTAAGACCTGGAATAGACTGTGTCTTGGTTTATGATGCAGAAGGAAGACAGGACACATGTCAACAAACAGGAGCCAGCCTCCTGCGGTGAGCCTGTAAATATGCAGCGTCAGTAAACACTCTTGCCAGGAAGAAAGTTGGGCAAGTGTCTATTGGAAGGGGTGCTGGATGAACTGAGCCTAGAAGGTGTCTAAGGAATGTTGAACATCTCGGATGCGTAGGGGGAGCAAAATTAAGGGGTAAGGGCTGCAGAGGGTAGGGTGGGTTTAGAGAGACATAGTCCTGGGACACCAGGCACAAATGATATAATCAGATGAACAACACACTTCATGCAGGATGCCAGCCTGGGCCAGCAGCAACCGGGCATCAGCTTACTACAAGGACTGGGAATGAGCCCTAGAAGATCTTCCAACCAGTACCCAGATGTTAGCTGGCAGAATAAAGATTGGCGTGTGGTCTAAAGACCAATCCAAAAACCCAGAAGGCAGGGAGGTGCTAGCCTGATGTTGGCGCTCAGGCCTCTGTCTCTTACATATATGGGCCTTCACTGCTGGACCTGTAGCCACAGAACGTGTGATTGTCTGGAGGGCACAAACCCAGACAGACGTGCCTTCCCACATTTTGTGGCCTTGAATTTTCTGTCCACATTGTGAAGAAAAACACATGTCTGCATTGTTCTCCATTACTTTCAGAGAAGAGGCGATTGCAAAGCAGTTGGGAAGAGGGGAACTCTAAATCAGTGAACACTTCTAAGCTGAGACCCTGCTCCAGTGAGCTGGAGGAGACTCATTTTCAGTCGTCTGGTATTTGATTTAGATCATGGTTTGTAAAGTTTATTGCACTTACAGGTGATTTTTCCCCTTTGAAATCCCACTTTTTGTATAATAACCTAGCTGCAAGGGAAACTTTTCTAAGATAAAGTTTTATTACACTTTCTGAATCTTCCTAGAAATAGCTTTTTCCAACCCAAGGGTTACTCCTGGTATTCCTTAGATGCCTGTACCAGTGCGGTTCCTCATCATATTCTAAATAGTTTGCAGAGGCACAAGAGGTCCTTATGCCAGGTCACCCGGTGTCAAACATCAGAGGAATTTTCTAGCAAGCCTTTAGTTTGGTGTTTGCTTTAAAAAGGAAGATGCCTTGGTATTTAATGGAGTCTTTTCAGGCCACTGGAGCAGAACAGAAGTAAATGACTGCATTTACTTTGAGAAATAATGTTAACAGTGCTACAGATGGTCCTTAAAGCAGCACATAGCTTCAGATGGAAAGGAAGAGAGAAACAGAAGACGTTTGCACTCCAGTAAAGATCACCTGATGTATGGTGGCTTCTAACAAGAGTCATCATCTTCCAAGGAAGAGTATCCACAAGAGACTATTCATTCTATTTAGCTAGAAAGCATTCCGTTTGCAGGAGAATTTGACCAGTTCTAGTAAGATTTTCTAGTAATTAAGAAAGGCTTTGTGTTTGAGTTCTGATTTAGATTATGGACTGTTTAGTTAAGAGAGGAAACTTTGTTAGTTGTCTCTCCCTGTGTTGAAGAAGCCTTTAAGAAGTAAGCTGGGCCGGGCAGTGGTGGCGCATGCCTTTAATCCCAGCACTTGGGAGGCAGAGGCAGGTGGATTTCTGAGTTCGAGGCCAGCCTGGTCTACAGAGTGAGTTCCAGGACAGCCAGGGCTACACAGAGAAATCCTGTCTCGAAAAACAAAACAAAACAAACAAACAAAAAAAAACCAAACAAACAAAAGAAGTAAGCTGGTACCAAGGAATTCTGGGAGGGAACAAGGATTGGATGTGCACATTCAGAAGAGCTTGTGCAGGAATGTGGTGTACCATGTCAGCACCTATGACAATTTGTCAAGAATAAAAGTCTCCTTGGCAGGAGCCTGGAGGAGTGTTTTCTGTGTAGCCTGGAAGCTCTTGAGGCCTCCAGTTTTGAATCTTCCTAAAAACTCCCAAATTAGAGGTCAGTTTCCTGCGAGGGCCATTCTGTCACTTGCACTGTAAGGCATCTGAAAAACCTACCTGCTCTAAAAGGCAGCTGGAAAGTGCTAAGCAGGCATGTTGGCTTGTAACTGTAATCCAAGTGCCCAGGAGACTGAGGCAGACCTAGGAGGACTGTGGTGCTGCAAGGTCAGCCTAGACCACAGAGTCAAGTGACAAAAGTCACCAGTAGACAATTAAAGTACCAAAGCTGAGCATTTATAGTGAATCTGATATTATATGAGGAAACTCACACAAAGGCAGAGGAGATTTAAATTTAAAAAGACTGGAACTGGAGTTCATTTGAACTTTGACTTATCTGAAATTTCTCAGTATTAGCACTTAAAATGTAGGACCTGTGGCTAAGTGTTTACTGGGTTGTGTGTTTTCTCGTCAGTACAGTTGAATGTTTCCAAGGACAAAAGTCCTTGGTGGAACCTGGAGAAGAGTTCTCTGATGAGTCTGGGAGCTCTTGAGGCCTTGTCTCCTTTCACCTTTGAATCTTACTGTTCTTTTGTTTTTATTGGGTGTCTTAACATTAAGGACTCTTAGCAGATGACTAACAAATACTAGCCCAGGAAATTCTGGTCTGTACAGAAAGGGTGGAATAATGGGACAGCATTCTGGATCTATCTCTGTGATATGGGATAATATCTGAATTTCAAAATGTACTCATTTCAAATCATTCTCCAAGGTGAAATTCAGTCTTTAGAGTGTAATTCCTTGCATTAAGGGGTCATCCATTAAACCAAGAGCTACAGGCCCTCTGGAATAATCTAATTCCTCAGATCATGTCCCAGCATTGCCACTTGGCCTTTCTTCCTTGTTCCCAAGGATTCTGGCTTTATTTTACCCTCTAAGCTGACTCCTGCAAGGTGTATGTCAGTGGTACCCATGACACTGCAGAGTAAGGAGGAAGCTTGCCCCGAGTTAGGTTTATCATTTATTGCCCTAGGTTCGCTTCTGTTGCTGTTAAACACCCCCACTAAAAGTAACTTTAGGAAGAAAGAGCTTACTCTTCTTACAATTCTAGTCCATTGTCATGTCCAGCATGCCTTGAGTCATGGAACCTGACTGGAGATAAGGAAGGAGTGGAGAAAGGTCAGCTACACTCACGCAAAACAAGCTGTGGTCGGGTGGGCTGTGCACACGCTGCTGGAGTGGTGCCAACTATGAGACAACCAGCAACAACCAGAACACTAGCCTGCTTGTGCTTGTTATGCACAGCCCCTTGGGAGGAGCTGGCTAGTCTCTGTGGCAGATTGTAGGCTCAATAGTCCCAGGCTTTAAGTATCCATGAGGAAGCCTCTGCAGTTGATGGTTTTGCACATGCTTGTCAGTCATTCATAAACACTTGTATCTGAACATGCTGTCCACATTCCATAGGACCAGAGGAAGGAAGGAAAGCTCTGCTGTCCCTTGGAATCTCATCCCAAGGAAAGCTCGCTACTCCTGTGGGTCTGAGGCACTGGTCCTTGACAGGGCTGTGTTCTTGTCAACAATACACATTTACTCAAGACTTCATCTGCTCCCTACAGTCCATTACTTTGAAGAAATCAAGACAACAACTTAAAGTACTCTGCCCACAGCCAAGAGCAGAGAAAGAATAAACTCAGGAATCCTGCTTTCTTTATTCTTACACAGTGCATGGCTCAGCCTAGAGTGTTAACGTTTTGTCTAAGTTCCACCCCACAGTTACCTGACAACAGCCAGGTGGGGTTGCTCACCCCCTCCGCTCCTCTTGCTCTCTTGCCTTCTTGCTCTCACTCTGTCCTCTCCTTCCTTTCCCCCTCTTTCCCCATACCCTTCCCCCCTCTCTCTCCTCATACTCAACCCCTCTCCCCATGCCCTGAATAAACTCCATTCTATACTATACCGTCCTGTGGCTGGTCCCTCGGGGGGGAGGGGATGCTTCGGCGTAGGCCTGCAGAGGTGCCCTCTCCCCGATACCAGACTACACATCCACCAAACATATTCTTTCTCTCTTTATCTTTTTATAAACACAACATAGAGAATTTACCCAGTCACATCCAGCGTAGGTTTCTAACTTATGTCCAGTTGACAATGAAAACTAACCCCTGCATATAGTTGCCACAGTATCTTGGTAGAGATCACTCTTTTTATCCTCGAACAACAAGATAAATAACCAAAGAGAATGTAAGGAGAGGAAGTTAGGTGATCTTACCCACTACCACCATTTAATAGATGAAAAACTGATTTTTTCCTAAATTTCTAAACTATTTGCTTGGGTTTTGGTTGGTTGACATATTATGAAGAACGCAACTCACTGTATAGCTGGAGACTGAAACTGTGTTCTTCCTGGGAGACTCAACTAAAGGCTGAGGGATGAAACAGACCTCCGGGTCCAGTTACCATATTAAATCCTAAGTAAATGTGTAGGTGAAGAATATGCATTCTTCTTAGTCATAATGAATTATTTTTGCTTCATTTAAAGACATTAACGCCAGGCAGTGGTGGCACACACCTTTAATTCCAGCACTTGGGAGGCAGAGACAGGTGGATTTCTGAGTTCGAGGCCAGCCTGGTCTACAGAGTGAGTTCCAGAACAGCCATTGCTACACAGAGAAACCCTGTCTCGAAAAACAAAAAAAAAAAAAAAAAAAAAAAAAAAACCATTAACTTTCTTTGGAAAGTAAAATGAGCTTGCACTTTAGAAATTACTTATATGTAAGTGTTTATTTAGAATAAAAGAAGAATAACAACAAATTGCAAGATTTTTTCTCCAAGGTTACAAATACAATGAAGTAAAAGCCACAGGATCATTTTAGCAATTCTTTGTACCTGTGGAGTGTTGCAACACTGTTACCATTCTTTCTATGAAGATAATAAGAAGGCAATTTATTCCTTGTTGAACAGAGTTGAACAAGTTTTTTTGATAGTTTAGAAAACTTTGTCTTAGCTGCACAGATTGTTATGTTAAATGATAGACAAGATTATGCCAAATATATGGGAGACATTTCCTGAAAATATCTTTTGTGGCTAGGAAGGAAGGCTCAGTTAAGAGAGTGCTTGCTTACCTTGTGAGCATGAGATCAGATCTCAAGTACAACACCAGAGTGCTGTGGTCCAGACTTCTGATTCAGAGCTAGACTTGTGAGCCAGAGCTGGAGAGCTGGAGACATCTGGCTAGCTGAGGCTCTCTGGTCAGCTAACCTAGCCTGCTTAGCAAGTTCCAGTTCAGTGAGAGACCTGTGTCATAATACAAAGTAGATGAGTTTAGAGTGGAAAAAGATATCAGTCTCTGCCTGTAAGATTAAAATGGCAAATCCCACCCAAGTAGTTTTGTTGTTTTTTTTTGTTTTTTTGGTTGACATTGTCAGGTAATAGCTTCCCTGAAGTGGGAAATATCTAGTGATGGAAAATATATAGTCTACACGACACATCTCAGGGATTTTTCTCATTGTTTGGACCAACTGACTCCTTTTCTTAAACACCCTTCACATGTTGTGTGAGACACATGATGAATTCTGGGAGTTTCTCAGGAGTCTTCTCTTTCTGGCTAAGTTTGTTTGTTTGTTTTACTTGCTTGTTTGTGGAAAGGCATGTGTGTACCACAGTGTTTGTGTGGAGGTCAGAGGACAACTTGAAAGAATTTGTTGTCTCCTTTCAACAAGTGAATCCCAGGAGCGGAACCCATGGACATATCTTACCAGTCCTGAGTAAACTTACATACTTTTTGCATGTTCCTCATTAAAAGAGCACTGGGTAAGATAGAGAACTACTAATTGCACAATTTTTCTCACTAGTAATTTTATTTTGGCATATCCCCCTCAAATCCTGTCTACATTGGCTAGTTTTATGTCAACTTGGCACATCTATATTGGCTCATTTGGGAAGAGAGAACTTCAATTGAGAAAGTGACCCCAGCAGATCAGTCTGTGGGTGATTATGTTAGAGGGTTCAGCTCACTGTGGATATTGTCATCCCTGGGATGGTACTTCTGGGTGCTAGAAGAAAGCAGGCTGAGCAAGCTGTGGGGAGCAAGCCAGTAAGCAACATTTCTCTGTGGACTTTAGATTATTAGTTCTTGCCTCTAGGTCCTGCCTGTTTTGGGTTTCTGCCCTGACTTCCCTCAGTGATGGACTGTTACCTGGAAGTGTAAGCTGAATAAATCCTTTCCTTCCCAAGTTGCTTTGGTCATGGTGTTTCATCATAGAAATAGAAACCTTACCCAAGGCACTCATTCTATCTTGTCTTAACCAGACACTATCCACTTCAGTAAGGAAAGACCTCAGAGCAGAGGCAGCGGAAGCTTGTGTGTGTGGTGTGGGGTGTGTGGGGTGTACAGGCTTGCTAGTGTGGGCATGTATGTGTTTGGAGAGATCAAAGGTCAATGCCAAGCATCTTCCATAATTTCCTTCCACATTTACTTTCTGATATAGGTTTTCTCACTGAACCTGAAGTTCACCTATTTGGATAGGCTGGATAGGTAATGAGCTTCAGGAATCCTGTCTCCACCCTTTCCCCCAGCACTAGAGTTACAGGTCACCACTGTACTGTTCTGGACTTTAAAAATGGGAGTCCTGGGTATCTGGCTTCAGGGATTCCTTCTGCTTGCATTATAGGCAACGTTACCAAATGTGCCAGCTTGTTTGTCTTATTTTGTTGTTGTTCTAAAAATTAAATGTATAGATTAGCATACAAAGTATTGGGTTTTGCCATGACATACATACATACATGCATATATACATACATATGTGTGTGTGTTATTATCTTTTGTTCTTGATACTGACTTCCCCCACTGCCCTTTACCATGGCTGGTTCCCCTCCTTCCCTGTGAGCCCTGCCTTCTGCTTTCGTGTCAAATGTTATCTCACCAGTTCCCGCCTCTTTCAGCAGCCCTTCCTCCCTTCTCTTGATCCCGTCTATAGTTTCATGGCCTGCACACACACACATACACACACACACACACACACACACTCACAATACACATGTACACACCCATGCACATACATACTCACTCACACATGCATGCACACAAATACACTCACGTGAACACACTCTGCATCCATACTCACATACCCACGAGCAAACACACACACACACACACTCACACACATCCACGCACATTCATATACAAATACCCATACACACTCATACACATGCACACACTTAGTTTTAAGTCCAAGTTCAGCATAGAAAAGAAAACATGGAATCTGCCTTGCTGAATCTGGTTCATTTCAACATTTCAATCCATCCAGCTTTCAAAAACAGAAATAAACTAAACTAAAACAAACACCCCAATGTATTATTTGCATATATTCACTGTGTAGTGGTGACAGGTTTCACAAGGGTATTTTCTTTCAAGTACATCATCTTCTTTGACCGTGTTTGGCCCATGCCTCCCCCCTCCCCTTTCACCTCTCCTCTCCTCCTGGCCTCTTCCTTCCTTCTGTTTCCTGTCATAGATAAACCAAGCATCCACAATGAGAGAAAACATGCAGTGTCTTTCTGGGTCTGGCTTCTTCTGTTTATTTTTAAAAGTGTTTCTGTTGTTTGGCTTTTGAGGCAGAGGCTGGACTTGGGGTCAAAGTACAGATCCTCCTGCATCAACGTTCCTGTCCCCAAGCTATGCTTGCAACATGCGGAACACCACAGAGCAAGACTGAAAAGCTTTGAGATCAAACACACTAGGCTCAGAATTAACCTGATTATAACCAAGCCCCACTGTTAGTTAGACTCAGCTTGGACAGTGTTACCCTAAGGTGCCAGGTCTCCTTCATATCCTGGTCCATTCTTACTGAGCAAGTGTCAATGGAAGGAGGGAATATGATTGTGTCACCTCTTTTGGTTTGTGTGACCTAGAGCTGTAACCTTGTGGGCACTGAGTATGCCTTCCTCACAGGTCTTTCCTCAGTAACCTGTATAGGATCCTCCTCAGTAGGTAAAACTAACAGAATGGACTCCCTCCCCTATCTTGACCTCCACCCACTTCCTGTCTCTATCTAGTTCTCTGACTTTTTGTTTTGAGAAGGGAGAGAAGTGGATGGAGATTGAAAAGGTAAGGGTCTAAGGTCTTTTCTGCAGTTGGGATGACATTTAGGAGGCTCTATTTATTCTGTTTGCCAAAGTCTGGCCTTCAAACAAGGCGAAGCAGTGCTGCTGTGCCAGCCTCGTCCCCCATTGGTTGCCAGGGGTGATGTAATGGGAAACACAAGCAGGGAAGCTATGGGGCACAGGCTGGCTGTCACCACCTCAATCTTCTTTCCACACCATGTTTACAAACATGCCATATGCCCAGACAAGACAGATGCCACAGACACCCACTGCAAGCCTGGCATCCTCATCATGTCTGGAGGGGGATCTAGCCCAAAGTCAGCACAGACTTTGAGCAGATGGCAGTGGGCTGGGAGGGCTCCCCCAAACTGAGCCAGGCAGAGGGCTCAAGCCATGAACTCACAACACACATTATGAAGACTAATAGACACTCAGGATGAGACTTTGTTCCTGCAGATGAGAACTGGCTTAAATGGTGGAGGTGACAGGCAGCCAGCAGATGCAGAAGTCTTTGGTTCCCTGTTTCCTGACACTCTTGCTGGGATACCTTTGGGAATTTAGCCCCATAAGTCAGTGTGTTGATAAAGCGCAGCTCTGTTGGATTTCAGAGGCCTTGAGACTGCAGCAGGCAGAATTCTTCCTATAGCCCTGGGGTCTGAAGACCACGAGGCATTTAGACTTTCCCTCCTGCAGGCTCCTCCACTTCAGAAGGTCAAAGAGCAGAGGCACAAATGTACTTCAGTTGCATAATCGTCTCTGCCTCAGTGAGATCTGAAGAAATCCTCAGTACAGGACCCTGAAGCAGCCCAGTAGAGTATGGAAATGACTTTTCCCTCAGGAATCATCTTGCAACTCTTCCTCCAACTTCATACCCAGTCTGTGCTGCTTACGAGCCTAGTTGTGCAGCATGGGGACCTGGGAGGCTAAGAACCCTAGAAATAGCATTCAGTCTTGCTGAAGCCCACCTGTCTTAGTTAGGGTCTCTTGCTATGAAGAGACGCCATGACCACAGAAACACCTACAAAGGAAAGCATTTAATTGGGTCTGGCTTACAGTTTGGAGTTTTACTCCATTATCATCATGGTGGGAATCATAGTGGCACAAAGGCAGACATGGTGCTGGAGAAGTAGCTAACAGTTCTGGATTTGGAGCCTCAGACAGCAAGAAGAGAGAGTGAGCCACTGAGTCTATCCTGAGCTTCTAAAACATCAAAACTCACCCCCAGTAACATACTTCCTCCAGCAAGACCATGTTGTGGGAAATATTAAAAAATGACACCATCCCACATTGTACCCAGTTACTCTCTGCCCCGCTAGTCGCCTCTAGGCTAGCCCTAGGTGGCAGTCTTCCCAGCTCCAGTTCTCCTGCCTCAGAGCCCCTTGTACCTTCTCAGGCATCTACACCCCCCACCCCCATGCTAGTTATCACAAATCCCCTTAACCCAGTAAATCAAAACCCTAGAAGCTTATAATTAACCAGTCAGATTTATATATCAATAAATTCCCAATTCACAAGATGCCCACACAGTAATTTCAGAGCCAACTGATAATGACACAAGCTGCCCACCTAGCTTAGACAAGTTGCCCCAATTACTCTATACTTTTATGATATTCATAGCTACCTGTGGATCTGCTTTCTCTTCCTCCATCTTCCTTCCTTCTCCACTCTGTCCACTCTGTCCTCTCTCTGCAGTCTCTAAAAATCTGACAATCACAGGTTTCTTGTTGCATTAATATTTAAATTAATTGGGGGAAAATTTGACTACAAGACCACACTTCCTAAGAGTGCTGTTGGAAAACCCTACACCTAAACCCACCTCCAATAACCTGGTGACAGTGACCACACCACATATGATACATTTTCAATATTGTCTGGTACGAGGAGTTTCAAATGAAGCCTATGAGCATGCACTATGCCCCTTTATAAAGCCAGTGCCTTCAAGGCCTGTCTTCTCTCTCCCCTACCCTCACTCAGAGGCAGACTTGTATAGGCACCCCACTTCCCTCCACCCGATCTGCTATGTGAGGCCTATGGCATGGAGTGACTTTGTGGTATTCCTTGACCCCCATTCACCAAGGTACCCTTTCTTCTATTGCAAAACCCCAACATTGGTGCCGTAGAACTCAGCAGGATACCCTGGTGCCTGTGTACTTGCCCACTTTAGTCTGAACCACATGGAGACTTAATTCTTATCTCCAGTCTACCTACAACAGACTCACCTTCTGTCTTACTGACTGCTGGGCATTCTATCCAACAGCACCAATTGGTAAGTTTTCCCTTTGCGTGGTGTAAATACTTCCCTGGATCAGAGAGAGTGACACTGAGCATCTGACACCCCTCTGGTACTCTTGGAGGCAGAGGCCCTCGTCTGTAAGGCTAGGCTAGGTTGATTCCCTTCACTGCCTCCACTCTCACCTTATCCCTTGGGTAAGGCGGTTTCTGTTTCTTCTTCTTCTTCTTCTTCTTCTTCTTCTTCTTCTTCTTCTTCTTCTTCTTCTTCTTCTTCTTCTTCTTCTTCTCCTTCTCCTTCTCCTTCTCCTTCTCCTTCTCCTTCTCCTTCTCCTTCTCCTTCTCCTTCTCCTTCTCCTTCTCCTTCTCCTTCTCCTTCTCCTTGCCTTTTGGCTTCACTTGAAACTCCTCATACCAGACTCCGAATCTCTTTGGACTTTTATCCCTTTGACTCCTGCCTTGTGAGGTGATGATCCACTGAACAGCTTGTGTCTTACACACACACACACACACACACACACACACACACACACACACACACACAAAACAAATAAAAAAGCAAAACAAAAACCTAGGGTCTTATACTTTTAACTCTTCTACTTTTATTAAAAGAATTCTAATACATTACATAATTCTATAGTCACACTTTCCATAACACACACACACACACACACACACACACACACACACACACACACACGATTCTAACTAACAATCTACTTATCAAAGCATGTAGGTGAGATTGAGAGCAGGCTAGAGCACATCCAGATGAAACCCACCAAACTAGAGCAACACACCAGGCCAGCCAGCCAGGGGCTCAGGCAGGATTGCCAGGGAAACTACAACTACAATACCCCAGGGGACATTCTAGCTAGAGATCAGTTTACAACTTGCCTCCTGGCCAGTCTCTGTAAGGCTGCTCTTAAACCAACAAAGTATGAGAAACCCCAAGAGGTCATCCAGGACAAACATGAAAACCTTTCTTAGTTGCCAGACTGCCTCACAAAGGCCCTCTTAGAACATACCAATCTAGACCCCCAAAACCGAAGGATAAACAACTTCTCATGACCTATTTCTTTTCCCAGAGTTTCTCAAACGTTAGGGCCAAGCTTAGTGCTTGATGAGAGGACCCCCTAACCCCGAAAGTCTTAGTGTTTAAAGTCTTGGCCTTTAAAATGTACCAAGGAGAGCTGCAAAAGTCTGAAAACAAAGACCAAATGCTGACTAAGGCCACTGGAGCTGCTTTGCCTGGGCTCCTTGGTCTCCTAAGGCTGAGGACCACGGAATCCCTGCTTCAAATGTAGTGAAGTGGGTCACTGAGCCCAGTCCTGCCCTAACCCCTAGAGATTACTTCAGCCATCTCCAAAGTGCCATCAAGAAGGACACTGGGTTGTGACTGCCCCTGTATCCCTCACAGTGTGGGGACATCAGACCCAGATCCCAGCTCAGGTCCTTTACTTCTCCACCTTGAGAAAACTTCCCTTCCTACGTATCATCCTCAACAGAATCCTGCTCCCTCAAGTTTCAGAGAACCCTGAGATCAACCACCTTGTCCCTGGTTCCAGAAGAATGAGGCTTCACTTTGGCCGACTCTACTGGATCAGATACAGGCTTTTCCTCCTTACCTCTTATCTGCTTCCATCCCGGGGAGCTCTTACATGGAGATTTGAAGTCCAAGAAACCCTCACTTATAACAAACAGTCCGTCCAAACAGGGTTGAGAAATTGTTCCACAGCAGGCTGTCAAGAGCCAATTTAATTTGCATCACCCTTATAGCCATCCCTCCTTCATTGATGACCTTTTCACCTGCTTCCTCTGTGACCAGTCAGAAGGCTATTGTAAAGAGTGGCTAAAGACAGACCTGGAGGCTGCCTATACTAGTCTTTCAGTACCATGTGCTACATCTAATTCTTTCCTCTATTGGCAAAAAAAATGGGCTGCCTACCTCTATATCATGGACCTATGGGATCCCAGCTGAGGAATGGGTGTTGTCAATCACCTCTACCATTTCTTTACCCCTTGGTACTCATTGAGTGTGACTAAAATCCTGAGAATATATATTCCAATTACTTGAACCCTGGAGATAGGGGAGGTAGAGGAGATGAGTCAACACTCCTCCTGGGCCATAAGCTCTTTAACATCCCTCTCCTAAATAATACAAACCTGTCATTTTGTCTCCTCCTTCAGACTCTGACCTCAGACTACCAGATCCTTAAGGGCTATTCTGGGGATTGCTTGCTCCATGTTCCTCTTGGGACTAGCTCACAACCGTCACTTACAGCTTCTCCCATATAACCTTTGTCAGATGACCAACTGCCCCAAGTGTGGTGTTGCCATGACTCCTACCATTTTCATATCACTGTGTTTGGCATGGAAAACTGCTTTAAGACATCCTGGACACATTTTGCAAGGGTGTTAACTTTCTTAGATTGCAACAAAACCCTAACCCCTCCCCCACCTCAGCCCCAGAGCTCTACAGCCCAGGACACCTTCATTCTTTGCAGTAATCAAGGCTACCATCACCTATCTGCTAATCAGTATTTCCCTTCCCCAAGTTGGGAGTGAAACACGGAGAAGAACCTCTACCCATTCCAGTTGTGGACACAATAGCAGCCTGGCATAATAGGGCAGTTCAGATCTTGCCTTTTCTGGCTGTCACAGGAATAACTTCCAGTGTTGCCACTGGAACAGCAGGACTGACCTCTTTGCTGACCTTTTATCATCAGTTTTCTTCCCAGCGCCTCCAGGATCTCCAACAGGTGAGCCAAACCATACTTATGCTTCAAGGACAAATTGACTCCCTGCTGCGGTGGTACACCAAACCCAACAGGGACTAGATCTTACAGCTGAAAAGGGTGGCCTTTGCCTCTTCCTCCAAGAGGAATGCTGCTTCTCTGTCAACAAATCAGTATAGTAAAAAACAAAATCCAGCAACTTCCAACAGACTTCCAAAAACATAACCAACAATGGTCTCCAGCCCCTGGGCCTTTGAGGCTCCCACATGGACGCGAATACTGACCTTTCCGACCCCTCTCCCTGTTTTCCTGCTTTTACTAATTGTACCCTGCCTTATCCATTTCTTCTCTACATTTCTCCAACAACAAAATCAAAAATAATTTCTTGTCCAACAATTAATTAGTTATTGTTACAGGACTGCCAAAGCCTAGCTACAGATTTGGAGGCTCATGATTACCAAATATGTCCTGACAGTGAGGTTCAACAGTGCCCCAAAGACATTGCCAACCCTACACAACAGGAAGCAGTCTAAGGAGCACAGCACCCCCATCTGTGCCCCATTAGTCATGCTTAAATAGTTTCTCACCTTTTTTAATAAATAAGAGGGAAGGATGTTAGATACTTCCCCACCCAAGCCCACCTTTAGTAACCTAGTGACAGCGGCCATGTCATCACCAGCTGCCATGGGTGAAGCATTTCCATTGTCGCATTCATTATGCCCCTTATAAAGCCCATGCCTTCATGGCCTCTTCTCTTTCTCCTCCCCTCACTCAGAGGCACACTCTGCATTCTCCATACACAAACACACCAAATAAATCTCTCTCATGGGAGCCCTGTTGTATGACTTTGTGGTGTTTCTTGGCCCTAATCCACCCAGGCACTCTTCTTTCTGCCACAAAACCTTAGCAAGGGCTACTCCCTCTGAGCCTCTGGGGGCCACTTTTATTCAAACCACCACGCCTAATATCGTCCTACATGTCTGGGGGCAGGTCCTGCATGACATGGATGGACTGAGGGCAGAAGAGGTTTCTCTACCCTCAGCATCTGGGAGGGGCTGCTCCCCTATGGTGGCCTCCATGGTCAGCTTTGACCAAGAAGGAAGACAGTCCTGGTGGAGGAACTTCAAGGACTAAGCAATGGGAACTCAGCGGTCTGCTCCACAGCCCTGCAGTTAGTTCAGGAGAAGCTTTGTCTTTAAAACACTTTCAACAATGATTAATAATATGCTGTATGAAACGCCCTGCGCCTAGGAGCTGATCTGTGGCAAATGAAGAAGGAGGTATCCTCCCTCCCAAAAAAGCGGAACACAAACCTAGGGCTGGAGGAGGGTTTCCCTCTTCAGTCAGTGAAATCGTTAGCTCCTCCAGAGGAAGAAATGGAAACAAGTGGTTTCTGGATTGATTTCTGGGTGTGCATGTGTATATGTGTGCATATGTGTGTATGTGTACATGTGTGTATTTATAGGTGTGTGTATGAGTGTATGTGTACATGGGAGTATAGTTTGTATGTGGGTGGGTGCATGTATGTGTATATGTACAAACGTGTGCATTTGTATGTATATAGTTGCATGTATGTGTGTGGGAAAGGGTTCAAAGATAAAGCCTACCTTATTTGTAACACACACACACACACACACACACACACACACACACACACACACACATGCACAACAGCAGAAGAGACTGCCTCTGGCCTTGAGTGGGATGGATCAAAGCGAACCATTGAGAATGGAATAACTAAGAGTATCTGAAGTTCGAAGACACTTTTGAGAACGTCACTCTTTTGTAGAAAAAATATGGACGACAAACCACTTCACACCACCAGTGAGCCAACCTTCTGTGAGGATCCAGGCAACCTGCCTCTCAGGTTTTCTTCCTGCAGAGACAAGCAAAGGTCCAGCAGAAATCCTTGATTCTGAAAATAACACAAACTCAGGAACCCAATGACCCTGGCTGCATTCTTTCCTTCGCTCTCATTACATATGCACACAGAGGGAAAATAATCCTTCCTCTTGCAGTGTGTGTGTGTGTGTGTGTGTGTGTGTGTGTGTGTGTGTGTGTGTGTGTGTGTGTGTATGTGTGTGTGTGTGTGTGTGTGTGTGTTTAGGAGGGGAGGCAAAGTATTCCCGTGCTATTAACATGAATTTTTTCCCTAAAGAAATGATATTTTTTTCCATTTCCTGCTTGTTGAGTGAATGCTTTTGGAGAAACAAACATGTTGAGTTCCTTAAAGCTCTCAGGCAGCCCCTTCTGTTTGCATAGCATTCCCCAGGGGTCGGGTACCCTCAAACTTGCTGTGTAGCTGAGGATTATATTGAACTTCTGATCCTCTTGCCTCTACCTACTGAAACCTGGTGTTACATTTGTAAGTCAATGAGCCTGTTTTGTGCAATGATGGAGATTCAACACCTATGAATGCTAGGCAAACACTTCACCCACTTAGCTACTTCCCACCCCCACTGATGTAGATTTTAAGTTAATGAATAGAGTAACAGCAACAAGGTCGACCTGAAAACCAGACAGTTCGTTCTACAGAACTAAATGTCATTCTAAAGGAAGATTTTCTGGCTCTCCATCTTTACCCCAAACAATTCACCCAAGCATAATCACTATGGCCAACCAAACATCAGAAATGAATCTTGGGGGAAAAAATAACCAATTCTAGCAATATAGAAAATGCATTGTTTATAAATGTTGGAGCTATGCCATTTCTGTAACTGGAGGTTCAGGTGAGTGGGCATTAATGGAGCTCAGCATTATTGTGGGACTTAATCTTGACTAATGAGATCAAGAAGTCATATAGGAGAGCAGAGAGAACAGGATATGACCTGTGTTTTGGTGTTCTAAAGAAAATGCCCTGGAAGATCATAAATAAAAAAATGGCGGCTGAAGCAGAAACAATGGGAAGAGTCAGCTTGCTTCCTCCGGGAAGAAGCTTCTGTGTTTTCCTTTTGCCATGTGATCTCTCTGCATCTGCAGACATTTCTCCGAAAGTCTGGACTTCTGCTAGACTTCAGGTGTCTTTGGTCCAAACTCTGGGGTTTGGGTGAGGAAGGCTGGAGCAGCTGCTGAAGATGGAGCCTAAAGCTTCCCCAAGGTGAGCATAAGTTTTTTTGTTTTCTTATGGGAGTCATTTTAAATGACACAAAAGTAAACAGTTGGCCACAACACATACTAAACGCTATTTCATCATTTCAGAGAACAGATTGTTATTACACAGTCATGTCTGTATTATAATGCAATTGAATGTTAGTTTTAAAATGTAGATAAAAACAAAATAGAAAACATTTATGGTCAGAGGAGATATTGTTTTCTTGTTCAAATGCATGGTTTTTCTCCCCAAGAGAGTTCTCTCTCCTGTTGTTTATTGTTTGGAGGAGACAGGTTCTGCTTTGGTTACTGAGGACATTTTTAGATTTATGAGCTCAGGTGGCCCTCCTACATCAGCCTCTTTGTACCCCAAGGTCATCTGAACGGCTCCTCTGCCTCCTTTCTTTCTTTGGCCTCTGACCTTTCCTAGCCCTTTCTGCTGAAGAAAAGACTTTCCTGGGTTTGTTTTAGCCAACTGGAGGGCAGAAACCTCCATTGTGAGGTTCTGGCCAAAACAGAAAAAGAAGGTATGCCTCTGATTGATGCCACATATCAATCCTGCCATTCATGAGTCCTCTCCATCCCCCCCCCCCCCAT
This sequence comes from Uromys caudimaculatus, assembly GCA_028551405.1. NCBI lineage: Eukaryota > Metazoa > Chordata > Mammalia > Rodentia > Muridae > Uromys > Uromys caudimaculatus. Next base: position 23,171,897 of record CM052704.1, on the reverse strand, counting down.
TGTCTCTCTGGACCCTTCTTGCTGACTTAAAACTCACTAGATATAGATTTGAAACTTAAGGTTTCTTTTTTCTTCTTTAGTCCCAGCTTTGGAACAAACACATCTCTAGGCTTCTGCCCTTCGAGTTTTCAGGAGAGAAGTGAATATTCTTTCTGAGACACCAAAGCCAGACCTTGTGGACTTCTGACCAATAGAAGGCAGTGTTTATAGCTTCTGCTGTTGCCACCACTTAATTTCACTTCAAAGACTACTTGTATCAAGATGAATAAAAGAAGGATAGAGACAGATGAACAAGTAAAGACCTCTTACAATCCATTCATTTAAAAATCAGTTAATCAGGTGCTATGCAGGATGTTGGGTACAAATGTAATCAAAAGGCTTCCTTGAGCTGTGATACTAACATGCCAGGAAAGCTGTGCCCTCCAGTGCAATAATGGCATCACTGTTGTGGGGATAACCAACTGTTTTATGATTGCATTTGAGGCCTGCTCCATAGCAGGGAACTGATGTTTGGTTCTGTAAACCAAGAGCCCATGCCTGGGAAAGGCATAAGTCTCAAGAAGGAAAAGTGTTGCTGTTGTTTTGCTAAGTGGTCATGTTGTTAAACTGTCTTCTAAATAGGTATGTTTATACCCATAGCCTAGTGCTGTGGTAACTCCCATCAGAGAAGCTTCTTTCTACAGTGGGCAGTGGTGACTGCTCTTATTGGACCAGACTGTTGAGAATAAGCCTTGTTCCTATATGGGAGAGATATAGGATCTTCTTCATGGCTTAGAGAACATTGCAGAAGAGGCAGCAGGGAAGAAGGTAGGATTCTTACATACTGTGCGTGGGAGGCTAACACAGCCATTACAGATGGCAATCAGCAGGCTTCCCCAAGGATAGACACAGAAAAGTCATGTGATGGAGTAGCCACCACTCAGTTTGTACAAAGGGTAAGGAGACATGCCACAAAAAGACATCTGGATATGACAGACATTGCTCATGAACTCACTGCATTTATGTTTACTGGCATAATACCTGCACAAGATTGGTCTCTCAGCATTTCAGCATGAACAGGGAGGGGCCCATGAAGTCCCACTGCCAGTTAAGGGTTGTTAGGGGGAAGGGTGTCATTTTCTTCAGTGGTGTAGCTGCTAAGTTGGCCATTCTGCAGCAAATAGCCCCATTCCTGAGTTGGGAAAAGAAAATCTAATTAAACTCAGTGAGTCATACATCAAAGCAATGCTGAAAGTGAAAAGGGGATTTGCTGGGAGGAACAGCTTCAGAGGGAGAGGGACGAGTATGAGGGGAGATAGGGGTACATCGGTAAAATTCCATATGCACATATATGAAACTGTCAAACAACTATTAAAAAATTAAAGTAATAACGCAAAGGCTCAAGTTTAGGGCAAATGGCCCAAACAGACATTTCTTAAAACAAAATACACAGTAGTTAACAAGTCTAAATGATCTTCTTCTTCTTCTTCTTCTTCTTCTTCTTCTTCTTCTTCTTCTTCTTCTTCTTCTTCTTCTTCATCATCATCATCATCATCATCATCATCATTTTATCATCAGGGAGATTCATGTCATAACCCCAGTGAGAGACCTTATCACTCCAGCTAACATCACAGCTAAGGCAGGTGAGGATATAGAGGCCAGAGTCTTCACCACTCTGGGTGGGAAGTTAACACAGCCATTACTGATGGCAATGGGGAGGTTTCCTCAGGAATAAACAGAAGCACCATGTGGAGGGGTCACCGCACTGTTTTTACATTAGGATATACTCAGTTAGGTTGGGAACACAGTACCTACTCCTGCTCAGCTCCCTCGGCACTCACAGCAGCAAGGAGCCAACGCACAGCATCAATCCAGGCGCCCACAGATGGGTGCCTAAAGGAATCATGGCTTAAGTACAGAAAAAGGATAGGAAGAATGAGCGTGGGGTGGAATGTCTCCAAATAAGGGTGATGAATCACGCTGACTGACGTGACCTGGCCCAGAGTTGCAAATGCAGACAAGGATTGTTGTTGGTTTTTTTTTCTTCCAGAGAGGGGTATGTCTGTGAGAAGAATCACAAACTTTTGCTCATCACCATGTTGTAAGCCCCTCAGTGGACTGAGGCAAAATGGCATCATCCAGGTTAGGCCCTCTCACATATGCAGGCATGTACACACGCATCTAAAGACAGTAATAAATGAACTTTAGTGTCTGAGACATGAGGGTCACCCTTGCTCTTTGGCTAGAACAGCATTACCTATGTGATGGTTTATATAAGCTTGGCCCAGGGAGTGGCACTATTAGGAGGTGCGGCCTTGTTAAAGTAGGTGTGTCACTGTGGGTGTGGGCTTAACACTCTCATCCTAGCTGCCTGGAAGCCAGCCTTCTGCTAGCAGCCTTCAGATGAAGAAGTAGAACTCTCAGCTCTGCCTGCACCATGCCTGCCTGGACATTGCCATGTTCCCACCTTGATGATAATGGACTGAACCTCTGAACCTGTAAGCTAGTCCCAATTAAATGTTGTCCTTATAAGAGTTGCCTTGATCATGGTGTCTGTTCACAGCATGGTTTCCTGACTAAGATACCTAACATTCAACTTTCTCATTTTCCAATGTTTCCCAAGCAGAACACAATGTGAGTGCACCCTGTTTTAAAGAAGTCGTATGAATTATTTTGGGTTAGGATTTTTGTCTTGAGACAGGATCTTACATAGTCCAAGCTTGTTTCTGACTTACTATGTTGCCAAGGCTAGCCTTGAGCCCCCAATCCTCTTGCCTATACCTGCCAAGGCCTTCCCCCACCTCACCTGGCTTAATCATGTCTGTACTGGTTGATGTGACACTTCTCTTAGAAGCATCTCTTCATGTGAAGAATTTTGGAATACCACAGGCAGCATTTGTACTTTTATGGTGACACTATAGGTTATGGTGACATCTGTATTCATGAACACACATGACTGTTGCTGCAAATCAGGCAAGCAGACAGGGACACCCTCTCACACACTTACCTGTTTCCCGGTCTGGGATCTGGAGACTGTTAACACCCAAAATCTCAAAAAGTGATCGAATTTGCAGTTTGGGCTGCTGCTGCTGCTGCTGCTGCCAGAGTTAGTTAAAACAAGGCCTTAGTTCAGGAAGACTGCATGAAGACAGGTCCCGGGAGGTTGATCTTGGACCTGCACAGCTTCAGGGTAAGGAAGACTGAGGGTTGCCAGCAAGTCAGCAGAAGCTGGGGAGAAAGGGGAGCTAGCCCATGGATCTCAGCATGAGCATAGTGCCCTGTTGCAGTCTCTGGAATTACAGAGCAGTGAATTTCTGTGGTTTAAGGGCCTCCGTTTGTGATAGGTACTTTGTTATGTCAGCCCTAGAAAGCTAACCTATGCATTCCAGACTGCTGCGAGCCCTCACTGGCCGCCAAGGGTGTGTCATGCACCAAGCATCCTCACAAGTCTGTCCGGGATTTCCTAGTGTTATTCAGATTTTACAGATTAAGAAACTGAGAGCCAGAGAGATAAGTCAGCTGACCCAGGCCTTCGTGCCTGGAACGTGGCAGACTATCCTAGGTTGATTTCTGATTTCTCCTCTGAGCACAGCCGTCATTAGCCCAGCTTTGAAGATGAGGAAATGAGCGCACATTGGGGGAATGACCCTCCCCTTATCTTTTTGAAGCTAAACACGCTCATTTCCTGTCCACTTTCCCTGGAGGTATTGACCCACATAGTTTCTTTGTTACTTTTGGTCTTGACTGATTAGACAACCTACAACTCATACGCAGACCTCCTTACCAAGCAGGATAGCTCATAAAACTGACCCACTCCACTGGGCAGACATTAACCCTTCCAGCACCTTCCAGGCTGACTCTTGAAGAATACATGAGCCCACTGCTTACTTTTTAAAATGATACTGTTTTTACAATATAGTAATAACCACTGTTTATTGAGCACTGCTCTTTTGAGATACTAGGCCCCTATGCAACTTTCTTTAAACTTAGCAAAAGATATGGAGGGACATTACTATTGCATTATTTTTAATGAAAGAGAAAGTTGGATCTCCAAGGTCAGTCCTCCACAAACGATCTTTGGATGGAAACTGTAGGAATGGATGAGTGAATTAATCGAGTACGTCCCCTCACATGGCACACTGGAAACATCACTTATACGCCACAATAGGCACAGCGGGCCTTCCCTAGTTACAACCAACACCAGAGAAGCAGATCCACTTATCTTCCCTCAGAATGAAGATACTGTCTCAACTCTAACCTTCTTTCCCCATAGAATCGTTAGCAAGACTCACTGAGGACCTCAGTAGAGAGTCTGTGGCAGTTCATCAAAAGCCAAATGACTCTGCTGACCCTTCTGAAACCACTTTGGTGTGGTATGCTGTTCTTTCTAAAAGTCAAAAAGGAGGAAACATAGCTAGGTGAATCCCACATAGCAATAGAAATATGTTTTTCAGAAAATATGATTGGTTATATATAAGCAGAATGAGGTAAAATGTGTTACACTATGATTATGAAAAAAAAAAAAAAAAAAAAAAGGCTGTACGGTATCGATAGCTACCTCTGCCAACTAGGCCCATGGAAAGCCTATACTATTTGGTGTAAGTTCTCCTCTGGCACCAAGCCTAAAGATCAACCTAAGAACAAGGTGATTCAAATTACTGTGTAGATATGGATTCAGAACTGCAAGTATTTGCCTAGTGTCTACATTTCCAGTCTCTCATTCCCATCAGTCTCCTCCAGCAAACTGGCCAAATCTGGTTTCTTCTGAAGGCAAAGGGAATTCCTTGAGAAGAAGAAAGACTGTCACGGATTGCTTGACACCCTTAGCCCAGTGGCAGACTCTTTCATGCTTCACACTCACAGCTCTCAAATATTGGTCAACTAAAGAATTATCTCAGAGGCTTGCTGAAAGTTCAGAGAGCTGGCCTAGTTTAAGGTAAAGCCCAAGAAGTGAAACATCAAATATTTCCCAAGAAGCTCATACGAGATCTGATTTGCACATTCAATGGCTGCTGGCAAACTATCCTAGACACTTAGATGAGGCCTGAGAAACAGTACCCAGAGAAGCAAAGAGTCAAGGGATACAGGAAGAAGAACAGAAAAGCAAGGGCTTAGGTGAGACTCACTTGGTGGAGTGCTGGTCAAGACTGCATAGGCTCTGGCTTCCATCCCCAGCATGTAAACCAGGAATGGTGGAACATACCAGTAATTGGTCATCTCAGCCTTGGGAGGTAGAGGCAGGAAGATCACAAGTCCAAAGTCACCCTCCACTATTAGCTACTTTGAGGTTAACCTGGGCTACATGAAACCTTGTCTTAAAAAGGAAAGGAAAATACTCATTTCTCGTTTGATAGTTTCTTAAACTCAAAAGATGTGCTGGTTTTAAATCGCCATTAATAGGTGATGCCGAAATACAGAAACATGAGAGGTTAGTGGATAAGCTGTGAGACATCCACGGCTGTGGCGGTGCATGTCTTCCCTAAGCATGCTCCTTGAAACAGTAGAGACCGATGTCTGGTGAAATGGAGGCTAATTTTAGCACCTCTAGAAACACATTCTCCTTGGAGAGGCTGCCTGTCAGTCAAGCGCCCATGGTCACTGTGAGGGTCTGTGAGTTTGTCTAACTGGGTTAGGCAGCTGATACTCTCTGTCTCCAGCTCAGATTTCCTGTTTCTGGAGCTGAGAGTTAACCTCTAACTCTCCATACCACGGCAATCTGTAATTTCAGAAGCTGGGCCTGTATAAAAGACATCTTCCGGAATTAGGCTTTTTAGCAGAGAACTTTCTTTGGGTTGCACAGTGGGACACTTCCCACGGATGCTTGGCTCTTAATTCTCCTGATTCTGGCTCCTTCTGAAACTGCATGGCGAACTGAGCTGTGTGTTCCTCCACTAATGAAGATATTTCATCGCTCTAAGAAAGAACACATCTCAAGTCTCCTCCTCCTTCTCCTCCTCCCCCTTCCTTCCTTTCCCTTTACCCTCTTCTTCTTCCTCTTTCCTCCTCCTTTCTTCCCTCTCTTCCCTTTCTCTTCCTCTTCTTCCTCCTCCTTCCTTTTTCTCTTCCTCCCCTTTTCCTCCTCCCCCCCTTCCTCCACCAGACTGTAGCTGTCTTTGCTCTCTGTAAGAGGATATTGTGCAAACCCAGTATGGGGATTCTAAGTCCGCTTTAGTTACTAATTAATTGTATGTTCTTACCCAAACTTTAAAGATAGCTCGCTTTCATTCTGAGATCTGACCAACAAAGTATCTAAATGAAGTGCTGAGAACATATAATCTTCAGACTAGGAACTAACAGTTGTATTTTGGAAGATTACACGCGCCTCTTCTAAATGGTTGCCTCTCTGTCATGTTGTCTTAAGAAAAGATCACAAACCCTACAACGAGTGAGCCAAATTGGCAGTTTGGTGGCAGAAAGAACAGCTGGTTGTGTCACAAGTCAAGTGTAGGGAAATCTTAATGATGGGTGCTGGGCACAGGGAAACTTGGTGCAAAGTACCATCTTCTCTCAATGTTTAAACATTTTCACAATGAATGCTTGAAATTTTCTGCTGTTAGACATATATTTTCTATACATACATCACACATATTAATAACCAATATTCCCAATGTCTCAATGACTTGTATTTGTAGTTCTTGATATGCTAAGATACGTTCTTCCCAATTCACCCCGCATGGCTTTTATTCCATTGGCTGTGCTCTATTCTTTCACATAATCTGGAACATTCCATCATGATTGTGGAGCATGTCAAATTCACTGCAGCTGCAAACAGGTGGCGTTTTAGCAGCCACCCATGGGGCTTAAAAGTGTGTTCAGAATTGAATGAAAACATGATTTGACTGTAAAATTCACTTGAGTGTCTTGCGATGCTGGAGTTGTCAAGATGGAAAATCTTGCAATAGGACGTGGCCCACTCCATCTTCCCGTTAAAGAAATGGCAACAGCCTGAGTAAGTTCCATTAACCTGGAGGTCTCCCAGGTGTATGTCTCTGGCATAGGCACAGCTCTTGGGTTAGAAGAACTAAATCACAATTGCTTGTCAATGCTAGTAGTTTTATTGTCTGTGTGAAGCAGACAGGTTGTGGGCTGTGTTGGGTGGACAGCTGCAGCCTTACCACATCAAAGATCAGAAGAACAGTGTTGGCTTGACATCTTGAAAGAGACACCTGTGGTACAGTGGAGACCGCAGCTGCTCACAGGAATGGGAGTGATGCCCTCTGAAGAGGGTGAACTGTGGACATGGCCATAGGAGGCTCAAGGAAGCTAGAAATGTGAAGCATCCCCACAGCAGTGAGAAAGCACAGCCTAACCGGCAGTGGCCAGAACTGGGAGTGGGGTGGGGCATGGGAAATGATGGGGGAGGGTGTCACTGACAGGCTTGTTATATTTTAAGACATACTTGAGATTCCTTCTGGCTTCAGGAACAGAATATGGAGCACTATGAAGTTAGACTTACGGAGACGTGTTAAGAGGCTAGGACAAGGGGCTCATGCACATAACCCCCGACATGCACAGGAGTCTGTATTTCTAATATTCAACACAGATTTTTTATTTTTAAATGGGCAAAAGACTGTTTATTAGATAAAGCCTTGGCTAAGTCCAAAAGCTCTTTTTTCCCCCTGTGTGGGGGTTATTTTCTTTATGGCATTTAGAATGGAATCCAAGGCACTATGCAGGCTGGGCAGACAGGGCTCCATAAAGCTACATTCAGAGCCCCAGTTTTTCTTTTTATTTAGCGATGTTTTACTTCTAAAAGTTATGTGTGTGAGTATTTTGCCTGCAGGTATATTTGTGCAACAAGGGTGTAGTACCTATGAATTCTGAAAGAGGGTGTGGGAATCCCTGGGGGTAGAGTTATAAACAGTTGTTCTCAAACATGTTGCAGCTGGGAATTGAATCTGGGTCCTCTTATCTCAATTCCCCTTGCAACTGGAACAACAGACCTGCTCCACCAGGCTCAGCTTCCTTCTGTTCTTTGATCAACTCCCACCTCATACTTGTCCACACAAGGATGTCAGGAGCCAAACCCATGAAATTACCCGCTGTCAGTTAAGGTGCAAGGTTAGAAAGGACAGGGCATTTGCTGTCTCGGGTCCCAGGAACTGAAAGAACATCTGGTATTTCCTGAAAACCGGCTATGGTAGTGGGTTGGCCTGGGGCCGTGTGTAACCTTCCCGCCTGCCTGTCTTTTTAAGCCACTGTCCTGAAATAAACTTCAAGAGCTTGATCAGAATGAACGACTTGTTCTCCTTCTTTGCTGTCTCTTGTCCCCCATTCATCCGTCCCCTCCTTAGGTCCATGTTGATGGCCCCGAGGGCTGGGGCAATTTCATGTTCAAAAAAGGGGGGAAGGAAGAAAAGAAAAAAGCACAAGACTGCAATTTTTAAAATATAGCTGATGTATGTTGTAGATAATTCAACTAAAACTTCAGTTCATGGGAGCAGACACTACGCACATGCTTTTCTTGATCCAGCCGTTTGCTACTAATCAGGTGTGTGCATTGCAAGATAACAGGATGCCAGAAATCCTTGAGTATCAACCAACTCTTCTGCCAAGGACACATCAATGTCTCTTGTTCAGGGAACAACGGTTGCTAGCTGTCTATGTGTGGTCTCAGTAGGTGTGCTGGTTAGAGTTTTGTCAGCTTAACACAAGCTAGGACCATCTGGCATGGTGGAACCTCACTTGAGAAAGTGCCTCCATCCGACTGTCTGTAAGCAACTCTGTGGGGGCGTTTTCCTGATTAATAATTGTTGTGGGAGGGTCCAGCACACTGTGGGCAGCACCACTCCTGGGCAGGTGGTTCTGGGAAGCATAAGAAAACAGTCTGAGTAAGCCAGTAGTCAGTGCCCCTCCATGGTCTTTGCTTTAGTTCCTGCCTCCAGGCTCCTGCCTTGAGTTCTTGACCTCATTTCCCTTCATGATGGATTATAAACTGAAAGCTGAAATAAATCCCTTTCTCCCCAGGTTGTTTTGGGCATGATGTTTATTACACCCATAGACAGCAAACTGAGACAGTAGATAAAGCTGAACACTGACTTTCCAAAGCATCGTACATATTGTCTTGCTGTCAGTTAGAGCTGTGGCTACCATGCGACACAGCACCATCTACATTGTCTTATTTGATTCTTGTAATAATCTTGTGAGACGGGTAGATCACAGTGTGTGTCATTATCACTTAGAGCTGAGGATTTAGCCCTGAGCCCCCAAAGATGCTGGATACATGGTGTATCATTGATGTGTACACCCCTAGCCCCTGTATTATTATTCTGATTATATAGTTGGAGATCAGAGAATTCTCTGAACTTTCCAAAGTAGTGATTTGTGATATTGAACTCTAAGGGATATGGGTAAGTGGTTCTGATCATCCCTTTTCTTGAGGGCTTGACAGGAAGCCAAGGTACCATTACAGTTTTGGCTACTGTGGTTCCTGTTGAATCTCATGCTGGTTGTTTCTTATTTTAAGAATTCTCCTGCCTGGCAGTGGTGGCACACGCCTTTAATTCCAGCACTTGGGAGGCAGAGGCAGGCGGATTTCTGAGTTCGAGGCCAGCCTGGTCTACAGAGTGAGTTCCAGGACAGCCAGGGCTACACAGAGAAACCCTGTCTCGAAAAAAAAAAATGAATTCTAAAAATTGACCGAAGACTTTTCAGTGGACTCATTAGAGTGTTGTCTGTGCTGAGAAAACAGGAGAATAGGAGTCAATAAAGTTATGTATAATAACCACTCAGTGTCCAGTAGTAGAAACTCCTCTCCCCCTAAATAGTTCTCCCTCAACTCAGAAAATAGTAAGACCATTTTAACATAACTGCTCAGATCAACACTCAACTCTATGATGTCACACTCCAGAGTGAATCCACCAGAGTCTGACCCATATTGCTATTTCTACTCACTATTGGGTCCAAGTTAATAATTATTAGGATAGCCACCTCATAGTGTCCTGGCTTCACTGTGGTCTTCTCCAGTTTTCATCAACAGAGGAGCCACAGAGGTCATATGAAAACAAGGATCAGCTCACATTTCTCCTTGAATAAAGTCTTATAATGACTTCCCATGCCCCACATGTAAGCCAGAGTCCTTAGAATGTCCTAAGCTAGTGGGTCATCTTCCTCTCATCTTCAGTCTCCCAGACCCTGTGTCCCAGCTATCTATCTCTTTGCCCTGTGTCTCAGCTGTAGAACTTGGGACTCACTATGTTTTCTTCCCCAAACCCTGCTGTCTCGGGAAGCTGCCAGGGATCACGACTCCCTGTTGGGTTGCATGCTGGGAGCCTTCCTCAGGAATCTCTGGCCCGGCCAAATGCGAGGGTTCCAGCAAGGGGGAGAGCATGAGCGGGGACAGAATGTCTTCTGCCTAGGTTGCACCAAGACGCTGAACCCGCTGCCCTGCGCTGAGTCAGCCCGGGCTGAGTCCACGAGAGGCCGACTAGCCGGGAGAGTGTGGGAAGTTTCTGGTGGCATTCAGGAGAGCAGATCTCTTCCCAGGCAGCAGTGTTACAGCTCTTATGATAGAAGCTCTCAGATGCAGGAGTAGTTCTCACACCTTTATTCCTTCTGGATGGCGGGCTCCCCCACACAGATTGGGGCGGTCTAATATACTGTTTGGGAGGGGTCATGGGTTTGACAACAGATACTTCCCATTGGCTTGGTCTGAGGGCTTAGGGGCACCTTATTTGCATGTGGGAGGGCTTGGTGTTGCTCCTATGTGACAAATCTCACATGACAGGTCTCTCTGTAGGGTCAAAAACATTTTGCAGTCCCTCGTGGATTATTCCACTGGGTCTCCCAGAGTTTTCAGCCTGTACTCAACCGGGTGCCAGATTGCCTGCCACAGACCACTGCCCCACAGCTCCCCTTTGTCAGTTCAGATCTTGGTCAGATGTGATCTTATCAGATTTTCCTGGTCGCCAAATGTAGAATGAATCCAGGCACTCCTTAACATTTACAAGGGATATTACTTTTTACTCTTTTTTATTTATTTTATGTCTTAGCCAATAGAATATAAATTGAATGAAATGAAAACTTTAGCCACTGTCTTTGCTGCAGACCTGCACTTGACTCACCCCATGGTACACACTTGGTGTTCAGCAGTTGTTTCTTGAGTGACCGTATTCATTGAATGCGGACTTGATTCCTTTTTGATGAAATCTTATCTTTATTTGCTGAATTATTATGGGAAGCCATTTGAGGATGCATCCATTGCACCCGGTGCTTTCTACCATCCCAGTTTCCTTTCCCCATGCCTGCCCCGTTACTCATCTGTCTCCTCATAGCTGGGTGGTCAGCTTTGCAAACAATGGTGGATTCCTGGTAACTGAATCTACAACAGGATTCCAGTGTTGGCCCTGAGCCAGTGCTATATTTCACTCCTAAAGATTTTGTCTGGCTATTGAATGCTACTTCGACATTTGTTTCAGGAAGTGGACATAGAAAATTTTTTCTTAAAAGAGATATTGGTCACGTTACCTGAAAGAGCTCATGATTAAGTCAACATTTAAATGTCTTTATTATGTGTACAAAGCACCCTGGGGAAAATGGTTAAAAGGCAGGTTTCAAAGCTAACAAGCTTTCAAACAATATCTAGAGTGTTGGTCTTCAGACTGTATCTCACATAACATATAGTATAGTGCAATCTTTCTCAACCATAGCTGGAGAAGAACTAGCTAGAACCTGGCCTGGCTATGTGTTGGTACATGTAATTAATTAACTCGTGTTACTGCATTAGATTAGGACCTGTTCTGGACCAATCTTTGAGAAACCAGGGAAATAGACGGGAGAGAAGGATCTATAGTTAAGAGCACTTGCTGCTCTTGCCAAGGACCTGAGTTCATTTACCAGCACCCACATGGCAGCTCACAATCATCTGTAACTCTAGTTCCAGAGACTCTGATACTGTCCTCTGACCTCCACAATTATTGCACACATATGGTGTTCAGATAACATGCAGGCAAACACTCATACACATACAATAAAATAAGTCTAAAAAGAAAATAATCACAAGTGAGAGTTAATCACTAGAATCAAGAAATGTGCTTTGATTACTGTAATCGCAGTGATCAAAATTAAAGGGAGCAGTCAGAAGACAGTCGTACACATCAGGAAGTGAAAACTCTTTGAGTAAAGGATGAAAAAATTCATTTCTGTTCCCATGGAGCCAAGGAAGTAAATGCAAAAGAAGGAAAAAGGTATTCCTGGATCTAATCGAGATGCTAATCAGGGTCAATAAACTCACATTGTAAACTGTGTTTGTGGGTTAGGGAATCACACAGGGAGCAAATCTGAGCAGTAGCTATGATGGTGCTGAGCATGAGAAAGTCCATGTCTCGAGAATTTGTCTCTGCAGAATAGACTTCTCTGATGATAAAGGAAAATAAATGTAACTAGATAACTTTTTCTTGCTTTCCCTGTGGAATCACTAGGTACCTACTGTGCTTTGGTTCCTGAGCGGGACGCTGGGATTGACCTAGGCACGGGTAGATTCTCCACCAGCCCTCAGATAGTATTGTGGTGAGAAATGAGAAAGCAGGAGTCTGATGAGTTCTTGGGCACTCAGGAAAGAAACGGGAAACTGGAATGATTCAAGTCACTTTCAGAAATCTTTCAATCTGGAATCCAATTTTTTAAAATAAGCATTCCAAATGAACAAAATAGAAAGTTTGAAATGTTTAAGTGGGTTATCAGTTTTTCACAATGAATCACGGAGAAAGGATTAAAATGCCAAGGCCACCTTTAAATGAGCTACACATTATACAAAGAAAAGGGTAAGGGAGAGAAGATGGAGAGGAAAAAGAAGAGGAGGAGGAAGCAGAGGTTTGAGTAATTCAGAGGATGTGCAAGCTCCTCAAGGCTCTTCTTGCCTGGGAACAGTGTGTGTAGGTTCTTAGAAACAGGATGTGCTGCGGAGCAGACTGAGCAGGATGGGGGGTCTAAGAGAGTTCACCAAAGCCCCTGGGAATCAACAGGAAGCACAGCGGCCAAGGAATTAGAAGTATTTGATAGCTCACAGGAAACCTGGTGAAAAAGGAAACAGTTTAAAGACCAGTCACAAAACAGGCTAGAGGCTGCTGGAGCCTGACGGCAGCCCGAAATATCAGAGTATGGGAAAAAGAAAAATGCCAGAAGCCAGTCCAGCCGCCACCCCTATAGCTCAGGGTTTGGGTGTGATGATGTTGGCTTTGGGTTTTCAGGTCTGGATTTAAGATGTGAACCTTGGTTTCTGTATCTAAAGGCTCTGAGTCTTGATCTGTTTCACTGTTGTGTTCAGAATTGACTATCAGATATGGAGCCAACAAAGGGTGAAGTCTGTTTCTCCTGAACTGGTCCTGAGGAGCCCCTCCCCCTAGCTGGGCATATGTCCTTCCAAATCCTTTTCTGTTTGTAAAAACACAGGGTTCATAAAGCAATTGTTATACCCACTTCACCATGACTGGCAGGTTTCTAGGTGAGACACTTTAACTCACTGAAGTCTAGATCTTTCATTCAAAGTGGAGAGAACGTGCCCTTTGGATGGACTTTCCAGACGATGCATCTTTGGCCAGTCCATCTGAAGTGCTGAATCTGGATGCTCTGTAGAAAGACACACTCGCTGTGCCCATGCACTTGAAGAAAACCATGAATGGTGTAGCTGGTCCCTCTTCTGCTTGCTTCAATAACCAGGAAGATTGATGTATCGTACAAAGACACAGGATTTGGTGGCACACGTACAAACAATTCTTTTTAAAAATCATGCTCAAGACCCTGGTTTTTGGCGAATGTTATTTTAATCAAATTTGATATGTGTGATGGTTCATGCTGTCAACTTACAAAGTTCTACACTCTAGCAACTAGAATCACCTCTGAGCATGCCTGTGAGGGGTCATATAGATTAGGTTCATTCAGATGGGAAGATCCATCTTAATTATAGGTAGCACAGTCCCATGGGCTGGAGTGTCTGACAAGAAAGGCTGAGCACCAGCTCGTCTTCCTACCTGATGCTCATGCACACAGTGTGAGCAACTGCCTCAGGATCCTGCCAACCTGCCTTTCCTCGGCTGTGGGCTAAAGTCAGCCTCCGTCCCTTAAAATCCTTCAAGCAGGCTTTTTGCTGCAGCAACAGAACAAGAAAATAACGCAGTACTTGCTCAGCAGAATGGATGCTTTGGGTTGCAACCCATAGAATGTTCTCGCTAGTGTGTTATAAGCAGTAGGACTGTAGGAAGATGGACAGGTTAGCAGCAGAGCCCTGCCTCAGTGATGTCCTGAGCATTTCTCCATCAGGTCTTGTCCTTTGGGAAGTGATGGGCTTTGATGAGCTCCTGCCTCATCAGTGGATGCTGATTCATGACTGGATAGGCTGTTGGGAGAGAGGCTGGAGGTGGCTAGGAGGTAGGTACTGGGACTGTTCCTGGAATGGCCTCTCTTGTCCCAGTGCCTTCTTTCCTGTGTCTTTCTCCCTGCTTCCTGGCAACCAAAGTGGGCTGGTTTCCCCTCACTGATGCTATGGAACACAGACAACCAAATAAGTGATCATAGGCCCAAACTGAAGCCTCTTTACCCTGAGCCAAAATGAATCTTTGGTCCTTTGACTGTCTCAGGCATCTGTCAGAGTGATAGAAAGGTGGTAGATGCCATCTGCATTATGTTGATGTAACTGGGACTCCTCATGACGCAAAGGCAGGCAGGCACAGCATGGCTTCCTTGCAATTGTTTCTGCTAGTGAGGAAAGCTCCCCTTCAACTCTGAGCCTAGCTGGTCAGGACTGGTTCTATATCTTGCCATTCTCTCATTAGCTAGCTGCAGGCTTCTGTAATGGGATGTGCAGGTATTTTAGCCTCTAAAACACAATGGGAAGTTTTCAAGGCAAGAATCAGGGGCTGAAGCATGTAAGCAGCAAAGCCATCACAATCGGGCTTATACAGAGGAAAGTTGGTTTTTCCCTTGTTAAATTTGCCTTGATGGGGCTTATTCTTGCTTCTTGTCCCTTGGTGTATCCCTAACCTTACAGCCTGTCTGCATCTTCACTAGTTGTATCCATATTTTTGGTCACCCTCAAGCAGCATCGGGGACCACAAATTTTATTCACAAGTCTGTGAATTTTAAGCTATTTTCATGTCTATGAGTTCCTCTTTCCAAACTGTGACAAATGCATTAGACTGTGGGATTTCTTGTCCCACTGAAGGTTGGGGAATGGGCTGTAGACTGAGCAGCATGCAGTAACCATTCTCTCTCTCCCTCCCCTCTTACTCCCCCCCTCCTTAGCATGTGTACTGGCTAGTTTTGTGTGTCAACTTGACACAAGCTGAAGTTACCACAGAGAAAGGAATTTCAGTTGAGAAAATGCCTCCATGAGATCCAGCGGTAAGGCATTTTCTCAATTAGTGATCAAGGGGGGAGGGCCCCTTGTGAGTGGTACCATTTGTGGGCTGGCAGTCTTGGATTCTATAAGAAAGCAGGCTGAACAAGCCAGGGGAAGCAAGCCAGTAAGCAGCATTCCTCCATGGCCTCTGCATCAGCTCCTGCTTCCTGACCTGCTTGAGTTCCAGTCCTGACTTCCTTTGGTGATAAACAGCAGCATGGAAGTGTAAGCTCAATAAACCCTTTCCTCCCCAACTTGCATCTTGGTCATAATGTTTGTGCAGGAATAGAAACCCTGACTAAGACAGCATGTCATGTTCAGGGACAATGTTACCAGGACCATGTCTCAGGTCTAAACTCTGAGCTGCTTCCTGAAAGAGGTCATAGGTGGAGAGAGGAGGTCCTTTATGGACTTTTCTGACCAACAAGTTGGGGAGCATCAGGCTATCTCAGGCTCCTGGTGTTTGGCTGGGGTCTCTCAAGACCCACTTGAGCTTGTTGTCTCTGGCTGACACCCCTGCACCCCTGTGGGGACCTGTGCTATTTCACTTTCCATCATCAGTGCAGTCACAGTCTTCTTTGGGAAGCACATAATACCATGGATCTCCATCAAGGGTTGCCTTCTGGAGGATCCAATGGTATCCATGTCCTGTTCTGTTTTGTTGACAACTTGACACAAACTTGAGTTACTTGACAATTGAGAACATTCCCACATCAGGTTGGTCTGTGGGCCACCCTATGTAGCATTTCTCTTTTAATTATTAATGTGGGAGGGCCTGGCTTACTGTGGCTCGTACCACCCCTGGGCAGTAAGAAAACAGGCTGAGAAAGCCATGAGGAGCAAGCCGGTTAGCAGCACCCCTTCATGGCTTTGCATCAGTTGCTACTTTGCCATCCCTTGGTGATGAACTGTTATGTGGAACTGCAAGTTGAAATAAACCCTTTCATCCCCAAGTTGCTTTTGACCGTGGTGTTTCATCGCAGCAATAGAAACCCTGACTATGACAGCGTTTTTCAGTTCTTGTACACTGAAGGACTTTAGGTGTCATTTACCAACTGTGTAATGAACTCTTTAAGTAAAAAAGAAGGGTTTTTCCTGTCTGCACGTTTACCATCCATGAACCTAGCCATGTGGCATGATACAGTTTTTTTGGATGAGCGTAGGCCGTAGAAAAAGCTACAGTTATGAAAACATTCTTTAGAATAACACACTTCCATGCTCTGTCTGTGGGCTTCAGTCGGGAGAGTCATATGAGTCGGTGGATGGAGGGTGACGGGTGATTTTTATTAGGACAGCTTGCAAAAGATTCTCGGTCGGCTCAGCACACTGTCAGGACTGTTATGTTTCAGGGCAATCAACAGCACCTTTTTAATCTGAGGTTTGACATTGTTTACCTAGCAAGAAGTTAGGGGATACCATTTAGATTTTAAACAGGCATAGCAAATGAAATCAGTGTCTTGAAAATATTTCTGAGCAAAGTGGCAAATGTCGTGAGAAGTGGAGAGGTGTGAAAGTGGAGGAGATCTGTAACAAATGCCTGCAGAAGCTTGGGGGAAAGGGCTTTCTCTGGAAACAGAAGCAGATGGGTTCAGGAGAGCTAAGGGGTGACACATGCAGGGATGGATTGGTGACACATTGAATGTCAAAAACTGAGCAAGAGCGAGGTGTCTGCTGAGGCAGCTTCTTCTCTGTCTCTGGAAGCTGGGTTGTTGATGGCAGCTTCCTCCTGGAAAGGATAAATAGAAGAAGGTCCCTAGCACTTCCTTCTCAGGAACTGCCCTCTGCAGAGCATGCTGGGATTGCTAAGGTGGCTCGGGGTTACCCAGTAAGATCAGCTCCGTTCCCAAGGAGGGAGATTGCTTATTGTTGGTTCATTTTAATCTGAATGGTGGGGAAATAACAGTCCTGCTGCAGCACAGGTTTGCAAAGAAGGATGAATCTGTTGCTGCCCGCCACTCCTCAGAGGAGCTCATTCACCACCACGGAGGGTGGTCGGCGGCATCAGGATATCATTGTGACTGTGTGGGTGGTGTGTGTTCAGCTACAAAGCCACTGACCTCAAGGTGAATTCTTCTTGCTTCGAGGGGGCTCTGGGGCCAGTGAATTCCATAGCAAAGCTGATCACTGGCGATCTAGTTTCTTTCTCTCTCCTTTTGGCAAGTGTTTTAAACCCTGAACTTCATTTAGACAGTCTTGGCCTTTGCTTACTAGGCTCCCGTGTGCCTCCATTACATAGATAATACGTTATTCCATGGCTCTCAATGTTCTCCTTGTTTCCATCAGTTCTGAACTCAGGACATCCTCTAAATAAATTACTTAACTAATTTCCTCAACCTTTCAACAGGATTTTCTTCCACAGTCTTTTATCCTCTTGGTTACCTGCTTCAGCTAATCCGTAGATATTCTAATCTTCCCCTTGCAAGAAGCCTGAAGCTCAGTATCTCTTTCGCTCTCATTCACTCCATTATCTTTATCCTTCTGTCAGGTGCAACAGCATAGAATTAGTTTCACCTTACATGCCTTTCAGAGGCAGGCGATACAGTAGTCATTTTCACAGTTAGCTCTTGGTTAACAATGGAATACCTCCACCAGAATATTTACAGCCTCTGGGGGGGAAGTTAGAATTATTTCATTGTAACCATTTGTAGAAAACCCTGTTTCAAAGCTGTTTGTGGGAGATATTTGGGGGTGGGGGGATTGTTTGTTTGTGGGCTTTGATGTTAATTATTATTTTGTTTGTCCCCACCCCAGGATTTTATTTTTAGGATAAACAGCAACTTCTTCCTCTCCTCTTTTCTTTCTCCTCCTCCTCCTCCTCCTCCCCCTCCTCCTCCTCCCCCTCCTCCTCCTCCTCTTCCTCATCCTATCTGTGCCATTTTAAAGTATTTGTGAATTTTAGCTCAAAATGTCACATTTTATTTCCAGTCTCTACTTTGCTATTTTTGTACTTACACAAAATCCCAAAGAGACATGTTTGTCTGCATATTATGGTCATGCAATTGCACTACAATAAAATTCTACCACACTCCCCTAAGAAAGAAGAGGGAAGCAGGGCAGGACTGGTACCATTATGAAGGTCTGGTCCTTGTCTAGCCTTATCCTGACTTTACAGCCTGACCATTTGGTCTGAGCAATAGATAAGTATTTCATGGAACACTTCAGAAACACTCCAAGGATAGCTGGCATCCCTGTGAGGGGGGATCTAGAAGAATCTGTGATGGCCCTGGGAACCCAGTTAGGACCTTCTGGGGCCAGAATGAAGCTTCCACTGGGTCTTTCTCCATTTCCTGTTCTCCTCACAGGAAAGCTCTTCTCTCTGTGTCATTTTCCTCTTAGTAAAGAGTCAAAGACTCTGTGGATAGAAATTCAAATGAGTGGAGAGTTATGCTAGAGATACAGGAAGAGGATGCTAAATTTGAGAGGTGCAGCCATGTGTTTGTTTTTCAAGGACTTGGGAAAACATCTTTAAGAGAAGAAATCCTTTCTAGTTATTTCCATGTCTTTGGTACACAACTGACTTCACCATGGGGGTCACAGATTCTAGGTCGAGTTCAAATGCTTTTGATTTCTTGACTTTGCTTTTTATTTAATTGTCCCTTTGAACAAGGGTCAGATGTTTTTGGTTGTGTTACAAAGATGTTTACCCATGTGGTAAACGGAGTATTGGAAACCTAGTCCCCATCTATTGAATAAACAAGTTTATACAAAAAAGACTTAGGCTTGTAACCTTGTGGAGCTCAAACAGATCCAAAAATCTGAATTATAATGCTCTAACATTGGGTTAATAAGCTTCAATATAGGCAGGGGAGGCATTTTTTAAAATGCATGCAGTTTTAAAAATTCAAATTGTCTTCAACTTTTTAAATATTCCAGAGTTGCAGAATAGATTCTGTGGAGAAAAGAGGGCATGACTTTAAATTCCATGTCCCCAAGCCAAGTTTTACAAAGGACCATCATCATTAGCATGCTGCCCTCTGTGGTACCCAGATTACCTCTCCAGAGACCTGGTACATTTGGAGAAGCATCAAGGACCTTGAGCCTGCTGACACTCTGAAAAGATGAGGATTTGAGTAAGACTGATCTCTCCCTGTGTGAGAGACCCCTTCTCAGCCCCACAGAGCTGTCCTTCTCCAGCCAGTTCATTTTCCCTCAGTTTATCCAACTGCATTTATTTTCCTTTTAATCTCAGCACTCAGGGGGCAGAGGAAGGTGGATCTCTATGAGTTTGAGGCCAGCCTGTTACACAGAAAAACCAGCCTCGGAAACAAAACAAAAACAGGAAAAATCTTGAAATAAAATAAAATAAAACTATTAGATCAATGAATGGACATTCTATGCAGTGATGATGTTAAGCCATCCTTCAGAGAAGTCAGGCAAGCGGTATAAATTCAAACTCTGCCTAGCTGCTCTTGTATGTTGATCTTGGTGGGGCAGGCCTGGGTCTCAGAGCCTGGGAAGCTGATGAGGCAGAAGAATCCTAAATTTTAGGTCTGCCTGGGATGCATAGTCAGACAGTGTGTCATGAGAAAAACAGTGTTCTTCTGTCACCCAGGAGTCCACTTCTTTACTCACGCTACTTACTGGAGATCTTGTTGTCTGTTACTTTTAAGAAATGACTGATATTAAATTACTTATGACTATTCATACAGACACAGTGTTTACTGCTTCTCTGCTTTGCTTGTAATAATTGTCTGTTATTAACGTGTGTGTTAAACCTGAATAGCAATTCTTGTCAGTGCTTACTATTATTCTGTATGGATACTGATGCTAATGTTTGATCAAATTTATCATTTCTCTTAACCAGTTTCCTTCCTGACTTGATAGCTTTAGTTTTGTCGTTCTCAGAGACCTTCACTCACATGTACTTCTACCTAATTTGCGATTTCTTAAAAATAGATGTTAGCACAGAACAGCAGTTAACAGAACTGATTCACACAAATGTAGATTTAAACACACCATAATTTTAAAGTAGGAGAGTATTACTGGGCTAACATATGAAATGCTATGTGCAAAATGTTATGGAGGCCTAGCTTATTAAAGTGTGATATTGTAAGATAATCCATTAAAATAATTAACTTTTATTACTTTTGATTGTATGAATGTGTGTTGGGGGTGTACGTACACAGTGCCTAGTCCACTGAGGCCTGGGGCCTTGGTTCTCCTGGCAGTTGGAATTCCAGGGGCTTGTGAGCTGCCCATTGTTGGTGCTGGGAACTGAACTCAGGTCCTCTGCAGTAGCAGTACAATCCTTTAACCTCTGAGCCATTTCTCTTAGACTCCAATTCTTCACTTTAATTCTTCCTGTGTAGATTTTTTTATTCATCTAGAAGAGAGAAATATTTTTAATGATAAGTCAGAAGCACTTTTCTTTAAATTGCTTTTAATTGTGTGAGAGTTTCATACATTTATGTGATGAATTTTAGTCATCTTTGTTCAGACATCTTCCTATAGTAAAGTTCTTTCTTGTCTCAGGGCCCCATATTTTCCAAAGCAGAGTCCCAGCTCTTGATCTCATCAGCAGTGGCCTTTTCTGGCTTCTTTATGTGTCAATGAGCAACCCATGCTCTTCACAGTCTTAATTTACCTAGTTACATAAAATTCTTTGCTTTCCTCAGTGGGATTTGCTCTTTGTCACTCTTGCGTGTAAGTGGGTATCTGACGCTCCGGCACTGTACCAAGTATCGGGTGTAGGCTTGGGGGATTAACAAAGGACACAGACTTGGGTCATTCACTCAAGGAGAATGTCAAAGCTTTACTGAAACTCAATCAATATATTCACTTTACCCAGGAAGGAAAAGCACCAGGAGGAACAAGGCAGGGGGGTCAATGGACGGTCCCTGCCCGGAACTGCACACCCACTAGGGGAGGTAAAACTTCAGAATGTCACCACATGGAAGGTCTCAGCCAGGCCATCCAGCCTTATGGGGCCCAACAGGCCCCCCTTTTTTGCTTTTTATGTGAATAGCATCTGTCTTAGGTCACCTTTCGCCCATACCAATTACCCATCACTGGGAATCCTTGCTAGTCTCAAGGCCCCTGTCTTAGGTAGGTATGGACCGCAAAGGAGTTGCCCTTCATCGACTAACTATTCTCGATAAAGACTGAGCCGAACCTGGGCAGAGGGATTGTCCTGAGCTAGTGACATGAGCACTTGCTTAGTAACTGCCTGGGACTGGATCTGACGTTTGCAAAGGCAGCAAAAGAGGAATATTCCCACAGCGGCGGCGGCAGTAGCTGAAATTGCTATGGAAGCTACAATGGCTGCAGTGATGCCAAAGTCTTTCTTCTGACGATACAGGGAAACTGGAAATTCCCCTTCATCATCCAAAGGTGTGGGAACAACTCCAGGTGTTCACACTACGACCACTGAATCTTCATACTCCCTGCAATTAGTCAAACAACAATGTCTGATGGAGCAAGTCAGATCTTTTCCTTCATCAGCACCTGTAACATTCCAAACCACAAAGAAAAAAGGGGGCCAAACAGTACACAATGCTCAAGGACCCAAACAGGGCCCTCTGCATCTTTGAGAAAGATACAAACAGAACCTCTCGCCCTGACTAACACAGGGTCAGGACCCTTCCAAGTTCCTGATGATAACTCCTTCCATTTTACAAGCTTGGACCTTCTGTGGACCTTTCCAGTACTTATCAGCAGCAGACAAACTATCCTTATCTACTAACAAAAAATTTAAAATACGAAGAATAAAGGATAATCTTGCATGTGGGAGGTAAGCTCCCCCTTTTTGTTTTTTCAAGATAGTTTTTAATAGCAAGATGTGCTCTTTCCACAATAGCTTGACCTTGTGGATTATAGGGAATTCCAGTTTTATGCATAATATTATATTCCTCACAAAACCTTTGAAGTGATCTACTAGTATAACCTGGTCCATTATCAGTCTTTTATTGATGTGGAACTCCTAAACAGGCAAATGCTTGTAAACAATGATTCTTGACATCTTTTATCTTCTGTCCACTATGAGCAGATGCAAAGGTCATGCCAGAAAAGGTATCCACAGAGACATGAACAAATTGCAATTTCCCAAAGGAGTTAATATGTGTTACATCCATTTGCCAAATATCATTTGACTTAAGGCCTTAAGGATTCACTCCCAAATTAGGAGAGGAAATAAACTGAGCACATTCAGGGCATTGAGTAACAATTTAGGTGGCCTGTTCCTTGGTAATATTACAATGAAATCTTAAAGAGTTGGCATTAAGATGAAATTTATTATGCATGTTTAAAGCTTTATCATAATTAGTGACTGAGTTTAAGGCAATCAATGGTTGTTGGGTATAAAAATCTGCCTTATGATTACCCTGTGCTAATGGTAATAATGAATGTCCTCGTATATGGCCAACAAAAACCGGATGTATACAATGCCACAAAAGAGCTTGTACTTGCATCAGGCAAGAACAAACAGAAGAAACAGGTGCTACATAGGCTGCAGTTTCTAATGGTCCTATTCTTTGGGAAACATATACACTATTGGTGTAAATATTGCAAGCTTCATCAGAAAATAAATTCAAAGCTAATTGTATAGCCTTCAACTCTGCTAATTGCGCAGAACAATTAGACATTTTCACAACTTCCACTTTATCCTCTGAAACAACTGCAGCTCTTCCATTAGAGGCTCCATCAGTAAACACTAAATGAGCAGGCTCCAAGAGTTGGGTGGAAACAGTTTTTGGAAAAACTACTGGATGAGATTTGAAAAATTGACACAATTTATCATCTGGATAATGATTATCAAATTGACTACTGGTGGCACATATAATTAAAGCCCAATCAACATAGTTTTGAGATAAAATCTGAATCTGTTCCCTATTATAAGGTGTAATAATCACATTGGGTTCTTTACCAAATGTTTGCAAACTTACTTTATGAGCCTTAAACAATAAGGAAACCACTGCTTGTGGATAAGATAATACAATTTTAGAAGGTGAAGCCACAGTATAGGTCCAATTTACCAAAAAGCACCTGTAGGAGAATGTGCAGAGACAAAAACCAAAAATGATAGATTTTTAGAATAATCTATATAATTTAAATGAGCTTGTTCAAGGGCATTCTGTATTAACCCTAAGCATCCTCTAGCCTCTTCAACTAATTGTCTAGGAGAATTGGGTGAAGCATCTCCTTTCAAAATATCAAAAAAGAGGCTTTAATTGCCCTGTACTTAATTTTAACGATGGTCGTAACCAATTTATTTCTCCCAATAATTTTTGATAATCATTTAAGGTTTTTAAGGTATCTATTCTTTTTTTTTTTTTTTTTTTTTTAAAGATTTTATTTATTTTATGTATATGAGTACACTGTTACTCTCTTCAGACACACCAGAAGAGGGCATCAGATCCCATTACAGATGGTTGTGGGCCACCATGTGGTTGCTGGGAATTGAACTCAGGACCTCTGGAAGAGCAGTTACTGCTCTTAACCACTGAGCCATCTCTCCAGCTCCCAAGGTATCTATTCTAATCTGTAATTTTTGTGGGCAAATGCCTTTCTGTAACAATTCATGTCCTAAGTAGTGATATGGAAATTCCTTCTGAACTTCTTGGGGGCAATAATCAACCCAACCCATCTCAGATCGCTTTGAAGATCTGCATAAGACATAAGAAGTTCTTTTTTCCTCCACTGCTGCAAGAAGTACATCATCCATGTAGTGAATTATATACCTTTGAGGATATTGCTTTCTCAAAGGACTCAAAGCAGCAGCCACATATACTTGGCACATGGTAGGACTATTGGCCATTCTCTGAGGCAGTACCACCCAATGATAACGGTAGGAAGGTTCTCTAAAATTTATAGAAGGAATGCTAAAGGCAAAGCGTTCACAATCCTTAGGATGCAAAGGAACGGTAAAAAAATCAATTCTTTAAATCTATTACTAACAAGTGCCAATTCCTTGGAATGGCAACTGGGGATGGCAATCCAGGTTGAGTGGCTCCCATGGGCATCATGGTTTTATTAATTTCTCTTAAATCTTGTAATAGTCTCCATTTCCCTGGTTTCTTTTTAATAACAATGTTAGGAGTATTCCAAGGGGATGTTGATGGAACAATATGTCCAGCTCGAAGTTGTTGTTGTATCAATTGATGAGCTGCCTCCAGTTTTTCTTTAGAGAGGGGCCACTGTTCGATCCACATGGGCTCATCGGTTTTCCATGTGATTGGTAAAGGTTTTATAGCAGGAGGCATGACAATGGCCCTTAAGATAAATTTCCTAGTTCTGTTTTATCCCTGGGATATCGAATTAACTGCGCTTCTTCACTTCATGTGGTGTACCTTGTAAATATTTTCCTAAACCTCTCCCAGGAACATAGCCCTGTGTTTTCATCATCCCTTGAACTGGTTGGGTGGTAAGGACAGCCCCCATGTCCATAAGCACATCTCTACCCCACAGATTAATGGGCAATTGATCTAAGACAAAAGGCCGAAAACAGCCTTCATGTCCTTCCTCATCTTTCCATTTCAAGAGTTTACTACTTTTGAAAGGGGCAGTAGCTGTCCTTACTCCCTGTAAGACAGAATGAGATACATCTAAAGGCCAATTCTTGGGCCAAAAGGTTTTAGCGATTACAGTGGTGTTGGCTCCAGTATCCAACAACCCTTGCATAGGTTTTCCATCTACCCATAAGGTAAGTGTGGGACATTTATCCAAAGATGACACCCAAAAGGCTCCTGGTCCTGTGAACCCGAAACCTTGAACTCCCCTGTGGGTTTAAGTACAGCATTTTTGGTGTGGAATTGAGGGAAACCAGTTGAGGAATTCTATCTCCTTGTGGAATGACCACAACTCCTCTTTCTATTGTGATCATGATCTTAATTTCCCTGGTATAATCAGCATCAATCACCCCTGGTAAAACGCTAATTCCCTTCATTAAGGCACTGCTGCATCCTAAAAGGAGTCTCACACTTCCAGGAGGTAGGGGCCCATACACTTCAGTGCCTAAAGCTTGGGGACCCATTTGAGGTGTTAACACTGCTCTGGTGGAGGAGCAGAGGTCCAGTTCTGTGCTTCCTGGGATACCTCCGACAAAGTCTTGGGCATAAAAGGGTTGCTTTGTGGAACGAATTGAATTGGTGTGGGAATTACTGTAGGGATATTCATGGCTCCATACACTCTGGCTTGGGGGCCCCAGAGCTGGTCCTTCTTCCCATTTCCCGAAGGGTAAAGGGGACAGCCTTCTACATCTTGCTTAGACCAGCACTCATTGCTCCAATGATGTCCCTTACAGCACTGAGGTCACAATCCAGGACTGGAAGAGCCTCAGTTCTTGGGGCATTCCCTTTTCAAATGCCTGGTCTGTCCACACCCAAAGCAAGTCTTACTCCCTCCTGACCCCCTTTGCATAGCTGTAGCCGTAACTTGTCCCATCACATAATTGCCATCAATTTCTTTGCAAATTTTAATATAATCATTTAAACTCTTAGACCTATGAGGCCTTATGGCTTCTTTACAGTATTTATTAGCATTTTCAAAGGCCAATTGTTTCACTATTGGTATTGCAGTTTCAGGATCCCCAAACAACTTTCCTGCCAGCTGTAGCAATCCTATCCACAAATTCCTGGAAAGGTTCAGAGAGTCCCTGAGTTACCTTAGACAATTGATCACTGGCTGCTTTATTAGGTAATGCTTTCCAGGCTCGGACAGCTGTGGTGGCAATTTGAGCATAAACAGCTGTGTCATATTGAATTTGATTATGTAAAGCAGCATATTGTCCTGCCCCTGTAAGCATTTCCACATTTCTTTGAGGCTGGCCTGCTTGTGCATTAAGGCGAGCCAAGACAATACACTGTTCTTGATACTCTCCTTTCCAAAGTAAATAATCTCCACTTAACACCACCCTACACAGTTGTTGCCAATCTCCAGGTGTTAAACTGGAGGTTCTATAAGACTCAAAAATAGCCACAGTAAAAGGGGCCAGGGCTCCATAGGTGGAGATGGCCTCCTTTAGGCTTTTCAACTCCTTAAAACTCAGGGGTGCATGTTGCCGAAGCATTTGCCCCGGATTTTTAGGGTGAGGAACCTCCGTCACTGGGTAAGCCTGATCATGTCCTCTTTTTTTTGAAAATATTACCCCTCTCTTTGGAGTTTGCTCTTTGGAGTCCCAATCACAAAAGGGACAATCATCATAAGCTAGGGGAGCCATGGCTCATTTTTATTGTCATATAAAGGATTTTTTACTTGGTGGATGTTTATCAGAATTCTTATCACCCTTACATTTCTTCAGTTTTAATTTTAGAGCAGTTATTTCCTTTTCTAATGTCTCCTCCTCATCCTCTGACGAAGAGTCACTCTCAGTCCCTGAGTCTTTTAGAGATCTCTTAGAAGCATCGTCCTGAGCTCTGCCAAAGGTTCTTTCAATCTCAGACATTTGCTCTTTAATTTTAGCATCATCATTTAAAAGGGCATCCGTAACAAGCCTCCAGAGGGAAAAGGTAGCCACGGGGATGCTTTCTGGGCCCTCTTTCTGTAGTGCCTTTTGCAGGTCTGCCTTAACTTGTTCCCAATCCGGGATATTTAGCCCACCACTAACTATAAACCAGGGACTGGTTTTCTCTAAAGTTTTAATAAATTCTTTGGCTGTTTTAACTTTAATGCCAGTACCCTGCTGTTTAAGCAGCTCTACCAGTTGATCAACTACTTGTAAGGAGGAACCATGGCGCGTCCAAGTACTTACAGGGTAACTCTTACTTTCATTCTGTTCTCGTGCGGATTCCCCAATGCATTCCTTCTCCTTCCTGGCCAGCTCCTAAGAACGACCCCTTAGGTTCTCCTCTCTATCCCGATCTCGGTGGGACCTCCACTTGACGGTGCCCACTCCGTTACCATACCAAGTATCATCACTGCACCAAGTATCGGGCTAGCCTGGGGGATTAACAAAGGACACAGGCTCGGGTCATTCGTTCAAGGAAAATGCCAAAGCTTTACTGAAACTCAATCAATATATACGCTTTACCCAGGAAGGAAAAGCACCAGGAGGAACAAGGCAGGGGGCCAATGAAAGGTCCCTGCCTGGAACTACACGCCCACTGGGGGAGGTAAAACCACACAATGTCAGCACACAGAAGGTCTCAGCCAGGCCATCCGGTCTTATGGGGCCCAACAGGTATCATTCTGTTGTATTTGTTTTCTCACTGGTATCTTCCCATTTCCCTCTGAACATGTTAAAATCATCCTAGAAGGCACACATCAAGAATGACCTTCCCGGTAGACTATCCACTGCTCCCTCCTTTGTCTCCAGGGGTGTTCACACTGTTCAGTGATGTGCCTGTTAACACAAAGAACATCACTGCCTTCCACTATATCTCGGAGAGCTTGTTGGAAATATTCTATTATGCTTGTTAATCTTACCTTCTCAGTATCAGACAAAGTAGAGTAGAATTGCCTTCTCAGTATCAGACAAAGTAGAGTAGAATATACTTAATGACAGTACACCAAACACAACATTTAGTTGAGTGTGGTTCTTTCTGTAAAAAACATGTGTGTATGATGTTGTATGATCACTTCTTCCAAATTGAAAAATCCACTCCAGAATGGTGAGGGAGTCTTATGAGACTCAGGAAGGAAACAACTCACAAGTCACAGAAAGTTCCTGAAATCAACAGATTCACAAGGTTCTTACCCAAGGTTATAGAAGCAGCAACAACTGCTATGGAAGAGACCAACTGCCAAGGTAACTAAAGGAGACTCTGTTATGTGCTGAGCTGCCTGCATGTCATACAAGGTGCTCCATACTGGGTAGCATTCCAGAGATGCAGCTGTCTTGGAGTCACTTGTGCTCCTATACGTGACCCCAGTAAACTCACTATGTTGGACTTAATGAACCATTGTGTTAGTCTGTTGTTAGCTCTCTATCTAGAGTAAGTAGGTAGAAGTTCATTCATTTAAGTCTTCTCAGGGAAATTCACACAACTAATTCTCTCTCCCTATTCCTCTGTCTCCATTTCTCATACACAAATGTATATGATTTTCTCTATATAGCTCAGCTCATGGAACTTTGGGAGGTTATGTTTAATTTCATCAGCACGTTCATTAAACATTGTGTTAGATGAAATCCTTGGATCATGGGAACTTTTATATATAGAACAATGGCAGGTTGTTATGGGGCTGTGGACCAGCTGCCTTGTGTTCCAATGGCTGCATCTTTCTATTAATATACATTGAGCTCTTTTGGGAACTCTACTCTCTAGAAAATGTAATTGCATTAGCACTGAATGCAGGAATTGTGGAACTATGAAGAGTTGCACTAAGGTGTCAGAAAACCACTGAGACCAGAGAAGGTGTAACAAAATGTTTTAGACCATGCACGGGTCTCCTATTCGAGAGGCTGTGAAGGTTAAGCCCAAGTTGAGTTGGAAATATTAAAGCATCCAAGGAGCATGGGATGTCTCCTGAAGAAAGCTACAGTCACCAAGTGGAGCTAGCCCAAAAGAAAGGCCACACAAAGGTGAAAGGGCAGGGCTGCTCAAGTTCCCCGGGTCCCAGATGATGTATTCAAAAGCCTCAAAGGCCGGACATGGAGTTTAGTGTCTGCCCCGTTGGGCTTTGTTTAGTCACAACTTTCCTTTCAGCTAGGATTCTGCTCTGAGTCTCAGAAGAGGCTTTAAACTTTGAACAGGATTGGGATTTAGGTACATGGTAGTGCTTGATGTTGGATCGAATGCGTTTTGTAATACACGACGGCCAGGGTGGGGATGTTATGAACTTTGTTAAAACACAGACTGGCCAGGCAGTGGTGGCGCACTCCTTTAATCCCAGCTCTCGGGAGGCAGAGGCAGGCGGATTTCTGAGTTCGAGGCCAGCCTGGTCTACAGAGTGAGTTCCAGGACAGCCAGAGCTACACAGAGAAACCCTGTCTCGAAAAACCAAAAAAAAAAAAAAAAAAAAACCACAGACTGCTGGACATTCCCCTCAAGTTCTCCTGTATTTTCATTTCTAAAAGCTTGCAGGCACTGCCAGTGCCACAGGCCCAGTGTTCCTGCTCTGAGACCCACTAAGAAGGGCTGAGCTTGGAAGGTTCAATTCTGTGGTTTGCTTCTATATCTCTAAGCAAGGCTCTTAAGCCTAAGCCTTGGTTTTGTCATTTTTAAAGTGCGCTTCACAATGAAGTTGCAGAGTTCAGATGAAATCACACTTACAAGAGTCACTCCTACACATGAGGTCACTCTTCTCCTTCCCTCTGAGGAAGTAACACAAGGTTACACAGATAGCCTTTTCTATCAGTTCTACACATTAGGAGTGCCTGCCTCAGAACCAAGAGCCAACAAAAGGAGAAATAACGACCTCAGATACTGAGCCCATTAGCCAGTGCCAATAGCCTTTCTAAGTTCAGGCTGTGGCTGGTTCCAGTCCCAAACATTCCCTGTTCAACACAGACTTCCACTTCAGAATAGCTCTAAGGCCCTCACTGCTCTCTGCATTCTCTCCTTCTGTGGCATCCAGCATGCTCAAGGCTTTCCTCAGCCTGATAATATCCTGTCACCCCATCAAAGGCACCCTATCTCAGCTTTATTAAGCATCCTTTAAACAGGCCCCATGCTTGGGAAAGCGAAGAGCTCAGCTCTGTCGATACTCTCAGCCGGGAACTTAACCATTAGCAAAATTGCACAAAGAGAAGTCACAGAAGCTCAAACAATCTCTGATGAGAGATTTCTCTTAATTTTAAGTGGATTCATTATGTACTAAAGCCTGAACTGGGCAATCGGTTTCCTTTAAGGTTAAAAGAAAATCCCAAAGTTGCAGGCTGACTCCACCACCTAGATTATTGGAGGAGTTATCTATCTTTGACTCGTTTGCTCTCGACAATGAGGGGCTGTGTTCACCCTGACCACGCTTAGTTTCCAAGGTTGAATCTCTGGTCTGAGTCTTAGCCAGGCAGTGAAAGCTGAGCACCCCTTTGTGATGTAAACCCTCTGAAGGCCTGTAGATCAGTAGCACTCACTGACATAACATCTACCAAGCTCCCCCAAGATAAACAAGAAAAGCAAAGGAAAGCCCTTCACTCTCCTGGCACAGGACCTTGGAAGTTTCTGGAAGCCAGGTGGGCTCTGCCTGCCACTCCTGGAAAGCTATTTCACTCCATACTTGGAAAACTTAATTACTCCCACTTGGTTTAACTTTCTGAGAGGTTTTCTCCTCCGGTTTCTGGCAATCCTATCCCCACTCAGCAGCGGGACAGGAGGCTGAATAAGTCTGGGATGTTGTCAGTGACAGATGAGGAGCTTCTGTGCGACAGACTGTACCCGCTTCACTTTGACATGCTGTTTCTTTGCATCAAAGAGGAAAGCAAACCATGGCGAACACGAAGAGAAAAACCCTTTGTAGCTCATTTGACATGAGACGGGTCACCCAGGCCCTTGTCAGCCACATGAGTAGCAGAAAATGAGACCAGGGAATTGGGATCACGTAGACCTTTGTGTCTACGCTGCACGACGGCAGAGGTTTACCCGAGGAATTGTGGGATACGCTGCATCCTGCTGAAAGTGTCCTGCTTCCTGTGGAAGAATAGGTTCTGCTCCCTTACAGTGAGTCCATCAATCTGCACCCATTCTCTCTGCTCAATTAAACAATAATAAGCTTCTCACTGACTGGAACTTGCGTGGCTCGGCCACACCCCCCAAGTTATGTTCAGTTGCCTCTGTGTCACTCAAGAGTTCAATCTCTCCTCGCCAACCTTTTCAAATGGAGTCTTCCTTGCCCTTTCGGAGTCAGTACGCTTACCTTACTGGGCCGCTTTACCAATTACAGCCCTCAAGTTCTTTTGGGCTTTGCTGCAATAACATCCTTTTTGTCTCGCCCACTGAAGTCTGATCTACTCTCCCAGACACAGCTCCACTGGCACAGCACGCTGGGAGCAAAGGTGAAACGATGAGAATAGAGGATAAAAATAAAGAAAAGATAAAAAAGAACAGCATCCTTTGGGTCCTCTGTTTTGGAACCTCTGTGTGAGCCCCATAGCCTACCCGTCTTTTTTTCTGTGCTACACATCCAGGACTCAATCTTAAAAGTCTAGTGCAGATAAAGTCTTGAGTCAGCACCAATGCCCCTGGACCTATGTCTTTCCACCGTAGTCAGTTACAATGGCCTGGGCCATATTCTCAAGGGCACAGCAAAGTAAAGTGATAATACACAGAAAAAACAGGAATAAGACATGCAGATAACCCCCTCCCCTTTTTCTCCCAGAATTGTATATTTCCTAGGGGACTTCTTTTTCTTTTATTTCCTATAAAAGGAAAACAATACCTTTCACCACGGCATAAGCAACGGCAGCATTTTCTCACTTAATTTTATCAACTTTTACAGAGATATAGGCAATATTGTCTTCGCTGGAAAACGGGGCAGGGGGACTTGGGTGTTGAATCAATAACCCAGTGTTACTCTGAGAGAATCCGGGTCTTCAGA
>CM052704.1:23123988-23140077 GCA_028551405.1 Uromys caudimaculatus | reverse complement strand
GGAGGAAGAGGAGGAGGAGGGGGAAGAGGAGGAGGAGGAGGGGGAGGAGGAGGAGGAGGAGGAGGAGGAGGAGGAGGAGGAGGAGGAGGAGGAGGAGGAGGAGGAGACAGATCAACCCAGGATGTGAAGCCCAGAAAATCTCAGCCATCGTGGTTATCTGGTGACTATAGACCCAAAGCTGTGTGCAAACCTAGAGTCTCCCATTCAAATCCCGCTTGTCTTTTGAAAACCATTCATCTCTTCTCCTGTGATTGACCTTGAGCACAACTGGTTCCTTTCCCTTATTTATAGAACAGGGTCTCAGTGTGAATGCATCTTTAGGCACACTTTGCTGTGGTGTCTAATCTGAGAAAGCAAGAGGGTCACTGGCTCAGCGATATGGAGGCTGGGACACATGCTTCCCCCAGGCGATATGGGAAGGCAACCGAAGAGCTGATTGCCAGGGATCGTGACTAACAGATTCAGGAAGGACATGTGCATGCTTCTTTGCCATTTAATGAGGCCTAAGTGAAAAGTGACTCTGAATCATCAGGGGAAATTAATGACATTTAAATCAATTCTTCTAAGATGTGAGCCAGGCATTCCTGGATGGCGGCTGGGGCTTTTGTGCCCCACAATAATTAGCCTGTAAACTTCTCTGATGAGGCTGCAAATAGCTCGCATGAATACAGTCTCAGTTCAATTTGGAACAAAATTACCACTTGCAGTCCGCTGGCTTCCGTCTGATGCTGGCCTGTGGACTGTGTCTTTGTGCACTGATCTATTTATTTGCTCAGCCACTCATTCAATCATTCCTTCACATATCAAGCCGCACACTACACTTTACTCAGTCAAACTCTTGTTCGCTGTATAGTGATAAGACGCCACAGGGTAAGTCCATGCTGAGTTCCAGCCACGAGGATGCTGTGGAGGCGAGTAGCACTGCCCGTTGAGAGACTGGCTGAGGCAGGGCTGCTGTCTTCCTGCGGCTGTGCCCTTCCGCCTTTGAAAATAGAGGAACGGATATATTAAAGGGAAAATCAATCGGTCCCATTTTAACCTTTACAAGTAGAATTCACAGCACTCATGATGCCTGCTAGCTCAGAACTGCCGGTAACTCTGGTTCTGAGAATCCGATCTTGATGAACTGCTTTAAATTAATTAGTGTACATGTAATAACCAGCAAATAAAAATATTATGTACCATGTGATCTTCTCATAGTCCAATGCTTTGTCTTGGTTTTCAGCATTTTTTTTTTTATAAGTTTGGTTTCTTTATTTATTAGATTTATGTACACGGGTGTGCCTATAGGAGTTTATGTGTACCATGTGCATGCAATGACAGGGGGAGGCCAGATGAGGGCAGCAAATCTCTGGAAGTAGCTCTCCTGACCTGCCTTTCAGCATTTTTTTTTTTAAAGATTTATTTATTTATTTATTATTGTATGCCTGTGTGTATGCTGCAGGCCAGAAGAGGGCATCAGATCCCTTTACAGATGGTTGTGAGCCACCCTGTGGTTGCTGGGAATTGAACTCAGGACCTCTGGAAGAGCAGTCAGTGCTCTTAACCTCTGAGCCATCTCTCCAGCTCCCTTTCAGCATTCTTAATTTTAAATGTTTTAGTGAAAGGATTTGGGAGAATTTTTGTTCAAAATTTTAAATATATTTTACTTTCCCATCACATTTCCCCTCCTTCCTCTCCTCCCAGCCCCTCCCTCTCATCTCCCCATCCCCCCAGTCCTCCCTTGCCCTCTTTCTCTTCAGAAAAGGGAGGCCTCCTGTGAATCTCAACCCACGTTGGCATATCAAGTTATAGTAGGAGTAGACTCATCTTCTGTTGAAGCTAGGCAATGCAGCCCAGTTAGGGAGAGGAATCCAAAGGCAGGCGACAGACAGAGACAGCCTCTGCTCCAGCTGTTAGGAGTCCACCATGAAGATTAACAGCTGTGAAATGTGCTGAGGGCTTAGATCAGTCCCATGCATGCTCTTGGGTTGGCAGTTGAGTCTCTGTGAGCCCCTATGGGCCCATGTTAGTTGATCCTGTGGGTTTTTTGTGGTGTCCTTGACCTCTCTCGCTCCTTCAATCCTTCTTCCCACCCTTCAGTGGGATTTTTGGGGGGAAGTTTTTAAAAGCACATTAATGGACAACAGTGAAATAGCATCTAACTTACTTGTCCTGCAATGAGCTCTGATTTTTTTTTATAGCTCAGTTGTATCTAAAGACATCAGTTCAGCTTTCCCCCCTGCTGTGCACATTTGTGGGAATCATAGAAGTTTTGTCTATAACAATGTTTGTGGGTGGGAGTGGGGAGGTGGCTCAGTGGTTAAAAGCACTTGCTGCTTTTCCTGGAGGCATCAAGTTCTATTCCCAGCACTTGTGCCTGATAGTTCAGAACTGTCAGTATCTCTGGTTCTGGGGATCCAATGCCCTCTTTTGGCCTCTGCAGGCACTGTACCACATACATGTGACATATGCTCACATAGATAGATATACATACACATGAGTAATTTAATAAACCAGTGGAGGGGGTGAGCACAAGTGTAACTCGTGGGTAGAGTGCTAACCTATCATGCACGTCTGAAGACCTGGGTTTGATCCTCAGCACTGCTAAACTAGACATGGTGTTGTGTACCTGTGATCCACTGAAACCGGAGGCAGGAGGATCAGGAGTTCAAGGTCATTCTGGTTACACAGTGAATTGTAGCCCAGCTTGGGTTGTAGGAGATCTTGGTTTTTGTTTGTTTTTGTTTTTTAATGGGGAAAGAGCATCATCTCCCTAGAAAGTCCCTGCTGTCCGCAGCCTGTGCTGTGTGTGGTCATGGTAGAACTCTGAGGCAACTCAGAGGCCTCTGGAGAGAACAGCACAGTCTTCAGGGACTATATTGCTTTGCCCAGCAACAGTGTCCAGATGCCTCAACACACCGTTACATTCATAACTTCTCTCTGTGGCCACCTTTGAATTTGGCAGTTGAGTAGCTGGCTGTAGTGAGGAACGGAACCATGGCTTCTGAGCCCACCCCTCTGACCCACAGGAGGAGCTGAGAGCAGGAAGGCTGAGACTCTGTTTTCACTCATGTGTAAACCACAATCGATGCGCACAGTTCTCAGTGCCACTCCAAATGACCTTCATTCCCCCATCTGAACTGCTATAGTTTGTTCCGATTTGATACTGCAGCAGTTTATCGGCCACTTTGTTTTATGAACTGATTTCAGGAGCACTTTCGTAAATAATATGCACTAAAGAGCATGGCTTAATTTCCAGTTCAAGTCCTGAGAGTGCAAGATATGAAGTAAGTCGATCACAGAGCAACAGACACATATACCACCACCAGCACCACCACCACCACCAGCACCACCACCACCACCAGCACCAGCACCAGCACCACCAGCACCAGCACCACCACCACCAGCACCACCAGCACCACCAGCACCACCACCACCACCACCACCACCACCACCACCACCACCACCAAACTAAGGTCAATTGTTTTGTTTTCTTGGAGAAATGTGTATTCTCTTCAAATAATAGCCCTTGAAAACTTACATTCATTTGTTTACTTTCTAAATGCTGCCACGGCTTGCATGGGGCTATCAGAGGACAGCATGGCAGTCTGTCCTCTCCTTCTCCCACATGGATCAAAGGGAATGAACTCCAGTAGTTAAAGTTGTTGGCAACTGTCATTGCCAGCTGAACCACTTCATTAGTTCCCCAAATAGCCTTTAGTATTAAATTCTAGATAAATTGAAAAGAACTAGAAATGAATAAGAAAGAAAACATACCCATGATGCATCGTAACAAACATGGTACGCTAGTTTGTGTGGTTTCGGGCAGATGGCATTTTGTGGCTGTGCACAGGTTTTTGCTTACCTTCTTGAGTACAGGCTCTGAGACAGATGTCATCAGCTAAAGTCATGGCTAGACTTTGTGCCTTCTGGGGACATTCAATCCAATCCATTTCCGTAGCATTTCTGACTTGGCCCAGAGACACCTGCATTCTTAGGCTTATTTCACCTTCCATTTTTCAGTCCTAGTGGAGTCCAGCTCAGTCCTTCTCATGGCAGTTCTCTGACCTTGTCCATCACCACAGACTCCTCAGGCTCCTCTGCTTCCCATTTGAGGAATTGTGCATCTGCACTGATCCATTCTGGATTATCCTACTGCCTTAAAGGACACAGGCTCCTTATTATCCTAAGTTTCTCTACAATCTCAACTCTCTCTCACAATATGTCAGCCTCTGATGGTGAAATGGTCCCACAGGTTCATACGCTTGACACTTGGTACCTACTTAGTCCTGATGTTGTGGAAGGTTTCCAAACCTTTAGGAGACAAAGGGAGTGGGACACTGGGGGCTGTCCCACGTCTACCCACTCTGACTGCTGAAGCAATGTGGCTACTTACTGCAAACTTCTCCCAGTACGATTTCCAACCATGGCAGAGTGCAATCCCCTGAATTAGGAGCCAAGAGAAACCTTTCTTGGCTTAAATTGCTTCTCGGACACAGCAACAAGAAAAACAGGGCTGCATGTGACTTAAGACATTCATCATGTTTAGGGATTTAGATGGGGACACTTTTCTGTCTGCTGTACACAAAGAAATAAGAAATGTGGGCGCAGCGAGCCATTTTGACAGCTGGCTGTTCGGAGCTCGGGGCCTTTGATTTATTGTTCTCAGGATGGAGAGCACAGCTCTGGGAGCCCCTGTCAGCCTTGGGAACCAAAGAGAGTGGCAGCTGCTTCCTCAAAGGTTTTATCTCTTGGCTTTGTTTTCATCTTGTGGACTCTGTGACTACATTCCTCATTTCTTCATGGCCCTCACAGAGCCATGCTGATTTCCACTGATCCTGCTCCTTTCCCCACTCCGTGTCTGTTTCTGTTCAAAGATAACTTCTTCCTCCCTCTGGAGTTTCTTTTCTCTACACACTTAACACAAGGGCAGTGGGTGATGCTTGGCCTGAGATTGTCTTTGAGCACAGCTGACTGGCTCCCTGGGAAGCAGAGTAGGAAGCACACATAGTGTACACCCAGCCCTGTGGAGCAGTGTACACACCAGCATGGGTGGGATCCACATCACCAGCCTTTGGGGACCTGGGGGTGGGGGATGGAACATTGTGTAGGACATGAAACTATGATAGTGTGAAAAGAACCCTGGTTTGTTTCATGCCCTTAGAGATACATTAGAAATATGATTTTTAAAAAAATTCTGCATGTGATTCCATTGGAAGACATGTGAGCAGATAACTCCGTGGATTTCTGAGTAACATTTCAGGTCAGGCAGAGTTCAGGCCCAATGTTAGAAATATTTGAAAAATCCTTTGCTGGTTTTCATTGGCATTATTTTCTAATAGGATCAAGTTTTTGTTTGAAATATTCACTTTATCTATTCTCAACACTGACGTGGAAAACACTCTGTCTATTACCACAGATTTTCAATATAGAAATTATTTGCATTTCCGTGGTTCTGGAGATTCTACATTTTTACATTTCCTATAAATTTTCCAAGTGATTCTTAACTACAGAATGTTACATTATCACGAATCTTGGACCCTGGGTTATACCTGTGATGTGGCTTCTCTACTCAGAACCTCTTTCTGTCCTTTTGTGTGATTTTTCTGCTTTAGGCTGTGTTTCTAGTTCCACCTGGGAGGTGACTCTCAATGACTTAAAAAATAAAGAAATATGGAAAAGAAACCAGAGGTGAGAGTTACCTCCACAGGTTATGACAGTAGAAATTCTTTCAGTAGAACCCTGAAACTAATTCTTCAGGAAGTGGACCACTCAAGGGGATGTAGGAATGGCTTAGGCACAGGCTGGTTCAATCCTCAGCCTTTTCCTGACCCCTAGTGGCCACTGCTTCTCAACTTTCTGTACCACAGTTCCTGCTATGACCTCAGCCAGGGGCTGAGACACCACATACTCCCCTCCCCAGTTCTTTGAACAGTTTTATTTCCACCAAACTCCTTGTGGTAATGCTATTTCAACTTGAATAACCCAAAGTTCCCTGTGTTTCTACGTGAAACGGCTTCTACTCCATCCCTTTAGTGTAAAGCAAGGTCTTTTCTCTGATGTGGTGGCCTGAAGTGACTTCTATCTCCTGGATTTTTTCATTTAGTGTGACTGAGCATTGAACCCAGGACTCCACATGAGCTAGGAGAGCATTCTGCCACTGAGTTGCTCCCAACCAGGTTATATTCTGCTGTAAAGAGTTTAGTTAATGTGTAATTTACATGTAAAACTCACTCATTGGAAATGAAGGCTTCAATGAACACCATCAACTTAGAACCCCCAAACAAGTACTAGGCGTCTAAGCCATCACTCTGTTTCTCCCAGAATGCAGCTGGGCACGCCTCTTCCGATCGACTTTGCACACCTTACTCACAATACAGTATGTAGCGCCCGGTCCGCTGTGACACCTTACCTCACTTTTCACAATGGTTTTTCAGTTTCTCAGTAGCACAGCGAGTATCATTCCGTTCAGAGCTGAGTAATATCCCACTGTGTAGACATACCACATCTTGCTGCCGACTCATTAGTTGTCTGGTGACTATTTAGCTGGACATATGTTTGCAGATTTTCTGGGCACACACCCAGGGGCTGGATCATGTGATAACTCTACATTTAATCATTGGAAGAGCTGCCAGACTGACTGCCTGGGCAGCTGGCCCACTTAACATCCTCTCCATTAGCTTAACGCTCCCAAAGGAATGCTGTGCACTGTAACCACAGCTATTCCTGTTTATAGCAGTGACTCTGCTCTGGAGCATCGGTGCCTCAGTGGTCCTTGTTACCTACCCCCACTCCTCTCCTCTGCACTCCCTCCCTCCTTCCCTCACCCTCTCTTCTTCCCTTACTTCCTTTATTATTTTTTCAAGCTCTGATTATTTATTTGTTACTCTTGAAGGCTTATGATTGCCTGGACTCAGACTTAGAAGCAAATGGTCTCTGAGGACAGCCTACATCTCTGGGTGATCTGTTCCTGGTGGTTTTCCTTGGCTTCCTTCATTTTCTTGGCCAAAAGCTAAGCATATTCTGCACTTCCTCCTGGTTTTTCTTAGTGTGCTGTTTCTTCAGAGCAATATGTTGATGTTTGTGTTGCAGGACACGTGGAGTAACAAGACGCCGAATCCAGATGCTTTGGTTCTGGGATTCTGATTCTGTGTGTAAGGGCTTTCTCACAGCATCTTAGTAGACATCATCTTCTTCCAAGACTGAAGAGTTTTAGGGTTCCGCTAGCTCTTTTAGGCCCTGACCACTAAGGCACAGTAGTGTCTGACAGTCCGGGAACATCCTTCCCTCTTTATTTTCCCCTCCTTTTCTTTCTTTCTTTCTTTCTTTCTTTCTTTCTTTCTTTCTTTCTTTCTTTCTTTCTTTCCTTTTTTTTTTTTTTTTCAATAACCAAGTTGAGAACACTCTGATTGACATCCCCAATGCATCGGTGAACAAACTTGCATTTCCTCTACCATTCCCTTTGGTCTACAGCAAGAATGCCCCTTGCTCAATAGTAAGCACATTCTGCCATGGGTCAAAACACCTTGCTCATGGAAAATCCTTGTTTGTCATTCCGACCACTGATTTGTACCACATAGCCCTTCCACTCTTCAGCCAGGGCATCAGCAGCCACTTCTGTGGCCATGTGCTTCTCGTAGAAAGCATGAAGCTTGCTTTCACAAACGACTTCAATGAGTTTCTAACAGCTGGTGGCTGGAAGGAGACATTCAGCTTCAACGGGACTAGCCTACCTACTAGAAAGTGCCACACACACAAAAATCTCCTTCCTCTCCCTTTGAGACAGGAGCTCACTAATTGTGATGTAATTGTTACTTACTATGATGTTTATCATGGGCTCACTATATAGCCCAGGCTGGTCTTGACACTCCAGCTCTTGTCTCAGCATCCTGAGGGCTGCGATTACAAGAGTATGGCATGAGCCTGGCTTTGCTTCTCCTTTTTACACATCATCTAATCACCCTGGTTTGTTCTCAGTGCTGGCTACCATTGGGTAGGTACCATTTACTGAATAAATGAAGAAATTCCAATTCCCAAGGGAAGCAGGACTCTGTGGTAGGATTGATCCTCATACAGGGTAACGCGTTACTGGAGTCTGGTGCACAGCCCTCCTCTGTGGCTGTTCTGTGTCTCAGAAATTTTGTACCAGATCAGTGACCTTTGTCCTCATCATTCAATTTGGACAATTCCATTTTGCAGCCATATTGAACTGCCTAAATCAAAAGATAAATTGCTATTCTTAGTGGGTTGAGTGACAAATGACTCCCAAGAATGTACTCATTTCACAGAGCCTGTTTCCATGGCCTCCCTCAGAAAAACATCCTCTGTGGCAGTGATATGGCTTAATTGGCAAAGGTGTTCGCAGCCGAGCCCGATGAACTGAGTTCAATCCCCCAGGCTCACATGATAGAAAATTTGAACTTGTCCCTGTAAGTGGTCCTTTGACTTCTCCCTGCACTGTGATATTCCCCCCCCCAAAATAAATAAATAAATAAATAAATAAATAAATAAATAAATAAATAAATAACTTTTAAGCTGTCATTTGCAAATTGGATGAAGGATTTTAAGATGAGATTGTGGAATACACATGAGAAATGTCCTTAGAAGAGACCCAGGATGCTGACACCCTGAGAAGCTATGGTTGCAAGTGTCCATCTGCAAGCCAGGGAGTTCCTGCAGCCATTCTATAAACATTCCATTTGAGGAGTCCACCAGAAGCAGGTTGGTTTCTCTTCCCCTGAGAACTATGGTCAGAATGACCAAGATCTTTCTACATAGTCATATAGGCCATAAGTCAAACACACACCAATGTAATGGTGTGCAAGCAGAATGATGACATTAAAGAGTGTATCTAGAAGCTCCCCAGTGAAGAGATTACTCAGGGGATCAAGAATTGGCTGGCTAATAGATGTCAGGGAAGAGTGATGAGGATCTGTAGAAGACACATGCCTGGGGCTGGATTCTGGAGAGCCTTCTAGGCTCAGATGAACAGCATAGGTGTGTGCCGGGTGGATGCTGGATACAGAAAGGGGGGAATGGCAGACTGGTCTTATAGATCTGAGCCAGTGAAACCAGTGGAGAACAGTCCTAGCTTGCTTTCTGTTGCTTGTGATTAAACCCCACGACCAAGAGTAACTTGGGAAGGAAAGGGTTGATTTGGCTTAGACATCCCAGGTCACAATCCATCCTGAGAGAAGGTCATGACAGGAACTCAAGGCAGAAAGCTGAATTCAGGAACTAAAGCAGAGGCCATGGACAAACACTACCTATTAGATTACTCCTCATGGCTTGTTCGAACTGCTTTGTATATACCCTAGGACCATCTGCTCAGGGGTGACACCTCCCACAGTGAGTTGGGCCCTCCCACATCAACCATCAATCAAGAAAATGCCCCCAAGCCCAGGTTTTCTTACAGGACAATCTGATGAAGGCCTTTTCTCAATTGTGGTTCCATCTTTATGGGTAATTTCAGCATGTGTCAAGTGCACACACACACACACACACACACACACACACACACACTCCAAACAAAGAACAAAACAAAACAAAACCATAACGGATTAGAAATACAACTTAGAAGCCAAGCATGGTGGTGCACACTGCAAGCTGAGACAGTCCAGT
The DNA here is from genome assembly GCA_028551405.1 of Uromys caudimaculatus. Lineage (NCBI taxonomy): Eukaryota > Metazoa > Chordata > Mammalia > Rodentia > Muridae > Uromys > Uromys caudimaculatus. The sequence goes on along the minus strand of CM052704.1, from coordinate 23,130,474 downwards.
CAACAATCTGAGGGCTACACAGCAAGGTTCTACCTGAGACATGAGTCTCTGCTGTGGGCATGTGGAGTTTGAAATGTCTATTGCACAATTGGATGCTAAGCTATGTGAGTCAAAGCTCACCAGAGGCAGCACTAAAGTGTCTACTTGGAAGTGAGTCTGCGTGCAGATTGTGACAAAGTGAGAGTGGATTAAGTCTAGAAGAACAGAGAGTAAAGGGAGTAAGAGAAGAGAGGAACGTAAAGGAGGCAGGGGACACCCAAAGGGATGAAAGGGAGGCTAGGAGGAACACTGTCTCAGGGGATAGTCACATTTGATATCTTGGTTCAAAGTAACCAGAAATGGAGGTGCTTGTCCTGCACAGTCACCTGCAGATTATAGTTTCTTACAACACAACTGTCTCCACGGGGAGCATACTTTGGCTGTAACGTGTGTGGTTGAAAGTGTGAGAGGGCTGTAGAGATGTGCCTGGCTTGCTGGTGCTGTCTCAGTTGGCAGTTACAAGCCCAAGTCCACCAGGACTGTAACGGACGTTATAAAAGGTAAACTGCCCTCTGCTGTTTGAACTGGCTGAGAAGCTGACCCTAGAGGTGGGCTTGCCTGCCCTATTTCAGACCCTACAATGTCTGTTTCAAAATACCGTCCCAGGTCTGAGGTTGGCTACACCAATCCCTGTGACAGGGAGGGAAGAGGAATGATCAAATAGCCCAGGAGTGAAAACACTGTGCCCTTGAGAACATTGAAAAGGTGAAGTATTTCCAGCAGACACTGAATTGTTTATCTCTTAGTGAGAAAAAGCCTGTGGAGGGAAGGGGAAGCCAGCAAGATCAGCCCTGGAGAGACTTGATCAGGAACTCCATCTATCCTCTTCTTCCCCTTTGATGTCTGCCAGATGTTTTAAGTTCTGATTTGACCTGATGATGCTACCTGTGTTTGCAGGCAGGCTACTTTAGTCCTCTCTGCTGGATGCTGTAAGCATCTATCCGCTGCTGCTTGCTCTTCATATGCATAATGGACAAACTCACTTGAAACTGAAAACATGGCTGTCACAGATCTCCCTCCTGGCTATACAGCACAGGTATAAATTCAGGACAGGATAGAGCTAATTAAATGGAGACAGAAGCCAGGCGTCATCCTTAGAGGACATCTGCAGAAGTAGAGATGGAATGTGCTAGTTACTGTCTCCATGCTGTAACAAAACCCAGGACAAGTAGAGCTCACAAGCAGAGGTGGATGGCAGGAAAGGCATATTGTGTCCACAGATAAGGAACTGAGAGATGGACGCTGGTGCTGAGTTGCTTTCTCCTTTTAATACAGTCCAGGATGATATTAGGGCAGGTCTTCCCACCTCAACCTAATGCAGAAACCCTCTCATGGCCATGCCAGGAGGTTTGTCTCCTAGGTGATTCTAGATCCTGTTGTCGGTCTTAATCAGTGGACAGCAGTGCTGGTTTTAAAATGGATATTAGCCCAAAAGTTCAGAATGCCCAAGTTTCACTTTACAGTAACCGCTGGACTGAGAGTAAGGTCCCAGATGGAGGAGTTGGGGAAAGGACTGAAGGAGCTGAGGGAGTCTGCAGCCCCATGGAGGGAGCAACAGCGTCAATGGACCTGACCCCACCCCCCACCCCCGTCATCCTGGAGTTTGGACCACCAACCAAAGAATACACATCAAGGGACCCATGGTTCAGACCACATTTGTGGCAGAGGAGGGCCTTGTTGGCCATCAGGAAGAGGAGAGGCCCCAGTAAAGGGGAATGTCAAGGTGGGAATATGGGAATGGGTAGGTGGGTGGGTGGGAGGTGGAATTCCCTCATAGAGGCGGGGAGGGGGAGGGGATAGGGGGTTTCCAAAGAGGAGACCTAGAAAAGGGGAAACATTGGAAATGTAAAATAAATAAATAAATAAATAAATTTAAAAAAAAATTATAACTAAAAAAAAAAAAAGAAAAAAAAATTAGGGAAGAATTGTCATGTGCTTAAAGCCATGGTTTTGAAAGACAGGTGAGTAGCTATTTGCTGGGAGAGAAGAGAGAGGATCCTTCAGGAGAAACTATCAAGTCAATTAAGGAGTCATTAGACTCCTCCTGTGGGGTGTGGCCTGTTCCATTCGCCTTCAAAAGGATGGTGTTTCTTCCACTCACTAAATGGGGGGAATGAAGACTTATTTTCTGTTGCGATTCCCTGAAGGTTTGCCAAATAGACATTTCAGGATATTTATTTGTCAAGTGCTTAACTCGTAATCTATCAGCTGATCAGTCTTTTTCACTGCTCCACCTGGCGTATCTGTGATGTTGTGATCCACATACTCTGTAGTCCCAAAGGCTGGTTTTTTAAAAAAATACTTCCCTATCTGTTGGGCTTATTTTAATGTAAATAGCTCATTTGTTTCCTTTGCAATCAATACCTTTGACACCTAACCATCTAACATGTTGCTTGTCTTTTCTTCTGAATGATCTTAAACTAAATCCCTATTTTCATATTTTTCTGATTAAAGATGTACACTGGAATGTAGAAATGATTGGGGCTTGCCAAGGGTGTGGCAGCAGCTTATCAAAAGTAGACCCATTCATAAAATTTCAATAAGGGCTGGTGAATGGCTCAGTTGGTAACATGCCTGCCGCCAAGACAGACAACCTGAACTCAGGCTCAGGATACACACGGTGGGAGGAGAGAACTGACCCTCATAAGTTGAGCTCCGACCTCCACATGTGAGATGTGGGCTTCTGCTAGAATTTATTCTCAAGGAGATGTTTTCTGGAAGTTTAGAGACATTTTGTTTGCTTGTTTGTTTCTCTGTAGGAAAATGTATGCTATGCCAAATGCCAAGGGCAGACTGAAGAATGTGAAGCTAGCTTTGACAAAAAGGCACCAGGGAGCTCTGCAGAGTGTCCATTCCATGGGTGGAAGAGTAGGTTTTATTGTTGTGGTGGTCTTTCTCACTCCTGGACTTTTTCCTGTCTTCCTTCTGTCCTCTCTAACACATCAACTCCTCCAAGCAGAGGATTCCAAAGTACAAGCTAGAGTCACAAAACATGGTTCATGACAACATAGGAAGAATCCACTAGAGGAAACTTCTCATGATGCTTTCTGCTGAGAGCCGATTATTTATATAGAAAAGATGTTTACTGGACTCCCAGCTTTGGACTTGGAAAGTCCAAGAGTACAGCACATGTCACAGCACAGGAATCTGTACGGTATGAGGCCAGACTTTCTCACTGCATCCAGATGTGACAAAGGCAGAGCCAAGAAGTCATTCATTATCTTTCTAGTTTCTCTTCCTGTGAAGACCACAAGCAGAACAACCCAACCCTCCCCCCCCCCCCCCAAAGGCTCCACTCTCCAGTTTCTAACCCAGGGGTTTGGTGGCTAGGTTTCCTTTCATGAGCTTTGAGGGATTGTCACTGTTCCAGCCATAGCAGTCGTGGGGGCTTTTTTTTTTTTTTTCTTTTTAAAATCATTTTGATGTTTTATTCATTCAGTCTTTATTTTGCTTTACCATGCTTCAAGACGGAGCCAAACATGAATAAATATATAAAATCCTTGAAGACTGGAGGCTTGGGGTGTAGTGTAGACAATATCTTCTGAAAAGTAAAAGGTTGGGGTACCAAGGCATTGTGCTAAAATCTGGATGTTTAGTCTTGTTTAGGGATGAGGCAGTTTTCCTTAGAGAGTTAGCTCTTAAACACAAAATTATGGTTAGACTAGGAAGAATTAAGGCACTCTGTACATATATCCACTGCATGGATGCATGCCTCTACATGCTGCATTCTGAAAGGCCAATTAAAGTCGCTAATCAGTTTTGAGGAGAATAAAGGTGACACAAGACCTACAGTTGCAGATTCCTCTTGTTTCTGAATAAACATGGCCACGGAGATAGTGACTAAAACCCCACAGATGGGGAATGTTTGAAGCTCCGTGATGGTCACAGACAGAAGATGTTAACAGGACATATTTCTGCACTAAGAAAAACAAATCGATGAATGACTTGCTGTGGAAGATGGGAGATTAAGAAAAGAATTTTTGGTTTTATTGGCTGGGGTCAACAGTCTGTATTGCAAAGAGGAGCCTTTCATGATACACAGGGCCTGAGAGATTCAAATGTTGACTAAGGTTAACTGTTGACTGAAGCTTAGGTTAATAATCCTTGCCCGCTTTAATCAATGCTGGTAGAACCAACAAGAAAGCAGCCACCAGCACCTCCTCCTTCTCAATACTATTAGAGTTAAACATGTAACATCTTCCTCTGGTTGATCTTCAAGACAGGGTCAATTCTGAGTTCCACTCTACTCGTGAGTAGAATGCACACACATGGCTGCCTGTGGTGCATGGATGCTAGCATCTCCCAGAACATGTCACATTAAGTCTGGTGGGACTAAGCAAGCCTGTAAGAAGTCACACCTCCCATGTCAGCCATCCTGGCAAGGATGGCATTCTGCATTGGAGGTGAGCAACCAAAATCTTCTCATACATGGGTAAGTGGTGTCTCTCTGTCTCTTTGTCTCTTTGTCTCTCTCTGTCTTTCTGTCTCTGTCTCTCTCTCTCTCTCTCTCTCTCTCTCTCTGATGTTGTAGGCATTTTAAGTCTTATTTTCCTTCTTTGCTAAGAACTTGAATTTTAAATGTTTTCTCTCTTGCAGTGCCGGTTGATGTAGCAATCATGCACACACACTTAAATTTCATCCTTGCTCCAAGATGACCACACACGGCAGTGGTGAGGTCTGCACACTATTGCAAGTCACCTCTGATCTTCTTTGCCTTTGCTCATTAAATCTATTTGTTATTGTTACCATTAAGTATTAAGGCTTACTTTCTCCCTCTGTGTGTGTGTGTGTGTATGTGTGTGTGTGTGTGTGTGTGTGTGTGTGTGTGTGTGTGAGAGAGAGAGAGAGAGAGAGAGAGAGAGAGAGAGAGAGAGAGTTTGAGTATGTGATTATATGTGTGTATGCTCGAGCATGCACACACAGTACCCACAGGACACAGAAGAGGGCATAAGAGCCTCTGGAGCTGGAGATAAAGGCAGTTGTGAGCCACCCCAACATGGGTGCTAGGAAAGAAACTTGGCTCTTCTGCAAAAGCAGCAAGTGCTCTTAATCACTGAGCTATCTCTGTAGCCTCAAGCCTCTCACATCTTGTGGGTATAATTTCATATACTAAATCTGACTGGTTCTATTTCAATCTCAGAGCAGGTCTTACAATTGCATGTTAACTCCTAACAGTTTAAGTGAGTTTTAACAGCAAGGCTAGCAAGTAGTATGTCAAAACCACAGCTGGAATTGGAGTGATACTCTTGGGACAGAAGGTGACAATGACAGCAGTTTAGAAAGAGCTCAGCTTCCTTATGCCAGACTGAGAACCATGCACTCTGCATAACGACCTATCCCAGGAGCAGTGGCTCCTAGGAGAGGGTCAAGGGTCATGGGGAGAATTCACAAAAACAGGGAACAATGAAATTACTGGAGAGATTTCCCAGAGACAAATAGCTTTTGTCTTTGACCTTGTGTTTTCAGAGCCCACAGGGCCCTAGGAAATTGCTTTCTTTATTTAATTAAAAATATAGATGGAAGAAATTAAGGAAAAATATAGCATTAATGGAAATACTTTGTAAGAATAGAAGGGCAAGAGAAAAAGCTTTTAAATGAATTCTCCAGTTTTATTACCGCGTTTTATGTTCCAACCCATAAACTGTCATGTTTGAAAAAACAGTGTCAACTATTGGCGAGTTTGGGGTGCACAGTGTAGACTTGGCTTGGAGTTACCCTGGGGCAGAGTGAGCTCTAAGCCAAGCTCCTGATCCAAGCACAACTGGAAACTGGGAGCTCAGGTTTTGTGGCAAAGGCCCATCAAATTCTGGCTGAAGCCCAGTTACCCTGACTACAAATGTAAGCATCAGCAAACGCAACCATTTAGGCACTAGATTTTAGGGCTTCTGATCCAGCGAGCAAAGATGGTATGGAAAGCAAAGGGGACCAAGGAGAAAGGAGGGATCCAGAGAAAGTAGCCCTGCCTGAGACACTGAGTTCCAAGCTTACATGTCTTCTCTGGGACATGCATGACAAACTACAGGGTCTTCATCTACCTGGAGTGCTACACGTTGTGAGCCTTTGTGGATACAGTGAGAACCCACAGCTAAGTGAAGTCCTTTGAAAGGAAAAGGAAGGACCAAGTCCTTGTATGTGTGTCTGTGCAGAGCTTTGAAGGTAGACATTTATTATGAGACATATCAGTTAACATTAAAGGAATTTTGTAAGGTAGGATATCTTTTCTCACATTTTTGTTTTGCTAGATGTAATCGGCATTTTTAAATTTTAATTTATGCTTAAAATGTATTTATTCACTTTGCATCCCAGTATTAGCCCATCTTCTCCTCCTAGTACCCCCTCACACAGAATCCTCCCCACATTCTCTCTCCCTCTAAGAAAGAGGGAGACCCCTGGATATCATAATCTTCAGCCCTCCCACCCCACTCCCACACCTACACCCTCACCCCC
>CM052704.1:23090457-23123488 GCA_028551405.1 Uromys caudimaculatus | reverse complement strand
CCCCCACCCCCACACATCAAGTCACTGCAGTATTAAGCACATCCTCGTTCATTGAAGCTGCACAACTGCTACATTTGTGTGGGGAGCCTAGGTACAGCCCATGCTTGCTCTTCGGTTGGTGGTTCAGTCTCTGGGACCCCCAAGGTGCCAGGTTAGTTGACTCTGTTGATCTTTCTATGGAGTTCCTGTTCTCTTTGGGTTCCTCAATCCCTCTGTCAACTCTTCCACTAGACTCCTCGAGCTCCATCTAATGTTTGGCTGTGGGCCTCTGCATCTCTTTTCATTGGCTGTTGGATGGAGCCTCTCAGAGGACAGGCTCCTGTTTGAAGGCGTAACAGAGTATCATGAATAGTGTCAGGGATTGGTTCTTGCATATGGGATGGGTCTCAACTTGGGCTAGTTATTGGTTGGCTATTCCTTCAGTCTTATCTATCTTTGTAAAAAATCAAGTGTCCATAAGTGTGTAGGTTTATTTCTGGGTCTTTGATTCAACTCCATTGATCAACCTATCTGTTCCTCTACTGAAACCATGAAGTTTTTATTACTGTTGCTCTGTAATACAGCTTGAAGTTAGGGATGATGACACCTCCAGAAGTTCTTTTTTGTACAGGATTGTTTTAGCTATCCTGAGATTTTTGGTTTTCCATATGAAATTGAGACTTGTCCTTTTTCCTTCTGTAAGGAATTGTGTTGGAATTTTGATGTGAATTGCATTGAATCTTTAGATTGCTTTTGGTAAGATGGCCATTTTTACTATGCTAATTCTACTGATTCATGAGCAAGGGAAATCTTTCCATCTTCTGATATCTTCCTTACTTTCTTTCTTAAGAGACTTGAAGTTCTTGTCCTACAGATATTTTCCTTGTTTGTTTAGAGTTATGCCAAGTTATTTTTTATTATTTGTGGCTATTGTGAAAGGTGTTGTTTCCCTAATTTCCTTCTTAGCCCATTCATCATTTGTATAAGGAGGGCTACTGATTTCTTTGAGTTAGTTTGATATCCAGCCACTTTGCTGAAGGTGTTTATCAGCTGTAGGAGGTCTCTGGTAGAATTTTTGGAGTCACTCATGTCTACTATCCTATCATTTGTGAATAGTGATACTTTGACTTCTTCTTTTCCAATTCGTATCCCCTTGTTCTTCTTTAGTTGTCTTATTGCTAAAACTTCAAGTACTATTTTAAAGAGATAGGGAGAGAATGAACAGCCTTGACTTGTCCCAGATTTTAGTGGAATTGCTTTTAGTTTCTCTCCATTTAATTTAATTTGATGTTGGTTATTGGCTTGCTCTCCATCGCTTTAATTGTGTTTGGGTATATGGCTTGTATCCCTGATTTCTCTAAGACTTTTTTTTTTTTAAATTTTTGATACTTTATTTACTTTTCAAATGTTTTCCCTTTCCAGGTCTCCCCTTTGGAAACCCCCTATCCCATTCCCCCTCCCCTGCCTCTATGAGGGTATTCCCCCACCCTCCCACCCACCTACTCCCGTCTTCCCTCCCTGGCATTCCCCTATACTGGGGCATCTAACACTCTCAGACCCAAGGGCCTCTCCTCTCACTGATGGCCAACAAGGCATTCCTCTGCCACATATGTGGCCAGCACCGTGGGTCCCTCCATATGCATTCTTTGGTTGGTAGTCCAGTCTCTGGGAGCACCAGGGGGCCTGACCAGTTGACACTGCTGCTCCCTCCCCATGGGGCTGCAAACTCCCTCATCTCCTTCAGTCCCTTCTCCCACTCCTCTACCTCAGACCCCATACTCAGTCCAACAGTTGCTGTGAATTGAATCATGGGTGTTCCGAACTTTTGGGTTAATATCTGCTTATCAGTGAGTACATACGGTGTCTGTTTTTTGTGACTAAGTTACCTCACTCAGGATGATATTTTCAAGTTACATCCATTTGCCTGCGAATTTCATCAAGTCATTGTTTTTAATAGCTGAGTAATATTCCATTGTGGAAATGTACCACATTTTCTGTATCCATTCTTCTGTTGAGGGACATCTGGGTTGTTTCCAGCTTCTGGCTATTATAAATATGACTGCTATGAACATAGTGCAGCATGTGTCCTTATTACATGTTGGAGCATCTTCTGGGTATATATATGCCCAGGAGTGGTATAGCTGGGTCCTCAGGTAGTATTATGTTCATTTTTCTGAGAGTCTGCCAAACTGATTTCCAGAGTGGTTGTACCAGCTTGCAGTCCCACCAGCAATGGAGGAGTGTTCTTCTTTCTCCACATCCTCTCCAGCAATTGCTGTCACCTGAGTTTTTGATCTTAGCCATTCTGACTGGTGTGATGTGGAATCTCAGACTTGTTTTGATTTGCACTTCCCTGATGACTAAGGATGTTGAACATTTCTTTAGGTGCTTTTCAGCCCTACGAGTTTTCTCAGTTGAGAATTCTCTGTTTAGCTCTGTTCCTCATTTTTTTAATAGGGTTATTTGGATCTCTGGAGTCAAACTTCTTGAGTTCTTTGTATATATTGGATATTAGTCCTCTATCGGACGTAGGATTGGTAAAGATCTTTTCCCAATCTGTTGGTTGCCGTTTTGTCCTATTGACAGTGTCCTTTGCCTTACAGAAGCCTTGCAATTTCATGAGGTCCCATTTGTCGATTCTTGATCTTAGAGCATAAGCCATTAGTATTCTGTTCAGGAACTTTCCCCCTGTGCCCATGTGTTCAAGACTTTTCCCCACTTTCTCTTCTATTAGATTCAGTGTATCTGGTTTTATGTGGAAGTCCTTGATCCACTTGGACTTGAGCTTTGTACAGGGAGATAGGAATGGATCGATTTGCATTCTTCTACATGTAGACCTCCAGTTGAACCAGCACCATTTGGTGAAAATGCTGTCTTTTTTCCACTGGGTGGTTTTAGCTCCTTTGTCAAAGATCAAGTGACCGTAAGTGTGTGGGTTCATTTCTAGGTCTTCAATTCTATTCCATTGATCTACCTACTTGTCACTGTACCAATACTATGCAATTTTTATCACTACTGCTCTGTAGTACAGCTTGAGGTCAGGGATGCTGATTTCCCCAGAAGTTCTTTTATTGTTGAGAATAGTTTTTGCTATCCTGGGTTTTTTGTTATTCCAAATGAATAACAAAATTGAGAACTCCTCTTTCTAAGTCTATGAAGAATTGATTTGAAATTTTGATGGGGATTGTATTAAATCTGTAGATTGCTTTCAGCAAGACGGCCATTTTTACCATGTTAATCCTGCCAATCCATGAGCATGGGAGATCTTTCCATCTCCTGAGATCTTCTTCAATTTCTTTCTTCAGAGACTTGAAGTTCTTGTCATACAGATCTTTCATTTGTTTGGTTAGAATCACACCAAGATACTTTATATTGTTTGTGACTATTGTGAAGAATGTCATTTCCTTAATTTCTTTCTCCCCCTGTTTATCCTTCGAGTATAAGAAGGCTACTGATTTGTTTGAGTTAATCTTATATCCGGCCACTTTACTGAGGTTGTTTATCAGCTGCAGCAGTTCTCTGGTGGAGTTTTTCCAGATCATTTAAGTATATGATCATCTCATCTGCAAATAGTGATATTTTGATTTCTTCCTTTCCAACTTGTATCCCTTTGACCTCCTTTTGTTGTCTAATTGCTCTAACTAGAACTTCAAGTATTACATTGAATAGATAGGGAGAGGGCAGCCTTGTCTAGTTCCTGATTTTCGTGCGATTGCTTCAAGTTTCTCCCCATTTAGTTTGATGTTGGCTACTAGTTTGCTGAATATTGCTTTTACTATGTTTAGGTATGGGCCTTGAATTACAGATCTTTCCAAGACTTTTATCATGAAGGGTTGTTGAATTTTGTCAAATGCTTTTTCAGCATCTAATGAAATGACCATGTGGTTTTTTTTCCTTGAGTTTGTTTATGTAGTGGATTACATTGATTGATTTCCGGGTGTTGAACCATCCCTGCATCCCTGGGATGAAGCCTACTTGATCGTGATGAATGATTGTTTTGATGTGTTCTTGGATTCGGTTTGTGAGAATTTTATTGAGTATTTTAGCTTCGATGTTCATAAGGAAAATTGGTCTGAAGTTTTCTTTTATTGTTGGGTCTTTGTGAGGTTTTGGTATCAGTGTAACTGTAGCCTCATAGAATGAATTGGGAAGTGTTTCTTCTGGTTCTATTTTGTGGAATAGTTTGAAGAGTATTGATATTAGGTCTTCTTTGAAGGTCCAATAGAATTCTGCCCTAAACCTATCTGATCCTGGGCTTTTTTTGTTTGGGAGACTTTTAATGACTGCTTCTATTTCTTTAGGGGTTATGGGACTGTTTAGATGGTTTATCTGATCCTGACTGAACTTTGGTATTTGTTATCTATCTAGAAACTTGTCCATTTCATCCAGATTTTCCAATTTTGTTAAGTATAGGCTTTTGTAGTAGAATCTGATGATTTTTTTTAATTTCCTTAGATTCTGTTGTTATATCTCTCTTTTCATTTCTGATTTTGTTAATTTGGATACTGTCTCTGTGCCCTCTGGTTAGTCTGGCTAAGGGTTTATCTATCTTGTTGACTTTCTCAAAGAACCAGCTCCTGTTTTTGTTGATTCCTTGTATTATTGTTTTTGTTTCTATTTGGTTGATTTCAGCCCTGAGTTTGCTTATTTCCTGCCTTCTTCTCCTGTTGGGTGTATTAGCTTCTTTTTGTTCTAGAGTTTTCAGGTGTGCTGTTAAGCTGCTGGTGTATGCTCTCTCTAGTTTCTTTTTGGAGGCACTCAGAGCCATGACTCCTGATCTCTTTCTTAGGGTTTCTATCTCCAGGGTTGTCTCCCTTTGTGATTTCTTTATTGTTTCTATTTCCATTTTTAGATCTTGGATGCTTTTGTTCATTTCTTTCGCCTATTTGATTATGTTTTCCTGTATTTCCTCTTTAAGAGCTTCTAGCTGTTTACAGGTGTTCTCTTGTGTTTCTTTAAGAGAGTTATTTATTTCATGAGAAGTGATTTTAAACTTGAGTCTTCCTTTTCTGGTGTGTTGGGGTATCCAGGGCTTGCTGTGGTGGGAGAACTGGGTTCTGATGATGCCAAGTTGCCTTGGTTTCTCCTTATGTTCTTGCCCTTGCCTTTCACCATCTGGTTATCTCTGGTGTTAGCTGGTCTTGCTCTTTCTGACTGTGGCTTGTCTGTCCTGCAAGCCTCTGAATCAGTACTCCTTGAAGACCAGCTCTCTCTGAGAGGAATTTGGGGTTGGAGAGCTGTAGTACAGGGTCAGCTCTGAGGTGCAGACAGAAACCAGAAGGATCCTGTCCCCAGCTGTTCCTTGGTTCCTGTGTCCTGATGGCTCTGCAAGGGTCCCTCTTGATTGAGGAATTTGAACAGAAGTGGTGGTCTTCCTGTGTTCGAAGGTGTGTAGGCACTCCTGGGAGACCAGCTTTCTCCTGGCACTGAGTATGGAACTCTGTGTCACAGGATCAGCTCCCAGGCTGCAGAAGAAAACCAGAAGGCCACTCCTCAGTCCCTGTGTCCTGAGGATTCCGGGCAGGTCCTTGTCTTACCTCCACTCACAGGGTTGTCCACACTCCTGGGATGCTAGCTTTCTCCTGGTGCTATTTGGCTATGGAGCTCTATGACACAGACTGAGGTCCCCAGCCACAGAAGGCTCTCTAAGACTTTTAACATGAAGAAATGTTAAGAGTTTCTGAAAGGCTTTTTTAGTATCTAATGAGATGGTTATGTGGTTATTTTTCTTTAAGTTTGTTTATATGGTGGATTACATTGATAGATTTTCATATATTGAACCATCCCTGTAGTCCTGGGATGAAGCCTATTTGATCATGATGGATGATGTCTTTAGTGTGTTTCTGAATTCAGTTTGTGAGTATATAATTGAGTATTTTTGCATCAGTGTTCATAAAGGAAATTGGTCTCAAATTTTCTTTCTTTGTTGAGTCTTTGTGTGGTTAGGTATCATCGTGACTATGGCCTCATTGAATCAGACAATGTTCCTTCTGTTTTTATTTTGTGGAATAGTTTGAAAAATATTGGTATTATCACTTCTGGTAGAATTCTGCACTAAAACCATCTGGTCCTGAACTTTTTTTTGGTTTGGAAACTTTTAACAACTGCTTCTATTTCCTAAGAGGACATATGACAGTTCAGTTTGTTTACCTGACCTTGATTTAACTTTGTTAAGTGTAATCTATCAAGAAAATAGTCCATTTCCTTTAGATTTTCCAATTTTTGTGGAGTATAGGCTTTTGACACACAAACTAATTATTGTTTGGATTTCCTCAGTGTCTGTTGTTATGTCATGTTTGCCTTTTCATTTACAATTTTGTTAACTTGGATAATGTCTCTCTGCCTTTTATTTAGCTTGTCTATATTGTTGATTTTCTCAAAGAACCAGCTCTTGGTTAGTTTCATTGATTCTTTGTATTGTTCTCTTTGTTTCTAATTTAGTGATTTTAGCCCTGAGCTTGATTATTTCTTGCTGTCTACTCCTCTTGGATGTGTTTGCTTCCTTTGGTTCTCAAGCTTTCAGGCATGCTATTAAGTTACTAATATGAGATCTCTTCAGTTTCTTTATGAAGGCACTTAGTGCTATGAACTTTCCTCTTAGCACTGCTTTCATTGTGTCCCATAAGTTTAGGTATGCTGTGCCATCATTTTCATTGAATTCTGGAAAGTCTTTAATTTCTTTCTTTATTTTTTCCTTGACCCAGTAGTCATTGAGTAGAGAGTTGTTCAGTTTCCATGAGTGTGTAGGCTTTCTGTTGTTTCTGTTGTTGTTGAAGTCTAGCTTTAGTCCATGGAGGTCTGATAGGATACAAGGGGTTATTTCAATCTTCTTGTATCTGTTGAGGTTTGCTTTATGACTGATTATGTGATCAATTTCAGAAAAGTTTCCATGTGGTGCTAAAAAGTGTTTAGGTGAAATGTTCTATAGATATCTGTAAGGTCCATTTGACCATAACATCTGTTAGTTTCATTATTTCTCTGTTTAGTCTCTGTCTCAATGACTTGTCCATTGGTGAGAGTGGAGTGTTGAAGTTAATGTGTGGGATTTGATGTGTGATTTAAGCTTTAGCAAAGTTTCTTTTACAAATGTGGGTGCTCTTGAATTTCTATATGTTCAAAATTGAGAAATCCTCTTGATTGATTTTTCCTTTGATGAGTGTAAAGTATCTTTCCCCATCTCTTTTGATTAATTTCAATTGAAAGTCTATTTTATTATCTATTAGAATGCCTACTTCAGGTTGTTTCTTGTGTCCATTTGCTTAGAAAAGATTTTTCCAGAACTTTACTCTGAGAGAATGTCTATCTTTCTTGCTAAGTTGTATTTCTTGTATACAGCAGAATGATGGATCCTGTTTATGCATCTATTCTATTAGCCTGTCTTTTTATTGGGGAATTGAATCCACTGATGTTGAAAGATATCAATAACCAATGATTGTTAATTCCTCTTATTTTAATGGTGGTGGTAGTGTGTATGTGTGTGTGTGTGTGTGTGTGTGTGTGTGTGTGTGGTATGTGTGTGTGCATGTGTGTATGTTTCTCTTCTTTTTGTTTTAATGGTGTGAAATTATTTATTTCTTTTGGCTTTTTGAATGTAGTTAGCCTCATTGGGTTAGAGATTTTTCTCATAATATCCTCTGTAGGGCTGGTTTAGTGGAAAAATATTGTTTAAATTTGGTTTTGTCATGGAACATCTTGGTTTCTCCATTTATGGTGATTGAAAGTTTTGCTGATAAACTATTCTGGGCTGACATCTGTGGTCTCTTAGCATCTGAAAGACATCTGTCCAGACCCTTTTAGTTTTTAGAGACTCTACTGAGGAGGTGGGTATAATTCTGATAGGTCTGCTTTTATATGTTACTTGGCCTTTTTCCCTTATAGCTTTTAATATTCTTTCTTTGTTCTATACATTTAGTATTTTGATTATTATGTGGTGTGAGGATTTTCTTTTCTGGTCTAATCTATTTGATGTTTTACAAGCTTCTTGTACATTTTTATGGGCAACTCTCTCTTTAGGTTAGAGAAATTTTCTTCTATGATTTTTGTTGAAGATGTTTTCTGGACCTTTGAGCTGGAAATCTTCTTTTTCTATTCCTATTATTCTTGAGTTTTGTCTTTTCATAGTTTCCCAAATTTCCTGGATGCCATGGAATTTTTAGATTTGGCATTTCTTTGACTGATGTATTGATTTTTTTCCATCATATCTTCTATGCCTGAGATACTTTTTTCCATCTTTTATATTCTGTTGGTGATGCTTGTGTCTGTAGCTCCTGTTCTCTTTCCTAGGTTTTCCATCTCAAGGGTTCTCTCAGCTTGTGTTTTCCAGAGGAACTAACTTCAGGGGTTTTTTCTGATAATTACCTTTATCCCCTCAACTTTTAGTTATTTAAGTTTCATTATCTAGTAATTATCCTTAAGATGACAGCAAATATAGTGATTCTGCTTGTGATACACCCCATTGTAACTTGTTGCAATTTCTAGGCTCTCTCTCTCTCTCTCTCTCTCTCTCTCTCTCTCTCTCTCTCTCTCTCTGTGTCTCTTTCTCATAAAGATTAAAATTAAAAATTCAAATAAACTTGTCACTTACCTTTGTGATGGGACTTTTTGATTAACACCTGTACTTATTTAGTGATAAGTTAATGATTAAATTTCCTATGAGTTAAATGTTATGATGGCCACTCAGATATTATATTTACACTTACAATAATATTTTTATATGAGTGCATTATTATAACAAAAGGCTTTTATTTTGTATTGACAGTCTCTGTGCCTAATGTAAGTTTTATACAGTAGAAGCAAAATTATTCTACAAAATTGTACAAAATCTTGACTGGTATAAAAACATTAAGATATTCAACTCTGTTCTTGACATGAAATAATATAACACAGTTTCAACCAAGAGTAATGTCAATTTGAATGCACAAAAATTCCTTTATTATTTCCATTTAATTACCTAAATTCAGTTGACAACAAAACATTTTCTGACATAAAATGATTCCAAAGATATGTTCCAAATGCATAGAAAATAGTACAACACTAAAAGCAAACAGCTGACAAAAGGTAGATCAAATTTTTTTGAAAAGATAATCTTAGATAACATGATAAAAATTGGAAGTACTGTTTGGACTGAAAGCATTCTTATCTGTGGATCTTTGGACATTAGTGATTGTTCAAGGATTCTTTAAGTGGTCTAAAGTATGGGGCCACCAAGGCTCAACCTCTAAAGCCATGATAGATATATTTCCATTTTATATTACTTTGAAGAACGTACATCTCAAGGACACATGCTTCTGAAATATCATGAAGAAAATCCACACTGGTCACATTTTCCAGACCCATAAGTGGAAACACATGCAAGGGTTTGCCTGTCATTCAACATGTCAGGAAGAAGGATGGTCATGCTCTAGATCCAGGTGTTGCATCTGAAAATGGAAGGTGTCAATCAATGCTTTGCCTTTCTTTCCTTAGGGATGAGATTTATCTGAATGGAGCAGGGATGTGTGTATAGTGCCAGGCTTATGACATGACAGTATGATGTGGTGTGAACTGAAACTGTCACTGATTAGCACATGGGAAATGATGTTTTACTAATCCTGACATTCATTCATTCATTCATTCAGTCATTTGTTCATTAATTTCTGTCCTCCTTTCTCTCTCAAGTACATAAAATAAAAAGCACATGTCACGTGAAAGCATTGGAGTAGCTGGATATGTGTCCTTTCCTCCATTACTACTATTTGGATGTCACATAGCCTGCTTTCCCTCCCTGGCCCCCTGTTCCTCCTCTTTTTTCCTTCTCCTCCATTTTCCTCTTCCTGGTCTTTCTTTTTGGGGGGTCCTGTATTTTATTTTATTTTGTTTTGAAATTAAAATATAATCATATCCTCTTCCCCCTTCTCTTTACTCCCTCCAGCCCCTCCCATGAACCCCCTTGTGCTCTTTCTCAACTTCATGGCCTTTTTTCTTTAGTTGTTGTTTTACACACACACACACACACACACACACACACACACACACACACACACACACACACACTACCTGATCAGCCCATGTAATGTTATTTGTATGTGTGATTTCAAGGCTGACCATTTAATATTGGATAACTAATTGGTGTGCTCTTCCCTGGGGAAACTGTGTCTCCCACTCTCAGCATTCCTGTGAGCTGTAGTTCTTTATCTAGGGTTGGGTTTCTGTGAGACCCAACCATGATAATTTCCATGTTAGCATGTTCATTGTGTTTGTTTTCATTTAGGTCATGTTTAGGCAGTTGTGTGTTGGGACTTTATGGGTAGAGGATCTACCATTTCCTGTTCCTCTGGCTCTTACAATCTTTCTGCCCCTTCTGAAATGCCCCAAGCCTTAGGTGTGGGAGTTGTGCTGTGGATGTATCAGTATGGACTGGGTACCACACTCCCACTTCCTCTCTGCATGTTGATCAGCTGTAGTTTTCTGTTCTCTGTTTGCTGCAAAGAGAAGTTATCTTGATGAGGGGTGAGGGCTACACTTACTTGTGGATATAAGGACAGAGACTTATGATGTAGTTAGGGATTGCGCTGGTCAGTAAAGATCTATGACTTCCATAGTCCTGAGTAGTTGGCTAGGTTTTCAGGACCAAGCATGATTTTCCTCTTGTTGAGTGGGCACCTTCTGATACCCACTTCTCCCTGAGCTAGATCTCAGGGAGAAGGCTTTAAGAGATCCAGCTCAGGTCCCTTGGGTCCAGTGTCTGAAATGCATAATGTCTTCAGCAATGGAGACTTACCTTCCATTTCTCGGAAATGTTGGGGCAGGCAGAACCAAGGCCAATAGCAATAGCCTATATTTTCGGAGTCTTTTGCACAATCCTGACCATCTGTGGCTCATGTGCCCTTTCCTGTTTCTTTCTTTCTCTACTCCCTCTCTTCTTTCTTCCATTCTTTCCTTCTTTTCTTTCTTTCTTTCTTTCTTTTTTTTTTGAGACAGGGTTTCTCCGTGTAGCCCTGGCTGTCCTGGAACTCACTCTGTAGACCAGGTTGGCCTCGAACTCAGAAATCTGCCTGCCTCTGCCTCCTAAGTGCTGGGATTAAAGGCGTGCGCCACCACTGCCCGGCTTCTTCTCTTCTCTCTTATAGGAAGATAAAAGACTGAGCTGTGTATGCCAGATTTGGGGATAGAGACATGGATTAGCAGCTAAGAGCAAGTACAGCTCTTGCAGAGAAGTCATGTTTGGTTTTCAGCACCTACATCAGGTGGCTCACAATTGCCTGTATTTCCAGATCCAGGGGTCTGACTCCTGTTAGACATTGAGCTTTTTTTTTTTTTTTTTTTTTTTTTCTAACAAATGTGGTTGTCACTGTCTAGGCAAGGCTGGGCTATTTTCCTGCCAGTTCCTCTTATATACCCAGGCTTCTCTCAAGCTCAGGGATACTCGCTCAGCCATGAGATAACCTTGCTGTGTATGCTTCTTGGCCACCCACTGCCACAGACCCACCACAGGACAAACCCAGAAGGATATGAAGTTTATTCAGAGTGTCTTTTGCCATGAGAAATCAGCTGTTGAAGTTTTTTATGCCGTGTTATTTCCTCCTAGACCAGATCTACAGAAATTTGTAAAAGGATAGCCAGCTGAGTCACACCATGATTCTGCTTAGAGACCACGTGAGCCGTTGGAAATAAATGAAAAACCAAAAACCTGACAGTGTAATGTTGTGATGTCATCTAGGAAAATCAGTTTCATCTGTTCCTTATTATGGATGTAAAGTATGTTAATGATATTGTTTGTGTATAACAATATCAACTATATTCAGGTGTAGCATGGCATGGAAAATAAGCAACATTTTAGGCTATTTGCAGATTAAGAAAACTTTAGTCTTAACAATATAATAACATTGTATTTCATAGGAAAATACTTCACAGAATTTTACATTTGAATACCTAAAATTTTACATTTGAATACTTAAAATTGAATAATTCAATCTTTCATAAAATAAACTACATTAATTTTTAACAGCTTTACACAGTTAGTGGGTTTGTACTGTACATTCTGAATTTTATACTTCTTGCTTTATTGATATTTTCTATCTATTTACTCATAAGCACATATACGTATACTTATTTATACATTTGTACATATGCAGATATATCCAGCATGTGTACATTTTCACCCCTGGTCAGTTCCTTAGCCTTATTAGGCATTATAAATGAGATCATTTCCATGTTATTCGCATCTTTAATGGCCAGTACCTACAGACAGACGTATTTGTGCAGTGGAAGGAACTGAGCTGTTTAAGAAATGGAGGGTATCAATTAGATGCCAGGATCTTCAAACTGGGAAATTCTCTAAAAATGATTATCATCTCAAGTTTCCACATGAGAACTACATTCTTTACTTTGAATGCATTTTATTCATGAGTGGAAATTTTTCACATGCTTACTTTCCAAATAGACAATGCACTTGGATGTTGATTGGCACGGAGGCGTTGTTAGCCAGATTCTAGGCATAAGCTCAGTGAAGTTGCTGCCACATCATTTGATTTTACTGTCAGAGTAAAACAAAAACCATTCTTCTGTCATCCCCATGTTTAGCAACTCAGTGTCCTCAGATAAATGCGCGGGGAGGCGATGCTCAAGACTATTCATACTCAGTGCACGCCTTTCCCAGAAGGGCTAAGTACGCATAAGCCATATTCCAACACCCCTGGTGTCAGGAGCCCCAAGACTCCCATTTCAGAGCTGTGGTCACTGGTGAGACATAAGTGGTGACTAATTTGGGAAAAGAGAGAATTTGTGAAGAAGACACTGCATAGCTCTATGAATCCTTGGAAGGTGGCAGAAATCAGTCTTAGGAATTATTCAACATCACTCCCCATGCCAGGTCTCTGCCCCCAGAAGTCCCCACTTGGTGTTGCTGCCACACATAGCAAAGCTCTTCCCATGAGTCTCTAGCCCTGAGTATGACCCTACTGGGTTGCAGTGGATTCTTCTGAGCCAGCCGCCAGCCGCCGAGTCTCAGCTGACTTTGACTCAAAGTCTAGGATGGGTGTGTGCTCCTGTCCAGCAGTCAGACTCAGACACTCAACACAAAACAGTTGTTTCCCAACTCAGGATTAACAGGCCTGGTTTTAATCACAAAAACCTCACAGTTTTATGAGATACTAACCATTTGTCTAGAGGGGCTCCAAATTCTAACATTTTGAAAATGTTCCACATGGAACTGGATCCTGCTCTGAGTTCAGTTTGGAGTCAGTTGTTTTCATTTTGCTGTAGGCAGTAAAAAGTCTCCAGGGAGCACAAGCAAGCTCAGATAGCATCCCACATTTACCTGAGCTGTGCGGAAAATGGCTACCAAGAAATGACACATGGGGAAGAGAAACTGCCTCATCTCCATGAGAGCGTTGGGAGAGGCACCAGGAACAAGAGGATATGGTGTAGGATCCCATTTTAATGTCAGGGTGGAGTAGACAAGGTAGGAGAGAGAGAGAGAGAGAGAGAGAGAGAGAGAGAGAGAGAGAGAGAGAGAGAGAGAAGACAAGGCTGGCTATAATGGCCTGGCATCTGTAAGGGCAAGAACACACAGGACTTAATGGACCACTAAACTAGGAACATAACTCATTCAGTAAAGTGCTTTCTGTGCAGGCATGCAGCCCTGAACTTGGACCTCAGGACCCATGCAGAAAGCTGGGCATGCTGGTGCACACTTGTGATCCTGCACCAGAGAAGCAAAAACAGGATCTCTGCACTTGCTGTCCAGCTGGCCTAGAGTATACTTGAGTAGCTCCAGATACAGATGAGAGATCTGTCTCAAAGACCAAGATGGAGAGTGACTAAGGAAGAGCAGCTGAAGTTGTCCTCTGGCCTCTACACACACACACACACACACACACACACACACACACACACACACACACACACTCATACCTGTATGCAAGTGAACTCGAACCCACATGATAAATAAACACAATGGAGTGAATAAAGAACCCAGAGTTGATGTACAGATGAGGGTCTAAGTAGCTGTCATGGAGCCAGTTGAAAAGCCACCGGGGGGGGGGGGGTGAGAGAGAGAGAGAGAATGAGAGAGACAGAGACAGACAGAGAGACAGACAGAGACAGACAGACAGAGAGAGTCACAGAGAGAGAGACACAGAGAGGCTACTGACTAAAGTATAAATGGTAAAGCTAAGCTCAGCTCTTTCACCAAGAACAACAGCTGAAAGGGGGTTGCAAATGGGAACCCAAGAATATTTACAGCCGCTGGGCAAGTTTTCTTTCTATCTTTGTGTGCGAACACTTTTATCTTCAACTGCAAAAACTCCCAACGTGAAATGAGTTTCCAAAACAACCCGTCCCATCTCCTCTGTTCCCATGGTCCTTTCTGTTCTCAGAAATGACACGGGGCTTAGCAACTGATATGTTTCACTTGGTATTAAGAATATTTTAGTAGCGATTAGAGATCATCCTGCTGTCTGCTAAATAGTCACAACCTGATAAACTTTAAGCTCACACAATATTCTCCATCTGTGTTACATGATTAAGGGGGAAAGTCTCCTCCAACATCCAGTCTCAAGATAAAATACAACTCTGAGAAACAAGAGAAAATAATTCAGAAAATGTTCCAAATTGGATTTGTTATGGGAAAAGAAACAAATGTATCAACTTCCAAGGATACATTGTTGAAATCTGAATACACACACACACACACACACACACACACACACACATGCATCCTTCATTCAGACCAGCCCAGCATTCACATGCATTTCCACCCAGATGCACTTCCTCCCGAGAGTCGGAACACCTGGCCAATTGGCCTGAAAAGAAGCCTTGAACAAGGGAAGTGCTGCTGGAACCGGATCTCCAGAACCCTCGGAGACTCTGAAATGTGGGTTTAACTGTCCTGCGAAGCTCACTTTAACGAGGCCTATTCAATAAAGCCTGTGATGAGCTTGCCCAGTGCTCTGTGGGACCAAGGGTTCTTAGTTACCTTTCCAAATTGCAGGTCATTGCACAAACCTGCACTTCGATATGACATACTCAGAACACTGAAACAAGATCCACACCATAGATCTGCAGACTCTAAGCATTTCCTATAGGCATGTGTGTTCATACTGGCTCCCCCTCCCCAGAGCACACTCTCCTCTCTCACTTTAGGGAGAATGAGTTTCCAAACATGCAGTAAAGAGAAATTCTAGCTTATTAAGGTCAGAACAAAAGCAATGGGTTGTTCTAGCCAGAAAATATTTGTTTAGAGACACAGATTGGCTCAGAAATTTCCCAGCAAGATTTAATGATGGCTTAAATAGTCTTTAAGATTAACTAACACTGACGCTGCTTGGAGCAGTGAGTGAAGATTTTAAATACATACACACACACACACACACACACACACACACACGCATACACATGTGCACATACACATATGCATAGAAGCAAACGTGCACACATAGACACACCCCACACAAACGCACGCCATATATACAGAGAGAGAGACATATATATGTGTATATATATAGATAAAGATACAGATATACATATACATTCAGAGCAATATAAAAACCTTTCAGCTTTTGCCAACCAGTTTATGGCACCTCGATGCCAGGAGTCCTAACTACTGAAACTTTTGGGTTGCACCTAAGCTGAGGAAGATTCTGCATAGTGGAGGTGCCAACTCCAAACACCCAATGGACTAGACTTGAACCTGACACATAGCTGTTGCTTTATCCACATAGAAATGGATACAGGGGGTTCTTAGGAGAATCTAGGTCAGTGGAGCATCTTGGAACCTGGGAGCCAGAACCAACAAGTTACATGTCTCTGTGGCTCATGACTATGGAACTGTAGTGTGCCTCACCCAAGTGGTGTCAAATTGAACAACTGATTCACTGTTGATTATAAAAATTCCAATCCAGTCTACTATATTCTAATTATTCAGTCTAATATTATGGAGAATGATCAAGAATAATTTTTCCTGGAAACCAAAGCACCAAGATCCGGTGGCTGAGGGACCTTGTGAGAGTCTTAACTCATTCCAGGCTTCTGGCAGGCTTCTTTTCTAAGACTCAGTGAGTAAAGTACAACTGAATAATTCCTTCTAGGCAGCAGGTTAGATAGTGAGAGAGAGGGCCAAGGCCATGTGAGGTACCACACCAGGCCCACAGACAGCATGGGACAGAAACATGAGAACAACCGTGCAGTGTGGTAACTTGACTTTCTCATAGATGTGAGAGCCACATACTGGAGGCTGGGCCTACAGGCCAGATGCTGCAGCAGAAATGTGTAACCTTATCTGGTGGGCTGTACAGAGCCCTGGCAAGCTTCATTTAGGAGACTCTTGGAGCAGTTGGGACACAGATGGCTAGGAGGGGTCAGATCAACTGGCAGAGAGCCCAGGTGGTGGCTGGGAATGCACTTTATGAGGAGGATTAGGCACTCTGGGAGCATTTCAGTAATAGAGAGGGGAAGGGTCTTATCTGAAAAATAGAAACAAGATGGCGTTGTGAATGTGAGTCTGAGAGGAAAAGCAGGAAGGGAATGCCTGGCTCTTCATGAGCAGGTGCATGAGAACCCACCCAGCTGAAAAGAAAACCCCCGTAGAGAACTGAACTTTAAATTCTCACGATCTGGCAGATAACACATTCTGCCAAAGGGAAACCTGGCTTCCAAGGTAAAGAGCTGGGCGTAAACACTGTCACCGAACACAGAAAGGCAGTGCGCATGCTTGCTGCATCCCCTCCAGGGCCATTACCTGCAACCCCCGTAAGTTATTCTTTAACAGCAGCAATGATCTAGGGAACAACATGGAAATTGAAAAGTTGAAAATTAAATGTGAGGAGCCCCAGGAGGTGTTTCATGTCCTGATCCGTTTCTCGAAAGCTGCCCTGTAGAAAGCGCTTCCTATACATCAGCTGAACAGACTTTCCCTCTAGTGATAAACTGAATACAGTATTAGCTCTAAGCTATGTTCCAAGCCTGTAGTCACGGCAGCTTCATCTAACTCTGAGCAGTGGGAACTGTTACTATTCACATTCCACACGGAGACAGTGAGCCAGAGCCCCACGCAGGAGCAATGGGGCTAGAACGTCATCTTTGACAAACTTAACATTGGTTTCTTTTTATTGGGTGTCTCATGTAGCTCAGAGTTTCCTTGAACTTATTCAACAAGTGCTAGGATTACAAACAGGTGCTGGCATGCCCTTTATGAGTGCTAGGGATCAAACTCGGGGCTTCGTGCATGCTAGGCAAATATTCTACCAGCTGAGCCACACCCACAGTGAGATCCCGGAACGTCTTACTATAGAGTCTATGCGGTTCACCACTTCAGGAGGTTGTCCCCACCCAGTATGGACTCTGTCCCGATGTACTCCACACCTCCTCTGTGTGCTAACATCACTTTACAATGGATGTCATATATACATTATACAGGGATATTCTATAGTCTATGTAACGTTTTTTTCTAGATTGTTCTAGACTTTAAAACAAACAACCAAACCAAACCAAACCAAACCAAACCCAAACAACAACCAAAAACCTGTTCAGTTTGGCAAGCCACGAACTAGGGGTTTTGATGGAAGGGTCTACCTAGAACCTGTGGCAGTGCCTGAAGTAGCAGACTTCTGCTCACACTGCACATCAGCTCAGGGACTAACAGAGACTGAGTTGGTCCCTCTTACATCCAAGGCTTCGGTTGGTTCCTGCTCAACACACACACACTTTCAACCATTGTATTTTAATTATTTAATGAAGTATTATTATTTAAATAAGTACTATCTTGTTTGATAAAATAGGGGGTGTCCTGTCAAAATATATGATCAGACATTTAAATAAATCCTAAATTAAAAAGCAAAATTATGAATCATTTAGTAATCTGTTATCATTATCGTTCATAGTTTTAGCAAAATGACCCACGGTTGGACAGTGTTGGAACTCTGTGCACAGCTGGGTGCTGTTACGGGAACCTTTAAGAGGTGCAGCCTAGCCGGAGAAAGTGGGTGGCTAGGGTGCAGACCTAAGGGGATTACTCCTTCTTGCTTCTGTATGTCTGCTGAGAGAGGCATTACAACCACACGCACACTGGCACAGACTCCAGACTGCTCCCACCATGATGGACGATAGTTTTCAAACCTTGAATCCCGGTAAATCTTTCCTCTCCTGAGTTGATCCTGTTGATATCCTGTTGCAGTGACAAGAGTAACTAACTCAAGGAGGCTTCAGAAGCCATCACAGAAGTCACAGGAGTTCTCTGGAGATCTGAGAAACTCTTCCAACCGCTGGGAGTCAGAAGAGCTATAAAATATCAACTGCATCAGGGCAAGAAGAGGGGCCCTTTCACACAGGTCTGCAGATGAGAAGATGGCGGTGGCTTCGACGCAGATTTCTTGACTCATAGTTTTGTCCCTGCAAACATGCATGTCTCCTTTTCACACATGTTTCTAGTTCTTAAGAAAACAAATATTAGTATTTATTATTACATGACCAGTGCTTTTCTAAGTATTTTAAAAGCATTGTTTGAAGTTTTCCTTAAACCTTGAAAAACAAATATGCTGATATGAGGGAGCTCATAGCTACTAAAATAGGCCACTAACATCTGTGAACGTTTTCAAAATGTTGAACTGAGTCTTTCTTGTTGTGCACTTTCATTATTGTGAAATAATGAAGAGACCCCCCACCCACCCACACACCTTGCCAAATTATGGTGAAGTACAACTTGACTGCCAGCAGAACTTGTTTGAGCCCAGACCATGGTCCACTGAAGCGACTTGTTTCTGGGAAGCAGCATGGAGCTGGAGAAGCTTCTCAAGGAGTCTTACCGCTCATTTTTTTTCAATATAAAATGAATTTAGGACAGACACTGAGACGGAATCTGCTCTCCTTTTTTCATGACACGCGCCATTTGTCATTTGCAAAAGTGTCACAAGTGTGGGGCAACCCAAGGCACTTTCATTTCTAAGGTGTCTCAGCAATTTTAGTTTTGGGCAAAAATAACAATCTTATTCATTCCTTTCTTTTTCCATAAAGTATTCAGTGGTGCTCAAGTTATGTAAGTAAGGAGTCTGAAGCTAGTGACAGTGAATTGATTTCTGTCCCTCCACAGTACTCAGGGGACAAAGTCAACACTACAGTACAGGGCAGTGTGCTGGCGGTCCCAGGTTATGGGGTTCAAACCTACGAGCTTTTGGTTTTAGGATGCAGCAAAGGCAGAATGTACCTGGATGAACCCACGCTGTTAGTGCTGATCACTTCTGGGATGGAAGTTTCCAACGCAGGCCTGTCTTGCCTACATCAGTCAGGAAGGTCAAGCCTGGGCAGCAGGCGTGTTGACTGTTTAGGATGCAGCTATAAAACGAGATGAAACAGGCTTTGATGTAGACAACTGCTGACTGTAGGCTAGGGTGATGCGTTGAGCACATTTAAAGTAGGTCTCACTTCAGTATTCTGTAAGTTAGGCACGTTACCACAGATTGGACTTATGATATTTTCAAATACCATTGTAAGTTGAGGACCACCTCTGATATTAACTAGAAACAATGACCAAGTTTGTATTTCTCTAATTTAAATTAACTTGTGATACTAATGGCTCTTTTTAGTTATGAAACCAAGATACATGCTTTCATACATGTATACACAAATACACACAGGCATCTCTGTGTACATGGAAGAAAGGCAAACGATCCAACCATTCTGCAAACAGCTCTGCAGTCCCTTGAAGAGTCGAGCAGATGCCACATGACTATTCTAAAGAAGCAGCCATCACACTCTGAGATAATTTCTCAAGAGAAAAGAGAACATCTGTCCCTACAAAGATTAGCTTGTGGAGGCTCATAGACCCTTTCCCTGTGATGACTCTTCACTGCCTGAAAAACTCCAAGTGTTTCTCAGCAAACGAACAGATAAATGTGTCCTGTGATATGCCAGCCTTCAGGTAACACTCCACAATAAAACAAATGTGCTGGGCGGACTTGGAAGTCTTCATATAGGAAGCTCAGACTGATTAAGAGTGCCAGGAGAAAGGTGAGAGCAGACTTGGGGAAAGTCAGTAGGATGGAGGAAGGGAAGTGTGCAGAGAACAGTGAGGTGACTTTGGTGACATGCAGCCTTTGCTGTCTCTGCTGAGTTGAGGATGTATGTCCTGATTTTACAATTTAAATATGAGCTATGTAATGTTTATATTATAATTAAATAAAAATGTATGGGTTTAGGGCCAAGTCAACAAAAAAAGAATGACTGCAGAAAACCATTAAAACTCGTGTGTGTGTGTGTGTGTGTGTGTGTGTGTGTGTGTGTGTGTGTGTCCTGGTATCCATGGAGGCCAGAAGATCCCAAAGGTCCCCCTGGAACTGGAGTCGCAGATGACTGAGCTTCCATGTGAGTCCTGGAAACTGGACCCAGGTCTTCTGCAGGAGCAGCCAGTGCTCCGGTCCTGTTTCTATGTCATGATGAGAGCATTTTAAATAATCTTTCAGTGAGTCTTTAGCACTAGCCGTGTGATTGACTGACAAGCATACCAGGTGCATCCCTGCCGCAAATTTCCCATAAGAGCGTCTGAAAGGAAATACTTAACACCCGCCAGGGAGGGAAAATGCCTCTACCATAAGAGTATTAAAGTATTGATTTTTTCCCTTTCCAGAAAAATCACTTCAAATTACTGCTAATTTCTAGAAATGGGCTGGCTGTACCTTCTTTCATGTAGATGTAGAGAAAGGAAAATTATTTCTCCATCTTCAATTCCCTTACATCCCACTTGGGTAAGCAACATGTCACTTAGCAGGCTGAGACAACCGTATCATAGCTGAGATGAAAAGCAGTTGAGAGGAGCCTCGGGCTCCCCCTAGTGGTGTCTTCTGGGTTGGCATTGTGATTTATTTATTATTTATTTATTTATTTAAATTTTTATTTTTTGATACTTTATTTACATTTCAAATGTTTCCCCCTTTCCAGGTCTCCACTCTGGAAACTCCCTAGCCCCTCTGTTCTTTAAAACATTGTTTTGACAAAAATTATAAAGTAACAGTCTGTCCCATTTAAAGTATCAAAAAAAAAAGCTTTTAGTTTCTATCCTTTTTTTCTATTTGTCCAATCTTATTAGTATTGTCATTAATCCTTGGTTTTATTTGATTTATGCTCAACGGGAGGAAAGTGGCCATCTTTTAATGAGGAAGTACAGTGAAGTCCGCTCTCATGTTTTCTAAGGGAGTCCATTATTGAGTCTAGGGCGCATCTTTGTATGTGCAGGAACTCAAGGTGGAACGGATTGAGTCTGTCCTATGAATCCTGCAGAGTAGGTACCTTAGGTCAAGCATGTCGGTTCCCTGTAGCTGTTTGTTTCCAGCTTCTTCACAGCTTCCTCAGCAGAGCATCAAGTTTCTGTTTGTATTCCTGAGGGGCTGACACTTCGGTTTTGGTTCTAGTGACCCTTTTGGAACTGTGTTCACAGAGCTCAGTCACCAGCTCTCAAGGACACCTTGAGGCTGCTTGCCTTTGTGATGGATGCTGGAAGAGGAGCCTGTCCTTGGGGGGAAAGTCAGTGTGGAAAGACATGAGGTAAACTTTGCCTCAATGAAGCCCATCATCAATGACGAGCTGAGTGGGAAGCATGCAAACAATTGGGTAGTGTGTCTTCATTCTGTCTCTGATTTGATGGTAGACATAGAGATGTCTTCTAAACCTCAGAAGCATCAAGATACAGATACAGAGTCAACATACATGCTGATGGTGTTAGCTGACTTTTCGTAAGACAAACTAGAATATTTTATAAAGTTGCTAAGATAGCTACTGAAGTTTAACCACAGAAATATTGTGTGGCCAAGACACACAGAGACCTGGAATTAACTATTAAGACTTCAGACATGGCCTTTGATCTTCCTCCTCTGTCCCCTCTTTGCCCCTGTCACTCCATGTCTCTCTGTAGGCTGTCTCTGCTCCCTTGTGAACCTGCGAAGGCAATATGTACATCACCCAAATTGTAATTGATCCTAACGCTAAATTCCTGAGAGAATCTGACAAGCTAGGTTTGGCTGTCTTCACCTGGCCAAGTAAGCTGTATTAAAATGGAATTTATCAGCCAAAACAGAGTAGCCAGGGCTATGATACCACAACTAATAGGAATGCAGGGAGTTTCTAGGGGTTTCTCTCTACCCACTAATCTTGGGCTTGTTGCCCAGCCCACGTGCCTCACTACTTTCTCAAACCACTGAAAGTTCCCAACCATCTTTAGGTGGTCACAGATCTCCATAAAATCCTCTGTAGGCCTGGAGCTTCAGTTAGTTGACAGAATGCTTACCCAAGTGCCTAAAGCCCTGAGTTTGATGTCCAGAACTGTGTTAGCCGGGAGTGGTAGACACACCCCTGTGGTCTACCTTTCCTGTGGTCTCAGTACCGGAAAAGTGCAGGTAGGAGGCTCGTCAGTTATCCTCCTGTATCCAGTGAGTTCTGGCTATCCTGAGTTACATGAGACCCCGTTTCAGCAACAGCAGAAGTAACTTGGGGGGTACAGATATGGATGCAGCTTAGTGTAGAACCTGCTAGTGGGTCCCAGATCCTAGATTTGACCCTCAGCATAGCATGCAACATGAAGAAAACCTACCCAGAGAGACTTCATTTCCAAGGTGCTATTTTTGATGGAATCCACTTCTACTTTTTAAAATCATTATAGGATACAAAGAACTTCAACAGCCAAAACAATGTCCCCTACTGTAGACTCTCTGTAACAATATAAAACAATACAAACGGGCTGGAGGGTAAGGGATTCACTGTGCAAACGTGAGGATCTGAGTTCAGATCCCCGGCAGCTATGCAAAAAGACAGACAGGGCCACCTGTGAGCCTGTAATCTCAGCTGTGGGAAACAGAGACAAGCCAGTCTCGCCAACTGATGAGTCTCAGGTTCAGTAGGAAACTGTCTCAGAAAACAAGGGGAGATATCTCAGTGGTAATGTAATCCCTGTGTTAGAAGGTTCTCCTCGAAGTCCCAAGTTCAGTTCTCAGTACTCAGGTCTGGCAGCTCAAAACTGCCTGTAATAACTCCAGGGGACCTGGTGCCCTCTTCTGGCCTCCACAGGCACTTCATGGGTGCACTGCTTCCCCACCAACACACACACACACACACACACACACACACACACATGCACGCATGCATAGAAAGAGAGAGAGAGACAGAGAGAAAGAGATGGAGAGATGGAGAGACAGAGAGACAAGGAGAGATACAGAGACAGAGACAGAGACATAATATTTTTAATTAAAAAAGAAAACAAGGAAAGTGATATAGGAAGACACATGACATCCATCTCTGTCCTCCACAAGTGCGTGAATGGGTGTGCACACTTGTGTACCACATCTCCTCCCCCAATACTAGAACAAAACAGTCCAAAAGGGCCTGGCTCCTTTTCAGGACTCACATCATGTGGATGAAAAAGCTATAAACATATGCAATCATAAAATCTACTTTGACATCCTCGGAAACACAATACATATTACTTCTAACGGAATGGTTTATTAATACTTATAGCAGACTAACTCCAAATGGTTTATCTGTTAGAATAATTGCCTTGACAAACCCCAGGGGAAGTCCTGATCAGAGCCAGCAGGATCTGCACCAGTCTCACTGGGATCTCAAATCCAATTGAGGTTCTTACACACACACACACACACACACACACACACACTCACGTAATACTTTTCAAACATGGAAGGGCCAGCGCCTATGTTCATTTCTCTATAGATTCCAAGCAGAGGAGCGTGGCTTCTAACTTGTATCCATCCATTTTGATAGGTTCCATCTCAGTCAGTTTATTCAAAGGTCTTCTTTATTAACCTACATTTTCTTGTTTATTCATACACACATATTCTGTATGTATGTGTACAGAGGTGTGTGTGTGTGTGTGTGTGTGTGTGTGTGTGTGTGTGACTGTTTTAGAGGGGTCACCTATAACCATGGGAAAACATAGATATTTACATTATGATCCATAACAGTAACAAAATTACAGTTATAAAGTAGCAAAGGAAATAATTTTATGGTTGGGGGTCAGCACAGCGTGAGGAATGGTATTAAAGTATCACAGCATTAGGGCGGTCCTTCCAAGCTATCTGCTTATCTTTTTCGAAACAGGATTTCTCGCTGATACCCAGGACTTGCCACTTAGGCTGCACTGTCGCGGCACTGGGGATCTGCCTATGTCCATCCTTCCAGTAGAGAGATTACATGCGTGTGTCTCTATGCCCAGCTTTTTTACATGGCTGCTGCAGATCCAGGTCATATCCTAACACTGCGTGGCAAATACTTTACCCACTAAAACATCACCGCATTGGTATACTAGATATTAGTTGGTTGAATAAGGGGTCTTGTGCTTTGTGTTTCTTTGTCCTGGTTTTCTTCCCACCACCGGCACCTGGCTTTCAGGAGAAGCTGTGAGAAGCACGACTCCACCCAGTCTAAGGGCTGTGGACTCCCCCACTGTGGACTGTCCCACACACTGTCCTCCCCTCAGCAGCTGTGTGGCTTGGGCCAGCCTCGGGACTGCGGACTGTCCCACACTCTGTCCTCCCCTCAGCAGCTGTTCCTCATCTTCTTCTCATCTTTCTCCTGGACATTAAAATGCCTCTGTAAAAGACATATTCTCACACTGCCAAACCCTCCATATGTAAATCTGGGCAGCAACTCCTTGAGCCCCAGAGACTCCTGGTTTGAAATATTGACTGAACAATGTCTCTTTTCCATTCATTTCCCCTTAAACAATTGTTGTGAGGATTCCAAGCTCTTTACGCAGCTTCTCTCTCATTCCTTAGGTCCACGTTTTCCAATCCACTTTATAAAACCTATCTTCTCTCACGGGAGCATAAACCCCATGATATCTACCTTAAGTAATGGAGACAGTGGGTGATCTTTGGCTCAAGAGATATGAGCTTTTGTGTGAAATCCAACACAACTTCAAGAATGCCAACATCTTTCCATTTCTCCATATGTCCACTGGAGGGCAGCAGTGTCTCTATTTTTATTTCTGGGACGGTGGCTTTGTTGCAGGAAGTCCTTCACTGTCTCCTTCTAGTCTGGGACTCTCTGTAAAACTATAAACAAAGAAATCATCACAGAGATCTGAATCTCCCGAGTGCAGACTCAGCCCTGTGCCTTGTTAAAAGTTGTTTCTGACCACAAGCACATCATCCAATACGTTACAACAAAATAAATATATTTAGGATATGACAATAGAGACAAGGTTAATGAGAAATAAAATATGATCCCACTCGGTGTTTATACGTGATAACATTTACAAAGGGCTTTAATGAGCTTAAGTACTTTAAGTTTGACAGGAGATTCAGTGGTAGCTATGGAACTTTTTTTATTTCAGAGGTTAAAGAATTTGCCAAAGTAGTACAGGGAGAAAATACAGCTTCTCTTGGTTGCATGGTCACTCAGCAGGACTTCCCAGTCTCCTCATTTCCTGAATGAATTCCTTGGGTTTTAGAAATACAGCCTTCTTAAACGTTACGCGCTGCCTGAGCATCCAGGTCAGACGGCGAAGCAACACCGCAGTGAGTCACATCTGCCTCTTCTGCAGATGGGCTCAGAGCCTGGAAGTTTCCAACCCTGGAAACTTGATTGGACCATTGTTTGGAGCAAAGTCCCACCAGCTGTTCTTACTATGTGACTCTAGACACCACCGAGCTGTATAGACGCATGCCAGTCTCCAGTGGAAACAGAATTGGTTTCATCTAAATGTCTGCACCTACGGAAGATAAAACTGTGCCCTGTGAAGTGCTGGATTGGGTGATGGAAGATGCTCTCAACAAGAATGTGAGCGCAGGGATGTGAACACATGGCTACTTCCACTTAAACAAGGTCCACTCAAGCACAGGTCAAACGACGTACTAAATTGACAGCATATAGAATAATAGTTTATATGAACTTTTACTACGCTCATTTATTCCCCTCCCCCAGTGTGTGTGTGTGTGTGTGTGTGTGTGTGTGTGTGTGTGTGTGTGTGTGTATTCAGAGGGCAGCTTGGCTTTGGCTATTTGGATTCCATTGTTTTCCAGGGATCAAAGCAACCCTTGCAGGTCTGGGATGTGCTTGCCCTGTGGTGAAGGTTTCTCATCCGAGGGAGAGCACTCCAGGATGTCAAACGACACAGCTTCTAGAGAGCTGTGGCTTCCTCTCACAGGCTACCTTAAGACTGTTTAGGGATGTCACTAATGACTAATGACTCACAAAGGACAAGTGTAGCCAGTTCTAATTTGTTTTCTTAGCTAATTTCTTTCTCGGAGTTGCTTTTTAAAAGACATTTGTTATTTGAGAGGCACTATATACCTTAACATAACAGCATACACATGTTCTTTTGGAAAAGGGGTGGGGCTAGGATTCAATTTTTAAAAGATTTATTTTTATTTATGCGGACTGTGTGTTTGTGCGTGTGTGTCCCAGTGCCTGGTGCCTGCAGGTTGCAGAAGAGGGTGCCTAATGCCCTGGAGCTCGAGTTCCAGATCCCTGAGAGCCACACAGTGTGGACGTTGGGAACTGAAGCCAGGTCTCTGTAAGATCAGCCAGTACTCCCAAACATGGAGCCCGCCCCCCAGACCTGGAACTTTAATTTTTGCCAAGTTAATCCTTGTTGCTGCTTTACAATGTTTGCATGGGAATAAAACCAAGAAACTGACAGGTCACAGGTCAGTACGGATCCCGCCACTTCTCTTCATCAGAGCGCATGAAGGATGTAGAGGCACGTGACTACTCGTGATGGTTTAGAAAACACAAAAGAGAAAATTTTCATTTCTGCTTAACAAACACACAGTGTAGTGACACATCCCCAAATGTCTACTTACAAAGATGAGTTTGCATCTGAAATTGTGACACGGCCTGACCTTCACTTGTAACTGTATTTGCAGAATGATGAAATTCCTGTGCAAATGACTGCTCTCCTTCCCAATTTCTCACTGGCAAACCTTCCATTTTAGACTTTAAAAACAAATGAAGAGGCAATCAAAATGGAGTTCTTGTAACCATCTCAATGATCCCTTGCTCAAGGAGGGCCAGCTGCCCAGAGTCCTTGCCACTGAGACTGGACCTGTCTGGACCTTGGCGTGGTACCTACAGAGATGATGTGCACATGCTTTTGTGCACAGCTCTCTCCTTGCACTAATGGCTGGACAAAATTCATCACATGAGAGGCAGGAGGGGAGGTTCACAGGCCAGCATCTTGTTGACTCTGGGCATGCTCTCTCCTTCTTGATCTCCATCTCATGGTTTGTAACAAGAAAGTTTAGTCTGACTGACATTCCGCTTATTTGTGGTTTTAAAATCCTGACTCTAAATATTTATCCCCAAGCCTGCTTGTTCCCAGCCCCAGACAGTTTAAACATCCTACTAATAGCTCTTCTTATGCTAGCTGAGTTGAGCTGATAGCTCAATCTGTGAACATGGAGGAATTGGACCCAGGCAAGAAGGAGATGTGAAAGGAGTGGGGTGGAGACTCTTACACATCTTTTACCAGTTTCAAGAAGCAGCCATCTGCTGCAGAGGCATAACTGGGGGCACGAGTGTCTCTGGGAGAGCACCCCAAGCTCAGAGCTTGCACTGAAGGAGGCTCTGCTTAGACATCCAATCCACGAGGCAGTGCCTTCTTTGGGGTCTCAGATACAAGCACAGCTTAGTATTTGCTGTGAGGTTGGGAAGGAGCCTTTGGCTCTATGCTGAGTGAGTAGGATTCTGCTTGCAGATTGGCTGAATTGCAGTATCCTCACAGGGGGGAAAACAGACAAGATCCTGTTACCGTCCAGACTCCAGGAGCATCAACTAGTCAAGATCAGGGCGAGTGCTTTATAGTTAGTCACCTGTTATGCTTACTGCACTGACTGATGTAAGCAATATCAGACTGAGAAAAAGGTTGTAGAAACACATGTATGATCAGATGTGCACGAGTTGCCTCTTTCAAAATGGTCTACATTTGTAAACATCCTCATATCGTTTTGTAGAACCCATGATGAAGCAATAAGACAGTCATCTGATCACCTGGTGTGTGCATCAAAGGTGCCAACAATCAAAGAACTCCTGACTTGTCCTTGGGGCCTCTGCTCAGCTCCATTTCTACTGATTGACAGGACTCACACGAGCTGCTTCATGTCCACTCATCAATTCATCCATTTGGAATCAGTCCTATACCCCATCTCCACAGTCTTTCACCTCTCTATCTTGACTGGAGTCTGTGGCCCAGATGCAAGCCTGCAACCCTTGGAAGCTCACCTCCAGGTCTGCAGCTGGCTCCTCCCTATCTCATCTAACTGCCACAGTGACTCTCTCTGCACCTCTCCCTCTGCCACTTTGAATTTCTTAAACTGCACTGTGAGATCATTAACCCTTTTAACTTGGAAGAATGGAAAGAGGGGTGGATGGATGGATGAATGGATGGATGGACAGACAGACAGATGGGTGAATGGATAAACTAACTTGCATGACATGTGATCTGAGAGTTAATATTTGTGATTAAGAATGGTACAAAAGAACTTATGTTTGCCAAAGGCCAGCAGCTATCAAGGAAGATCAGGACCATTTGACCAATTGAAGCCAATGAAACCAATGTAGCTTGTGAACTCATTAGTATTCAATAAATTGTGACATTATAGAAACACAAAAATGAAATAACCTGTAATAAAATGAAACAACTGATGGATATTGGGAAATGCCATGACAGATTTGGCCTTGGGAACCCTGGGAGTTCTATTTAATTCTTTCCAAAGAAAGGTGAAGAATTTCTAAAGACATTATGACCATACCAGGGCTGATAATCTGAAAGATTACTGTGCATCTCTATAACAAGAGGGTTCATCCAGGTTCAATTCTTGAGGAAAAGTGGAAGAAGGCTCTATAAACAGACTTCCATTAGTGTGTTGGCCTGAAATTCTCACACTGAGATCATATGGGGCATTTTCTGGTAGACGGTTGAGTCAAACTCCTAAACTTACTGATTTACAAATCTTTAAACGATCATTTTAACCTCCCCTTCCCCAATAAAGAGTAAAGAAGCAACTGAGAGAGAAGAGAAAGAAGAGAAAGCAAAGCTCACAAGAGAGCCTGCCCTGCCTTAAGATCATTTCCAAGGCAAGCAAGCACAATATTACATGCAGATTAGCGCTCTCTCTCTCTCTCTCTCTCTCTCTCTCTCTCTCTCTCTCTCTCTCTGTCTCTGTCTCTCTCTGTCTCTGTCTCTGTCTGTCTCTGTCTCTCTGTCTCTGTCTCTGTCTCTGTCTCTCTCTCTCTCTCTCTCTGTGTGTGTGTGTGTGTGTGTGTGTGTGTGTGTGTGTAAAAGGCTCATGGGCTTTGGTGCCAGTTTAGAAGTCTGAAGTAAACCTCTGGTGTTGATCCTTGTCTTCCTTGTTTGAGACAAGCTAACTGGCCCGTGGGATTCCGGTTTCTCCCATGGCGGACTCATTGCAGGCACACTGGAATGACAGATGTAAGTCACATGCGTAGCTCTACATAGGTTCTGGGGTCTGAACTTGGGTCCTCAAGCTTAGACAGTAAATGCCTTACCCACGGATCCATCTCTCTGCCTTACAATACCACATTTAAAAGATGAAGTTTCTGATCATTTTGACATTTGATGATATTTTATTCCATGTGTTTCATGTATTGAATCTTTTCCATGGTAACTCTGCTTTTAGGTGATTCTGGGTCAACCATTTCACTGTGCTGCTACGGACCATTCATGTCCTGCCTTCCTCAGGAAGTTACCAAGTGGCTTTATTGGCTATTCTTATGTTTTTCAAGAATGGGATTTCCTATATGAAAAATCACACTGGAAAAAAATGATTCTTACTTTTGAATTGTGCTGTGTTCAGTAGGCAATGCATGCTTTGGATGTCAGTGATTTTAGTGAAAATTACATGGGATTTCTGACAATTAAAATAGCCAATCTATTTTTTTCTTAGCCTGCAGGTTCCCTGTCCTCTGAGACCACTCCCTTGCTATGTGGACTCCTGTTCCCTAATGAATCACGGGTAAAGCTGGGGACAAGACCTGTATCCCATCTCTCCAACTGAGACACAGGTATAGCTTGTTCACTGGTCCTAGAGATGATCAATAAGGGTAGACCAGTTTGCCAACTTTTAATCATTTTCAGCTACATTCACTTCTGTCTTGTCTCTGTGACAAAACACTTGACAAAAACAAGTTAGAGAATGAAATACTACCTTTGGTGATAGTTGAGGGTCTAGCCAAATGTGGCAGGGAACTCATGGTCCCAGGAGTGTGAACTGCTCATCACATTGCATCAAGGGTCAGGAAGCAGAGGAGATGGATGTTGCTTGGTGTGTGGCTTGCTTTCTCCTTTTCCAGTCCAGGACCCCAGTCACATTTAGATGGCTCTCCTCACCTCAATTAAACTAAACGAGGGAAACTCTTGAAAACTCACCCAGAGATTTGCTTCCATGGTGATTCTGAATCTCACCCATAAACATAATCAATCATCCATCAATGAAGCAAAGACTTTCTTTTCCATCATCTCTGTTCCCTACAGCACACCATCCCGCCCCAGAGAACCTTCTGGCTTCACTGTCTGCTTTCCCACTCTGCAGCTACTTGTGAGCAAGCATCCCAGCCACACTGGAGCCTTCTGTGCCTCCCTGCTGTCTGCCCTCCACAGGAGTGAGAAACAACATTGACAGTTACTAACCCTTGCCCAAGGCATGGTGTCTGGGGTGTCCATGACGAATGCCAAACACTCACTTCATAATTGGAACTTTGCTGGTACCAATTCCTGAAGGTATTCTTGAGGTAACTATGGTGAGGCAGTCATGGCAAAACAACCTGCTTTTCTACCATTTGCTCTTTTTAAAATTAAGATTAAAAGCAGAGTTCTTCATGTTTCATGAAATGTTGGTTTCACAACTCTGGGTTTATATGAAACTCAATTCCTATGGGACAGAACTGCATTAAAACATAAATCAATTTTTGCAGGAGCCTTTCAGGGGGTCTAATAAATCTATTCTAAGCCTCACTTTGAATCTATCTTCCCATTAGGGATAAAGTTTATAAAACTAATAGAAAATTCTTGCCTTTGATTGGAGTTTCATTTAATGAAACCTTGTTAGATTCATTGTCTTGCTTCCAGACAAACCCCAGGAACTTTCTGAGCTTCAGAAATTTTTTCTAGTTTAACTTTTGTAATGGAATTTGGAATGCAAAACCATAAAGTCTAACATAAAACAGGAAAGCAGGGGCTATAAAGCCCTCCCTTAAGTTTCTTCTTCGTCAGAGAAAAACTAGATCAACACTATGTTGCCACATATACCACAGGGACTGGGCATAGGGATGCCAGCAGCCACAGCGTAGGAAGTCTGTGTCCTTCCTTGTCGACCTACACTACAGCATTGCCAGTGAGCATGACAGCTCTAATTTTATATGTATCCTATTTTATTTTATTGCTTTACATTGTTAAATGCCATGCTAATGTCTTACTTGCAATCTGAATGTGGTAAGTCTGCACCAAAGCCCTAAGAATCTAAAAAATTATTGGTAAAGGGGCAATGAAACACTGAAGCATGCCTGTAATTGCAGTACCCCCAAGACTGAGGCATGACGCCATCTTTTGTCATCTAGTACGTGTGAGGCTAGCTTGTGCAAGATCTTACCTTTTAAAAAAAAAAAAAAAAAAAAAAGAATGAATAAATAGTGTGGGTGGAGCCTGTAGAGGAAGTTAAGGTAGAAAAGACAAAAATAGCAGATTGGAGACCCTGCACCAAATGGAAAGCTCATTGCAGACAGGTAAGTCTACTTAGAAGGCTGCCTGGCCCAGTGGAGGGCCTAAGAGGTTGGAGCAACAAGAGATGGGGCTGGAATGCAAAAAGGTCCTAGGCAGTCCAAGAGGAAAACACTCAGAAAGACAGTGCTGGATATGGCCGTGTGGCCACACAGAGCATAGCCCCCAGAAAGGAAGCCTTGCTGAACTCAGATCCTTTCAAGAAATGCAGCTGATGAATGACACCAGCAAGAAGAGCATTATTGACTACAGACATGGGTTATACGTCCTCTGATTGTGATGGGTAATTTTATTTCTTTGTAAATAGGTTGTAAAATTCTTGCAGCCATCCATTCTCCCCAGTACCTCAAAAATATCAAAGAACTAAATGCAAACAATGTGATATATCCTTCAGATGTTTTAGGTCTTTTCAAAATCATGAGATTTCTCACACTGGAGAGGTACATGGTGAATCTAGTGTTTAACTAGCATTGAAAAGTTTCTGTCAAGAAAGGGAAGATGTTCAAATGCACACACAAGTTCCTCAAGGAAACGCTGTGCATACAGGTAAGATGGGAAAGTCCTTATTGCTCTTTCAGGCATTCTGGACAACATGAAAGAGCACAGTAGAGAGGAAACTTATAAATGTAAACTATTTGGTAAGATCTTTTACTCCACAGTATCTAGTATGCACATAAGAACTCAGCTGAAGACCATCTCTCTATTTGTAAGACATACAGGAAAGCCTTTCACAATTTCTAGATCTGTTACAAAGATATGAAGTATTTCGCACTGGAGAAGCCCTACGTACCTGAGACACATAGATAAATTATTTATTTATTTATTTATTTATTTATTTATTTATTTATTTATTTATTTATTTATTCTAGTTGTTTTATTATTTTTTTTTTATTTTTATTTATTTATTTTTTTTTGCTGTTGTGTATGTTTTATTTGGGGGGGATTTACAAGGGTGAAAGGCAGACAGAAGGGACAGTAAGATGAGCAAGACTGGGGTACATGATATGACACTCACAAAGAACCAAAAAAATTAAAAAAAAAATCTAGACTTAAAATCACATTTGGATTCAGGTTCAGTATATTCTTAGTATGAAGCATATAACTTCATACTTTTTAAAAATGTAAATATTTTACCTTCTGAGATTTTACATGGGAACACTGTAATTACATTATTTACAGTCTCCTCTCCTACCAACTCCTCCCTTGTCTCCCTCATCCTTTCTTTTTCTTTTTATTTATTTTTTGATATTTTATTTACATTTCCGATGATTCCCCTTTTCTTTAGAAACCCCGTGTTCCCTCCCCCTCCCCGCCTCTGTGAGGGAATTCCTCCTCCCACCT
>CM052704.1:23053308-23089957 GCA_028551405.1 Uromys caudimaculatus | reverse complement strand
ACTTCTTGAGTTACTTTCTTAATGTCATAACCAAGTTTCTTTGCTTGTGAATAAGAACCCTGTCAGCAGGCAGCAGCTGCTCCAATCGCTCTCTCAAAAGGCAGCTAAGTCGAAGCAACCTGCAAAGGCAGCCGGTCTGCTCCTGGTCACATCAAGGCGACTTTGGCTTCCCAGGTCCCGCTTTCCTGCTGGACAGGCCTTTGCCCTGTAGCTGCGCGGGCCAAACCTATCTTTGTGTTTTAAATTATCACTCAAAGCTGTAGAGTTACGTCAGTCAGTCACTTCGTTCAATTCCTTTTCACTGTTTTTGAGTCCTCTTCAGTCAGTTCCCATTCCCCACCTCTAACATTTGGAGGCTATTGTGCTGACGGGGTTTTTGTTGTTTCATTTTCCTACTTTCCTCTCATGCAGGTACTCAGCTACTGAGACTTACCATTTGCCGTGCTGGCTGAAATCTTGTTTTTTTATTTTTCCATTTCTGGGTATAAGATTTTCTTAAGCATTTTAAAACATAAAACCCATCTTGGCCTCAAGAATTCCCTCAAGTTATACTTGTCTTTGTTTCTCCATTTCTAAAGGGTGGCCTTAGGAGGCATAGTCATCATGGTTGGAAGGTTTTCCTTCACAGGCCTTGCGGCACGCCATGCTGGGCCCTGCTGGCTTGGAGGCTTCTGCGGGGGGTGTGCTACGAGTCTGACGGACTTGTCTTCAAGTATAACTGATGCTGTTCTTGTACAGATTTTTTCTTCAGCCTGTGCTCTTCTGCCTGCCCGCGGGACTTTTCCTCCTGTTGGGTTGTCATAGTCAACTTCAACGTCGTCTTTTTTTTCATTGTATTATATTTTACTTTGTTGTAGTTGGTTGTTATTTCTTAGAAGCCTGTTTTTCTAATGAGAGACAGAAAGAGAATAGATCTGGAGGGGAGGAGAGGTGGGGTGGAACTGGGAGAAGCAAAGAAAGGGGAAACTATAATCAGGATATATATTGTGTGAAAATAGTCTATTTTCAACAAAAGAAAAAAAGAGCCATTCTTTTTACTTGGAAAATATTTATTTTTCTAGTCCTTTAAACCCAGTTTCTAAACTTGTTTAGAACCTTTTCAAGAAGTGGATATTTCAAATATTTTTATTTAAAATATTAACCTGTCTATTGAATCATGGAATTAGTTTGCAAAACCCGTTTGTAACTATGTACAGAACATAAAATTTCAATAATTTGAAAATTTAGAAATTGAGTTACATGATATTTAAGATCTCTTCTGACACTAAGTTTGTATATTACATAATAAATATTTTTAAAGGTGAAAAATAGGAATGCTTTTTCTACCATCTTCCTGAACAGTCTCCTGCTTAACATAAAACAAAACAGAACAACACAGCAAAAAAGGATTAGGTTGAGGGGTTTGATGCAGCTCCTGGAGCCGTTCATCTTCATACAACATGGTTCTGTATAACAAAAAGACACTCTTAGGATTTGCAGGTGCTAGACATGTCAGAAGAGAAACCTAGCATCATGCGTGTTCCACTAAAATCTGCTTTGAAAAGAAAGGTTATTCAAGGTTTATTGACATTTATAGATCAAGGAAAACTCTGACACATGGCATTAATATCTCTCTCTCTCTCTCTCTCTCTCTCTCTCTCTCTCTCTCTCTCTCTCTCTCTCTCTCTCTCTCTCTCCATGAACTTGCTACTTCCTGGAGGAGGCTTTTCTGCATGACAAACTTTTGGTCTTTCTCTTTGTTTGCTTTGTTTCGATTCTGCACTCCTGGAACAAGCAATGGCGCTGGCCCACTTAGATCAGCCTGGGCTAATAAAGGTGGCTAAGACTCACCCAGTTCTGGCCTGGCTGTGTTTCTGCTCTGGCTGTGTGAATCACTGCCTTTTTCCTTCTAGAACTCTTTGTTAGTTCATGTGTTTGGTGTGCTGCCTCCCCCGTGTCTCACTTAGTAACACATTGCACTTGCCTTGAGAAGACTCCTAGAAAGTGGCTGTGTAGGTAGGACTGCACCATACACAAGAGCTACAAGGGAATCTGCCATTTAAACACTGTCTGAGAAGACACAGGTCACAAGTCATAGACTTAGGCATTGTTAGACTGTCCATTAGGATAAAGGTGTTCCCCAGGAAAGGCATCTTGTATACATCCACGACCAGTTCTCATGGAGTCTCATCAGGCCAGGGACATACTCCATGACCAACCTTAAGAGATGAGCTGAAGAGAGAATTAGAAGTCAAGATGGTGGAGCAAAGGAGACTGGGATCCGTTCAAATCTGTCCCTTGAAATATTTGCATGAGAACTTTGCTCTTCATACTAAAACTGAGATGTGGTGGGAACCCATGGCGTTTCATCAACCCATAAGCCTTTAGTTAGCAGGCAGAGGTTCCCATACATTTTAGTTCAACTGCCTTTAGCTGGACTGTTCCATGGAGGGAAGT
The DNA here is from genome assembly GCA_028551405.1 of Uromys caudimaculatus. Classification (NCBI taxonomy): domain Eukaryota; kingdom Metazoa; phylum Chordata; class Mammalia; order Rodentia; family Muridae; genus Uromys; species Uromys caudimaculatus. Next base: position 23,087,521 of record CM052704.1, on the reverse strand, counting down.
CAATACCTAACTCTTTTTTTCTTTTTTAATTTAAAAACATTTTTACTTCTTTGTTGTGTGTGAGAAGGGTGGGATTATGTGCCCCAGTCTGTGAGGAAGGTCCCTGGATCACCTTCTACCACATTAGTCTTCTATCTCAAACAAAGGTCACCAACCTTGGCAGAAAATGCCTTGGTTCACGGAGCCATCTCATCTTTTTAAATCACTGCACCTGGTATCAAATTAAAATAGGTATTTCCACAAGAAGGCAAATGGAAACGTAACTATAAAGCAACGTGGTGCAGTTATCTTAGCAGCCATATGCTGCCTATTGAAACTTTAGCAGTTCCTCACTATAGCCCAGAGCTCTTCAGGAAAAGATCATACTGTGACCTCCATCAAAACCTGTAAGAGTCCTCTCTACAATGAAAACCAAAAGTCTGAACACTGACAAACTCACAGGAAATTTCTAAGTAGTATGTATGTTAGTTGACAGTTTGTCGCTTTTAGGAGAGGATCAGGGGAGAATCGGAGAAATTAAAGAGCACTCTGAAGAAGAGAGAGAAGAAAAGCATGTTCTGATAGAGAAAACCCATGGTCTGTATCCTGAAATCTAGATAAACTGATAGGAGCCGTGCACTCTTAAGCCTCAACAATGCTGGAAAGCCAACTATTGCTAAGGTGTAAGTACAATGAGCTAACACTGAGATCAGAGGCTTTGAGGGCCTCTGCCTGGCTCCTATGCTGTAGACAAGACCGTGGAACTCAGCCTCCATGTAGTGGAGACAGAGGCACTGCCCCTCTGTCACTGTTATTTACAGGGTTCCCAAGGCAGCCATTGCTAAACGCAGAGGCACATGGATGGGCCAGCAGCATGGGCCAGTACTTAAAAGGGATTTGGGCACTTTTAGATTGCAAGACTGGGCAAGGGTTCCACACAAAACTCTGCAGACAAACATGTGGGAGTCCATTCCCCCTCAAGTCTCTATCAGTGGAGACATTTCAAGCCTGTGTTACCAATGTTTGCCGTTAATCCACCCTAAGTAACCCCCAACCCTCCAACCTGCACCAAGAGCCACTACCAATATCAGTGGACAGACTACACTAAACAGGAAAGAACCTTCTGGATTCCATGGAGGATGGAGATCCAGAAATTCTTTCTAGAAACAATACCGGCCCCAATTCTTACCCTGCTGCCTCGACTGGAGCCTTTGTAATTTCTTTTTCCTAGGGACTCATTGTTGATGTGACCATGGTTCACCGATTTGATCCTTTCCATGTGGGAGTGGACAAGAACCTGTTTCTCAGCCACTGTTTACTATGGGAGCCAAGGAATGCTGGTAACAATCTCATTTTGGTCCTTTTTAGATGCAGACCTGCATTCCAATTTTCTGATATTGTATTTTGTTCAATGAAAACCTGGAGCAACCAGACAAGTATTACAGAGAAGAATTAACAGCTTGCAGCTTGGAGATGGACTCAAGACCAGAGGAGGACACCAGACTCAAAGTCAGAGCAAGCTATGGCCGATAACAGTGTGTGGTAATAAGCTGCAGGAGCCACTGTGCTGTAGCAATAAAACCAAATGTAAGATACGTGAAGAAAACCACCACGAGGAGTCAGTACCAGCAATCCATTAGCCCGAAACAATGTGTAATGGGACGTACACTGCAAACACCAAGCTGGTGAGAATGAAAGCCATCCCGCCTGAGGGATGCCTTGGGTCTTCACACCCTGTGATTTGATGATGTCATCTATAAAGTTTACACCTCAGAACTATACAATCAAGTAGAGAGGGAGGGAAAAATTGCAAAACTCCTGTTTAAGTAGTTTACAATTTTGTACTGGACAGTATCTGTCGCTCTCTCTGTCCACCCATGACCCATGAGCAGGGATTGGGCATACCAAGACCTCAGAAAGCATCCAGGAGTCGTGGAAGTAGCATCCTCAGTCCCTCTACTCAGTGTAGTCCAATGACACTGCTCTGACAACCCTCCAAAGCCAGGGATGTGCTCATGAAGGGACACATCTAAACCAGCAGGGGAAAGAAACCAAGCCCTGAAACAGGACCACGCTGAAACCACTAACTGTCCAGATGCCATCTCCAATAGAGCTAGGAGAATCAGAAACCCAGCTCTGAACTGCCAGTTATCATGAATCCTGGTCTCATCCAGAGGTCCAGTCCACATACAGCAAAGTACAGAAGGACAAAGTGAAAATCAGTAAATAAAAAAATACTTTGTCAAAATGAGCCTGCAAACCAAATTCCGAAACACAAAAAGAAACAATGCTATCCATGGCCATGATGCCTGCCATTTTAATTACCCCATGGAAAACTAGTAAATGGAATAAACTGATACTAAAATGGTTTACTTAAAATTTCCATTGCATTTATTTGCTTTGTGTATAAGAGAGAAGGTTAATGCACACCACAGCACATCTGGGGAGGTCAGAAGGCAACTTGTGGGAACTGGTTCTCTCTCCTGCTATGTGAGATCCAAAGGATGGAAGCCTGAGTTGTCAGACTGAGTAGCATAGTTGACATATTTACATGCTAAAGTATCTTGTTCAGTGACAACTTCATTTTGGGGGACCCATATTTGATCACATCTAATATTGAAGGTCCCTTCACTTTTTAAAGGCTTTTTATAGTCCATACAATTTTGAATTTATACAGATTCATGTTTGTCCTTTAGTGGACATGGTAGACAGTGAACTAAGATCACCTGACTGGGGTGACCATGAGGTGGTTGGGATTTCAGATGCATTTTCATTCATATACAGGGATCTCACAGCTCCCACGGAGTCCATGTCTTCATAAATGCAGGATGTCAACCAAAGATCTCCAAGATCCCCCAGATAGATCTCTAATCCACCAGAAGGTGGATTCCATGTTTTCATGGACCCATTCTGTCAGGCCAGCAAGGATCTCATCTTCCCATAGGTGAAGGATGTAGGATTAGCAAGGACCACAGATTTCCTATGTATTCTGTGGTTCCGTGTATGTAGGACTTGGAATCAGCGAAGACCTCAGAGTACCGGAAGCTTCTGTTTCCAAAGACTGCAGATGTGGGTTCAGCAGAGGGCAGTAGAACTCTGAAAATGGGAGCGGACTTCCTGTTCTTGACCTATACGGGCCATGTCTGGGCATTATCACCGCACACACACGGCAAAGGATAATGATACGCAGGTTTCATTGAGTGACCAGGCACTAGCTCCTGATGGCTATATAATCATCTTTGTAACAGTTTTCGAAACAGTACAAAACTGAAACCAAAGACGAGTGGCAAGTTCGTGATGGAAGTGAGGTAAGAACTGAGCCTGTTTAAATAACTCTGATTATTGCAACTGCAACAGAGAAAACAAAGGGCAGTGTCACCAAACAGTTCCTATAAATACCTGAATAGAGTTTGAAGTTCAAAGATAGCTTCTTGTGAAAAACTTTTTGAAAAGTTTATTTTGTGCCATCTATGAATAATCCGAAAGGGGAAGGAAACACATGTAGTGTTTCACCTCAAGTCCTTTTCACACTGGCATTGCATGTGAGTGGGGGGGGGAGGGACGATCATTAGGGTTTGGTTTGGTTTTTAACTCAGGATCCTGCTAGATATAAGCCAGGCAGGCCTTAAAATAGAGACTCTCCTGTCTCAGGAGGGCTGGGATTACAGGCAAGCATTATCATACCCAGCAAAAAGGGCACCTTGTGAGGTTTTTTCTTCTTTTTATATGTATGTGTGTGGTGCGTGTATATGTATGCTCCCATATGCATACATGCGAGCGTCTGTGTGTGTGTGTGTGTGTGTGTGTGTGTGTGTGTGTGTGTGTGTTTGATGTCAGGAATCATCCTTAGCTCCGCGATCCTTTTCTCTGAGGCAGTCTCTCAGTTGAGCCCCGATATTGATGATATGGCTAGCTTGGCTAGTCAGCTTGCTCTAGGGTTTTCTCCAGCTCTGTCTTCTGAAGCTAGAATCACAGACAAACCACCACACCCACCTGGCATTTCTGTGGGTTTGGGGGATTCAAACTCTAATCCTGTTGTTTAACTGCTTATCTGTCCACTCCCTTCCAAAAGAGATCTTTTGTTCCCATTGTATCCTTTCCTGTGTAAAGATCTATGGAGATAATAGTTTATGTATAATACACCTTGTACTTTTTAAAAGGGTATGATTTAGTAAATGTATTCACCCAAGTGAAGAACACATTAAATTAGGTGGAAACTGTTTCTCAAAACGTTCTCCTGTACCTCTTTGCAGATGTATCCAGGGGCTCTACAGACTTACACAAGTGAATTGCACAAAGCACCCTCTTTTGGACTGACTGATGCTAAACTGAGTACATTCTATTTGCACAAGCATTTATACAAGCAAATACACACATACTTATTTACACAAACATTGTTGTGTATTAAGAATTTCTTCCTGCTTATGGTTGAGGGATTTTTTTTTTTTTACATAAACAAACCACAATATATCCAGTCATCTACTGTTGACCAGACAGGTCGTTTCAGTTTGGAATTTTCTACATTCAGAATGTTGAGGACGTTCTTGCCAGTGTCATTTATTTTGGTTGGACGTAGTTTGCTACACACTTGCAGTAAGCAGGTAACCCATGTAGACAAAGCTTGCTCACTCTGTTAGTAAAGTGCTTATTTTTGTTTGTTTTGTTTTAGTTTGCTTTGTTTTGTAAGGATTTCCACAACCTTCTATTCCCACCAGCAAAGCATGAGCCTCCCAACCACCCAGCACTCTCACAGACTTCCGGTTTTGACAATTGCCTTAATTCTTACCATTCTAGAATGTGTTAGGGTATTTCACTGTGTAATGAAACCATAGTAATTACATTACTGGTGGTGCCTTGTCTTTTTGAATCATGTACATAATTTATAATTTTTTCAGAAAAATCTGAGATTCTTTTTGCTTTGCCATGAGCTCCTTGTGTATTTTGTACACACATTCACATGTATACATGATGTAAGCTCTTGTCACTTGTAAGTGTTATTCATGTATATTTTCTCCCAGTCTGGGGGTCTGGTGGCATAGAGCCTTTGTGTTTTTATGTGCATCTTTATGAATAGCTTACATGGAGTGGACTTTACTAAGCCTTTTTTCTTTTATTTCTAACTTGGTGGTTGATTCTAACAGAAAATCTTTGCTCATTTCATCATTACAGACATTCTCACTTATATTCTTCTAGCACAGCAGAGCACGGTGCAGTGTGCTTAGAACCGTTTCTCACGCTAAGCCATTTTCCATAGTTGCTGAGAAGTCAGAACGCATGTCTTTTCTTCACTTGGATAACTGGTTCTTCTAGAACCATTGTTGGAAGCGTATTTTCCTCTTTTAATAACACTAGCTCCTGTGAGCCCCGTGGGCCCCATGGGCCCCGTGTTCCATTCCAGCACTCTCTATTCTCAGTTTTGCCTCTCCGTCCCACTGTCTTCATTGTGGGCTTTCATTGACACAATTCTTGGGGGCTAGTGTAGACTCCGGGGGACCTTTGGCAGTGTCTGGAGACATGTTTGGTTATCATGGCTATAGGCTATGAAGTGCTCAGGATGGCTCCTCATAGCAAAGAACCATGTAGCCCAAATACCAAGAGCACCAGGATGAGATTCACTCTACAGCCTCTTACAAACCAGTCACCAGAACACCAAGGTTGCTCATTTTAAAACCACCTGAGCTATTGAAGATTTACTGCTTTAAATTTTAGTCAATTTTTGGTTTTCTAAGGATGGAAAAGTCAAAGCCTGGTCAGGTTTGAATTGAAATGTTTGTTCAGTCCATTGGTTAGTTGAAAAAAGCTGACATTTTTATCACAAGTGTTTTTTTTTTTAATCCATAAGTATCACATGTCTCCTCATATAGAACAGCTTCATCTTAGCCAAAGAAGTATAGCTTGTAATGTTCATGTCTACAGTGCTGTGTTAAATTATCCTGAGTATGCTGGCTGCCTCTTCTCTGCTGTTAGAATGACAGTTTTTCTACATCATTTCATTCATGAGCTGTTCACAGTATTCACCAAATAAAACACACACTTCTGTACTGATGGAGAATCACTTGACTATATTAAATTTGCCTCTGTTTTAAAGCCTTTTAACGTACCCTATTTTCTGTATTGTCTGAGCCCCCAGTGAATATTTCCCCCTTCTCTTCTCTTTTAATAATGTTTCTTTGCCTCCGTGTGCCATATGAGCCAAGCCCCAGAGCTAAGAGCTGATGCTGAGTGTCTTATTACTGAGCTTAGGAGAAAGTGTTCTATCTTCACCATTAAATACTATGGTAGTTTTAAGTGTGTTTACAGACAGACCTTATCTAAATTACTATCCCTCCAGTCATTGCTAGTGGAGGGATTTTGATCTTCGTTTTTCTTATTCTACTGATGTGATTAATTATACAGCTGGATTTAAAAATATTAGACAATCATGACATTCCTAAGATAACTCTTTTTAAACGTGGTTTATTTTTTATATAATAATATGTCGAATGAACCCCACTCCATCACAACCACAAAAGATGATGCCAGTTTTTGACATTAATTTTTAATGAGTTTAAAAATGTTTTGCCTATGGTTTTTTTCTCAAGAGGTACTTGTACTTAACTGCTCAAAAAAAATCCCTAATTTGTTCAACTTTAAGACATTACCCGGCCAAGCAAATACAGAGACCTACATCAAGGAGTTAAGCAGAGAATGAGAAACCTTGGAGCACTCCGCCTAAACAGGATGTCTCCAGCAAAACCCTCCCATCAGCACTCAGGGACTCCATCAGAAAGGGGGACAGAAAGAGTGTTACAGCAAGAAAGCAAGACTCCCTAAGTCAGCACAAGCAAAGCCCTTACGAGCTAGCTCACTGAGACTGAAGCAGCGTGCACAGGGTCTGAACATGTTTGTACCAGGTCCTCTGTGTAGATGTAGGCTTCCACGTTAGTGTTTTTATGGTATTTCTGAATGTGCCAGTGAGTGGGTCTCTGCTTCTTGTGCTTTCTCTTGGGCTCTTTTCTTTGTTTTTTGTTCATTTTGTTCAATTCCAATGTGTTCATTTTTGTTCTGTCATATTATATTACATTACATTATTGTCCCTTAGAAGCCTGTTCATTTTCTTTTTTCTTTTCTTCTTTTTTTGTAGTTTTAACATCTTGGTTATATTTAACGAAGTTTAGATAACAGAACCCCCCCCCCAGACAGTTTAAATATATTCTGATTTTGCTAATACTCAATGATTAAAATCTATCAAGGTTATGAAAAACTCAAGGAATGAGTCATACATTTTTGGTTTTGTAAGTCATGTTTGTGTAAATGTCACCATGAATAAATCAATATCTTAAAAGAACTAATCTACTTAAGATTAGTTAGAAATTTAATATCAATATATTAAACATTGAACTTATAAATTTTAATGCTTTTTAATCATCAGCTATATATCTTACATGTTTCACTTTCCTCACACCTCATACAACTTATTCAGACTTTTCCCAACTTGTCTTTAAGATTCCTTAAAGGGTTTTTTTCACCATGTAACTTTTTTTCTTAGGGAAAGAATTTACCATAAAAATAATCTATTCTTATCTAAAATAGTGTTTTTTTACTATGTTTATAAAAATATTAACTTATACCTATATAATATAGTTAATATAGGTATACTAAAAATTAAAAATATTAACTTATACCTATATAATAAAGATATTGACTTATATCTATATAATAAGTTAATATAGGTATATTAACATATATTTAGATTCTTTTTTAAATTTTTTAAATTACTACTCTTTTACATAAATACAGTACTTCAAAATACTACATTGAAGATCTAATAGAATTACAAAGACAAATTTCAAATAATAATGTAGAATATAATTAGCATTGCATGTCCATAATAACTTAAAAGTTCAGAAACTTTTAAAAAATATTCAATATGGATAAACACAATAGAATTTTTCAAATCACACATTTGAAAACTGCTTAGATTAAAATTATGTTGCTATGTCAATTATGCCTAAATCAAATAGTAAAGTTACATTAATATTAATTTTACTGTAAAATTAAAAAATATAGCTTAGGTAATTTTTAATGGCAAAAATAAAACAAGGAAAATATTGAAATAAATAAAGCCTCATTTATTATTTTAAGCCAGTTACTATTTTAAGTGAGGTGAATTTCATGTTTTTTTTTTTTTCTAAAATGAAACATAGAAACATACATTTTATTTTAATAATGACTTTCTTTGTATAGTTCTTTTTGTTTCTACTTGGTTGATTTCAGCCCTGAGTTTGATTATTTCCTGTCTTCTACTCCTCTTATGTGTGTTTGCTTCTTTTTGTTCTAGAGCTTTCAGATGTGCTGTTAAGCCACTAGTGTATGCTCTCTCCCAGTCTCTTTTTGGAGGCACTCAGAGCCATGAGTTTTCCTCTTAGCACTGCTTTCATTGTGTCCCATAAGTTTGGGTATGTTGTACTTTCATTTTCATTAAATTCTAAAAAGTCTTTAATTTCTTTCTTTTTTCTTCCTTGACCAAGTTGTCACTGAGTAGAGCGTTGTTCAGCTTCCATGTGTATGTGGGATTTCTGTTGTTTTTGTTGCTATTGAAGACCAGTCTTAGTCCATGGTGATCTGATTGGAGATATGGGATTATTTTAGGCTTCTTATATCTGTTGAGGTCTGTTTTGTGACCAATTATATGGTCAGTTTTGGAGAAGGTACCATGAGGTGCTGAGAAGAAGGTATATTCTTTTGATTTAGGATGAAATGTTCTATAGATATCTGTTAAATCCATTTGGTCCATAACTTCTGTTAGTTTCACTGTGTCTTTGTTTAGTTTGTGTTTCCATGATCTGTCCATTGATGAGAGTGGGGTGTTGAAGTCTCTGACTATTATTGTGTGAGGTGCAATGTGTGCTTTGAGCTTTAGTAAAGTTTCTTTTATGAATGTGGGTGCCCTTGCATTTGGAGCATAGATGTTCAGAATTGAGAGTTCTTCTTGGTAGATTTTTCCTTTGATGGGTATGTGAAGTATCCTTCCTTATCCTTTATGATGCCTGTTCGTTTTCTAATGGAAGACAGAAAGAGATTGGATCAGATGAGAGGGGAGGTAGGAAGAACTTGGAAAAGAAGGGGGGAGGGAAAATCATAACCAAGATTTATTATGTGGGAGAAAAATCTATCTTCAATAAAAGAGGGGGAAAAAGAGATTACCAAGTTGATGCCCTCACAGAGTGCTCTGCAGACTCTGGTAGCTTGGCTCTTTGCCAGATATTTTCTTCTGAGATATTTCATGCCCAAATAGTTACTTTAATTTTCTTTACAGAACACATCCTTGGTGCACCTGGGTGGAACTGTTGAATTTCTCATGGGTTTCTATTTTGATTGAAATAGGAATTTGCAGCAAGAGCCTTTTTCTTGTTTGTCTTGTTTTAGACAGAGTTTCACTGTATAGGCCAGGCTGTCCTTGAACTGGCTGTGATCCTGTCTCAGTGTCCCTTGTGTTGGGATTGTGTGTGGTGTGGTGTGAGTCACCATATCCAACTTCCATGGGGACCTTAAGCTGAGACCTATTTAAAGCCATAGCTCTTTCGGGGTGGTGTTTCTGCTGTGACGGCTTCTCTGATAAAATTCTTTCTTTCTGATTCTTTCTGATTGATTCTTTCTGAATGACTTTGAAAGTTTTGGAGAAATCCTAGAACAGCATGCGTACTAGCCCTCATGTATTTGTCTACTGTTTCGATGTATGTATAGTGTTGGGGGAGTTGACAGTGAATATCAACAGATCTCCACTTTAATTTTTGAGACATGGTCTCTCTCTGAGCTTGGGGCTAAGTGATTGGGTAGACGTCTGCTTAGTAGAGGAACGAGGTCTTCATGCCACCCTTCCCACGCTTGGGTTATGGACATGTTTTCCTCATGCTTGTGTGGTAGGCACTCACTGATTGGGCTATCTTATCAACCCTCCACATCTTTACATTCTGACAATGATTTTTATCTAATATTTCTAGAACCTGACCTAATTGCTCAATAATAATGTGCAGGAGAAGAGTCTAAAATAGTATATCAAGACATCTGGATTCATGTAGACTCATTCACATCTTCTGTCTGCTAGGATTCTAGAGCTAAATCATCTTCCTTGGTCACTTCTGGGAGCATGCTTTTCATAACTCTCCTTTTGTCAAATTCATCTATATAATAAATGTAAATATAATCCCTCAACAGTAGACATAGCCTTATCTTTTCATTGGAAAAGTAGATTCTTACTTGCAACTAAGTGTGTAGGGACTAGGGATTAAGTAGCTTTCTTACAGCAGTGATTTAGGATTGCAGAAATTTCCAGTACTTAAATAGTTTAAGGAAAATGAGGCAGAAACAAATCTTCACCTCCCCCGAAGACATATCCTACTCATTGTGCACATTCAAGGCTGACAACTACGGCTATCTTCTGGCCCATCCAGACATTCTTATTTTAAGCAAAACTGTGTTTTCTTGACTTTTAATGTTACTACCAGTCAATTGACTTTGTTATAAAAAGTTTGAAACTATTTGGTGATTTTAAAAGTTATGCTAGGAAATGCTGTGAGGAATGGAATTCTGTGATGCCATAGAAATGGGAAAGATGCATCAATGACCATGTTTGTCTTTTGGTCAGTACCTTTGAAAGTTGAGAGGGACATTGGAGGGGGGGTTTGATCACCAAGGGTCTGGCAATTGTCCTTGTTTATTAACAATGGTGGAAGCTCTTTCTTCTTGTGGCTTTTGATTTGGATTCACACTAGTCCTCACCAAGCACAGAGCTATGCAGTCAATTAGGTAACATGGAGCACTGGCTTCTCTCTGCTAAGCATCAAAAAGCTGTAGTCCCTCCAGTCAGAGCTGCAAAGGACTTCTGCTTTGTGGCCTTGCTTCTATTTTGTGGGTTAGTAGTTCATTGTAGCAGGAATTCCATCCTAACCAACTTTTAAAATACAGTTTGCGTGTTTTGTAAGACTCATTGGAAAGACAGCAGCTGAACGAGCCATCTAGCCATTTCTACTATGATTTTATGCCAGCGCTGACTTTTATAAGACAAAAAGCACCCATTTGCCTTTTCTTTTATATTTACCCCCAGAACAATACTGGAAACCAAAAGTTTAATTATAGTGTTTGCTCTTGATTATTTCAGTAGTGAGTTTGGGTCAATATACTAAAATGCAAAGAACTGTAAAAACGCCTTTATTAAATGTTTGTCAGGGGTTTTTCCTGCCTTTCCAAGGGTATTTTTCAGATCATGCACAGCTGGGTTAAATGTCTGCTCTGTGTTCTCATCTCACTTCTGTTATGTTATGTCATCTGAGAAGATGACAGTTTTCTGTTAGGTACAAGCAATAAATCCTAAAACAATTATGAGTTTTGCGGCAAACTCTAAGTTCCTAAGATTATAAGAAAACTTTTTGGACTTCAGGTGGTCACAGCTAGGACTACCTCAGCTTCTACTGATGAGCTTCCTGATTCAGCTCATTCTTGCTCAGGGACAGATAACATCTGTCAGAAGCTGTGGGAGTCAGGGTGCAGCAACTGGAAAATGGAGAGAAACACTAAGGAAGACAGCTTCTGAATCCACCAAAGGGGATGAATATCTACTATGGTTTATGATTCTGAGTATCAAGCAATGAGCCAGCTGTTTAGAATTATTAATTATCTGTTTTATGACTTCTAAATGTACTAATTATGGACCCAGTCAACAACACTCGCGCCTTTCAAATGCAAGGGCTTAAATCTGATCCTCCAGAGTCCACATAAAAACTCTAGGTTTTGTGGCCCACGTTTGTAGCCCTGGTGCTGAGGAGACAGAGGTAGGAGAAACTCTTAAGTTTCCTGACAGCCAATCTAGCGTAATAGGTGACATTCAAGCCAATGAGAGACTCTATCTCAAAGGAGGTGGCCAGTGTTCCTAAGGATGACTCTTAAGGTTGTTCTTTGGCCTCCACATGTGTGTATAAACACACACACAGACACACTCACACACACACATGCACACATTTAGTAATAGCTGAATTATCAAAATTCCCGAAACTGATCATTTTTATAATTTTAGATCATTCATCCAGGAAAGCACAGTGTCAGGGAATATTAAGAATGTAACTCCTAATCAGGAGTGTTTCCAGGTAGATGTTCAGTTCAATGCTCTCAAGCCTATGACATGCAGGAAAGAGATGACTTAACCAAAAGTGCTTCATGTTATGACCCAACTAGAGAGGCTGGGAAGAAGCCATTCAGTGTCTGGCCACAGCACGTAACATGTGCATAGTGAAATAAAGCATGCTTTGACCTACTGTCTTAGCCTGGTGAATGTCCAGTCTTGGCAGTTTCTGGCTGGCATAGGTGACTGGTGGTCTATCTGTCTAGTATCCCCTTCCACTCTCTACCAATCTCTCTCTGATTCAGTTCACCAGCACAGACAACTCACATGACACAAAATCCACAACACAGACTTTTATACAAAGTGAAAAAGCAAAGACAGGGTGCTGAGGTAAGCATGTTACTGACAAGAAGAAGACTCCAAGGAGCCCAGCATCAAGCCAATCAGTTCACACGCCACAGCTAAGCAGAGCCAATTCTACATGACACACATTACATAACAAGAGCTCAGTGTAAGCAAACCAGAAAGGTCCAGGACTCTCAGGCAAGGGGCTGAGTATACATAGTGGCCTGGAGACTGAAGGATAGCCTGCCAATCAAGGGCTTTCTAAACTACATTAGTTGTGAGAAAATGAAACCTGTGCTTGAATCTTAAATCAAAGCTGAACTTCTTGCTGTCTTAAGCCAAATAAGAGATGTGTTGTTCAGATGCAGCCTCACCCAGCATGGCAAACGGAATTTTCTGCAGGGCTTAGAGAAAGAGATGGCTTCAGGTCGTTTCTATCAGGCCAACAGTGAGTGACATCAGCTATGGAATTGTATTCTGTGTTGGTTACCGAAGTGTTGTGTTCCTTGCAGCTGAAGACTGTGCTGCTGTCAGCTTAGAAGCAATGTTCATCATTTACAGAGAGAGCCAAAGTTCAGCATCAGCAGCAGATGCATGCTCCCTGAAGTCGGCTGACTGCCAGCTGGGTGACTTTCAGTGTATGAGGTTATTCCTAATTGATTAGCCTTCAGGGACATGTTCACTAAGGCAAGTTGTCATTGCTCAATTAGATTTAAATCCAGTTCTGAGCTTGGCTTGTTACCGTGGCTATAGAACAATCATTGCTTCATTAGACAGGTAGAAACCCAGTTCTGGTGGCTGTTTTCCTCATTCTCCATGGCAATAAAACAATCTATCTTTTCTTGGCAGCCCCCTTCCTTAGTAGGCTATGACAAGAGCCCATCCCATCTTGTATTTTTCCAAGTTTTTGATAGTAATTGCTGAGAACAAGGAGGGTTGTAACCCTGAAAGGATAGGCACCAGTAACGGGTTTGAGTAATTACAGTCTGTCAGTCCACTTCCCATGGATTACCCTCTGTAATTCTGACAATGCATGCTGTAGTATTACCATTCTCCTGCTAGTTTTGATAAACCTCAAACATCACAAAGCTGAGTGATTCGAACAAACGCCCACTGGCAGGACATGTCAGAAGCTTAGGTTCAAACCCAGGTGTTCTGATCATGCCTTTATCTATTGCACACAAGTGTGTAAACAGGGACTCAAGATGAGAGAGTGTACGTCCCTCTTTGGAACACCAACTAAATGCAGAGTCTTTATCTCCAGCTCACCCTCCTCAATCATTGCTAGAAACACAGAGGTATAGAAGTCATGTGGTGTTGTAACTACAGCCTGTGAACTTGCCAGACATATTAGCCAAGTACTTCAACATGGTTACAATAATTTTTAATAAATGTTTGCTTATTTTGTTTCAGGTTGTCTGTGCTTTATGTAGGAGTTGCTTCAGTTCTCTGTGAGTTACACAATGTAAAGAAGCAGCCGAATTCACATAGGGATCGCCACAGGAGAACCCAGGTGCCCTATGCTCAGGGAGGAGCAGTGTGCTTTCTGTCATTTAATGCTTTCTGTCCAGAATCTGCCGAGTACCAGAGTGGTACTTGGTAATCTCCCCATAGTCTATCTTCCAATGGTAATGAATAAATTAGTCACTTTTTTCAACTGATATATAGATAAGATGGCGATCATGAAGAAAAAGTCAAAATGTAAAAATTATTGCATTGGAAGAGGACAGAGTTATCAAACTCTAGAAAATTCTATCTATATTAACAACCAACAATTCCAAGAGGACAAAGAGTTCCCACTGGGGTTTACTGTAGTTTTCCTACTCTAGTCCCCTTCCATGGGAAATGAACAGCTTCCCCTGTGTAGCGTGGCTGTCTACCATGGTGCCAAAGCCTTTCCAACATGGTGTCCTCACAGAGCAGATTCTTCAGCTGCTGTAGTGTTCTGAGTTGTAGTGTGTGTCATGTCTTCTCTTAGAAACCCCCTTCCTCCAGGCTTCTCCCATGGTATTCTCCTTCCCATCCACAGCTTCCATGTTAAAAGTTGTCCCATTTGTCTCTAAAGTCACTCTGAAATGGACTTGACTCTGTAGAGAAGTCTTGAACTTACAACTAAACTGAGAAGGTACAGAGGTCTCCCGCAGGCCCCGCCCCGCCCATGCTCAGAAGCTCCACATAGCAGCACACTTGATTTGAATAATGAACCTACGCTGACACATTGCTATCACCCAGTGACCACAGTATAGATTAGGGGTCCACTTTGGGCATTGTGTATTCTTGGGGTGGGTTACTCTCCTTGTCATAGCCTTGTTGGCTTATTTATGACCCTCTGTCTCCTCCTCTTCTTCTCTATGCTTTTGGACATCCTCACCTTCTACCTTTCTTGGGGCTTTCTCCTCTTCTTCCTTCTTTCTCTCTTCCTCAATGTCTTCTGCATCTAGTACTGGGTTGCAAACATAGGTATATATAATCCATCAAATAAGTAAAAGGAACTAGATCTATATAACTATCAAATACATAAGCTCTATCTATGTACCCACACCTGGATGGTGCCAGTAACCTGCAAGTAAGACTAGGTGGCCTTAACTTGAAGGTAGTTGGACTTTTACTAGGATTGGCTGGACCATGAGAAGTCATGAAGGAAGCCTGAAGGGACTAGTACACTGTCGTTATTATCTGCCTTCAGTAGTGCTGGCGGGGTGTTTGTATGCATTCCATATGCAACACACGCATTTATCTTATCCATCTCAGCCATAGGAGCTCTGACTTCCCAGCTCAGGCCAAAGTTCGTTCTACTTGGCCTCTGTTTCTCTTCCTCTCCCACGCCAAATCCATTCATTCTTTGTGTGTAAAGAAACAATGGCTGTCTTCAGAGCATTAACTGGACTGAATCGATTCTCATTAACTTTTCAGAACATTTCCATGTGGGCTTAATTTTGCCTGGACTCTTTCAATGCATGCTCATTTGTTAAATGGTTCATTCTGTAAATCATTCTGGTCTTATTCCCAAGCTGATGAATCCACTTCTACAACAATGGGCTTTTATTCATATTTTCATTGTAGCACAGTGCTCACTTCCAGCAAGCTGCCAAGTAATTCCATCTACCACCTCTCTTTCTTTCCTTCCTTCTTCCTTCCTTCCTTCCTTCCTTCCTTCCTTCCTTCCTTCCTTCCTTCCTTCCTTCCTTCCTTTCTCTCTCTCTTTCTGTCTTTCTCTCTTGTTCTTTCCTCCCTTCTTCCTTTCCCTCCAATCTGTCTACCCATCTAACATCTACCACTTACATATCTATCATCTATCAATCATCTATGTATTATCTATCAATTATCTCTCATTTATTGATCATCTATCTACCTATCTCTCTACCTATCATCTGTCACCTATCTTCTGTTTATTGACATTCTCAGATTTTGGTATCGTTTGTAGGCATGCAATGTATAATTTTATTAAATGATTGAAGATTTTTATCATTGTATATACATGTTATTCTGGTATTTGTTTTGTTAGCTGATTGCAAGTAACCCTGATCTAAAATAGCACAAACATGTGACAATGTGGTTATAACTTTTTGTTTTGTTTTGTTTTGTTTTTGTTTTTCGAGACAGGGTTTCTCTGTGTAGCCCTGGCTGTCCTGGAACTCCCTCTGTAGACCAGGCTGGCCTCGAACTCAGAAATCCGCCTGTCTCTGCCTCCCAAGTGCTGGGATTAAAGGCGTGCGCCACCACTGCCCAGCATAACTTTTTGGTTATATACATTATGCATTTTTTAAATGGAAGTTCCCACTTTCCTGTAAACATTGATGATAATTATATCTCACTCTTAGCTGTCTTTCACTACATTTATATGCAGTTACATAACCTTCGGGATTAGAATTTAATTCTCCAAAGCTCCTCAGTGCACCCCTTAACACATTAAAGAGACTCAGAGGCACAAGAATGTGTCAGTGTCATATAAGGAACAAACTAAAGACTTTCTTTTCTGTTAATTTAAGCCTAATTGGAATTCTTCTCTTCTCTCCTGTGTCTTCCTACTGTTTGTAGTTTGTGATTACGGACCTATCTCTAGCCTGTCTGTTCTGTGTGTCTGATCAATGTGACTGATGTCTGTCCCTCTACCCCTAACAAAGGATTTGTTTTGTATTTATTGAACAGCAAAGAAAGCACAGTGTGGGAAGAGATGAGGATGCTTTACAGACATCCCTAACAGGGTTTTACAAGAAGAGAAGTCATTTTCCTGACCTCAGCTGACCCAAAAGCACTCAGTGCTATGGAGAAACTATGTCTGGATGTTACTGCCAACACTTGTGGTAGGCATTTGTTGTATAAGGTTGCTTCTAATCTGCCAAGTGCTTTTAGCCAATGCAGTGGGTAAATTAGTTTATCTCTTTCTAATGCATTACATAGCCATTACCCACATAGACTAAAACGGTTTACCAGATTCCATATCAATAATTCCTGTCAGGAATCCACACCTCTCTTATTCTTTCCTCCTCTTTAGGCGTATTTTGGTATCTTATTCACTACTCACATATAACCAATTATAAAATGGTTTTTCTCGGTGTTTATCAAGTCACAACAGACAAATAAAAAGCATGACGTGTCCCATTATTTTTAAATATGATCATTTTGCTTGCCAATATTTGAAAGGCTACATGGTGTCGCTATGACAGGGGGACACATGAAGGTGCCTTAGTCTCTTCTTTAAGAACAGAGAAAGCCTAACAGTTTATGGGCATGCTCCCCAATAAGCCATGGTACTGCATCAGGTGGTTTTAAAAGGCAGCCAAGAATAATCGCCTAGGTTTGTGCCAGTATTAATCCCATTAGTTAGCAAGGGAATTCATGGATTGTTCAAACTGCAACAGTAGGCCGGGCAGTGGTGGCGCACGCCTTTAATCCTAGCACTTGGGAGGCAGAGACAGGCAGATTTCTGAGTTCGAGGCCAGCCTGGTTTACCAAGTGAGTTCCAGGATAGCCAGAGCTACACAGAGAAACCCTGTCTCGAAAACACCAAAAAAAAAAAAAAAACCTGCAACAGTAACCCCAAAGAGTCCCTTCCCCTTGATTAGAAATACTGGAAGCCTAACAATGATAAGCAGCTGACCTCAGGAAGAAGGTAACTTCTGCAGGTGAAATACAAACACACAGAGCAGACAACACCCCAGCCACCCCTGCCTCCTTGTGTTCCCCCCCCCCGACCCCCAGACGGATCTTAAGTAGGCTCAAAGATAGGCACTCAGAAAACCCAAACCTTTCCTTTACTAGCACAAACCAGAAGAAATTAGGATGGAGCCAAAGAACTTGGGAGCTCCGGAAACTAGGAGATCAGATTTCAGGTTGCTTTCCAGATAGGTTCAGCTTGCAGGATTAAATAATTGGCAGTCATTTGGGGTTTATGTCTATGGAGGCTGTCCCGTAGGCTCCATGTGGCCACCATTAGCAGTTTGTAAGGGATTTGGTAGAGATATGCTGTGTTCGCAGAGGCTGTTGGTGATGCCGTGCAGGGTGCATGTGGTGGGGCCCAAGGTTGGGATTTTGCAAGTATTATAACTTCAGATCTCCAAACTTTACTCCAAAATGACCTTCTAGAAAACCACTTTTAGTGTGGGAACACGTGGTATCTTTGGGGATCTACTTTAATATCCCCCCAATAATTAAAATCAAATGCATTTTAGTTTTATTTTAGAACACGTAATTGTGATTATTTAAGAATGTGTGGTATAGTACCTACACGTAGAAGTTGTTTTGTTTAGTGCGTGTCCAGCAGGTAGCAACAGGATCTCAGAAAGCGTCAGCTGTCCATACGGATTCCCTGATGAGAAAGACTGGTCTCCTCCTAGGACACTGGCTCTTTACTGACAGACTGGCATGCCACGATGTCACATTGGTGGACATTTTACCTAAGACGCTAATGAACACTGCTTGCCAGATCGTTGAAGCTTGTATGTATCTCAGACTCCGAAAAGAAAACGTTTCTGGATTTGCTGATAAATTTTCTTTTTACCCTGGTGTTCTGTCTGGAGCCTGACTGGAGGCAGACAGCACACTCAAGTAATTTGAGGCAGACTTATTTATAAAGCCTGCTTAGAAGAGTAAGGGACACTGAAGAGGGAACACTGAAGTAGCTCAGAAATTGTTATAGGGGAGAAGAAACTGTTAATAGTCAAGCCCTACAGGGGAGGGTACACTTCAAAAATTCAAAGAGAGAAGTGGGAGAGATGGCTCAGTGGTTAAGTACATACATTCTCACAGAGGATTTCATCCAGCCCTTCCCCCACACACATCGTAACTCCAGCTTCAGGGGATAACTGTACACAGACATACATAGAGATATGCATGATTTTTAAAGTCATTTCCTTGTTTTTGATAATAAATAACATCATTTTATTGTAATAAACTGACAAAACCACCACAGAACTGCTTCTAGAAAGTCCCTCAAACATTTGCCAAACTCCTTGCATCTCTGTTGTCATTCTGAAGCATGGAGCTTCACTTAGGGTCATACACATTCACTATCCATTACATTTTCATTCAGTTATCCACCACAGAAAGCAAAAAGCTATGGTAAAACTGAAACTAGGAGAAAAAGAAAGATGAGTTTCCTATTCTCCCTCACGACTCATTTCCATGTTGAGGAAGACACCTAACACTGAGACAGTGCTGGCCCTCACTGACCTGCCATCTGATCACCTGGTATCCATGGGGAGGGACTGACAGACAAAACAACCTTAGCTGTCTTGGGGCTTCAGCTTGCTCCCCACTGTTGACACAACCTAACTGAACTGACATCCAGTTCTTCCATCCACCCTTTCATCTATCTTGACGTGGACCTATCCTTCACCCTTTCAGCCTCGACATCTTCATCCCAGAAATCCTCAAAGGGATGTCATTACCTAGTACGCTCAGAGGCTCTCTGTTTATCTCTGACAGTCTTCTGCTTCTGCTGTCAGCAAGGCTTCTGTGGACTCCTTACATTCTGTTGGGGCCTTTTTAACACTTTCAAGTTGGTCTTTAATCACACATGTCCAGATATAGAAGTATATTTACTCTGCGATGTGTAATGCATGATCGGAGAGAGAACTTGAGCTTGCCAATGGACAGCTATCAAGAGAAATTTGGCCTAGGTGGAAAAGTCCAGCCATCAAGGCATGTTCCTTGTGAATTCTTCATTCAGTAAATCCGGATGATTTTTTTTTAAAGTTTTAAAATGATGTGCATGCACTTGTATCTGTGTGGGGTATGTACATATGACTGCAGGTGCCGTTGGAGTCCAGAAGAGGGCATCAGATCCCCTGGAGCTGGAGCTTCAAGCGGTGGAGAACACGCTTAAATGGATGCTGGGTACCAAATCTAGGTCTGCTGCAAGAGCAACAAGTTCTTAACCACTGAGCCATCTCTCTAGTCCTGGTTGCAATTTTTCATAGTAAACAACTATAAAGTAGAAGAAGAGTGAAATAATTTGACACCCCCTCTCTTTACCTTTGCTCTTGTGTAATGAGTGGGTTGTGAGAAGCTAAGCTCAATGGGTCAATCTAAGGCATACTTGGTGACCTCTTGGATTCATGTAATTGCTCTAAATTTCATTCGCAATGTGACTGACAGCTGCCCGATGGCAGATACCATAGGGTCATGCAGCCTGTGGTGGGTGATCTGGTAGTCATCCTAAGGAACCAGGAATACAACAGCAAACCTGAGTATCTTTTCTGTAAAGGGCCATGGACCTCAGATGACATTTCCTAGTGCTGTGTGCTGGGTTTTTAAAGGCTGTATACTCAACACCTAAACTCTCACCCTGGACATTATTGGCTTGTTCACTGAACTTGCCACATAGCACAGTGTGTTTGGGTCATGACTGGAGAACTTTTGCTTTCCTTCTCCTGTGGTTTGGAGTCAGCTCAGAACCCCGAGCAAAGGCCGGCTCCGGGACTCCACATTGTTTCTTTATTCTGGTTAGTACAGCAGGCCCTTTCCACCCTGCCTTATTCACTGACCCCAGATCTCCTCATTTTTAAACTAAAAGTAAACATCTGGAGATGTGAGCAGACTATTTTTTACTCCTCACCTTTTGAATTTGGCAAGTGCAATACCAGGAAAGCCAGCGCCAAAGTCTACTGGCAAAGGCCATTGTAGGCATATGCTAAATGCTCAGCTGGAGCCGGAGATGAAATGTTGCTTAAGGTGCACAGTGGATCGAGCAGTCTGCTGGCACCCTTGCCTTGGTTTTTATAGCTGTCCATACTGAATTTTACCCAAAGATGTTGGAGCAATAAATAACATGACTGCCACTGGCAGTTTGCTGCAAAGTGACTCCCAGAGTGATTTCGGGAGACTGGGCAAGAATTTGTCTTAATGTCTGCTTTGATTAGAGAGGAATGTGAAAGAATGAGCAAGAAGTCTGTGGAGAAGCAATAAGGTCTGCAGATTGAGTGGGATGAAATACTGGAGCCAGACAAGGACGCAGTCACAAAGGATTTCAAAAGGCACTAAGCCCTCTGCTGGTGTGTGGGAATATGTCTGAGAACAGATCTGAAAAAGCAATAGATGATTAATTGAGTGTCATCCTTCTGGTCTGCCTGGTGACTGCAACTTAGGCACAGATTAAAGAGTGCATGCCTCTGTCACAGCCCCCAGCCTATCTGCACATGTTCGCTTCCCCCGTAACTCTTTTGAGAAAAGTTGGATAGAAAAGTAGGCATTTCCCTTGTTCCTCAACTCACACACGCACAGTGAATCCACTAAGAGTAATGTTATCTTGGGAAGATTCAGTTATGTAGAATTATCAATATTTGTAGTGTGTATGTGTGTGTGTGTTTAGCATTTTAAAGGTGTCCTTCATCTCTATCAGTCCTACTGAGAGGTTACCTGTCATTCCTGGTTCTCTAGATGAGCTTGCCAAGATACCCACCCACTGGGCTGCCTCATCCTTGGCAGTCCCTCCCTCTGCACTCCTCCTGCCTGCACCATTGAAATATGTTTTCAGCTCTATTTGCCTGGTCAAGCAACAAAGATCCCTTAAATATTTGTTTTTTAAAGAAATATCAGTAGGGTTTCTTTGTTGTTTTCTTTTTTATACTACTGTGTATTCACACTTCCATACTTACCCAAAAGATGCCCCTACTGTACCACAAGGACACGTGCTCTAATAAGTTCCTAGCAGCTTTATTTGTAATAGCCAGAAACCTGAACACAATCTAGATGTCCCTCAACTGAAGAATATATAGAAAAATGTAGTATATCTATGCAATGGAATATTATTCAGCTATTAAAACCAAAGACATCATGAAATTTGCAGGCAAACGAATGAAACTTGAGATTATCATCCTGCATGAGGTAACTCAGACCCAGAAAGACACGAACGGTATATACTCACTTATAAGTGGACATTAAACATAAAGTGCAGAATAATCAATCCACAGACCCAAAGAAGCTGGGTAATAAGGAGGGCTGAAAGGAGGATGAGGATATATGAATCTTCCTTAGAAGGGGAAACAAAATAGTAATCAGCAGTGGGTG
Organism: Uromys caudimaculatus; assembly: GCA_028551405.1. Lineage (NCBI taxonomy): Eukaryota > Metazoa > Chordata > Mammalia > Rodentia > Muridae > Uromys > Uromys caudimaculatus. The sequence continues at coordinate 23,065,590 of CM052704.1, read as the reverse complement.
GAGAGAGGGAACTGGGTGGGACAGGGCATGAGGAGAGGAGTGGACATGTGATCCGGTGTCGGGAGGGGGTAGGAGAGGGCGAGGAGTTTGAATGGCATTCTGTGGGGGGCATCTCTGGGACTAACTGGTACTTCCGGGAAGGGGCAACTACAGAGAGTCTATGGGAGGGACCCTAGCTGAGATTCCTACCAGTGAGAGATAAAGGGACTGAAGTGGGCTCCTCCTCTAACCAGACAGGACTTCCAGTGGAGGGAGGGGGACATCAACCCACCCACAAAACCTTTAACCCAGAGTTTCTCCTGCTTACACCATGTGCAGGGATAGTGGTGGACCAGAGATTGAGGGAATGGCCCAGCTTGAGATCCACCCCATGGGAGGGAGCCAACCCCTGACACTATTGATGATAGTCTGCTATGCTTGTAGACAGGAGCCTAGCATAACTGTCTCCCGAGATGAAAAGACCAACAGTTAAACATCAGGCAGAGCTTGGGAGTCTTGTGTAAAAGTGGGTGATAGAATTGAGCGAGGTGGAGCACGCCACCAGAAGACCTACAGACTTAACTGACCTGAGCCCATGGGTGCAAACAGAGACTGAACCACCAACCAAAGAGCATGCAGGGCCTTGACCTAGACCTGCTATATGTCTGTAGCAGATATGCAGCTTGGTCTTCATGTGGGTCCCCTAACAATTGGAGTGGGGGTTGGCTCTGTTAGATTGTAGTAAGACGAAATTCAGAAGTAAGAAGAATCAAAGACAAACTTCCAATAGTATATAGATATGGGGAAGATTCATGGGAAGGATAGTGCAGAATATTGACAATGCTTTTATTTTCTATCTTTGTTCTTTTAATTTGTGATCCTCTGCAAAGAGCTAACTGTCCCATCCTGCCCGGGGGGCCCTTCTGGGAGGGACTATCAACCAGGGTCCGAAGTGTCCTGCCTGCAGGACTTTTAGGTGCTGAGGAGAAAGCTGTGGATAGTGGAAAGAAGACAGGAGACCAGAAATGCCTGGGAGCAAGTCGGGAAGTCCGATCAAGTTCCAAATAATCTTTATTTCTGGGTCATATATAAGCACTTAGGGCGGGAAGTGGCAGAGGAAGGGGGATTCCTTAAGGTAACCAGATGTCACACATAGCTGTAAATCCTGTAAATCAGGATGACAGTCATTGTTGTCTTGAAGTTGCAGGCTACTTCAAACAGGATGTCTTATCACTTGCTGGAGGCAGTAGGAATGGGAAGGAATCAAAGGAATGCCTGCTGTGAAGCCCGGGACTCTTTGACTTGCTAAATAAGTCAAGCCTGGGACACTCTGGCTGGCTGATTAAGAGCAAGGCCTTAGGTTCAAACAAGGCCATTTGGTCTCCAGCAATCCTCCTGCCTCAGCCTCCCACTTGCTATGATCACAGGTGTTGGCCTTACACTGACTGACAGTGTGCATTTTCTCCAAACTGGCCTTTAGTATTGGTGTTACTGTGTCAGTAGTCATACTGTATGAGGCAAAACAAAACCAACCATATTTCTAAACTTCATTGTGTAAGTTTTAAGTAAATTTCTTAAATTATTAATATTTAAAATAACACAGGATGTGTATAAAACATAATCATAAAAGCATTGTTCATCAAGAAAAATCTAAACCTAACTCATAATAATTACTTATAACTAAGGTTGAAAATTAATAATTTTATACCTGCGCATATGTGTTTACTGTTACTTTTGCTGTTACAGCAAATCAGGAGGAGAGAGGGTTCTTGGCAAGCAGGCTGCAGGTGGTGAGTTGGTGAGCATCTCTCTGTGGGGAGGAATGCCAGCGGAGGACATTACGAAGAAGGTCTGAGAGGAGTGTAGGATTCTAGAGTTTTCTGTAAAGACATGTGACTATTTCAGCAGAGTCCGGCTGGAATTAAAAATAATCTGTGAGACAAATAAGGTGTAAGTCAGGCTTGGTACTGTAATTCTAATACTTGGGAAGCAGAGGCAGCTCCATAGAGAAGCCTGCCAAGGATATAGGAGACCCTATCTAAAACATTCACACAGAGCACATTTTGTATGAGTACGTTGCATCTCACCGTAGCTCCGGCTGGCCTCAGACTTGTGAGGATCTTCCTGCCTCGGTCTCACACATGCTGGGGTTACAATTGTGTACCATTGTGCTTGGTGTGATGTCAGAAAGAGTAAAGACAAACATCTTTGAAGATTTAAGTATGCTGTTCGTATGCGCTGGTCCGATGCACGGTATGTGTAATGCCTTCTCAAACAGCCCAAGGCTTCCACCGACCGCTCTGCTGTTTGCGGAATGCCACGAGTCTGTATCAGAGACTTTGTATGTGCTGAGCATCAACACGCAGCAGAAACAACATTTCACAGAAACAACAGGAACATGTTCTATGCAGAGTGACTGACTCTGAAGGTCACATTCCAATAGCTCCCTGCCACTTCTTCCCGCCTCTCCTACCCATAATGGAAATGGCTGTAGCGACCTTTGAAAAACTTTGCTCTTTAGAGCCCTTCAATAGTCAAATGAAATAAATGCAGCCTTTGAAGATGAGTGAGATGGAGATAGAGGGAATACAAGGACAGGTAACCTTCAGAATGAAAATGGCTTCACATCTACAGCCGCCACAGACAGAGCTTCTGAACAAAGGCGTTGCAAAGTTTTTCCGAGAAAATTGAAAACCCAGATTCACTTTCTTCTCATCTGTCTGCTAGCGATTTTCCAGACGAGACTGAGATTGTGCTTTGACACAACCTTCTGCAGGGCTTCAGGGAGGCCCCGTGCCATGAAAGAACTGCGTTTCCATCCAAGTCTTTTCTGAGGGCCGAAGGGTATGCCGTTCTCTTTGTGGGATGAAACACTTATAAATCCTAGTAACATAAGCAAGTCTAAAATAAAACCAAATTGTTGTATGGAACCATTCCGCAGCTACTTTGCCCATCATTCGGAAGATTTCCGGAGAATTAGGACTGCATTTCCAGTCCACCTCATATCCACACCGGCAGCGGTCTGCCTTTAACTTGTCTTCTGCAAAGGGGTGTGAGACCACAAAGCCACCTGAATGGGCACATTGGGGACACCGAGAAATCCTGTGGTCATCAGCCTACTGACAAACGTGTGACTTGGAGGAGCAAGGGCAAACATCCCCCTGTAGAGTCTTTGCATCTCTGTGACTTCTCAAGCTCTGAAGATGGAATGTGATTTATAGTCTTATAAATGTCATTGCTTCAGACGTTCGGTTTTGTCTAATCACAGCTCTGAAAACAGCTCAGAAGTTCCGTCTCAGTTTTTTTCCTTTAACCAAACACAGAGTGCATAAATAAAAAACCCGGCTCAACCTTTCAAATGTGTGCTGTCCCAGAAGAACAAAATGGGCTGGCTTGAAATGAAAGAGAAATGTAATGTTGTTTTGATATGTTGCAAGACGGATAATGAAAAGATCGTGTGAAATAGTGCGTATGGTGTGGTTGCGAAGGCGAAAGCAGAATTTCCAGGGCCTTCAATTTCCCATGGGCTCTGTATTGAGCTCGGGGAAAGATTTTGTAGATGTCTCGTAATTTTTAACTGGAAAAGAAGAAAAAGATGAGGAAAAACTGTGTTTTCTGGGGCTCCAATTAGCAGGTGTGTTGCTGTCTTATAGCCACCAAAGCCCTTTAGCTGTGATCTGTGTGGGAGCTAGGGCAGAGGCTCTGTTGTGCTCCTGCTGTAACAATTAGCCCCGCCCTCTGCAGCAAGTCCCGGTATGCAGGAAAAGAAGGGACTGCGGAAGATGAATGGTGGGATTCTACACCTGCGATTGGTTTTCCTGATAGGAGTCTCCTGGCAACAGAGACCCGAGTTAATTTCCTTACTAGGAAGCTGTGGTCTGGGTGTGCGGTGAGGGGTTTGTCTGCCTTCAGATTGTGGCCATGGAAGATGTCCACGGAAGGAAGTGACCCTTCCATGAAAGTGGGGTTCTGTTGTCAGTCAGCCGTTTGGGAAATATTCTGAAATTAGAAGGTCCTCTCACTTTGGAAAGGCAATATGCCCAATGTACAGTACTGAAGAGGGAACCCCAGCCTGTGCTACTGGGGGAGCCAGGACTTCACACACACTAAGCAAGCACTGTGCCCCTAGGGACATCTTCAGCCCGTTAGCTTTCTGTGGTGCTGGGGGACTGAACAAAGGCTTTGGCCGTGCCAGGCAACCCTTCTGCACTGAACCTCATTCCTAGACCCTAACGTGAGTAATGAGCACAATATTTACTACCTACAAATTTCTTCAACTGAGCAGTTTCTGCTTTTTGTATGAGGTTAGTGGTGTGGCCTCTGGATACTTTTTAATGTGTGTGTTACAAGAAAAATGAATACTAAAAGGCAGTTCTGAAGCAGATTTTCATATGTGCTTGAACTAAAATTAATTACAAAGGCTGCATGACGAGTAAAGTCTGTGTACAGCGAGACAAGAAAGACCCCAATATTTTAAGACATGTAACACTTCTAAAATTGTGAGAGTTAAGCAAAGCTGATACAGAATGCACTGTCCTGCTTCTTCACCATCTGTATATATCTATTTATTACAGTTGATCCCTTTACTTTCTCAGTGTTGACCAGATAAAATGGATAGACTATATTGATTATATTGATTGACCAAAAATTTCCTTTTTTTTCTCTAGGTTACTGTGACCCCAAGTCAATAAAAATTATCTGAACATACAAAATTAATTTGAATGAAGGTCCAAGGTGATGTCATGCTTGGGTGGGATCTCAGTGGGAGAGCTCACTGTGGCTGGCTAATGCAGGAACATGCTTCTCAGAAGCTATGAACCACTGGTGTGAGCCTTAGGGGGGGAAAACCAGGACTGGCGGTAAAAACTTGAATTGTAATGGTCACTTCAGCCAGGAACACAGACACAATTACTGGGCCACTGAGTGCCCTACAAAAACGTTCACGAGAATCATATGAGAGGCACAGTAAAAGTGCAGACTCTGGGGCTTAGAATCAGCCTGGCCAATAAAGCACTTTAATAAACTATTTATACATTTTACAGTGAGAGCTGGCAATTCCAGAAATTCGAAGAAGTGTGGTGGAGACAGGTGGATTCCCTGAAGCTGTGGGCAATCCCCAGGCTAACAAGAGACCTTGTTTCAAGTAAAAGGCCTGGGTATTAACACCAGAGGTTGTCCTGGGACCCCCACAAATGTGCTCTGCAGACAGTTGTGTTTTCAGCACACACATACACCTACATACCCTACACATGCACTGAAACCCATACCCCACCCCACACCCCACACTACAGATTCTGATCCCTACCCCAGAGACACGAAGTCCGAAGTCAGCATTTTTGTAGCCGTGGCTCAGGCATCTTAAGTCATAATGCATACAGCCAAGTTTGAAAGCCTGTAACTTAAAGTTGGGGTTTGCCATCCTAAAGGATAGAACCTGGATAAGAGGAAAGGGGGAGATGGTGAGTTGTGAGGAGACACACGTTTTAAAGTGAACAGATTAGAAGTCACCAGAAGAGGAATCTACAGCAGGTTCATGCTAAAGTTAAGGTTAGCAGAAAAGGAGCACTGTAAGGAGGAGCACTTTTAGGAGGAGCACTGTAAGGAGGAGCACTGTTAGGAGGAGCACTGTAAGGAGGAGCACTGTTAGGAGGAGCACTGTTAGGAGGAGCACTGTAAGGAGGAGCACTGTAAGGAGAGGCCACCAAATGAAGCATCAGTGCTTATAAAGATGAGCAATGTAAAGGATGCCCAACTCAATTTCCCCCAATTAAAGTTCATTTTTTATCTATGAATAATGAAGGGCACTTAAATCTTGGGGTGAGAAAACTCTATTATAGGTTTCTCCTAGCCCAAAACTGCTGTCTTACCACAAAGCATCTGGCCCAGACATTTGTGTTTCAGTGATTTAGGAGTAAGACAGTAGAGAGCCTGCACATAAGAGCACTGAATAAACGGTCTCAGACATCAGCCTGTCTGTTATGTCTCTCACCCAGCAGCATGACAGGCAGACATCACTGTATTTGGCTTCCAGCTGGAAGATGTTTCCAAATACAGAAGAGACTACTAATTCTCAAGAGAACTACTTCCTGAGACGGTGTGTGGGCTGTAGGGAACCCAACCAAGCCTTCCTTAAGGTCCCCAAAACAACTGTCTGTCTTATCTTAAAGCTCCCCGGCGCTCACCACAGCTTACAGCTCTGTATTGGACCAAGCCCTAGAGAACACACTGGGCATCCACTGCTGGGAGATAATCAAGATTTGTTCTCAAGTTCACGTGATCCAGACTCCCCAAAACCTTCTGAGCTGGGTACATATGTGTACTTTTTCTTGTTCCATCAAGACATCGTTCCAGGTTGTCTGAGTGGTGTGTGATGTGGCGGGCGTTCATCCCTGACATTCTCCCTTTCCCTAAATGGCCTTCATTTCTTCCTGCCTGTCTGGAATCTCCATCCTCTGCTCTTCTGTGTGGTTTATGTGTTCCCCAAGTGGATGGTTAATCTTGATTGTCAACTCAATTGAATCCAGAATCAACCCAGAGGCACACACCTGGGTGTGTCTGTGAGGGCATTTCCAGAAGGAGTTGACTATAGGGAGAAGATGCCCCTCTAGTGGCGCTTTCCAAGACATGGCCCAGATAGGCGGAGGTCAAAGGGCAGAGTTGTGCTGCTTGCTCTACATTTGCTTCTTGCTGCTGAGCATCAACCCTGTTGCTGTGGCTGTCATGCTTCTTGACATCAGAACCCACTTCTCTGGCTTTCCAACTTGGACTGAAAGAGATCAGTTCTCTAGGATGCCTCTAGGCCTTTGGTACCAGATTGGGACTACTAAGGCCTCCCTCCTCATAGAGTGGGCAACTTTTAGGCTCTCAGACTCTTAGTGTGTAGATACTCATTGGAACACCCCCAGGGCAATTTTATCAATCTCCTTTATCCTATATCCTCATTCCTTCTGTCTTGTTCCTAGAAAATCCTAATGAATGCACTCTGTATGCCTTGAGTAGATAGACATTCTTGCCCCGAACTTCAACATTGTATGTCAACAGGCAGCAATATTCTGGCTGTGTCTCATCTCCAGAGCAAGTGAGTCTATACAAGCCTGTGATGATCTGAGCTTAGAACTCTACCTTGGGGTGACCCTGTCCACCAGAGAAGCATATTTTCTTCCTTGGTCATTGAATTATGAAATTCTCAAGAGATCATAGATTAAATAGACCTGGGAATATATAATGAGCTTTTATGACCAGGCTATGTGCAAACTGGTACTGTGTAAATTAGCTTACTGCTTCACAGAATGGCAGGTGCCATATGTGGACATTGGCCTGGGATGCAGGAATCTTTGCTCTTGTGGTAATGTCCTTCTGCTCCTGTGCCTCTGAGAAAAGGAAAGGGTTTCTTATCTCATAACTGTATGTGCAGAACAGGATGTGCTTGAGCTGTGAGGGAGAGAGAAACAGATAGGTTATGACTACCTTGGTGGAAAACAATGAGCATACATGACATCTTTACAATTAATTGAATCATAAAAGTCCTTTTGGTTCATTTTATGTTAACCACCCAGACGCCTCCAAACTGCTCTTCAAGTGAAACCATTTTGAGCAATTGAACACCATTTTTGGGTGACTTGGAATAATATAAAGCTTGCAAAATAGGAACCAAGCCCAAGACAGGCTTTGATATTCTAATGAACCAACCTCAAGATGTCACTGATATATTAATGAACCAGCCATAAGCTGTAAGCCCATAGCTAAGGCCTACTGGAAAAATACAAAACTTAGAACCTTGGAGATGGCCTCTAGGATCCCACTGCTGTGCTCCTGAGACACAATGTCTGAAGTCTCTGTGCTGTTTGGGTCACTGAAAAGGGAACTTCAGGACTATTTATTGCATCACTTTGACTTCAGACCCTCAAGTTTCTGACATGGTTGCTGAGTTCACACATGCCTATGTGTCAGCACTAGCCAATGGCCAATGCTCCTAAGGACCTTCCGGGACCGCCAAAAGTTCCATCCGCTAAGCCTGCTACAGCTGAAGGACTTCATGGAAGATGCCTGACTTCTCCAGAAGCATCATTACCATCCTTACTGGGGAGATCCCCTGCATCATTATCTGCCCCAAGTGTTCCTGCTGGGGTAAGATGTCTGTTTATGTAATATGACCTTAATGTTGATAACAGTATGGTATTATAGGGAATGTCTGTATGAATAAACCCAGTATATTCAGAAGGAAAATCTCACATGGACATCCTAATTGTGAGCACCTCACAGTCCACCATGCCATGATCTCCATAATAAGGGATGGAGGACTGAATACTCAATACTCCAAAACCCTGTAAGTCCTACAGCCACAATCCTGACATAAGAAATCAAGTACTATGACCTACAGGATCAAGCCTATTGAGATTAGATGATACTCACATTTAAGTAAAACATAAAAGGAAATGAATACATGAAAACCATTAACCAAATGAGCCAGGTCCTTGCATCCAACCACTCCCCACCCCCAGTTTGTCTTCACTCACTTCTGCTTGATGTGTAAGTCCCTGTACTTTCTCCTCCTAGACGACACCTGCCTACGGAAGCCATCCCATTGTCAAGGAAGACATGGTTTCAACTGATAGTGACCATTCCCATCTACTTCAGTCCCTCTCATCACATTTTTAAATTCTAAGACCTGTAATATTCTTCAACCCAAGTATAGGGTTTCGCAAGTCTGCACACAGTCAAGGAAGAATGCCACCACTTGGCAGTTGAACGCACTATGGCTGGCATTAGTAAACACATAAAAACTACATTGTTTGGGGGAGAAGCAGACCTCTGGTCAAAGCAAGACAGACACACTGACAAAGAAGAAGAACCACAATGGGAGTGTGCCAGGAAATCCATCAGATGGGTGTCGGTTGTCTTTCATAGTCAGCTATAAAAGGAAACCAGGTAGCTGATGGCCTAGAGCTTCATCACAGTCTCTCTGGTGAAGCTTCCATTGAAATCTGAGCCTTTCTCCCCATTCAAATACTGTTTCGGAGCTAAGGGTCTCTTTATATGACTACATGTAGGGGGCCTCGGGGTGCAGAGGGGAAAGATCATTATGTCACCACCAGGAATCAATCTTCCCCTCCTTTCTCTTCCAACACTAAGTCTAGCCAGTTTTAAAGCCTCAGAGGTGTTCAGCCATCCTCTCCTTGAAAGATTTTATTCCATATTTAATAGTTTTCAAAATTAGAGGACTTTTCCTGAGAGTCTGCCCGATGTTCCTCTGTTGAGCTCCCTTCCATGGCTATTTAGTCATGGCTCAAAGTTCTAAAAACCCATTCAGTGGCAGTGGGCATGGAAAAGTGAAGTTGTAAATGTGTGTGGCACCTGTCAGCATGAAGGCTGTGGTAACAGGGACAGCTCATCTGTCTTCTGTCACCCACCACGAGCAAGCAAAAGCTCTCGCCTTTCCCCGGTGAACTCTACTTGCTTCTCTCCTTTATTCCAGACAGCACGGAGAGCCATGAACTTGAGTTCACAGACACGATCTGAAACCTTCCCTGCCCGTCCTTTACAGCTTGAACAACCCTGGCTGTTCTCTTTCCGTGATGGGGATGGGAAGACTGGTGAGAACTTTGGAGGAAGGAGTCTCTCAAATGGGTGATTTCCTCCTCCTAAAAGTCCTGACAAACACACTCAACTCAAAATAAATACATAAATAAATAAAAACTGATAGAAAACAAATATGTATTTTTTAAGTAATCACTAACACGTGATCCACAGTCTTTGATTTTTCTCTGCATAATCTCTTCCCCCTTTCTTCAGCCTTCTCTTCGAAGATGAGAAAATACAACCTTAAAACAAACAGGCAAGCAAGGAGGCTGGGCCTGGGATTGAAAGCAGTTCTGGTGATTTAAGAGAAACAGAAATGCTAAAGAAAGACTGTTCAGTGGTTATGCCCTGCCCTAAGTGTATAAAACAGGGGTTTTTCTCAGTCTGTGCCTTGCACTAGGAGACTCCATTTTGCAAGCAACTTTTGAGTCTGTTTTGAAGGAGAAAGATAAATGCAGCCCTGGGAGGGCCCAGAAACTGCACATCTGGCAGGTACCACCCACCAAGCACAGACAGATAAAGGAACAGAAAGGGAGATGCTCTGTAAGGTCTATTGTTGTTGTTGTTGTTGAGGAAAATTAAAGTCGTGTGAGCACATGGGCATTATTAAAATCATGTCAGGGAAACAGATCCAGGAACTTATCAGGCATGCCAACAAAACATTGTCACTATCTTGCCTGGAACTCATAACATGATAAATGCCTAGCACTGTGACAGCATGGCCCCACACCAGCCTATCTTCTCATACCTGATGTGGACCTTGAGGACAGAGACTCCCTGACAGTGCGTCCTCCACTGTTGACATCCATGCTCCTGCTTGCCAGGCTGGACCGGGCCTGACCCTAGCTGGGTCTTTTATCTCAGGCTCAGGTGAAGTCCACAACTTTCCTCTCAAGCTGGAATCCAACAGCTTCAGCACCAGGGTGGCTGCAGCAGAGCTCCCCCAGGCATTAGGCTGGTTCACTCTCTAATCCAAAAGATCTCTCAGCCTGTTCTGGAATCTCTTGGACTCTGCTGTAGACTTTAACTTATTTTGTTCTTTAGCCTGTGCATGTCTATATGGATACACAGATATATTTAATGTGAGCTGTGAGTTATGTGGATTGATATTAGCCACTAGATTGGAATAAAGAAGTTAATTGTCCTTGACCAGGCCACCAAGGTAGAAGGACTTCATGACAAATGGCTTTTCCTGGAATATCCAAACCCATTAATTCATTGCTTTGTACAATCCCAGGGATATAGGTATATAGAATAGGTATATAAATCAGATATTTATGGATAATAAACCATCCATCAATATTCTTTAAACAGTTGTTAGGTATATAATTATTAAGGTGAAGGCAAATTGAAAATTACTGAGATGCGTATTCTTGCTTGTTGTTACATACAGAACTAGATCTTGTCCTGGGGAGATGGCTCAGAAAGTAAAAGTGCTTGCAACGCTGATGGCTTCAGGATGACCCCTAGACACCACGTAAGAAATCCAAAGAGCTGATGTGCCTCCCCAAGCCCAGCGCTTCTAAGGTTTGATGGGAGACGGAAGATTCATCCCAAAGACCACAGGCCAGCTATCTGAGTCTCCAGCTCGACAGAAACGAGAGAGAGAGAGAGAGAGAGAGAGAGAGAGAGAGAGAGAGAGACAGAGACAGAGACAGAGACAGAGACAGAGACACAGAGAGAGAATTTTCCCCAACTAGGTAAGAGGAAAGAACAGACTCATTTTGAAAGTTGCCCTCTGACTTCCATATGTATGCATATCACACAGATGATTTTGTGCATAGCACACATAACAATTATATATATATGTGTATATATATGTATATATATATATATATATATATATATATATTTTTTTTTTAAAAACTAAATCTTGGACGGAGCCTTCGGGTTTCCATCTGTGGCTGGAGACCTCTGCCTGGGCCACCAGGACTTCATAGCCAAATAGCGCTGGGAGAAAGCTAGCTTCCCAGGAGCGTGGAAAAGCCCGTGAGAGGGAGTAAGATGAGCACCACTGCTCAACGGGACTCACTCGGAATCCTTGGGACACAGGGACTGAGGAACAGCCGGGGGACGGAGCTTTCTGGTTTCCATCTGTGGCTGGAGACCTCTGCTTGGGCCACCAGGGCTCCATAGCCAAATACTGCCTTCCTATACTCGAAGGATAAACAGGCTGAGAAAGAAATTCGGGAAATGACACCCTTCACAATTGTCACAAACAATATAAAGTATCTTGGTGTGACTCTAACTAAACAAGTGAAAGATCTGTATGACATGAACTTCAAGTCTCTGAAGAAAGAAATCGAAATAGACCTCAGAAGATGGAAAGATTTCCCATGCTCATGGATTGGCAGGATTAATATAGTTTAAATGGCCATCCTGCCGAAAGCAATCTACAGATTCAATGCAATCCCCATCAAAACTCCAACTCAATTCTTCATAGACTTAGAAAGAGCAATTCTCAAATTCATATGGAATAACAAAAAACCCAGGATAGCAAAAACTATTCTCAACAATAAAAGGACTTCTGGGGGAATCAGCATCCCTGACCTCAAGTTGTACTACAGAGCAGTAGTGATAAAAACTGCATGGTATTGGTACAGGGACAGGCAGGTAGATCAATGGAATAGAACTGAAGACCCAGAAATGAACCCACACACTTACGGTCACTTGATCTTTGACAAAGGAGATAAAACCACTCAGTGGAAAAAAGACAGCATTTTC
>CM052704.1:22957687-23052808 GCA_028551405.1 Uromys caudimaculatus | reverse complement strand
ACCAGAAGGGTCTAGTCCCCAGCTGTCCCTTGGTTCCTGTGTCCTAATGGCTCTGCAAGAGTCGCTCTTGATCCAGTGAATTTGAACAGAAGTGGTGGTCTTGCCTGTGCTTGAAGGTGTATTGGCACTCCTGGGATACCAGCTTTCTCCTGGCACTATTTGAGTATGGAGCCCTGTGTCACAGGATCAGCTCCCCGGCTACCAAAAGAAACCAGAAGACCACTCCTCAATCCCTGTATCCTGGGGATTCCAGGTGGGTTCCTCTGAGCAACCAGACTTGCCTGCACTCCTGGGAGGCTAGCTTTCTCCTTGCAGTATTTGGGTATGGAGCCCTGGTGGCCCAGGCAGAGGTCTCCAGCCACAGATGGAAACCAGGAGGCTCCTTTCCCTGGCTGTTCCTCAATCCCTGTGTCCCTAGGATTCTGGGTGAGTCCTGCTTAGCAGTGTTGCTTCTCTTACCCCCTTTCACAGGCTATTTCTCACTCCTGGGAGGCTAGCTTTCTCCCAGTGCTATTTGGCTATGGAGCCCTGGTGGCCTAGGCAGAGGTCTCTGGCCATGGATGGAAACCGGAAAGTTCTGCCCCCCCCAACCACCACCACTGTTCCTCAGTCCCTGTGTCCCAAGGATTCCGGGCGAGTTCCACTGAGCAGTGGTGCTCGTCTTACCCCCTCTCACAGGATTTTCCACACTCCTGGGAAGCTAGCTTTCTCCCAGCGCTATTTAGCTATGGAGTCCTGGCGCCCAGACCTCAAATTTTCTTTGAAACTTTAAAATAAGGCATGAAGAAAAATTGCAGCAGATTTTCTTTATAAAATCAAAGACTGGTTGCACTTATCTCTCTTTGTTACCTGAAACCCTTCATTTGAAAAGGAATCTAGTTTAAACATGGTTTAAAAGTTATTGAATGGCCCAACTTAAAAAAAAAAATGAAAACCTCAGCCCATAGTTGATGGAAGTTCATGAACCTTGGCAAAACTCTTGTTGACCTATATGAATGTCAGGCTTATTTGGAGCCAAAGCCAGGTGAGACTCACAGTTCCATGTGAGGATTTCACAAAGCTCAACAAATAAACATGATTTATGCAACAGAAGTATTTGATCCTTACCTGTTGCTAAGATTTCCGATTCTCTTGGCACTTGACCTGATTTCTGCATTTGACAGTGGGAATTATGTAATTTTCAGTCTGAATTACTTTTATTTATTTTGAAAGTTTACCACAGGGACATTTTTTTTTCTTTTAAATGTTTACTTATCTTTTACTTACGTGTATATGTTTATGTGAGTGAATGCACTGGGGGGGGGGGTCAGTTACCCACAGAGGTCAGAGGGGGTCATTGAGTCCTCTGGAAAAGCAGTGAGAACACTTAATCATTAAGTGATTTTTCCAGCCCCAACTAATATATCCTAATTTAATAAATATATTTTTGATAAGTCTTTGACAATTGTGATAAATTAACTCCTTTTAAAATAATAATAAGAAGAATTTCTTCCTTTTAATCTGTTATGAAGTAGGAGTTTATGTGTTCAGTTTTCCCCTTTATAAGTGGGATTGAGCCACTTCATCAGCTCCCATGCTGATGTGTAAAGTAAATGTGTAAGTTCTTACACATTTACTAATCACAATGACTTTAATGTAAACATCCTCGTGGGGTGGTGTTATTCGGTTTTACTTTCTGAGACAAGGTCTCACTGTAGGCATATAGCCATGCCTGGACTAGATATTTCTTATAGCTCATGGTACCCTCAGACTTGCAGCAGTCCTCCTGCCTCCACATACTCCCTGGCGTTGGCATTATGAGCATGTGCCATCACACTTGATCTCAAGTTCTGTCTGTTTTCTTTTTATTATTATTTTAAAAGGATTTACTCTGTGTGTGTGTGTGTGTGTGTGTGTGTGTGTGTGTGTGTGTGTGTGAGAGAGAGAGAGAGAGAGAGAGAGAGAGAGAGTCTATGCTATTATATGTGGCATGTGTGTGAGGGCCAGTGAAAGCCAGGAGAATGCTGCCCGGTGCTGGAGGTGGAGACCCTCGTGAGCTCCCAACGCGGGTGGTGCTGGGCACTGCACTCTGGCCCTCATGAGTCAGGACTCTTCCCACCAAGCATCTCCCTAGCCCTGCATTTTCATTTTTGATAGGCTTCATATGAATCATATATCAAATTTTCTTTTCTTATTTTAACACAGGAGAAAGAGAAACAACCACAAAAGTATCATGGCCCAATTCAAATTGTTTCTGTAATACTTGTGAAACATACTTTTATATAATTAATCTCTTAGTAAGAGCAATGACTCACACCAGAGAGTATAGTTTCCTTAGTTGTGTTGGGTGAGCACCTACATTTCCATGGGTTTTAGAAATCTTCCTTTTTGGTGAGATGCAGGTAGGAAGGAGAAGAGATTTGTAAACACGTGGTGGAAAGCACAGAGCATCATGCAGAAGGCCCTTGAAAGGCTTGTGGTATAATGTGTATGTAAAAAACAACAAATCATTCAGAATTAGACAAAATGGGTAAGGGCTAAGAAAAGGCAACCAGAGAATGCATGTTCTCATGCATCTGTTAGGGTGTGGCTCTTTCCTCTGGACATAACATGGCTCTCCCCACCAGGGAGCAGAGATGATGACTGTGACCATCTACATCCCCACAGCCTTGGCTATGACGCAAGCTGAACAGGGTAGTGGCAAAACACATGGGGAAGGCCTCGGTGCTGATAACACTAGGTAGAAGGAGAAGGAAGTTGGCTATCCAGAACTTCATCTGGAATTCTGGACATCACTCCCTCTTCCCAGCTAAAAATGGCGTTGGGAGATGCTACAGGATACGCCTGAAGATAGGACTCCATAATGCAACTTGAGGATGGATAGAACATGCGGGGGAACTGTTCTGGGATGAGGCTGCTTTTGAGTTCCCTAGGAACCTGTAGGGAACCTCTCACCTGTGATTCTGTGAGTGATCTCAATAAATCTACTGATTCATGACGCTGAACATGCATGGAATTATTCCTCCTGTCTGTCATCCATGTCCTGCATGAGGATATAGACATTAGACTCTACAAAGAGTTCAAGGGAGAGGCCATGTGAGTACTTAAGGCTCTGTCTCCTAAAGTGTCCTGTGCCTACACAGTTGAAACAACAACCTCAAAAACATTAGTTAAGGGAAATACAAGATAGAACTGAAAGCAGTCATGGATGTGAAGTCCACGGAGCCTTCAGAATCAAACACCCACTCCCATGCTTCAGTGCCAGAAACAGAGGGTTTCCAGCTAGCAGCCGAGTTTGTTAGGTTTGTATGAGCCTTCTGCTTTTTCTGGCTCATCTCCTTTTTAGAAGAAAACCCTGGCCTCTCGTTTACACGGAGCATTACTTTTGCTCAGTTTCAGAAGTGCACGGGGAAATCTCAGCTCATGACTCTGCATCTGACTTTAGTCCCTGACCCTAACAGTTTTGAGATTTTAAGATTGAAGGCAACTGTTCTCTTGTGAAATACAATTCTACAACAGGCTCTTCCAGGCCACTGCTGATGAACATTTAGTTTGTCCTTGGAGACCTATTTTTATATGGCTGCACATAGAACTGCTGTCCCATAAAACACTTATGGGGGGCAGAGGAGGGAGTCTGCATTGAGTAGCATAAAAGTGGTTTTTATCCACACACTAACAGTGGGTGGTGTTCGTCTCCTTGTTCCCCATTCTGCGGTCTCCAGTGGTTGACTGGGGTGCTGATCACAACTGGCAGTACTTGTGATTCTCCTTGGAGCCCTTTTTCATTTTAGCCATTGCTCTGTCACCTGTTACACTGGCTTATTGGTCATATGCCTGTTTTATTTGTTAGGTTGTCTGCCTCTTAAGCTTCTGAAGACTTTCCTAGAATGTAACTGAGTCCTTCAATAGAGATATGAACTGCAAACACCCCATTTCTTAATGTGGCTTGCTGGCTCACTCTATAAAAGCCGTTTCTGAACAATGGAAATGTTTCAATTTTAATGTCATTTAAATCATCACTATTTTCTAAAGGTGAAATCTTTTTTTCTATCATGAGTATTTAGCTCATACCAAACAACAAATAATGTCTTGAAGTTTTTGTTAAGCATAAAAATAGCTGTTGTGTGACTTTGTTTGACAATTAGTAAAGATACTGAAGAGTTTTGGGAGGGAGAGACCGAGTCCATGCTGTTTTACATAGAGCAGAAGTATTGGCTGAGATGAATCCAGGAGGCAGAAAGAAACTTACACCAGACAACTCAGGTAGGGAGGGTGTTGCTTATGCGACATAAAGAAGGATGCAAACGAAGCCTTAGCAGGAAATAGGGAAGAAAGAGCAAATCCCAAAGAAGTTCAAGTCATTTAACTAACAGTGTTTAGTGACTAAATGTAGTAGTTGCTATAACAAGATACTCAACAAAAGTAACTTAAGGCAAGAAGAATTGTGTCTGCTCTTGGTTCTGGGAGGATGCAGTGCATTCTGGGAGAGATGGTATGACTACTGTTCAGATGCTGGTGCTTAGCTCTCTCTCTCTCTCTCTCTCTCTCTCTCTCTCTCTCTCTCTCTCTCTCTCTCTCTCTCTCTCTCCAGCCCAACAAAACCCAGAACTGTGCAGCCAATAGGATGGATGAGTCTTTGCTCCTCAGCTAAACCTCTCCGTAAACTCTTACAGACATGCCTTGCCTGTACGGGACCTTCCTGTCACTCCCTAGCTCTAACACCAATCCTAACATTCTGTGTGCATGGGGGTGGGATGGGGTGACCATGTTTGAAATAAAAAGAGAACTGAGCATTATTCCATTGTGTGTTTGTGGGCTGCCACACAAGTCACTATTAGACATCTTTTCTCAATACTTTTAACCCAGCTAACTCTATGTAGGGTGTTCACATTATTCTGATGGTACTTATTTTTTGTTGTGGTAACAAATCTGCATTTGTGAGACTTTCTAGATCACTTGCTTTCCTTTGAAGATGATGATTGTTCTAGAATGATCTGGAGCTGATCAGTTCTGGCTTTGCTCATGTACCAATAACAGTCAAGGGTGCAACAGGGCTTGTGTTGATTTTGGATGGAATAACACACTGAAATGGCAAAAATGGAAGTCATTAGTGAAATACGTGTCTAATGAAGAAATTAGTCAACAGGGAGCTTTGTATCATGAGCATGGAAGTAACACAAGGATCCCATGCAGGCAAGAGAGAGAACTGAGATTATCCGGACAGTGCAGATCGCAAATGTCCCTAGGACACAAAAGCAACCAGAGTATGCTGATCATTGAGCCTCAAACGCTGCCTTCCCCAGTCTCAGGGCTGATCATTATCATGAGTCTGATCACCACAAAGGAAGTTTGAGAAGGTTTGTGTACATAGGTGGGACCTAGGAGTGAGAGCTAAGCAGTGACCCTGAGCAGTGAGGCCTCCACCATTATACACCCTCCCTATTAATGGCTAGAGGAGTGAATAATTTTATTGTTTCTTTAGTGTTACTACCAACTTTATACATGTTCATTTTTAAATTGTTAATTGAAGAGAAACTAGATAAAGCCATGATCTATGTTGTTATTTCAAATACAAACATAGACAACTACAGAAGTCCAGGTATACATTCCACAAGTGTTTCCAACTCAACATAGTCTTAAACCTTCCCTCATCCTTCTCTTTGAAGTACATGCCCCAGGGTTAGTTGATGAGAGTTCTGTCTAACCGTTCATACCGGACACCCAGAATTCATTCATATTGTCTTCTCTTTGCTCAGTTAATTTTGTGGACCTGGCAAGATTTAAAATCAACTGGTTTTGAGTTACGCAAGTTTTAAAGAACTGAGATTTTCCTGAGGAAGAGGCCTGTCAGATCAATGCTAGCAAAAGGTGTGCATGAGGATGTTATGCCCAAGTAGCAGGAACCCCAAAGACCATTGAGGAGCAATTCTGATGCAAACACATAAGGGTCTCTATTATAAGCTCCCGAGCAAGGACTCTCAAACTTTTACTGTCACAGTTGGTCAGAGTGTGAGCCCAAGACTAGGGGTGCAGGGTATTTATTGTGGTTAAGGCAAGCTTGGGAAATTTCTATATGGGTCAGCAAGTTAGTATTTTAAAAACTGCATTTCTGGTATAATCTGCAGGAACCAAACATGAGGGCAGAACCACCTGACAAACAGGATGGTCAGGTTATCTTTTCTCTGCAGGATGTCTTAGCTTATCTCTTGATCCTGCTATTATAGCCTGACTGGCTAAATGGCCATGTCATAGGATGTTTGCTCAGGTGGACTTTGTGATTTTCTCCCTAGAATTGGAGGTTGGACCCTGGTCTCGCACAGAATGGAGTTTCTTGGAAAACAGAGTTGGTTGGGTTTTTCAGTGACACGTTCATAAAGAGGCCATGGTCTCTGAGGAGCTGAGGACACCATCCAGGCAATGCAGCACTTTCCTGTGGTTGATATGTTCTTTTAATTTATCTTGTTTTATTTTACTGAGACAGGGCCTCCTGGAGCCCAGGACAAAAATGCATTTACTATGTGACTGAGGATGTCCTTACACTGCTGACCCTTGAGCCCCCACCTGGGGAGCGTTGGGCTTACAGGTACACACCGCCATTCCTGGTTTATATAGTGCTAGGAACGGAGCCCAAGGAGGGATGAAAGGTGAGAGCTCTATCAACTGGGCCACATCCCTCCCCCTTTTCTGTGCTGTTGAAAGCAGGAGGTTGGGGCTACTGTAGACACATGTACAGGCCTTGCCTTGCTCAGCCCCAGGGCACCATTCACCAGTTCCAGAAAAGGGGCATTCTTAGTCTGTCTGCTCAGCAGTTTCGCCATGGAGAATGGCTTACGCTTCCAGGATCCTGTTACTTTTTTACGGTGCTGTCATTAGATGGTGCAGGGATGTAGCTATGACAACCTAATGAGAAACATCTCACACACACACACTTGGGCCCTGCGATCTGGCAATTGTCTTTCCTGGTTCCTTCTCCTAACTTGTGCTCTATTGACTTCAGAGTTGTGTTGATCTGTCTCCATGGACAGGAACTAGAACTTGGGAGAAGGAAAGACCTGAGCATCTATCTAAAACTTCAGGCGTTCTACAGGAAGCACTCCAGTCAGGGCTTCCACTCTGGGTCTTAGAACAATGCCAGCATCAACACCAGCATCTGCCTCAGTTTCCCAAGGGAGTTCTTAGTAGTTCTGTTGAGGTAGACAGCAATAACTGCCTTCTTACCCTGGCCTACACTTCTCCATGAGCTGGAAGGAGAGGCAGAGGTGAGAGGACCCAAGGGCCGGATCAAGAGGAGGAAGACTGAGAGACAGAAACAGCCTGAGAGCCAAAGAATCCAAACATTGTTTGGTTTGGCCTTTAGACATAGAAGCCCAACAACAGGAAATGTCAGCTTATAAAACGTTCATGTGGCATTATCTGCTGACAGCCATTAGACCCCCTTGGCAAAAACCCTGAGATCACCCCAGGGACAGAAAACAAAACAAACCAATATGAATGTCTAGATACACTCCAAGACTTACTGGGCGGGCCAGCTTGGCAGGCTGGCACCAGGATTAATCTGACTGTTTTGGCACTGGTTAGACAGTGCAAGAGGAGGGCTCTTCTCCATCTCTGACACCAACTCTGAAATCCAGTGGTCATGATACAGGCCTGGGGCTGTCGTGTAGATGAGAAGCAGGCAGCTTGTGTAGAGGATTAAAGAACTCAAAAAGAAAATAACCACTGTTGGTCTACAGTGACAAATCTAAATGCATCGAAAAACCAAAAAAAAAAAAAAAAAAAAAATCTAAATGCAAAAGGGAATGTTTCTTGCTAGACACCCCTGAACCTGTGCTTGTCAGCATGGAGTCTCTAAGAAGGCCCATTTGCCAAACCTGCACAACAGTAAATATGTTATTATTTCTCAGAGTTAGGCAACAGCTCTTGACTAGATCTTGGGCCTGTGAGGGGAGATAGCCAACTGAAGTCTGGAGTCTTCTCTATCACTTTCTGACACTATTAATTTTAGATTCCTCTTTTGTGTGGAAAGATTACTCGTCCTTGGTACTAAACACAAGGCACCATGGTGCTTCGTCAGCCCCTCTGAAGATGGATCCAACTGTTTCTCCTCTGTCTGCTCTTGCTTTTTGGCTCACTCAGTACAGCTTCAGAGGCCAATTTTCACAGCATCTGAAGCCCTGCTGCTCTTAAAGGCAAAAGCAAAATATGGACTGGAGAAAGGAAAATAGTTTGCCGTTACTAATGTTTTAGGATATCTCCGGGAAGAGACAGCTTTTTGTCAAGTTGACACAACCTAGAATCAACTAGGAAGAGAGTCTCAGTGAAGAATGGCCTAGATCATGGTTGGCCTATGGCCATGTCTGTGAGGGATTCTCTTGACTGCTTTACTTGATGTAAGAAGCCCCAGCCTAAAAGTGGACAGCTAGCTGAGCACTAAGTGTGTCAGCTTTGTTCCTCTTGATGGTGGATGTGAGGTGGTTAGCATCTCTAGCTCCCGCTGCTGTGACCTTCCCCATAGTGAGGATCTCTTTATCCTCTAAACTCTTTATCCTCTAAACTTCTCTCTCCCAAAGTATTTCATCACAGCAACAGAAACAAAACAAGGAGCCCCACCCCCAAAGCTTCCTTACACAGCAAAACACATGGCACCCAAGGCAACAGACACATGGCAGCCCTGGGGAGCAGTCTCCAGCAGTACACACAGCTCCACTGTTCTTAAGCTCCGCCCATTTGACCCATCTAAGGAAGCCAGGCCGTGCAGACTTAGGCTTCCAGAAACCTACAGACATCTTCTAGAAGCAGATAGAGGACCGTGTATGTCCCTGTGATAAAGAAAAGACTTGTGGCTTCAGCTCCACCCTGCATCCCTGCAGAACTTCCTCTGACCCACTGAGTCATGTGAACGGTGCCAGCTGGAGAAGTTCTCACAAATGCTCCATTCCGCTGGGGCTTTGTCACTGCTTCAAAAGATCTCCTGGGTCCCAGCTGCCCTCAGCAACACCATCTTCCCCTCCATATGTTCTATTTTAACGAGTCTGCCACTCTGCTTTATTGGAGCTATTGTCATGCCCCTCCATAATTATACTCAAATAAATATTTCCTTATTTTTATATATATGCAGTGTTTTCCCTGTCACTACCACAGACCCTGGACCTTGAAGGGTTATTTGCAAACACATTTCTATCATAGACTCAAAAGAACCAAGTTCAAAGCTAGCAAACTACTGTTGATTTTCTTCATCCTGAATTCTCACTATGGCATGAGTGGAAATAAGTCCACCAAATAGCTGATTTCCACAATGCCTAAGGATAAAATAAGAATAAAACATGGGCATAGCAACCGGAAACAGTGGGCCAAGGGAGACAGATTAAACAATTTGTAACTCCTGCTGGGAACCCATTCAGATGACTGAGACAGAAAATTCAAAGGGGTAATTCAAGCTTGACTTACAATGACTCTGGGAAAGGATATGGAGCAAGCACAAAAAAGGCCACATGAATACAGGACCAGGAAGCTGACCGGGGTCACCATGCATAAATGGCTGAAAATGGAATCACGTTCCCCTCCAGAGAGTCTCACAGCAGAGGAAAGGTGTGTAAGAATGAAAAGGAAACATTCCAGTCTCTGCAGAGAGGAGCTGCAGCCTCAGCAGTTCTGCTCCCGACTCCCTGAGGCCTTCGTTCCCATAGGAAGCAGTAGGGGCCGCGAGGCTGATGGCCGGAACAAACTCCATGACTGAGCACCACCTTGGCACTGAGCAGCAGGGAGGGGACAGTAGAGCATTCCTCCTTTCTCTGTTGGGGAGCAGCAGCAGCCAGCTTCCTTGCTCAGTGACACTATGGAAGCTTCAATTGTTGACTGGCTACTTAGGATGTACAGACTACATTTCTTTTGGCCCAGTGCCAGTCTTACTTCAAAGTGTCTGGAGTAGGCCTTGGTCTGCAGAGGGGAGCTGCAGAGACTATGTCAGCTTCACCCTTTCGGCTCATCCTGGCTGTGGACTTACCCAGGACTTAAAAAGAAAACGCCAAAGGCTATTCTTTTCTTCCTCAGCATCAGTCTGTACATTGTGTCGAACATGAGTAGCAAAAGAGAAGCTAAGAAGAAAGGAAGGAAGGAACAGAACAATCCCCGTGTTTCTTTGTTGATTGGTTACTTTTATTTGTTTGTTTTCATTTTGGCAAAGAGGTACACGCACTAAAACAGGTGATTCCTCAGGGTTTGAAAGAAAGGTCCCTCCCCCACCCCCCACCCCCACCCCCCACACTAAAGAATGGCTTAGCCTGATCTCTCTTAAAGAACCCGTGCAGTCTTTGCTGCAGCGAATCATCTCAGTGCAAAGTCCAAGCTTCTCTGTTGGAAGTCTAATAAATCACACAGCACATAAGAGCAATAAAACCTTAAAATTAAAGCCCATACATCCTAGTGAATTGGGCTTCTTTACACCGTTAATAAGTTCAGCAGAGAAGAAATGAAGTGACAGATATTTACAAATAAGCTGTGCTTTCATAACACCCAGGCACTATTATAAAAGAAGAATTAGAATATATTCTATCTACTGTTTTTTATTTTTTAAATGAAAATTAATTAGCTTGTTACTACATAAAAAAATACACATTTTCAAATGATCCTTTACTTGTATGTTTGACACTTACCCCTCTAAATACCTTCGTAGTTTCTTGCTTTTGAAAATAATCACTGGTAGAAATTAATTTATTCAATGGAAATTGAATAAGGAAAAATGTAAACCTTTATAATTAAATAATAGCCCAAGTGTTGAAATGGGAAAAGCCAAGAACATGGTGAAGTCATTATTTATGATGTCAATTAGAAGACAGAATGAGGAGGAGAAATGGAATGTTTTAGTTTAATGCAGCAAATCCCATGGTGCTAAAATTACAGTCATGGAAGAATTCTAACAGGAAGAGATGAAGATGGTTTGTTCTCACAGCTTCAATGGCAAAATGAAACCAGGAAACACTAGCATGCTCCAGAGTTTGTGGGTAACAGTCCGATCAGGGAAGAAGCTTAGCGGTCCTGTGCCACCTTCAACGATACCAAAGGAAAGCAGAGCAGGTGAGGAAGGCCTCCATGGTAGGGCGTTTTGTTTAAGATTTTGCAGATAAATAAGCACCATTCATGTGTGCACCGGCATGTAAGTAATGGGTGTGTGCTTACATATGCGGTGTGTATCTGTAGGGGTCACAGCATACCCTCAAGTATTGCCCCTCAGACACTGTCGCCCTTTGTCTGAGACTGAATTGCTCAGTGGCCTGAGGCCTGCCAAAGATAACCTCAAGGATGCGGCAAGCTCCACCTCCCCAGCACTGGCTTGGCTTTTCTCGTGGATTGTGGGGAATTGAACTCAGGTCCTCAAGCTTGCATGACAAGCACTTTGTTGACTGAGTTATAATCCAGACCTTGCAGGAACCTTTCTGACACACAGACCTTCCTGAGGGGAACTGAAACCTTCATTCCAGCCTGTAACATGGAACTGATACTTTCTCACACCAATGCCTGCACATCCCATGTCTTCTCCCAGAAGCAGTCTGAGCAGTAGATGCAACTCCAGCTCAAACCTTGCTCAGCACAGACAGTTTCCACGTCTATCAAAAAGCCCAATGCAAAAGCCCTGTCTCACGGTGACTTCTCCTTCAGGGCCTCTCATTAGCCACCGTCTGTTTTCATGACCGTGCATGTCCTTGCTTTGGGCTGCTTCCCGTTGTTCCCATGTGTGTTTCTTTCTGCTCTCATCTTCACGTCCTTCTTATCAATGGACCAGACATGTGACTATCAAGAGTATATTTCCTTTCATGACTCCACCAAACAAATACACAGAGATAGAAAATCCTTGATCTAGCCCAGCTAGTGTTCTAGCTGGAGTTAGCAAACACAGAGGTAATGGTGACAGAGGAGCAAGCAGTGGCACAAAAATAGCTTATTTTGAATAAAATGTAAGGAGAAAGCCACAAATTTTCAACGATGGTTCTGGTATTTTAGGTAAACTTTGAAAATTGAATGTGAGCGTAACGTAAGCATGTTCCTCTGACTTCTCATATTCAGCCAATGGCGTTTTTTTCTTTATGCAAAAGAGAACAGAAGTCAGTGAAACAGTCTTGCTAGCAAATAACTTTTGTTCACGTATTTGAAGGTAAATGACTTTAATAATCACACTTGCATATTTATTCAAACTAGAGTCACTCTGGAGGAAAGGCTAAAATAAGCCACGCTGAGCGTGATAGCACCGCTGAGGCTAATGAATGTGACTGTGCGGGTGAGATTCCTCATTCTACTTGCACTGTGTTCACAGAGTGTGCATGAGAAAGGGGGCACTCACACAGTGTGTCGACAGATTACACATCAGAAAGGGAGCACACACACTGTGTCCACAGATTGCATATGAGAAGTGGAGCACACACTGTGTCCACAGGCTGCACATGAGAAGTGCAACACACACACACTGTGTCTACAGACTATGCATGAGAAACAGGCACACCACTACCTTGCTTCCCTTATGCTGTCTTTGTTACACTGTGCTGCAACCTCTACCAAGGCATGTTTACCATTGTGATTTGCATTTGAGGTCCACAGACCTAAAGGCTCACATGTTGAAGGTTTGGGTTCCAATGTGGTGTTCAAGGTGGAGCCTGGGGGAAGTACCTGGGTAATAACAGAGGTGACCTAGCCTGTCTGTGCATTCATAATTGAGTAGATTATTGGCAGGTATTCAGTATTGTAGAAATTGGGGCCTGACTGGAAGGAATGGCTAATGGTGGCATGCCCTTGAAGGAGGATCTTGTCCGTAGCCCTGTCTTCTCCCTCGCCTTGCATCGTTTGACTAATGGAGTGAGTAGCCCCCTGCACGAAGGCTCCCACCAGCTTGATGCTCTGCCTCACCTCAGCTCAGCAAGTGAAGTCAAAGCTCCAGCCAAATCAAGTGTCCCTGGCCAGCCTGGTCTACAGAGTGAGTTCCAGGACAGCCAGGGCTACACAGAGAAACCTTGTCGAAAAACAAAAAAAACAAAAAACAAAAAGACAAACCAAGTGTCCCTCCCCCACTGATATGTTTTTCTGGGGTCTTGTGTCGCAGAGATAAAAAGCTGACTACTGAATGCAGTGGGTGTCAGTTTAATTTTGTTCCCATAGCTGTAAGGTCTGTAATAAAATGACTGAAGAAACGAGTGGGGCCTAGAGAAAATACTAAGACTTAAAGGGGGAAGAAAAATCTAGGAAAATACCATTGTCTTCAGAGTGTTTTCCCACTGTCTTTAAGTACAGAAGTGTCAGCAATGAAGCCATCCATCCATCTGTCCATCTGTCTGTCCATCCATCCATCCATCCATGCACTGATTCAGAAATCTATTCATTCAAGACTCTGTCAGTTCAGTGTTATAGAGGAATACGATTTAGACATTAATAAGGAATCAGATTAACCCTCAAGGAGCCTATTTCCTGTGAGAACTACAAATGAGAAGTGTATAAATATGTGACATTTCTAAGATGTCATGAAGACCCATGGAAAGCAATAGCAACTGGGTGAGCTGGTTATGAAAACTGTCTCAAGAATTCATCCTGCTATAAAGAGCTTCTCATCTGACCCCCATAGGACAAGAGAAGCAAAGAGAAGCAGTTATATCAACCAATGTGAGGCACGAGCTCTGAGGCTGACAGGGGCTTTTAGGAGCCCTGAAAGATGAGGGCTAGAGAGGAGTAAGTGAGAATTGATGAGCTCAGACTGAGGGATCAGGGAAACACAGGAAGGAACTTCTGACTGAGGTAAGCCACGTTGCAGGCTTGGGCAGAGTGATCTTATCTAACTGCCCTTCACACAATCACAGGCTTCCAGACTGATAGCAGCCTGGGTAGGCAAAGGCTTGGCCTGAAGAAGAGGGACAAAGGCTGAAGCCACTTTCAGATGAACCTGGAGGTTGTCCTGAGGCACCAATTTAACGTGGATTATTTGAAAGTTTTAATTCTAATGGGCTCAAAGGGAGATTTTACTTTATGATTCTTGACACTCAACAAGGACTCCATGATAGAGGCACCACTTAGGGAGAGAGTGACTTTCCCTAAAAGGCGACACTCTCATGCTCATTTTTATGGTTAACGGAGTTAACTGAATTTTTCTATTAATCAGCAATCCTCAAACCTAATTCCATCACATATCACATGATGAGGTTTCTCTTATGGCTGCATATATTGTTAGCATGGAGTTTTGTTAGGCTAGTGTTTTGTGACTTCAAAAGGAATTAAATTCATAACATTAGCCTTTGTCAATATAAACTACAGTCG
Source organism: Uromys caudimaculatus (assembly GCA_028551405.1). Lineage (NCBI taxonomy): Eukaryota > Metazoa > Chordata > Mammalia > Rodentia > Muridae > Uromys > Uromys caudimaculatus. Next base: position 23,038,540 of record CM052704.1, on the reverse strand, counting down.
CCTTGCAGGAGGAAACCCCAGTTGAGGAATTGCCTCCCTCAGACTAGCCTAGAAGCTAATCCATGGGATTTTTTTTTTTTTTTTTTTTTTTGATTAGTGAATGATGTGGTAGGGCTAAGCCCACTGTGGGTCGTGCCATCCCTGGGCAGGAGGCCCTGGGCTAAATCAGGAAGCCAGAGAAAGCAAGCCAGTAAGCAGTGTTCCTCCATGGTCTCTGCTTCAGTTCCTGCCTCAAGTTCAACTTTTCTTCATGATGGATTGTAAGCTGAGATAAACCATTTTCTTCCCAGACTGGTTCTGCTCCTGGTATCTACCACAGCCAAACGGTGCAAAGCAGGACATCTACTCTTTGTAATGTATAAATTATCTCTAGTCATGAATCTAGCACCATGTAAGCATCTTTATCTCTTTGACCATGGGTGGGGCATCACTCAGGGATCTGGATGACCAGATGCTCCCAGCTACACCACAGTCAAAGCACAAAGCTGCTGCAAGGTCATGTACTATAAGATGGATTCCCCAAATGTTTATAGACATCCACGTGTTCTGAGCTTTTCACCTTCTCGTCTGTACTAATGCTGAGGTTCCACTGAGGTGGAAATGGTGAGGACCAAGAAGGCAACGGGAAGGAGGTTATGCGGCCGTAACACCACTGCCTTGATCCTTTCATTTCCAGAAGACTCTAAGCTGTAAGCAGGATGTGAGGCCTCGTGAAGCAAGAGGGCAAACTTCCCACCACCAGGAAAGAGTGGGAAGACGTGAGAAAGATATCCTGGGAGGTTGGAGACTCAATATCCGTCTTCCCCACCTCTCCACTAGAGCCTTTCATAATCTCATTCCAGACGTTCATTGACCTCACTCTTAAACCTGAAGGAAGCAAAATTCCCATCTATCATGGCCCTGATATGTATGTCACTATGGACAGTGCCTGAAACACTGACCTATGGGACAAACAATGCCACCAGAGGGATCTCCAGTCAAAGTGATCAGCTGGAATTCCACTCAGTATAAACTCCTTGGCTGTGTTCCCGTCCACTCAGGCTGTTACTTATAACAGATGGAGCAGAGGCACCATATGTTGTTCCCATTGCCTGTCTGGAAAGTTCTCTGCACACAACTAAAATATTGAATTTGATAATCAAGCCTGAGCCATAAAAGGGAGAGGGGAATCTGCAGAGACAGAGTCCTGGCCTGGAGGTCTCCATGTGAGCCTTCTATGGCAGTAGCTTGTTACATAATTTTAAATAAGCAGTTTGCTCACCACAGAGAAAAGACTCACTTCCAGAAACTTTACAGCCTAGGATTTAAGGCTTGAGGGGGTAAGATGCTGCCAGTCGGTACCACAGCCATTCAAAGGCACAGGAGGTACATGCCGGCTCGCATGGCTCTAGATTTGAAACTGTTTGTAAGGGGACAATGAGAGTTAAGAAGGAATCAAATCCAAACAGCCAAAACATCTCATTCTGAAGAGAGGGGGAAAGGGTCTGGTGAAATAGAACGTCAACACACAAAACAAAGAAAGGAGACAGTTCCCATTCGCATCTGCTCTTTTGATACAATCCCAAACACTTCAGTTCCGCTTTATTTAATAGCACGATTCAAAGAGTTGCCAGGGCACAGTAGGTTTCCCGGGTTTCCACTCATCTGTGGTTCACGGGTTAGCATACTGCTGCAGCGGGGACCCTCAGAGCTTGTGTCCCTCCACAGAGAATCTGCACATGCTGTGGGATGGGGGACCACCACTAAGGCACTGTTGCTGTCTTAGGGGATGCTTAGCACATCCTTGTTCTGACTGTGGTCCTTTGAAATGTGGCAGGTAACATATAACTGTTAGGTTGTTGGTTGTCATGATGATACACCTAGGCGGCTGCTTCCCAGAGCGTGCTTCATGGAAGACTGTTTTCAGGAGAATTTTACTCATGAAAAAAAAGTGTGTGCAGGTGCAGAGCCAGTGTCTCCCAGTCTCTCCTGCGGGTTAGGAGAGAACTTGAATACTATGGAGTTAAGAACCCTTTAGAGAGGAAATGCTAAGTTTATATATCTCAAAGTTTTCTGGGCTTTCTAGTCACAATCTTTTGAGGGAGGGTCACAATAACAGCTTCCTCGGTGCCCTCTGGGAAGCATAGATTCAGCTGCACCTAAATGCTTGTGAGATTGCATTTCTTATTTTTCTCATTGCTTTAACAAAACCAACTGAAGGAATGAAGGATGTATTTTAAACACAGTCAGAGAAGATGCAGCCTCCTGTGTGGGCAAGGGCTGGCTCGGCATCGCTGGCGGCTAATCATGTTGCACGCACAAGTCAAGAGATAGAGGAAGGACAGGAAGTAGGGCCCAGCTGTGAAACACAAGGCCTGCTCCCAGCTGTTCACTTCCTCTGGTGAGGCTCCACCTCCTAACATCTCACAACCTCCTCAAATAGCTGGGGACCAAATGTTCAGACACAAGAGTCTGTAGGAGACATTTCATATTCAAACCATAGCAGACGCCTCTCATCCATGGAAGATTGTAAGAAGTTACAGAAAGTGTTCACCCTTTGTTCAGAGGTGGTGAGTACGTCTTCCGTTCTAACCAGGAAGATGTGGTGTTTCTGGCTGGAAAGGACTTATGAACAGAATGAGTGACACTCATGTGCAACAGAACAGCACTGGAAAAGACACAGCCTGTGTCGTAGAAAACCCTCACCGAAGACTGCAAAACGTGCCGACTGACAGGGCACTTCCAACGATGCCAGTGCTGAACCCAAGCTAATGGTGCTTAGCATAGCAGGTCATGTGGCACATTTACAAGTTACATGGCTGCTCACCTGCCCAAATGTGATGTTAACATTATTCTCATTTACATACAAGCTGCCTCATAGAGATCATGCAATATGCAGTAGATGGGACCACTGTCCAAGGGTCAGGTTCCTTTTGGGTCATGGCTTCCTTAGGGAGGGCTACTTGATCCAAACTGGCTTCCAGCTCACGGGCCAGTAGCTGCTCTTTCTACTTATGTATTATTATTGCTGTTGCAATTATCGTTATTGTTTTATGGTTCTGGGCACTGTGTGGCAGTCAGAGTCAGTTCTATCCTGCTACCGCTGGATCCTGGGATTGTGTTCACTGTCTCGTTTGGGTGCACCTGGTTGCTCCTGATGAGCATCTATCTCTGTGGCCACCCTTCCGTTTATCCCATTATGTTTTAGGGCACAGACAGGAAGTCCTTGCCCATGCTATTCAGGGTTCTCAGTGATCAGTCATCTTTGTCCTAAGAGAATAAGAGTGGACCAGAAGTCTACTGTTCACTGCAGAGAGAGTCTCATGTACCAAGAAACTCTGAAATAAATAATACAAAAATACTGTTTTGTATGAGCACCCTAGAGTCAATAAGCATAAAACACTGTGATGTAGGTAGAACAAGCATTCCTAGCATTTAAAATACGGGAAATCACAACGAAGGCAATAAGAGATGTCTAGAGCTACAGATGCAGCATTCAGGAGAAACAGCCACCTCACTGACCGTGTGTCCCGAAGCCAGCAGCTTCTCCCACAGAAATGAACTTCTATTCAGAACTTCTAAGGACTCAGAAAATCTGTTTTGAATGGGAATCCCTTCATTTTCCTCTCTATTGTTTTAAACAAATGAATTTCTAAGGAAATACCAAGGCAATTGGTGACAGTTCAAAGCCTTATAAACTGGCCATTAAAAATAAAAAAACCATAATTACCTTGTGGATGGATGAATCCTTTATGAATACAATGGGATGTTGAAGACCCTAAATTTAGAAAATAGAGGCAAAATTTTCAGAGTCCTCCACCCTCTAACAAAGTCATGGATACGGGCCTTCCCTTCCAAGACCCAGCATTCAGCACAGCTGCCTGTACCCTGTGTTGCTTGACTCTGTGTTATAGTCTGCAAGGAACCTGGGAGGAAAACTCAGCCTCTGGGAAAATCAAAGACACATATGAAGGGGTACCCTTGAAAAATTCCTTCAACATTCCCAATATCACAAGAAAGGCTCCCCTTGGTAGGCTTTGATCTCATAGATAAAGGAATTTCAAAATGGACTGAGAAGTGAAGTCGGGACGTTTTTGGAATCATAGAGAGAGAAGGAGAGTAGACGTGAACTGGAAGTCTCAGCAGCTCCCAGGAGAAGGAAGGTGGAGTGTAGTCAGATGCTACATTCCAGTAGAACTCAAGGACTGAGACCTTACAGAACAAAACCATAATGGCCAACCAATGCCAAGGCCACTGTTTTCTGCAGTTCCCATTGAAAGGTAAGAGTGCCCTCCTACCAAGGCAATGTGGACCTTGGACAGGAAAACGGCATGCTCCCCTTTCGGGCCAGTAAAGGGGGAATTCTTAACTTAATACTACTTGGGCTAACCAGTTTCTGGGGTCTGAGCATTAGTCCCCGTAACCGCACAGCAAGTGCTCACATATAATTGATTTTTATTTTGTGTTCATTGGTGTTTTGCCTGCATGTATGTCAGTGTGAGGATGTCAGAAGCGTTGGAAGTGGAGTCACAGACAGGTGTGGGGCACGGTGTAGGGGCTGAGAATTGAACCCGGGTCCTTTAGAGAAGCAGCTAGTGCATTATCATCTCTCTGGCTCCCCAACAAGCACTTATGTCTGCTGTGCCATCTCTCTGTCCTGAGATTCTTTGTTATCAAGAAGAGGAGGGAGTTGTTTTAGAGCAATGTACAAATGAAGAAATGAAAGCTTAAAGAGACCAACTAACTAGCCTACAGTCACACAGATTTAGCTGTGAAGACAGTAACAAGAAACCCTGAGGGTAGATCTCCAAAGGAGATCTCAGTCAGCTGCTGGCTCCTCTGAGAAAGTTGGGGGTCAACACTGAGAGCTTAATTCTGGCAAAGAGTGAACCCCAGGCTCCCTCAGTCCCCACTGTGTCCCTGGTGGCAATGTTTACAATGGTTACAGCTAACTCAGACCCTATTCAGCCAACAAAATGACAGAAAGAGATGTTTAATTAATGTATTTACCACTAGTCACTTCCTGAGGAAATATGTTTTCGTTCAACATTTCTTTCTTCAATAATACAACACACATATACAAAGCTCACAGTTTAGGATTTTCTCCTTACCCCACCCAGGTCACACACTCTATTCCCTGCCCCCACCCCACCCTACCTTTAAATAAATGAATGAATGAATAAATACTACAATTTAAACTCAGAGACTTCTGCTGTGTTCCCTTTTCGAGGTTTGTCCCTGTGATTTGCCTATTGCTGCTCTCTTTTGATTTTTAAGAAACAAAACACGCTCTTAATGAACGTTTGCTCTCAGGATTTAGATGCTCCACTAAAGATGAAAATGGGTTGAATAGCATTCTATGCCCACAGGCACCGAAAACCCCCTGATTTGGGCCCTCACATAGCTTTCCCTGCAGGCTCCTTTTGAAGTTTGTAGTTAAGACTTCCCACGCACCAGTACACTGGCTTATACCCCACACCCTTGGGTCCCCGTCTCTATGTGCTTGGAAGGGCTCCACTCGCACAGAGCTCCAAGGACCGTGACTGAGCTGAATGGAACTTGCGCCGCTTGGCAGGAGTGGGAAGACCCAGTGAAACCTGACTGCTGTCAAGGAAGCCAGCGATGGTTTTGTTTCACTTTTTAATGAATGAAAGCAGGGTTGAAACCCATCCAAAGATTGGATGTTTGAGCTTTTGAACGAAGAAAAATGAAAGCGCATGGCGTGTTTTCCTCTCCCCTGGCAATGGAGCGCATCGAGGTATGGAGAATTCAGCTGGGCCAAGGGCAGTCCAGGAAGCCCGTCAGAGGCATAGGGGCTCCGGGTAGCTTTTGCCTCTGACCTGATGTACTTACTCATCAGCCAGAGAAAACCAGATTCATCCTCATGTTTTAAGGAAAACATCTAGATGTATGAGTGTTCCCAGGGGCAAAAGCTAGACTATTTCCTGAAATATTAGGGAGTGTGTCCAAATAGCTTTAGCATTTTTTTCTTCCTTGTTTTGGTTGTCTTTTTGCTTTCCAAAATCAGCAAGAAATAAAGTGCATCTAGTGCTGACTGACCACCCAGAATTCCACCCTCCCAAACGCACTTAGAATCGTGTTGTTTTACCTAGCCGAGTACTCCCCTGTGTAAGAGGCTACGTGTGCCTGTATGACCAGGACCTTGATGTCTCCTGGCTTGAAGAAGAAAATCAATGTTATCACTGTCTGTGCTTTCATTTGCCCTTCCCCCAGCGATGTCCTAAGGACTCGGCATCCCTCGATCTCCTCCCAAACACACATGGCTTCACAGCATCTTGTTCTCTGACCTGTGGGCTTGTCATCTCCACCTGTGGTGAAGAGGATGTTTTGCCTTCATTATTAACCTTAAAATCATTGAGATGCTTCTGTGACTGAGGAGATGGCTCTGAGTCCCATTTTCAGAACATAGGCAAAATGAATTATTCCAAGTACAAGGGAGGCAGAATCAAGTGGATCCCTAGGGCTTGGTGACCAATCAGCCTTGCCTAATCCTTCAGCCCCAGGCTCATGAAAAACCCTGTCACAAAAGAAGAAGAAGAAGAAGAAGAAGAAGAAGAAGAAGAAGAAGAAGAAGAAGAAGAAGAAGAAGAAGAAAAGAAAAGAAAAGAAAAGAAAAGAAAAGAAAAGAAAAGAAAAGAAAGAGAAAAAGGTGGACATTGAGGAACGACATTCAAGGTTGTTTTACAGCCTCGTAAACACGTGCACACATTCAAGCATGCATGTGCACACAAGCACACGCAACAATCACTGTGGTTGTTACCTTAAGCAGTAGGCACCTATGTAGCTCATGCTATCTCTAGAGAGTGGACAAAGCTAGGCCAGAAAATGTCCCTCAAGGCTAGTGTTTTCATGGAGGCTTGAGCCATGTGTACTCAAGATTGCCTCTAGAAGTTCCCTGAATCCAGGGGGCTAGAACTCAGGCATCAGGCTCTGCAAGAAGGACCTGGAAATACTGCTTCCTGGAGACTGAGGAATCAGTAGTAACAAGCCTTGGCAAAACCCTCTGTACCTCTGTACATAGCGATCAGTTGGAGGCTTCATAGCCAACCAGCTCTGAAGCACAGCCAGAACTTGCTTGGGAAGGAGGCTGCTAACCCTTGCTTATGAGACCTGCTGGACTCTGCTTTGTGGACTGCACATCTTCATTCTTTCCAGCTGTCCACCCCCCTGTTTAAGAGATGTACACGCAGGCATCAGCCTCCAAGGTGCTCAGTGATTACTTCTGAGGGACTTTACAAAGTTTACAATTGTTTGCCCTTCGTTGTCCTCGAGAACACAGAGAGCAATTTGTTCAAGCAAGCACCTCACATCTTCAGTTCTAATGTGGCGAAGATTCCACAGGCGACTGCAAAAACCTAAGGACGAAATACAGTGCCCTTTACACCCTGCTGCTTAAAATATCCCTCAGTCTTGTTATTCAATGTGGGATTTAACATTTCTAAAAAAAAAAAATTCCACATACTATAACCCAAGAAGGGTCTATGTAGTTGATTGAAAGGAATAGCTTAATATTAGTTGATATATTAAAAACGTTAGTGAGGTCTGTTCTGGCAGGAAAGCAGCTGAATCTTACAACCTGATCATCTAGATTTCATCTTTTATTGGAGAGTTAGGATCATGTACATTTAGAGTTATTATTGAGCACAACTTTCTGGTTTCTAGAATTTTGCTCTTTTTCTCTGGTTATTTATGTATTAATAGGTTCTTTTCATTCTATCCTATTCCAATTAGGTGTTGACTAATCTACTGAGTTGGACAGGATCCGGCCTTTTATGTCTCTTTTGCTTATCTATTCTGCCCATGGATATTTTTTCTTTCTCATGTTCTTGTAATTGAGGCTTACTTCCACTTCTGTGTGTAGGAACTTTTTTTAAGTGTGTGTGTGTGTGTGTGTGTGTGTGTGTGTGCATGAATGGAGAAGTAAAATCTTAAACATTTCTCCAGCTCAGGATTTTAAGTATTGACTCCTTTCAAATAAGGTTGGATTGCCTAAGATTGAAAGAAAAGTAATTACATGGGTCAAAACACAGAACAAGTCAAGTAAGATGGCACATCTCTGTAATCCCAGCCTGGGAAGCAGAGACGAGAAAATCATGACTTGGAGGCTGGCATTGACTACATAGCAAGATCATGGCCTGACTGGGCTATGTGATATCAAAAATGCCAAGCAAGTATAGAACTATGACTGTAGAAGAACATAGCCCACAAATGATAATAAAGCATACAAAGTATTAGATTTTACTAAAAATTTTAATGAAAATATAATTCTTACAAATTTTACCGAGAAGTTTACTCTCTTGAGGAGATTAATCAGCTTTCATGTTTTGAAAATGGCTTAAGAAAATAAATTTAGAAATTAGTTACAAGGGCAAAAATAATTTTCTGAATTCTGAATCAGAAAATTATCATTTATGTTTATCCGGTAGAGTTAAGGGCAAGACATTGATAGAGAAAATAATATAGAGTTAACACTGGTTTTTATCCACAAGAAATATCATTAGATACCTAAGTCAGATGGGCAGGAGAGTGAGGAACCATTATATAATTGATATATTGTTTCTTTCCAGGGCCAGCGGTACCACTAATAAGCTTAGAAAAACAAATACATTCAAAGGCTTGATAATATATGCTGAGCAGAAACTACAAAATATTCACATCCCCATCCCCAAATTAAAGAAACACAACGAATGGCTGTCGACAGATTTAATAAGGAAATCACACACAAGTCAAATACCACAAAGAACACCGGAAGTAAATATTAAAGTGAGCTAGAGAAAACGAGAGCTCAGCAGCTAAGGGGCAGCCACACTTTCTCCAGAATTTACTGTTTCCAGCGTTTTAGGGCATCTGTGTTGGTGTTCACAGTCTTTTCCCTCCAAATTTTGATCAATCTTCTAAGCAAAATGGATCAGTGTCTTTACAAAATTCATTACTTTCACATGTGAACATTGTAGCAATTTTCAAAATTAAAGATTGCCCGCCCTTGTGCTGCTATGTCTTCTCAGTACTTCGTACACGCAATATTTTCCTTTACTAGCTCCTCTCTCTCTTCTCTTGCCAGGGCTTTTGCTGGCACCGTTAAACATTCTCTCCCCAGTCTGCCCATGGATGTGGTCATGCCCCCATGATGGCTTTGCCAGTCTCCATCTCTGCTCCCTTCACATGTGCCCACACTGTAAGTGAGCTCATTAAATTCTCTTAATTTCACCATCCTTAATACCCCATAGTTTCCTGTTAGAACTCTGATGTGGATATGGACTCTAAGTGGTATTTCTTCTAGAGGAAGTGATGTTGAGGACTGTAAAGCCCTTCTCTGAAGGTCTACAGTAAATAATAAAAAGAAACACCCAGATCTGAAACCAAGCGTCCCAGTGCCATGTCGTGCATGTTGCTTTCGGGGTGCTGGTCCAAGCCTGACCCTTCCAAGGGTCAGTGTAGCAGAACAGTCTTCATGCTGTTCTCGAAAGAGCAATGCCTGTTAAGAAACCCTTCTGTCGGTATAAGAAGGACTCTTGGCTATCCTGCACAGCATTACTTTGCTGACAGCTAGCCACATCACAAGATCTTGGACATTTTAAAAGTTAGATTTAATACAAGGGGCAGATACCAGCAATCACATAATTCAAAATAAAAACTTCAATGAGAATGTCTGTCCACAGAGGAAAGATTCCAAGAGGTTAGAGCCTGTCAGAGTTCGTTCCAACTCCCCTAAATCCAGAGTGCGATTGTCCAAATCTCAGCTTGTGCTGATGCACGGGGAGCATGCAGCTGTGGATAGGCAGCCCTGCTTCTGCTGGCCCACACCCCCCACCGCCACCAAGATTTGGCCAGTTTTCTGGAAAATAACAATAAATTTGCCAAACTTAATCCAAACTTGCTGGGCTCTGCTGAGCCTTTCATCCGTGATGAATGTGAAGTCTTCACCCCGGTGGTAAGACACACGTGTCTTCATCCTGCTTTTCTTGAGGTTTGATGAGAAAAACCACAGACATCCACAAGTGTGCAGGAAATTCACCGGAGCCTTTAAAAGGGTCCCGTTTTGTTTGGCACATAGATCCTACAGCCTGGAAGAAGACAAAACCAAAATTCCAAAGGAAGCTCAGTGTGGTGATTTCACGAGAAGCAAACGCCATTGCATCAGTTCTACCAAGTGAAGCCAGAAAGGACACAATCCTGATGATAACCTCATGGGACTTGTGCCTGGTCCCCAAGTTCTTTACTCTACATGGTATGCAGTCAATTCAGTGGTGTCCATAATACAAGTTATTGGATGTCATAATCACCTTGTAGTAACATACAGATCCTAGCATATTGACACAATTGCCTTTTCCACACAAATGAGGACAATTTCAATTCAAATAGATGATTGTATCTTTTTAAATAGTTAATTCATTCACATGGTACAAAAGTTGCATTGGGTTCTAGAGAGAAATTTTTACCCTGTCCTCTGAGTGATTTTCATTGCAGATAATTACACTGTGCAGTATTAAATGACCCTTCTAGAGATAGGATAGCCAAGGCCTCAGTAGCAAGCATCCACTGTGTGGATATTTAGATATTTGCATACATTTATAGAGTGGCTTTTATTTTAGTGAAATGATAATACGGTCCATTACGTGCTTTGTTTTTTATTTTTCACTTAAAACTAATTTTTACATCTCCAATATCATTCCATAATCTTATCTCATTCATAATTTTGCTTCATTAATAAACAATGTGTGGTGATATTGATATCTGGCATTTTAAATTGGAATGCTGCTTTAACCAATTCACCTCTTAATGGCATTATTATAAACCCCACCTTTCATTAAGAACAACAAAACAGCCTTCCCTACCTTGTCTTGGTAAATTTAAATGTTTTCATTTCAAAAGAGAATGAATGGGGAATTTGACAAAAGCATGCAAAGGTGACTGTGCACGAGTAACACTAAATAGGTTCTTATCAGAGAGGTAAGGAGGGCCAGACGGGAGGGTGATTCGCGGAGCCACAGAAAAGCTCTTGGAAGTGTTTTCTATGGTTTCTAACTATCTCTGAAGGGCTGATAAAAAAGAGAGGAGAATGTGGTGATCAATCAACAATAAAATAATGTACAGTGGTCATGGTTTGCATGCATGGCTGCATGCTTTTGAAAAGTTTGAAGAAAGTGGCCTCCTGGTTACAAAGAACAGAAGTCAGAAGTCTCAGGGAGGAGGTTCTGCCTGACTTGGCAGTGAGCTAGGGAGGGGGTGAGCAGGAGACATTGGCCTGTTTGCTTCCACCAAACCCAGCAGACACCAAAGTGATCTCTGAGCTGTTGGCTCAGAGAGAACCAACAGCAAGAGAGAGCTTTGCATAAACAGCTATCTCTGTCCAAGAAGAAATAAGCCAAAGGGGTATTTTCCAGAAAGGATTGGCGGGCAAGAATCATTAAGCTCCTTATGGGGTTTTGTTCCACCATCTTATTAAAACCATTTGAAGAAATATTGATTTGAATCTTGAGTTGGTCAAATGTCGTATAAAATATTATTTATTATTTTTGCCTACATTATTTTTGTTATTCTTGCTTTCATCTTATGTTCTTAGTTGTTTCAAACCTTTGAACCCTGTCCACCTCTTCTACAGTCCCCAAAGGCTGTAGAATTTCAGCCTTTAGAATTTCAGAAGCTAACCGTTGTAAGATTGTGACTTAGAGTGTTAGACCCTTCTGAAACTTAACATCAACAAGGTGGAAAGTGTTGAACAGTCTCACAGCTCATAGACATAGACCACAGTCTCTCAACCACCATGAGAGTAGAGCACATGCCACACAGATGCTTAGCCACACTGATGGCTACTCTACCAGCCTAGAGGCAGGCCTTCCAGGGAGACCTGTGTCCCACTGTCAGAAACACCTGGGCCAGCTGCCACACTTCTAGGTTGCCTGTCCAAGGAGAGCTATCCCAGCTGGAACTCTCAAAGCCGCTTGGGAGTGTTAGGACTATCTCCCCCATTGCTACAAAGTTGCTGTTTTGTGTCCTACCCTGGCAACACAGTGGCCATAGCTGTCTTATGTGGGAACATTGGACGTGGCCGAAAAATGCGCATTTCATCTTGGCCATTGCTGTGGCCTGAATGTGCACTGACCTCGCACTGTGCTTTGTGTTTCAACAGTTGCTCTCCAGCTGGTGGTGAGGTTGTGGGAGGTTGTGGGACCTTTAGGAGAGGAAGCATCACTGGAGGAAGCAAAGGATTGGAGGGGAAACCCTGAGGTCTGACAGCCTAGCCTCACCTCTGTGTAACCTCCTGCCGTGGATGCAATGTGACTAGTTCCTTTCAGCTCCTGCTTCCATGCCTTCCCTGTGAGCCAAAGTAAACCCTTCTTTCCTTAAGGTTTTGTCCTGTGTGCAGCCATTTGTCCTGGGGCCAACTAACCTGAGACCATACAAAACTTCCTAAATACAGTATCAACAACAACGGTGGAAAGAAATTAAACATATGCTAGACTCTACTAATTATTTACTTGTCCCAAATAAAGACATCAGGCTCCGCAGCAAGTTCCTTTACCCATTGAGCAATATGGGCAGCTCATATTTTCCAGATTTTATGAATGGAGAAATTGAGCCTTAAAGATAACAGTATCTTGTATACGGTTTCATGCTAGTTAGATAAGCTGAAATTTGACTTCAAGTTTCCCACCTCTCCCAGCTCTTACCCTCTTCTTCTTCTCCCCCCTTTTGTTTTTCTTTCTTTCTTACCCTCACCCGCCTTACCTTGGGAAGCCAGCCCAACCAAACAGTCCCTGTGACAATGGAGAGAGGTCAGAGTGTGAAGTGTATTTTTTCTATGTCCCATTTCTCTCGAGCCACTGTTTGCAAATTATTCCACAAGATGCCCTGATATTCCCCTGTTGCAGCAGAGGCAAAGTCTAGCTAGATCCAGTTCCTATAATAACAGCCAAGGATCAGAAAACGAGGGCACTAGAGACTAAGTGGTTTGGGAACTGTGAGCGTTGGCAGGGTGTTGGAGAGTGTGCAAGCTGAATTAGACATGAGCGTTCTAAACAAATAAGACCTCTTGTTGCAATAGAGCAGGAAATGGGCGCAGCCATGTTCCCTCCAGCATGTGGCTTTAGAAAAGAAACCTTTGTGGAGTGCATGCTGGGCGTCTGTTCTGAAGAACGGCCGTGATGACAGAAGCCACCTTGGTCATTATATACCTGTGGTTGTCTTCACATAATAGGGATGTTTCGTAAGTAATATGTCTCAGGAAAATTCCCTACATACCCGAGAAGTCAGTTGAAGTAGTCTGCGGACACATCCTCCCACCCACACATACTCACACTTAAAGCTACTTTTTAAAGAGGTTAAAGAAACTAAGTTAAAAGCTAACAGCCATAACATACACTCAGAGGGTCTGGTGTAGACTCTTGCAGGCTCTGTGCTTGCTGCTTCAATCTCTGTGAGCTCATAAACTGAATCCTAGTTGATTCAGTGGGCCGTGCTCCCTGGTGTCCACCCTCTCCCTTGACTCCCACAGTCTGTTCTGTTCCCTCTTCTATGAGATTCCCCACACTCCAAGGAGAGGAACCCAGTGGAGACCTCTAATTCACACTCTCTCTGCATAAAGTCTGGCTGTGGACCTCTGCACCCATTCTTACCTGCTATGAGAGGGAGAAAGCCTCTTTGAAGGAGTCACTGCTATATGAGTATAGCAAAATATCATTATGAATCATTTCATTGATTTTTCTTTTTAAGACCAGTGTGTTTGATTCTACCTTAGGTCTCTGGACTGCCCAGTCTCTGGCTCCTGGCCTTCCAATCAGTGTAGGGCATGGGATTGCTCTAGTAGAGTGGGCCTCAAATTAAATCAGACATTGACTGCCCACTCCCACAAGTTCGGCAACACCAGATCGCTCCATCACCTCTTGAAGGCAGGACAGGTTGTAGGCCAAAGACTTTATGACTGTGTTAGTACTAGATTTCTCTTTCAGTAGCATGCAAAGTACCTTCAATGAGTTCCACTTTCTTTCTTTCTTTTTTTAGTTTTGTCCTTTCTTTCTTTCTTTCTTTCTTTCTTTCTTTCTTTCTTTCTTTCTTTCTTTCTTTCTTTCTTTCTTTCTTTCTTTCTTTCTTTCTTTTACTTTATTTACATTTCAAATGTTTTCCCCTTCCAGATTTCCCCTTTGGAAACCCACTATTCCATCTCCCTCCCCCGCCTCTATGAGGGGATTCCCCCACCCACCCACCCACCCACTCCCGTCTTCCCTCCCCGGCATTCCCCTATACTAGGGCATCTAACACCCTGAGGCCCAAGGGCCTCTCCTGCCACTGATGGCCAACAAGGCCCTCCTCTGCCACATACGTGTCCAGCACCATGGGTCCCTCCATGTGTATTCTTTGGTTGGTGCTCCAGTCTTGGGGAGCACTGGGGCGTCAGGCCAGTTGACACTGTTGCTCCCTCCATGGGGCTGTAAACTCCTTCAGCTCCTTCAGTCCCTTCTCCAACTCCTCCATCTGGGACCCCATGCTCAGTCCAATAGTTGCTGTGAATTGAATCTTGGATTTTCCGAACTTTTGGGCTAATATCCACTTATCAGTGAGTATATACCGTGTTCGTTCTTTTGTGACTGAGTTCTCTCACTCAGGATGATATTTTCAAGTTCCGTCCATTTGCCTGCGAATTTCATGAAGTCATTGTTTTTAATAGCTGAGTAGTACTCCATTGTATAAATGTACCACATTTTCTGTATCCATTCCTTTGTTGAGGGGCATCTGGGTTGTTTCCAGCTTCAGGCAATTATAAATATGGCTGCTGTGAACATAGTGGAGCATGTGTCTTTATTACATGTTGGAGCATCTTCTGGGTATATGCCCAGGAGTGGGATAGCTGGGTCCTCAGGTAGTATTATGTCCATTTTTCTGAGGGTCCGCCAAACTGATTTCCAGAGTGGTTGTACCAGCTTGCAATCCCACCAACAATGGAGGAGTGTTCCTCTTTCTCCACATTCTCTTCAGCATCTGCTGTCACCTGAGTTTTTGATCTTAGCCATTCTGACTGATGTGAGGTGGAATCTCAGACTTGTTTTGATTTGCGTTTCCCTGATGACTAAGAATGTTGAACATTTCTTTAGGTGCTTCTCAGTCCTACAAATTTCCTCAGTTGAGAATTCTCTGTTTAGTTCTGTTCCCCATTTTTTGATAGGGTTATTTGTTTCTCTGGAGTCTAATTTCTTGAGTTCTTTGATTATTTTGGATATCAGCCCTCTATCGGATGTAGGATTGGTAAAGGTCTTTTTCCAATCTGTTGCTTGCTGTTTTGTCCTATTGACAGTGTCCTTTGCCTTACAGAAGTTTTGCAATTTCATAAGGTCGATTGTTGATCTTAAAGCATAAACCATTGGTGTTCTGTTCAAGAACTTTTCCCCTGTGCCCTGTGTTCAAGACTTTTCCCCACTTTCTCTTCTATTAGATTCAGTGTATCTGGTTTTATGTGGAGGTCCTTGTATCCCTAGAAAAAGCAAGAAAATAATCTTTCAACAAACTCAAAAGAAGATAGCCACACAAACATAAAAATAACATCAAAAATATCAGGAAGCAACAATCACTATTCCTTAATATTTCTTAATATCAATGGACTCAATTCCCCAATATAAAGACATAGACTAACAGACTGGATACATATACAGTACCCAACATTTTGCTGCATACAGGAAATATACCTCAGAGTTAAAGACAAACATTATCTCAGAGTAAAGGGCTGGAAAACAATTTTCCAGGCAAATGGTCCCAAGAAACAGGCTGGAGTAGCCATTCTAATATCCAATAAAGTTGACTTTCAACCAAAAGTCATCAAAAAAGATAAGGAAGGACACTTCATCCTCATCAAGGGAAAAATCTACCAAGAAGAACTCTCAATCCTGAACATCTATGCTCCAAATGCAAGGGCACCCACATTCATAAAAGAAACTTTACTAAAGCTCAAAGCACACATCACACCTCACACAATAATAGTAGGAGACTTCAACACCACACTATCATCAATGGACAGACCTTGGAAACACAAACTAAACAGAGACACAATGAAACTAACAGAAGTTATGGACCAAATGGATTTAACAGATATCTATAGAACATTTCCTCCTAAATCAAAAGAATATACCTTCTTTTCAGCACCTCATGGGACCTTCTCCAAAATTGAACTCCACTATCAATGAACTGTACAGATTTCATGCTCGGCAATAGGGTCCCTGTGTCATTTTTCAGAAAATGATCCTATATTCTAGCATCAGCCTGTATTGTTGAGGGTCTCTATGGGACCTCCTCAACCAACAAGTCAACCAAATACAACCCAGACCCACTACTGGGAGCTTTACCTGGCTACAAGAGATGACCAAGTCAGACTCCATTGTATCCCCCATTACTAGGAGTCCTCACTAGGACCATTCTCATAGATTTCCAAGAAGTTTCCACTGTGTTAGGTTTTCATGCCACCCCTGAATAACCCCCAATGGCAGCACTCTCTTCCTCCATCCCATCCCCTTCCACCTGCCCCTGGTCCACCCCCCCTCCCAAAAAACCCGTTTTTCTATGTTTCCTTCCCCAGGAGTCCCAGGCATACACCCTTAGAGTCCTCCTCTTTGCCTAACCTTTCTGGGTCTATGAATTACAGTTTGGTTATGTTTTACTTAATGGCTAATATCCAGTTATAAGTAACTACATACCGTATTTGTCTTTCTGGGTCTGATTACCTTACTCAGGATGATTTATTTTCTAGTTCTATCCATTTGTCTGCAAATTTCGTGATGTCGCTTTTTAAAATAGCTGAGTAATACTCCATCGTGTAAATTTAACACATTTTTAAAGTCCATTCTTTACTCGAAAGACATTGGTTGGCCACCCCCACAAGTTCTGCAAGGTTGTTTCCAGTTTCTAGCTATTATGAATAAAGCTGCAATGGACATAGTCGAGCCAGTGTCCTTGAGTGAGGTGGAGCATCCTTTAGGTATATGCCCAAGAGTGGTAGATATCTGAGAAACCCCCATATTCATTTCCTAAGTGACTGTACAAGTTGCACCCCACCAGCAATAGAGGAGTGTTCCCCTTGCTCCACATCCCCTCCAGCATGAGATGCTACTTGTATTATTAATCTTAGCCATTCTGGTAGGTGTGAGATGAAATCTCAGGTAGTTTTAGTTTGCATTTCCCTGATGGCTAAGGATGTTGAACATTTCTTCAAGTGTTTCTCAACCATTTGAGATTCTTCTATTGAGAATTATGTTTAGATCTGTACCCCATTTTTAAATTGGGTTGCTTGTTTGTTTTTGATATCTAGTTTATTGAGTTTTTTATTTAGGATATTAGTTCCTTATTTTGAATATTAGTCCTCTATCAGATATTAAGTCGAAATGAAGCATTTTTGTCATTTTGTAAACTGTCACTTAGTCTGATTGACTGTGTTCTTTGCCTTACAGAAGCTTTTCAGTTTCAAAGGTCCCATTTATCAATTGTTGATCTTAGTGCCTGTGCTAATAGTATTCTGTTCAGAAGGTCTTCCCTGTGCCAATGAGTTCATGACTATTCCCCACATTCTCTTTTATCAGGTTCAGTGTGTCTGGTTTTACATTGAGGCCTTTGATCCACTTGGAGTTGAGTTTTGTGCAGGGTGATAAGTATGGATTCATTTGTATTCTTCTACATGATGAAATCCAGTTAGACCAGCACTATTTGATGAAGATGCTGTCTTTTTCCCAGTGTGTATTTCTGGCTTCTTTATTTAAAAAAGTCAGGTGTCCATAGGTGTGTGGATTTATGTCTGGGTCTTCAATTCGATTCCATTGATTAATGTATCTGTTTCTAAGCAATACCAATGTGACTTTTCTTACTGTAGCTCTATAGTACAACTTGAAATCAGGGATGGCGATATCTACAGATTTTTTTTATTATTATTATTCAGGATTGTTTTTAAACTAAATCCTGGGTTTTCAGAGTTGAGAATTGTCATTTCAAGGTCTGTAAAGAATTGTTTTGGAATTCCAATTGGGGATTGCATTGACTATATAGATTGCTTTTGGTAGATTTACTGCTAATCTTACAGATTCATGAGCATGGGATATCTTTTATTCTTCTGATATCTTCTCCAATTTCTTTCTTCAAAACTGAAAGTTTTTGTCCTACTGCTCTTTCACTTGCTTTGGTTCAAGTTACTCCAAGATATTTTATATTATTTGAGGCTATCGTGACAGGTGTTATTTCAGTGATTTCTTTCTCAATTCATTTGCCATTTGTATATAGGAAAGCTATTGATTTTTCTTAAAAGTTAATCTTGTACCCAGCCACTTCACTGAAGATGACAGAGTCTCCTGGTAGAATTTCATGGATCATATCATCTTTGTCTTCTTCCTTTACAATCTGTGTCCCCTTGATCTCCTTCAGTTGTCTTACTGTTCTAGCTATGACTGCAAGTACTATATTGAATAGCTATGAAGAGACTGGACAACCTTATCTTGTTCCTAATTTTAGTGAAATTGGTTTGAGTTTCTCCATTTAATTCAATGTTAGATATAGGCATGCTATAAACTGCTTTTACTATGTTTAAGTATGTCCATTGCATCCCTAATATCTTCAGAACTTTTATCATGAAAGGTGTTGGATTTTGTTAAGGGCCTTTTCTGAATTTAATGAGATGATCATGTGTTTTTTTTTTTCATCTTGTTAATAGGTTGGATGAATTACATTTACTGATTTTCATATATTTCAGTTTGTTAATATACATTTACTGATTTTCATATATTTCAGTTTGTTAATATACATTTACTGATTTTCATATGTTGAACCTATCCTGTAACTCTGGGATAAAGCCTACTTGACCATGATGGATGATCTTTTTGATGTGTTCTTGGATTCAGATTACAAGTATTTTATTGAGTGTTTTTGTATCTATATTTATAAGAAATTGATCTGCAATTTGTGTGGTTTAGATGTCAGCATGGCTGTGGCCCCATAAAATGAATTTTGCAATCTTCCTTCTGTTTCTATTTTCTGGGATAATTTGAGTAGTATTGGTGTTAACTCTTCTTTGAAAGTCTGGTATAATTCTGTAGTAAAACCATCTTGCCCTGGGCTTTTCTTGATTGGAGACATTCAATGACTACTACTATCTCACTAGGTGCAATAGGTCTATTTAAACTGTAAACTAATTTTTAAAAAGAAAACTGTAAACAAGACAAATCACTAAAATAAGGATTACTCCCATTTTAGTCACTGTGAACATGTGGTGTTAAACATCGGGGGACAATAGTGAGAGGATTGCCAACTGCATGCATATGTTACCTAAAAAAATGAAGACAGAAGGCCAGACACTCAGTTCTAAATGTGTCCAATGTAAATTCATAAGATTAGAAAGAACAGCCGGGCAGTGGTGGTGCACGCCTTTAATCCCAGCACTTGGGAGGCAGAGGCAGGTGGATTTCTGAGTTCGAGGCCAGCCTTGTCTACAGAGTGAGTTCCAGGACAGCTAGGGCTACACAGAGAAACCCTGTCTCGAAAAAAAAAATTAGAAAGAACATAAGAAAAATTGCTAATTCAAAACTCCCTTCCATTCTCTGCCCCAACAACAGATTTAATTTACACATGAAATTATTTGACACACAATTGTGTGTCTTTCAAAGTTCATTGCACCTGCTTGAAAGACTTTAATAGTAATCTGGAGGGGGTTGGGGCTAGGCGTGGTAGAACATACCTTTGCTTCCAGTACTTAGGAGGCAGAGGTAGGAGAAGCTCTGTGAGTTTGAGACTACTATGACGACCATCACAACCACCACACCATCACCACCAACAAATGGTGAGGATGCAAGTATGCTCCCTTTCTCATAGTGTTGGCAGGTAATTACAGCTTTCTATCTTTTGATAATGCAGCTACAATATCACTATAAAGGCCATATCATAAGGAAAGAAAACATAAAAAAATACACTTAAGTAGCCTGGCCTGGTGACATAGGTCTGTAATTCCAGCTGTAATTCTGCAAAAGTTGATTGCAAGATCAAAACCTGCCAGGACAACGAAATGAGTTCAAGGTCTAGTTGGGAAACTTAGTGACACCATGCTTTAAATAACATTGAAGGAAAAGACTGATTCTCAAAGCTGTATTCTAACCTGCAGAGATGTGCCTGCATTTACACACACAAATGTATATAGGTATACACACACAAACACATCATTTACACACACGGATGTTTACAATGTACTACTTATATAATACTGAGAGGAGAATAGTGAGACATGTTACAGTAAATCTTTCTACTATATACCCTGTATGCATTAAGCAATTGCATTTCTAACAGTATACCCTACAATTAATAGTTGTTTTGTTTTTTGTTTTTTAGTCTTCTTGTTTTTTTCTTTTCTTTTCTTTTCTTTTCTTTTCTTTTCTTTTCTTTTCCTTTCTTTCTTTCTTTCTTTCTTTCTTTCTTTCTTTCTTTCTTTCTTTCTTTCTTTCTTTCTTTCTTTCTTTCTTCCTTTTTTGGTAGGGGAGTAGTAGAGGTAGAAGCAAACTACTCAAAGAGCTGCAATTCAGCCACTGCAAAAAGCAATAATTTCTTTAGTGTTATTCTCACAGATAGATCTCCACAGACATTTGCATCTAGGCTCTGAAATTCAAGGCTGATTCTCAAATGTTTGGCTCCTGCCCATTGGATGTGACTACTGAGATGTTTTCTTGACATCTCTTTTGCTGAGACTAAAAATGATGCCTAAAAGATAGATTTATATTTTATATTTACATTTTACTTTTACAGTTTCTACATTTTTATTTAAATTTGCTTTTAACTAATTCATTAAAAGTATACATACTCAGGATACCATATGAAGTTCTGAATCATGTTTAAAGAATGTTAGACACCTCTGTCTTCCCCAAATATTTCTCATTCCTTTAGCCAAAATTCTTCAACATCTTTTCTTCTAGCTTCTTGAAACACATGACATAGAAATTATCTGCAAGCTCAGAGGCAGGTTTCTGCTTTGGTTGATTTTTTTAAGACTGGAGATTATCTTCTCCACAGGTTCTCCCTGTCAGCTTCCACTTTCTGCTGAGAAATACTGCTATCCTGAACACAGCACTTCAGCAGACACATGCTGCTCTAACAGACAGTAGCCTAGTTCATTAGAAAAAGAAGATCTAGTTCCCACAGGATTAAGAATTTCCCAATGACTTTGTGCTATGTTTAAGTCAACAACATTACAAGTCAATGATATTTGCAAACCCACTGGAGGATTTGAAGAACATTTGAAGGCCTGCTGCTCAGGTCCTGTGTGCTCCAGCCTTGGTCTTTCTGCCATGACTACCGGCTCCATGTGCTGTTCTGATGGGTAGTAGCTTCAAGTGTCAAGGGCTTTCCCATGACCTCATCCTCTCCTGCTGCACAAGCTCTCATGATAGGCAGAGGAAGTTCTGTGTTCAAAACCAGAGGACATCAGCAGTCCTGCTGGCACTGGACCCAGATGTGCATTTCTTTATTCCTGGAGTCTGGCATACCCCACCATGATCAGTGAGAAGCTTAGCACCAGTCCACAGAACTTGGGTCCAAACATGCAGGTACCCCAGGAAATGGTTACAAGTAGTTTTCTGAAAGAACCAATGTACCACCACGTACACACATCACGACTGTGTTCACTCTACTACTGAACACACTTGCTGTAGAGCACAGAGTCTTTCCTCCTTCAGCCAAGGTCTAAGCACTGGATCAGGACTGGAACTGAAGAATGGATTGAGGCTATCCCACTGGTGTGGGTGACTCAGTACTCACCAATCCAGTCTGTTCTGATCTCATTTCTGTCGCTGTGATAAAATGTGATGAGCAAAAAGCAATACGGGGAAGAGTGGATGGTTTTAGTTGTCTTACAATTCCTGTCTGCATTCCCCCATTATTATGGGGATGTCAACATAGGAGTTTAAGCATCATGGACAGTCAAGAATCGGGAGAGGGTAAGCAAGCAAACACCTGCCTGGTGGCTTGCTTTCTACTTTTAATAGTGTTCTGTTCCAGGAGTCACCTAGGCAATGGTTACACCCACATTCAAAGTGGGTCTTCCCACCTGAATTAACAATCAGAACAACCCCTCACTTCCTACAGAACCAATGGCTTTATCAGAAACCAATTGCAAGCAATCACTTGGATAACGAGAAGCACTCAATTTACGGGACACGGTATCACATTTTGCAAAACATGATTGTGGATATGCGTATTATTGTTGATTCTCAGTCTCTAGTCGGGCTTCAGTGTGGCTCCCAAAGCATGTCTATGTGATGCATCTTAGACTAGGAAGACAACAACACATAGGTTACAAAGGCAGTGAAAAAGCTTTATTAAGGAATTGTTCTTTGCATTTTAATGTGGAATTAAAGGAGTATATTCTGACATCCCCTAACAAAAACCAAGGAAAGTGTGTTTTGAGCATTAGCTTCCATCAATAGTGAATTTTCATGTAAGTGAGATGAGCTCTCTTCCTAAAATCAGATGTGGAGCTAACCAGTAAGTCTTCCTCTTGCTGTGCAGGTGGCTTTTTAACCAATCTGTGGGAAACAGAAGAGTTTTGCTTCAGTTAAATGGTGCCTTTTCAAGTCAGTTTGCGCATAGGATTTAAGCACTGAATCTCCTAAGTTGTGCTGATAGATGTGACAGGATTTTAATTTACTAATTAAAGTGCATCTTGTCATCTCCGTCGCCCGAGCTTACAGGGTTCTGATATTTCCCTAGAGCTCTGTGGTCAGTCCTAGCTCACTACCTCAGCCTTAAGGACACATGCCAACTCATGGTCCATCGGGTCCTTGAGAAAGACATCCCACCTCTTTGTGATTACCCAGAGTAACCACTAAAGGTCACTCTTACTCCATTTTCTCAACCCAGTTTTGTAACCTGAACTCAGGTAAAATAATAATCAGGAAAACCTCCTTGTTTACAGAGGCCGGGAGGCTCCAGGCTGTCCGTTTGCACAGAAATTCCCACCCACCCAAGGCCAATGAGACCTAAGGCTTACATGACCAACCTTTGTTAATTCTTTCCCAGTTAAGTTATTCATAAAAACTATTTTTTCCAAATAAATATAGTACAGATGTGAAAGCCAGCAGTTCTGTTCCGGGCCCAGAATTTTAAAAGGAAAATGGGTCACTTTTAGGAAACAGACTTAAAACTTTACTGAGTTAATAATTTATAACTGTCCCCATCTGAAGAGAGAGGAAGGAAGTTTGAAAATAGTACTTGCCAAGAATTCCGAGCGTAAATCACCTGTAAAGGACGGCTTGTGTACAGGATCTGCTTCCTTTTCTGCATGTGTGCTCGGGAGGCACAGGGAGGGCCTAGATGTGAAATTCTCAGCTTTTATAAGGAACAGAGCAAATGTATTTCAGCATAATTTATGGGTAACTGAAGTTAAATAGTTTGTGGACATGTTTAGTATCACTAGAAGGAAATAAACCACCGCAACCATTATCATTTGTGGTGCCAAAAAAGGACAAAGAATAAAACTGGAAAATAGAAATTCTTAAGACTCCAGGAACACAAAGCCAGACTTGCTGTTCTCCAACAGATGCAGTGATGTCCAGGGTGGAGAATGTTTGTTTTTAGAGATAACTCTTTATCTGTGAGAATTACATTAAGGAAACATCAGTTTGTCTGAGAAATGCCTACAATGAAATAAAGTAAAAAAAAAAAAAAAGCTAAATCATAACTCATTTTATCACAACTCAGATATTTTATTGGCAGGATCGATAGGTATTTCTCTACCTCTCACTGTGGTATTTTCTTTTCAAAACATGGAAAATTCAAAT
This sequence comes from Uromys caudimaculatus, assembly GCA_028551405.1. Lineage (NCBI taxonomy): Eukaryota > Metazoa > Chordata > Mammalia > Rodentia > Muridae > Uromys > Uromys caudimaculatus. Next base: position 23,014,760 of record CM052704.1, on the reverse strand, counting down.
TCCATCTGATACGAACTCCTTGGATTTCATACTTCTGCTCTGGGATATATTTCTATGCATTCTTCCGGTTAGAACTGGAAAAACAACTAGCTTCATATCCTTTTCATAACTTCTTGTCCATTGCCTAAAACAGAGTTGTGTATCTGCAAAACATTATCAGCATTAAACAGAATATAGCCTTGCGATTTCCCCTCAAGATACAGCGTGCTAAATCCTCATTTGTCTGTGGAATTCTTAAGCTGGCAGGACACATAGCAAGAGACAGCCCACACATCTCCATGCACATTTACTGTTCCCACAGACAAGCAGTAGGTGCGAAAAATCCATCCTTGATCTCTGTGGCAAATTCATGAGCCTCATACACCCAAACCTCACATTCTACAAGACTTCACACAACAGGAATCTGAGGAAAATTACCAGGACTCCATCAAGTAGTCTGTCTCATGATTGTTCTTCCTCTATGCACCACTTAACCCTTCATGCAGACTTCTACTTATTTAGCCTTTGCTTCTTCTTTCCAGAATGGTCCCCCAACTAATATTCCAAGATTGGGTTTGTGGGTTGCTTTCCTTACCCGCTCTGTTCTTGGCTGCTCCCATGTTTCAGGCACAAGGCTCTTACCCCTTTCTTCTGGCTGACCACATGCTTTATGCTGCTTTCTTAGCTTTCTAAATGATCATGGTCATTTTCTAGAAGCTGTTCTCTGTTCCTCTCTCCCTACTTCAGTGTGATAGAAATTGCAATTTAAACAGCTACATTCTTTGACCACCTGCACCCTGTCCATGGTGTCTGTGGCTCGTGTTCCTCAAGGTTTCTGGCAGTGTGTGGAGAGATGCTTCAGGGGTCCTCCACTCCCCGTTGGCTCAGCACACTAATGGAAATTGTGATACAAGCCTCCCATCTACTGTTTCTAGATAAAGACCACATGCTTCAACCACAAAGCAATAAATTTAGAATTTAATAGTAAACAGATAAGTAAAATTATCTTATCCTTGCAAATTAAAAGAAAAACTTGGCCGAATAACTCATGAGTTAGAAAGAAATACAAATGGACACTGGAAAAGAATTATAAGTCTACAGTAATGCACTGTACATCGAGATACACAGGATCACACGAGAGAACGTTGAAGGGGTGATTTTGTTTCTTTTCTTTTTTTCTCTTTCTCTTTCTTTTTCTTTTTCTTTCTTTCTTTCTTTCTTTTTTTCTTTTTTTTTTTTTTTTTTTGCTATTTGAGACAGACTCTCTTTATATAGTCTTGGCTGTGCTAGAGCTCACTTTGTAGACCAGGATGGCCTTGAATTCAGAGATGCTCGTGTCTCTGTCTCCTGAGTGCTGGGATTAAAAGTGTGTGTCACTACATGCAAAAGCTGTGCAGCTTGGTCTTCATGGAAGACTCCTAGCAGCAGGAGCGAGGGCTGCATCTGACTCTCTTGCCTGCCTTGGCTCACTCTCCCCAGCTGGGCTGCCTTGTGTAACATCATTAGGAGAAGGTGCCGAGTCCTACAGAACTTCATTTGCCAAGGTGGGCTGGTATCTATGGGAGGCCTCCTCTTTTCTGAGGACAGAGGGAAGGGGCATGAGGGAGAGGAGATGAGAGGAAATGACTGGAAGAAGAAGAGGGAGGGGAAGATGTAATTAGAATGCTAAGAAAAATTTTAAAATTAATTTGGAAAAAAAGATAAAGCAGTCTGAAAGTTGAAAAGAAGAAGAATATAAAAATGAAGATGTCAGTTCAAATCTGAGTGTCACTGGCTAAGAAAAGTAAAAATAAAATCACATGTATGGAATTAAAAAAAAAAAAAGCATGTGTCACTATTCCTGGCTTTTATTCCTATAAGTGCATTTATCAGAAATTAAGATGAACATGTTTGTATTGTGCCCAATTTTGAAACTTTAGAAAATAAAAAATATCTAAATATAGTACAAGAGAAAGGAAAATAGAAAATGATAGCAGAAAACAAAAAAATGATAAAATTGAAAACAGGAAAAAATTAACAGAATAACAAAAATATAGTAGATCAACAACCCCCAATGCTCTTTGAAATAAAGCATAAATATTCAGCAAGACTAATAAAAGAAAGAGGAAAACATAAATAGAAAACATAGTTCGACAAATAGTAAGGTAAAAAATATAAAGAGAAAATAATATTCACAAATATTTCAATCTTGAGAACTATAAACCATAATCAAGAAGAAATGAAATAGTCACAGAAAGCCCCAGACGCACTAAGGACTTGAGATTGCAACTAATCATAAGCGCAGAGTAATCTGCTAGGCGTGGTCTCATTACGACATTTTTAATACCTGGAGGACATAGGCTGAGAATCAAATTAGCCATCCACTGCCACTATAAAGAAGAACTGGGGTCATGTGATTTATACTTCCTCATTAGATCAGTTTCAAGTTCTTCAGCCGACCATGACCAAATGCTAGCCAGAGACTTCTCTACACTTGGAATATCACCACTTAGCAACAGGTTTACCACAAACCATGCCACTAAAGATGAAGCTATTCTGTGTGTATTTGTGTGAGAACTCAACAAACACTTTGGAAAGCATCAGAAAATGCTTTGGAGTTGACTGGAAACCCATTCCTGCCTCTGGGGCCAATGGAAAGCGTGCAGTAAAAAAGATGGCCACAGCTGCCCCATAGCAACACCCCACCCAAACCTCACATCAGATCAGCAGTTAGCATCCTCACTTAGATCTGCCGTGAGAAAGTCCCCCAGCACCCCATATGTCCCATTCTATGGGATCTCATCCCTAAAAGTATGTGAGCCCAGTAGCTCATGCCCAAATTCCACCTGTCCTTCAAAATCACAGCTGATGACTCTGATAATCAAATAAACCCTGATTTGATTTGCTACAATGCTGCTATTTTGCTTGAACAGTGGGTCTTTAATTTTGGTATGTGCCTATGTGCATGCGCACATGCATCTGCATGGATATTTGTGCAAATGTGTGCACGTGAGTGTGGAGGCCAGAGGTTGATGTGGAGTATCTTCTTCCAGAATCTCCTGTCTCATTTTTTTCTTTGAGACTGCACTTCGGGCTTAATGATTAGCTAGACTGACTGCCCAGAAAACACTGCCATCCTCCTGTCTCTGCCTTTCCAGCAGTGGGATTGCAGATATACATTAAAGTACCTGGTTTTTACAGGAATGCTGGGATCCAAACTCAGTTCTCATACAACTGTGCCATCTCCCTAGCGCCTCAGTAGGTCTTTAGAGATGTTAATTAAACCTAAATAGTGCTGTGAGACAGTTTCTCAGCCTGTTTCTCATTTCCTTTACCATGCTAGGAAATTAGATGTTAGCCTTGGTTATAAATCATTACATCTTTTGTGGCAATATTTGATCAATTTTCACTTAATCTGCATATTGTCTTCTTTCTCTTTTGTTTGGCTATTTGTCTAAACTCTTGTCTCATATGCTTTTGTTTTTCCCTGGATTGTCTTGCGTTGAACATATGAGGGAGGAAGTAGCTTCCCCAGGAAGGAGACATGTTGGCAGATCATTAATCTTCTCAGGAAGCAATGATGAAAGTCTTTAAACAAAGGTGTTTCATAGGGCAGAAACACAAACTCACTGGGAGTTTGGAACTTGTCTGAAATTCTTAAAAACACTGACAACAATCTGGCTGCAAAATGCATGAGGTTCTGAGAGCCCCGGATAATTTGAAATAGAAATGTGGATGCTGTCTCCCCTGACAACTGACCACAGTCAGTAGCTATTGGCCTCATGAAAAACATCCTAAGAAACAAAGACAAGAACAAATCCAAGAACAGAGGTAAGCCATCCATTCATGCCTCTTCTGTGACTCTGTGCCCTTAAAAGACTTGGGATAGTTTTAATTATAGATGCTTTCTGGGTCATCTAATGATGCCTGATAACATATAGATATTAAACAATCCTATCTAACTTCTGTCCCATTGAGGATTTGATGATGAGAAAATGCCTATAACAAGATATAATTACCATGAATGAAACTCAGCAGAAGCCAGGTTTCTACAAACTAATATGAATTTCAAGGGAAAAATTAGAAAATGTGGCAGAAAGCTAGAGCGTTCCCATGGTCTCCTGAAGCTTTGGTTAATGAAAGATAGAAGAAACTGCAATTGTTTCAACATCCATACTAGGAGGAAAATCGTGGCTGTTCTGTAGAACATAACTGTAGCTGTATGTGGTATGCTAACAATAATAATTATGTATACATATACACACACACATACCTATCTACATATGCACATAGGCTTGACCTGTGTGCCTGGCTTAGCACTTTTTGTGAATTAATACTTCCGTTGAGATTTTCAATAAGCAATAAGCAGAGCCATCTTCAATCTCTGGAGAAGGGAGGGGAGCTGGAGTATGAATCTCCTGTGGTTCTCAATAACCTTCTCAATCACACCTATCTGGGAAGCCTCAGTATAGTTTCTTGAGTGACAAAATCCAGTGAGTGCACTGTTGGTCAGGAAGAGTGGTTTTCACACTCCTGAGGAGATGCCAGCAGCTTGGAACTGGAACCTCTTCTTCGCACCACTTCGGTCTTCACATCTCTTTCTCTATGCCTGAGTCACTGTGTGATTTCAAACAAAATGGTGATTTTAAGTTTAGGATTTTCCTCAGTTCTCTGAAGGTGGAATGGTGAGAGCCCTTTGTAACCTACATTAGTTACTTTGTGGGTTCGTTTTTCTTCCACTCTTCTCCCTCCTCTTCTCACACTTTCAACGCCCTACCTAACGGCTAGATAGAGAGGAAAGGGGCAATGTTATCATTAGACTACTTCCTGCTGATTAGAGGCACTGAGTTCTTTGAGACAAATTTGATCTTTGCCATCAGAATGGCAAATTTCTTCTTGTTGTTTCTTCTTTGTGCCACGAACAGCAACTAACCAACAATCCAGCATCAGTAGCCCAACTTTCTCAGGGCCCTAGCATTTAAACACCCTCTCCCCCAGTATCCCAAGCATCACACACTCACAGAAACTGTCTGCACCTGGCAAAATCACACCCCGTTAGAGCTCAAGGCAAATCATAGTCAGATACTGTGGACAATCTGAAGCACCCCCACATCCCTACACCTGGGATTAAAATGAAAATCATCATCATCATCATCATCATCTTAGGATGTTTCTGTGCGTTTTAATAAAACCAAAATTCTCACTACAGCCCTTGATCAGAAATGTCAGAAAGAAGCGAGAACGGGTCAGAGATCCAGGGTTTCTGACTGCTGTCTAAAAGAGGGCAGCCCTTTAGCTTGTTAGATCTGTGATGGCTTCAGCTCCAAACTAGTGTATGAATTGAAGCGAACTGAAGAAAACTGTCAGACATTGAAGAACAAGGGACTATTAACCGACTCCCTCTTTTCTATGAAACATGAACCAGACTCTTGCAAATTAGCACCGATCCACTCTTGGCCCTGAGACTCACCTAACCCAAAACCATTTGTTCCGTTTAACACGATTACTTCATATTGGCCAAAGGAAGATGAAGGAAACAAGGCTTTTAGGGAGAAATGATGAGTAGTGCTACCACACCTTGGCACTTACACGAAAGCCCTCTTAAATAACTCATGCAGATGCTTCTTAGTAATGGAAAGGCAACACATCTCGGCTTGCCCTGAGATGTCAATCTATCCCACAAGATGGACTTAGCAAAGGATATAATCAGAGCACATAAGACCATTTCCTTTGTACATATAGAAACAATATAGAAAACAAGAATAAAATCTCTAAGGAAAGGATCAGGAAGTGAGCTCCAACGGGGAAAAGCCTGTGCTGTGGTCAAGTCCAGTTTGTTCCTGCAGTGTAAGCCAAGTCCTAGCTCACTGTTAGCAGTGTGCATCAGATCCACAATTGGGAACGGTTTAAGTCGTTGGCTTTTTAAAATGCCTTTGTAAGTTATAAAATGAGATTCAACTTTTAAAAACTGATAAAAAGAAGAAAACTTACCACAAATATGATGGTCAAGGGGAAATTTCCAAAGCATTCTGTGTACAGTCTGGGCAGATAAAACGCTTCCTTTAACATCCACTCAAATTCCAGACAAAATTCAGGAAACGAACATTATAACTAGAGTGACAAGGGGGAAATTGTATCTGTTAAGTGTCAGAAGCTAAAGAAATTGCAGTTAACTACTAAGAATAATGAAAAAATTTGAAAAAGTGGATGGACTGAAGATTAATATATAAAATATATCCATCAATACTGGTTGAAACTAGAAATATCATTTATAAATAATTTTGTAATTTGTAAAATATAGCTCAAAATAAGTAACATTGCAATAATAATTTCTTTAATGCTTGCATCCCTTTCTGTAAGATTTTTTTTGTTCAAAATGGGTGTTTTTGGTATTTCCAATCACACAAATGAAAACAAGGAAGAGTTATTTGTAAAATAAGAGAGATCAGTGAAAAATTGAATGAATATGCAGCTTTATTAAGATATATATTTAAGTAATAGTCCATTCATATTTAATAAATATAATCTTTCACTGATACTGTGTCTTTAATTTTTGTGTTATTGAAAGTCCAGTGTTACCTTTATCCACTTCAATAAACTTGAGCTTTTCTCTGTCTCTCTGTCCATCTCTGTCTCTCTGTCTCTGTCTGTATCTGTCTCCCTCCTGTCCGCCTCTCTTTTTTCCAGAAGGCTCCTGTTCTGTCCTTGTTTGGGGGGCCCCTGCTGAGCCTGGGCAGTACCCCAGGCAGACATCCAGAGTGAGTTTGTGTGGAGGTCACTCCATGTGCATCCTTTGCTAGGATCATAGCCTGGAGTTACCTGGGACCCAATTCCTGAAGACAGTTGCTTCATGTAGTTTCTGCCTATTTAAAGTTATTCATTCAATCATAAGCAGGTCCCTGGAACTAAGTTAAGAGTAATGCTTTTATGTGTTACACTTTTGTGACTTTCCAAACACTGTATCGTGTGCACATATTAAATTTATAGGGAAAGTTTTTATGTAAACTAAAGTGTGGAGGAGTATGTGTGTGTGTGTGTGTGTGTGTGTGTGTGTGTGTGTGTGTGTGTGTGTGTTTGGTGTGCTATCAGAGGGAAAGAGGCTGAGTTGGTCCAAATCTAGTGCACAGTAGGGCAATCCTATCATTTATAATTTTTGTTTCAGGATTCTTACAGGTAGAGCCAATTAACTCTAGAGTATTGTGTTCCAGAAATGGGAAGAAAAGTGTTCCACTAAGATTGTGACTGCAGAGATATTGGCACAATGTTATGTGATGGAGATCTCTGGATGACTGGGAACCCTCATTAGATGCAGGACAGTGAGGAGGGGCTTCTGGAGGACAGGCCTAAAGAAACTGCTTTACTGTGGTTGCAGGAGGAGCCAGAGGATGAACTGTCAGTTGGGGATGGGTCCTTGCTCTGCACGGAGGTCAGAGGAACCATGAGAAGCTGCTCTGTGAAGGCTAAGAAAGTAGTGATTCAAGAAAGAAGAGAATCAGGCGACACATGCAGCTGAGAGATGGTACATGTCAGGCTCGTGTGCACTTACATCATCATGACATCACATGTTTAAAGGGTGCATTGTGTATGAAGGGACAGTGACGCTCGAGAACTGCCCCAGTGTGACAGTCTTGATCTAACGCACAAAGCAAAGAGCATTTTTAACATTCAGTACAAAGGAGAAATTCGCAGGTTTTGAGTTAAACAACAACAACATGATCTCCTTTCCAGGTCTTTTATTTCCCCTCCTTGGCTGTACCAAAGTATGATCCTAGGCTAGGACACTTTCCCTCTCTTTGGGTGAAGCCTCTGTCCAGGGAGAGGCAGAGGTTAGGCTGGGCCCAAAGGCATCAGACAAAAAGAAAGTATCACCGCAGCTACCTCTGCCCAGTCTCTCTCTTTGAAAGCTTCTTGTTTTCTCTGCTCTTTTTCTGTAACAACTCCAGCACCAGCTGGTCAAGCTGTGTAGTGACTGAGTCTCTTCCAGACAGTCACATCAAAGCACTCAGTCTCTTCCTCCTCAGAGGAAACTGGCAGAGGAGTCACGACTGGCTGCATGGGTTTCTTTTGCTTCTAGAGACAAAACATAACATACAATAAAAATGAAGTATTGTTCTAGATATGAGAGGGTTCATGTATTAAAGTCAGTGTGTTAACTGATTTAAAAAAAAACATTTATTGTATACTTGTGCATGTGTGTATGGATGTACATGCCACTGTTCATAAGGAGGTTAGAGGAAATGTATAGGACTCAATTCTCTGCTTCCACCATGTAGAGCCCGGGGTGAAGCCCAGGGCACCAGTTTTTGGAACAAATGTTTTGTTTGACCCAGAGAGCCAAATCAGGGTCCAAGTTCACAGTTTAACTCAATGTGTTGCTTGCATTCTTCTCCAGGAAAGATATTCATAAACAATACCTCATGTAAACAGATCTATGTAGTTGGTGATGAGTGATTTGAATGGAGTCCCTTTTTTATAAAGTAGAAAACAAGAGAGTTTGCCAAGAACCAAGAAAATTCGAACATATTACTGAAGTTGAAGAATAGTGGATAAATTTTAAAGAAAATCCTCAAAACTCAGGGGGATATATGACAAGAAAACCAGAGATTCATTGAGATTGCTGATCATGAGGTTGCACTGTTGCTAATCTGTCAGGTGGAGACTCAGTATCCAAGATACACCCAGTAACATGAAGACGAAATAAAGATCTTCAGAATTATGAAAAGTAGAATGTTTCCCCTGGCTCATAAATGAATGGATATACTGTCACTGTGGGCATTATGTTATCTTCTACCACTGTAACAAAATATTGATAGTGATTGAAGTGTAAAGAAAAAAGGTAACAGTTCTAGTCATGCAAGAAGATGGTATTAGTTTCTAGTGAGAGCTCAGCTCTGGTGGGCGCCTTCTAGCTCCATCACAGCATGGCATCATGATAGGTTCTACATGGGAAGGGGAGATTACAGGACCATCAATGGCCATTGGCCATTCTGGGGAAAAAGTTCTGTTGGTGCAGCTACCTTTAGGGTTACCCATACTTCCTGTCTGTGACCTCTCACCCTTGCTGCTGTGTAAGAAAGCCGTATGAACTCATTGGTTTTCTCCAGGGTAAACTTCGACAGAATCAGACTTTTATTTGTCACTAGGACCTTATGAAGAAGGGGAAGAGTTTGTTTATATCTCCCCAGAGAAGGAATTTTGGCATACCAATCTTCCAGCATATGAGTCTTTTAAGAGACAGGTTCAAACTGCATTAAAAGCGTACAGGTGTTCACTAGAAATTAAGAGATACATTTTGCATAAGATGTTGCTAGCACAGGAAAGAACAATATAGCAGGAAAGATCAACAGACTATAAGATAGTAGAGAGTGGATACTAAGTACTTTGAGGAGTCTGATGGGTAAACTATGTCCCTTTAGTAAAACAACAATAGTTGCTTCCCACCTACATACAGCCTATACTCCCACTGGCCACAGACTTTTGACCAAGTTTGTAGTGCCACACATGAATTCCCTTCTATGAATGGGCATCAAATCCAAACAGAAAGCCATGGGTTAGTCCCGTAACAGACATGCTTTTATTGCACTGCTGAGTCCACTTTGCGGGCCAGCCAGTATCACTATGTACAGGGTCCATAGCTTAGGAAGACTGCTGATGACAGCTTCTCCCCCAGACACCTACTGGTACTATGAGTGCTTTCCAGCAAGAAGAAGGTTCCAGACCATTTTCATTTTAATTTCAAATCTAACTTAATATTCAAAGTAACAAATTGCATGTGTTGCTTCTTTGAAAATTCCTGAGTTGGAAGAAAATGGGAGTGGAAGACTCAAAGGAAAGAAAAATAATCCAGTCATTTTATTCTCCCACAGAAACAATAGAGATACATCTTAATAAATACATTGATAGACTCCATGTGTTAAGAATCTAGGAGTGGGAATTACTCAGGATTAGCTGTGAATCCCAGGTGTGACCCTTACTGGCTATATAAACCAGAAGAAGTTAATTTCTGCACATTATTTGGTTTCTTTATCTATAACAATCAGTGATGAAAATACATGAAGATAGAGAAGAGAAACACAAGAGTGAGGTTTGGTTTTAGATGAAGTGTTAGGGTCCTGGCAATGAGAAAAACACATTTACACTGCGGTCCTTTTATTATTAGCTGACACACCTTCGTCAGACCAGCGACAGAGTTCCCTTTACCATAAATTCCAAAGATTAGGTGTCTGCCTCTAGGTAACCTGGAGTCATATTTGAAGTTGTGATGTGTCCTGACACAGCCAACTTGGAATGTTGCATTCAAATTTATATTTTAAGTCAGTTAATCAAGTCAACATAGTAGATGATTTTTAAGAGTCTATTTCTGTTCCCAAGTGCTTGGAATAAATACTCTTGGAAGCTGTTGCCCTGCTCTTGAAGAGTGTAAAATACTTTACAGAGTGTTATCTCAGGATGTTTGTACTTGAGCAATAGCAATTGCTTGGGAAAGGGTAGGGGATGATTAACACAGAGCAAGAGCTTTTGCCTGGCAGGCTCAGGCTCAGTCAGAAGACCTCAATACAAACAAAATTCCTGAAAAGACCTCAAGCCTCTTGCTTGTAGATGCAGCAGAAACACTCATTACTCACTGTGCTTGCTTTGGGTTGCTTCTTAAAGATCAAGAATAGCCAGAGAATACCTTCAGCACGATGGGTGGACTGAAGCCACACTGACCTTAGTCTGTTGAGAATGATCTCACCAGCGTCCTGATGACCTAACATTTTAGTTGCTCCTGGAGAAAAGAAGAGTGCAGAGGGTTTACAGAAGAAACATTGAGAAACTGTGTAGGAAGCTAGTCAATTCCAGTTCGGGTGGAAGGCACGGCTGTGGGGAGGAAGCAGGCCTGATGATTTGTCAGAAGGTGAAGGTTCCAAAACAAATGCAACAGCAAACCCATGAGCAGGTCAGGGTTTGTTTAATGTGCTTGGCAAAGGACCATAAGAAACATGCAAGGATGGCGTGGCAGAATTGACAATAGTCACCAAACTATTCAGGCAAAATCAGGAAGCAGAAAGAAGAGGTAAGCAGCTAATGAAACCAATCAGATGTGAAAAAACAGGAAAGTGACCGGAAGGAAGCCATTTTTCAGCACATGAGTAGCTGCATTCATAAACTCACAGCAGCTGTGGTTGGCTGCCCAAGACCTGCACAAGAACAAGCCAGGCGTCAGGGGGAGGGTTATGAGCCCCTTTCCCAAGTGAGGAACCATTTATAGTCGATGGCTGCTGGGGGGAGGGACGGTCATTTTTCTTTAAGGGTGTGGTTAGTAGTAAGCTCTAAGCTCTAGTGGGGAGGGGGGTATCAAGTTGGGAGGGAGTGGGCAATGGAGTGCATCTGGGAGGAGTTAGAGGAGAAGTGGGGAGTGGATACAATCAAAATACAACACATGAAGTTCTCAAAGAATGAATGAAAAGAACACGTTAAGACTGCTCAAGCATTTGACTAGAAGGCATTGAGTTTTATAATCTTGCTACTGCTTCATGGAGCATTGACTGTGTTCTAGATTAAATGCTTTATTTATTTGTTTATTTTTGATGTTTGAGAGAGTGGGTAGTGTTGGCTTTGTGATACTCCACAGTTCTGTCAACTACTTAATTGTGTCATTGCCACAAGGAAGCAGTCGTTTAGCAACGGAAGACAATTCTTTTCCAGTCAAACTTTTTTTAAAAAGCAGGTGATGTTTGACAAGCTTGTTCTCCAGATGACACCTGAAGAGTTGGCTTCTGGAAATGGCACCATAAAAATAAAACTACCCATACCATGGGGTAGGGAGATGACAGCGGTGGGCGGGGGGAGAATGTAATGAGAGACATGAGAAAAAAACAGACTCAGTCAGATGTAAGAACTTAGCAGCAATATGTAGGCTATGCCAAACTTGGAACATGGTTTTAGGAGGAAGAGGTCATCACTGTATGTGATTGTTGTTGTTGTTATTGCTGCTGCTGCTGCTGTTTTGTTTTGTTTTTGTTTTTGTTTTTCAAGACAGGGTTTCTTTGTATAGCCCTGGCTGTCCTGGAACCACCTCTGTAGACCGGGATGGCCTCGAACCCAGAGATCTGCCTACCTCTGCCTCCTGACTGCCCAAGGTTTCTACTGTGTGTGGTGGCTACTGTGTGTGGTGTTTTAAAATGGCTGATGACGCTTCACTAGGAAGTGGCTTGACGAGTCTATTCACACTTACACCAACTTTCATGATAATCTCAGGCAAAGAAAATTTCAGACAACTAAATTCTAAGTCCTGTCTGTCCTGAATGACTTCAGTAAGACAAAGACACTCCCCCATATTAACCTTATATTATCCAAACTTAGGAAGGTAAAAGGGGCAATGAAATTCAGTGACCACTGCTAAGTGAGGTGACACTGATCTGGTGGGTCCACAGCTCCTGAGACAGATATGATAGTTTCCCATGTCATATCACAGAGGTACACAGGAAATTTACCAGAGAAACCACACTGTTAATTGGTATAAGCCCATAACAAAATCATTTGAAAAATATTTATATATTTGAGTCATTTTTACAAGTTACTCTCTTCCAATTTCTTATTTTTCTAGTAAAAAGAGGGCTCAGTAATACATGAATGAGCACAAGAGTCCCTGGAACAATAAGCCATAAAAATAAAATTCCAACTAGGCAACAAAAAGAGAGGTTCTAGGGCCACAATCAAAGCTAGCTAGACTCAGTGGATTTTCCTTTGAGGAGGGACCAATGGATATATCAGGATTTCATTAACTTTATGAATACCTAACAGAGATGAAAGGCCATCTCTTGTTTGTGGTAAATGTTTACGTGGGAACCAAAAGCAATATACACTCAGCAAAATGGGTTGGATTGCTTCATATTCCAAACTTTTTTTTTTTTTAAAGAACATTATTCACCAAGGTTGACTTAACCACAATTCCCATTGGCTTCTGTGGGAGTTTTGCCATGGCTGAAGACCACAAATAAGACCCATGCTCCTGGTAATAAAAAGGCTGCTCAGATACTGTGGAAAAGCAGCTGAACCTCAGAGCGAAAGAAAACACTTTCCTGTCACTGGAGACGGCTCCATGTTGACTTCCATTAAAACGTAACCTGAGCCCAGGATGCAGATGATTAGAATGTGCTTGGAATAATGGACAAAGGTTATTTTACCCAAAGAGCAATCATGCTCTCCAGACAGGGGTGTGTGTAGAGGGAACAGGGGTGCTGGCTCCGTTCCCACACTGACTTGCATTTGACCTGTCTTCTTTGGCCATCTGCTTCATGTTTTCCTGCACCCCTCTCTGGTCCCTGTGCCGAGTCTTGCTCCAGAGCCATGGTCTTCCCAACACTGGTTTGCAGTTCTCCATCCTTCCTGCAGGCCCTGCCTCCTTCCGGTGTCTGTCTTCTCCATGCTAGTGACTTCCATGCCCACTTCCTCCTTCACTCCATGTTCCTGGTCCCCCTAAAGTTTCTCATTTATTTTCCATCTGTTTTCACAAAAGCCAGTTTTATATATTTTTTAAAAAAAATTCTTTTTGGCTTTTAATTCTTCACAGGCAAAAGCCCATTCTCTGCCTATCCAGTCACCAAATCTAACAAATAATATTCTTTGAGGGAAGTCAGCCATTAGTGACCCCATAGGGTTGAATCTTCAGTGTGTCTGCCACTCTATGACTTCATCACAAGGAGAATAAAGCACTAGAAAGCAGTTTGCTAGATTCCCCACTCCCTTCTTTTTAGTTCATTGTCAAAGAAGTGTTCCCTGTGAGTCTGATTTCCCAAACCCCTCTTGTGTTTCTCTTCATAGCTAAAGCCAGATCATTGGGGGCAGAGGAGACTTTTGGCCCTGGGGTGGAAAAGCCTTGTTTTCACAGGACAGCTTATTAAGGCAACATGGCACTTGCTATCACTCAGGTGGGCCCTCCAAGCTGTTGTGATTATCAGTAACAGTGGATTGGGGCTCTGAGATGCACCAAATACACTGTAACCTCCATAGCTTACAGTTAAGAACATTGAAAGTGGGAGCCTGGAGTTAAAGACAGAAGCAACAGAATTTAGAGTGTCTCAACTCTAAGCCTAATTTCTCCCTCTGAGGACTTTATTAATAGTCTTTCTCCTTATTCCTTTGAGGAACGATTGACCTTGGTGGGGTACTTCTATGTTGAATTTTTAGCTAAACAGAAAAATTGACCCAATTTCCTTTGAGAAGTGTTCTGTGATGTCTGTTAAGAATGTTCCAGACTCTCTCCAGTCAACAAACCAGTAGCACAAATTTGGACAATTTCTTTGGACTATTAATGATGGAGGTTTTGAATCTTTATGTGCCTAGGAAGACCCTGAGGTCTATCCTGTATTACATGAGACTTGACTCAAAAAAGACAACTAAAAAAATCATGAGTAGCCACTTCACCTATAGAATACATGTCTAATAATTTGAACTTATAAAACTGTAAAACTACTTGGCAATGTCTTACATGGTTAAAGTAGGAATTGTCTCCTATCAGGGCAACCTTTATCTCATGGGTCACAGGCCACAAAGGAAGCCTGTATCTGGATTAACGGGCCCCGGGTTGAGTACTTCTAGCTAAACCAGAAGCCCTGCTGTCTTCCTCCTCTACCTCCCTCCATTGCTGCTTCCCTAAGGCTCCCTATCATAGTCTCGAGGCCTTGGGATTCCTGAGTTGACCCTGGACTGCCCTGGACTGCCTTGGATAAGGGTTTTCTTCCCAACGGGCCCTCTGCTGTCCAGCAGAATGGAAGCTGAGGGTTAGCTCAGGCTTCCTGGATGCATATAAATCCATAATCCTCAGCACCCCCAACCTATGTAACCAGCCGTGTATACATTTTCTCTTGCTCACTTATGTGATGCAAGGCTTCCCCATTCAGAACATTTCAAAATTGCTCCTTGTTCTATCATTTTTAATTTTTCTGTTTTTCCCAAGCAGAACTCAACTAGAAGAGTGCCTGGCTCAGTATCAATTCTGATTGTGAACACAGAGCAGAGCTTTAACAGCTTATTTGATACTAATATTCTACTTTTGTTTTTCTTCAATGGGATCTCATGTAGGACACACAGGAGTGATCCCTTAGCCCCTAACTGATTAAAAATGAAGAACTCATCCATCACATGGGAATTTCCTAAACCTGGGAGGCCAGAATATTAGTACATTTTAGTTTGGGAGCCACAAACATTATAGCATGTAAAATAGATTTTGTGTTTATTGAGGTAAAGAATTGTTAGATCAGTAAATAAATATATTCACAAAATAAGTGTCATTGTATTATTAGTCCTGGCCATACCATATGTGGCCATTCAAACTGAGAATTACTGTCATGTACAGTTCCTTGTGTGTTTGTGCATGTATATGGTGTGTGTCCCTGTTCCTGTGGGTGTGTGCCTGTACACTTGTTTGATATGGTATGTCTCCCTCAATTGATGTCCACCTTATTTTGAGACAGGGCCCATCCCTGAACATGGAGCTCATCGATTACACCAGGCTAGCTGGCCAGTGAACTCTAGATACCCTCCTATCTTTGTCTCCTCAAATCTTAAAACACAGGTGTGCACTATTAAACTCTACCTTTTACATGGGTCCTGGGGATCCAAACTCAGATCCTCAACTTACACAGCAGTACTGTCTCCCGCTGGGCTAACACACCAGCTTCTGTCTATGCTCTTTATAAATCCTGAAACACCACTGTTGAATAAAACATGATTTCTTTAGCTAAATGAAGTAGCCAGGGTGCATTTGAAAAAACAAGACATCCCAATGCGCACCGCTACATTAGAAACCACCTCAAATCTGTAATGTTTCCGCTCATGTTGGTGTTTTCCACCAACAGGTAAGAGTGAGGTTTTGACACACTTAATGTAACACAGGGTGTTAATCTTATAATCACCCTGTCAGCACTTTCTGTGGCTGTGTTAATGGCCACCTTTCAGCCACTCAAAACTCCTGCCAACAAAAATAAGCCAGAATCCAGCCAAGGAGAAGTCATACAGCTACTTTTTTCTCTTCATTTTTTTTTTTAAAGCAATGAATAAATGTCTGTAAGGACCAGCTTTGGAGATGGAGCTTTGCCTCTGGGTTCTGCTTCTGTGACAGGCTCCCTGGTTTGCAGGAAAACTTGAGCTTTCTTCTTGGTCCAATTCTTCATTTTTCACAGGAAAAAAAAAATGTCATTGTGAGGGAAAGCTAAGCCATTCTTTCCTTCAAGAAGACCAAAGCCATGACTACTAGTACATATTTAAGAACCTCAAATGAATCAATTCATTCATAAACAGTGGTCAAGACTGATAGGGCTGGGTTAATACAGAACAGTAAGGGGGAGTCCACCTCACAGCGAGCATGGAACCATCAGAATTATGACTATGTCTTTTATGTTATGGCAAAGGGCAGTACAGGGTAGGAGACCAAGTGCTGAGCAGTGACTGCCCCTGACATTCCTGGGCTCATCTGACTTCCCTTTAGGCTTGATTTTGTTCACCTCCCTGCATTTTGAAGACATTCAAGAGTGTCTGAAGGCCTCCATGACCTCCCTTATCTTTCAGACTGATGGAGCTCTATGCAGCCACTCTGCTGAGAACTCGAAATTAGTTTGCATCCTCATTTCGTTCCTGTTGCCGATGAAGATATCTTGATGAGAAGCAACTCAGGGAAAATCGAGTTTAATTTAACTCCCATTCCCAAGTCACAGTTGGTTATCGAAGTAGTCACATCAGCAGAGGATCGAGAGAGCTATTCCCATGGGTAAAGAATGGATGGGCACATGTATGCTTAGCACTCAGCTTGCTTCCTCTACTCTCAGATGGTCCAGAGCCCAAAAGCAGAGGTTGGTGCCACTCACATTTGAGCTAGCTCTTTCCACATTGATAAGCAAATGAAGACAATCCCAGCACACACCTGCAGGCCAACCTGATCCGGACAGTCTTCACTGAAACTGTCTTATCAGGCAATTTCGAACTGACAATTAAAACCAACCGTCCGAGTGGGGTTTTCCTATGTTGTTTTATTTTGTTTGGTTCTATCTTAATATAACACTTTTGTCAAGGAAGTGGTACTGTGTCAGAATTTACCCCTAGGTAAAACCCTCCATCTTAAAGGGAAGACCATTAAGACTCAGGATGTTGTAAAGCACTGGTTCTCAACTTTCCTAATGCTGCAAGTCTTTAACACAGTTGGTTCCTTATGTTGTAGTGACTCCCAACCATAGAATTATTTCGTTGCTACTTCATAACTACACTTTTGCTTCTGTTATGAATCTTAATGTAAATTTCTGATATGTAGGATATCTGTTATGCAACCTGTGAAAGGTTTGTTCTACCCCAAAAGGGGTCACAACCCACTAATTGAGAACCACTGTTCTAAAGGGAGGTGAAATGTTCCATTCTACTGGGAAGCTAGTTAAAATTCAGAAAGTAACCAACTCAAAAGTCTCAGGAAGTCCCTGAAACTGACCAATGCACCAGACCCACCCTGACCCACCAAGACTACATAAGCATTAAGAACTGTTGAAAGGCATTCTCAGACCAGTGGAGGTGCCTGGAGGAGACTCTCCAACCTGTTGACATTGTGCAGTGAGTCAGGGTTCCACTCTTCATGGGCTATCATCATGTAGTCTGGCTTTAGATAATGTAGCTGTCTTCAGTTATTTATGCTCCTCAGCCCCTCAGCCATACTCCTACAACACCCAATAAATTTATTGATCCACCAAAAGAGACACTGGAGGTATTGTTACTCTGGTCTGTCTCTTATCTATTGTGATTAGACATTTCTTACGTGTCAAGCAATGACCATCTGACACACTGTCTCTTACTGACATATCAAGGTATTGAAGCATCACAAATTCACTTTCTTAAATGGAAGCATGTCTATTGATCCATAATTATCATAACCACAAAGATCGGTGTGGGAATCTGTGGGGCAGTGGTCTGTGGCAGGCAATCTTATACCCAGTTGAGCACAGGCTGAAAATTCTGGGAGACCCAATGGAATATCCATGAGGGACTGAACTATGTTTTTAGCCGATGCTCCTGGAAGACTCCTGTAAAATCAGCTGCAGCTTTCACAACCCCTATATAGAAAGAGGCCTGGCATGTGCGATTTGTCACTTAGAAAGCAACTCTGAGTCCTCCCACAAGCAAATGAGGCACCACAAAACCCCCAGACCAGACCAATGGGAAGTATCGGTTGCCAACCCCCGACCCCTCCCAAATAGTATATCAGACCATCCTGACCTGTGTACCCTCCCTGCCTGCCCTGCCTGCTCCTGCCCACCTCCGACAGCCATCCAGAAGGAATAAAGGTGCGAAAACTGCTCCGGTGTCTGAGAGCTTCTGTCCTAAGAGCTGTAACACTTTCAGCCCGGGAAGAGATCTGCTCTCCCGTGACCTGAAGTCTCCTGCTCTCCGGGCCAAGCACTGGGGCATGCAGCGACAGCAGCAGCGGACCTCGAGGGGATTTCGCTGCAGCCAGGACCTGGCTCAGAGCGGGAGAGCAGCCGAGGCGGCTCACACTCACAGCCTGCCCCGTCTCCGGCTGCCCGGGCCTGGCTCGGCACAGGGCGGCAAGTGCAGTGTCCAGGCACTACCCAGGCGGTGGCAGTAGGGACCGAGGCGGAAGAAATTCTATCCCCGCTCGCACTCCCTCCCCCTTGCCAGGACCCTCGCATTCGGCTGGGCCAGAGACACCCCCTCCCCCCAGGAAGACTCCCTGCGTGCAGCCCAACAGGAATCAAATTCATACCTGAGGTTTTCACTTCTCATTTTGTGTCAGCACACATGTCTGTCCCATCCTTAGTGTGCTAATTTACAAGAAGGGATGCACAGGCAGTAGTCTGAGGGTAGTATTGATCAAAAGCACAGAGACTCTCTGGAGCACCTTGACTGACTTATAAAGATAAAAGATAAATCTGTCACCTTTTTCTTTTTAAGCCTAGCACCTTTGGATTCACTTCTCAGAAACTCTTTATAGCTTTCTTTGTCACATCAGAATTCGAGGCATCACTACTGGTGTATTTTGTGGCCGTTATTAAGCAAAAAAGAAGGGTTGTAGGTACACAGAAACACTGACTATTGGCATGTATATATATATATATATATATATATGTGTGTGTGTGTGTGTGTGTGTGTGTGTGTGTGTGTGTGTGTGTATGTGTATGTGTATATGTATATTAGATCTGATAACCAAGATGAACACCCAGTGGCTAATGGGAAAGTAGTGTATATCACAATGATACACTAGACAAAAGGATGACTCGTGTCGCAGGAAAGATGGAGCCAGGTTGCACTTCTCACCCTTCCATTTAGAACAATACACATTTATAATGTATGGATTATTTATGTCCCAAATTTCCCACTTAATACTTCAGACCACAGTTGGACCACAAGCAACTGAAAATACAGAAATCAAAATCATGGATAAGGGGAGATACTGTAGATGTAAAACATATGTAAAATAATCCTACTGAATGTTAAATCATAAAAATATAAATCTTAACTATAGCTTAAGCACCTCTGATATGAAAGTCTGAATCTAGAATGTTCTGAACACTGAAACTATTCATAAGCTAATGTGATGCAAGAAGTAGAAAATTCCATATTGTAAAACTTGGTTTTGTGTACTATGCTAAATAACTAAAAATATTACATCACATTACCTTCAGCCTGTGTAAATGAGATCTATAAGAATCATGTAAATTTTGTATCTAGACTTGATTCCATTCATGAAATAACTCATTGTGTGTATGCAAATACTCTGAATTTTTAAGAAACCTCTAAGATTTGAAACACTGTGGTTTTAAGCACTTTCTGTAAAGGAGACTCAGTGTGGGACAAACAAGCCACTTCACAGTTTTACCACTTAGCTGCAGCTTGGGACCCATGGAAAGAGAATCATAAAAAATGATGACTTCACTGTGCAAGTTAGTTTGTTCACAAGCAAAATAGAAAGTCTAGATTGCCTTAGAGGGCTAGCAGGTGGGAAGGAAGGCTGACAGTGAACAGCTTTTGAATAGCCCAGAACTGGAGCAGCCGAGGGTTCTTCAGCCTCAGGGACTTGGTGATATGACTGGAATGTGTCCTGCGCGCTCTTTGGTCTCGCCAGCAAGAACCCACGCAGACACACGGATCCTTCTGCAGCAAAGCGTTTATTGCATCATGAAGAGGAAGACCCCGGGGCCCCAGAATGGCACTGCTTATATAGCCCTGAGGCAGCGTGTCCTCCACTGATTGGCGCGCCCCGGGAGTGGGCGGTGATTAGTCATGTACACCCATAATGCGCAAGCGCTTTGGGCGAGTCACCCCGCGCTATCCTTAAGTTTCCTAGAGTGACAGCGGAAGTCAGCGCCATCTTGTAATGGCGAATACTCTAACCACTCTCTACAGGAATGGACACCACCCAGCCCATTCCCTTGGCCTCACGTCACACCACTCAAGACTTTGGTCATCACTTTCTCCAGTTCGGTATGGTGCCAACAGCATGTCTAACGGTCAGAAAGCAGCTGGGAGGGTAGGCAGGCCAGCCCGGAGCTTGACATTCTGCCCAAATGACTTTCTATAAGTGGTTGGCCAGCAAAGAGTTGCCAAATGGAAAGATCTATTCCTTACCAAAGTACTACAGCTTCCCCAGTGAGAAGATGTTAGCCGACAGGTGGCTATCGTGTAAGAGGAGAAGACAGAGGCAAAAGAGCCTGCTTTTACTGATGCTCTCAGAGCAAATAGCATTTATGTAAAAGCCCTAATAACTGCAAAGTGCTAATGGCATGGAGTTCTAGGTTGAAGGCAATAGAGACAGGTGTTAAGGCCTTGGCAAGCCCGGTGAACGTCTGCCCATTAAATCCTTAGTAGAGACCTGTAGCATTTGGGCAGTATTCAATATGCACAGCTCTGTCCCTCACACCCAGTTTAGAGGAGCACTCTTGGTTTCTTTTTATCATTAAGTAAACTTTGCTTAATTAGCAGTTACCTCTCAGGTTTGCCAAACATCACTTGGCATTTAGTCTAATTAAACATGGGCCAGACTCAGGATAAACTTGAATCACATTACTTTATGGTCTCTTACAGAATGGACCAGGTGGAAATAGGAAGACAAAACAAATTTTAGAAAGGTCAAAATCTCTACAAACACATCAAAAAATACTTTGTAAAACTTGGAAACACTTGGAAAAGAAATGATAATGAAAATTGAGAAATTTTATGCAAATGAAATTAAATGGGCAAATGGTGTCACTAGCTAGTTTATCATCCTATAAATATAAAATATTAAAATCAGCAACAATGCCACTTGGTTTTAGCTGTGCTCCCAAACAAACCACCTAAAACACAAGCACATTTTCTTCATGGAACCTGAGGATGACTTAATGGTTAAGAGAATTAATTACTCTTGCAGATGACCTGATTTTGTTCCCAGCACCTACACAGTGGCTCACACTGCCTGTAACTCCAGTTCCAGGGGTTCAGATGCCCTCTTCAGGTCTCCAATGTTTTCTGCTGTCTTCCATTGGAAATTGAAAATATTTGTCATGAATATAAAAAACAAACAAACAGCAGTTTGCATAATTAAAAATGAGATACTTTTAATGTATTCTTTCATCCTGTTTTGATTCAACTAAACAAACACAAACATTTTAACTTCCCAAATATCATTTAAAATATATCAAGAGAAAATAAAATTGATCTCTGGAAATGCTAACTACACACACATATACACACACATACACACACACACACACACACACACACACACACACACAGAGAGAGAGAGAGAGAGAGAGAGAGAGAGAGAGAGAGAGAGAGAGAGAGACTGGGGGAGACACTATGGCCATTGATCATGACTGTTGGTGCCATGTGATTTAGAATCACAGTGGACATGATCATCTGGGTTTGTAGATTCTTAATTTTTAGACTGCATTGACCGAGCTGAAAAAACTCATGCTAGATGTGGGTGGTGCCATTCCAAGGACTGCAGTCCTAAGCTGAGTGAAAAGAAAGCAATTGAACACCAGTGCTCATTGCTGTCAGTGTTCTGAGAGTGGATGTGATCTAAGGAGCTGCCCTCAGGCTCCTGTTGCCTCCCTCATGATGCTAGATGTGTACTCTCAAACTGTAAGCCAAAATAGCCCCTTCTTTTCTTAAATTGCTTGTATCAGGTCTCTGTCACAGTGATGAGAAAAGTAACTAGCACAGAGCCTGTGCTCAGAGCATCCAAGTTGGGCCTTTGTAAAATCATGCTCAGATGTTTGTAAAACGGGAAAAGATGAAAAATGGCCGCCACTCTACAAACCTAAGGTCCACTTCAGGGAGGCATGGATGATGTAACCAGAAAATAATAGCTGAAGAAGACCAACCCAGGCATGCATAGGCTGTACAGCAATGTTGGAAGCTGAGTAGGAAGCTGAGGCTAGTGGCAGGTAGCAGCAAGGTGAGCTCCTCAAGGAAGGCAAAGTCAGGGAGACCTCATGTCTGAAGCCAGTGGGCCTGGAGGAGTCAGTACTCACCACTACAAAGAGAGCACACTGCTGTCATTCATTTATTTACAGTTCACTTTGATTTGTAATTGTGTGCATATATGTATATATGTGTGCAGAGACCAAAAGTGTGTCATTTCCCCTGGAACTGCAGTAAGACACTCATGAGCTGCTCCGTGTGGGTGCTAGGAATGGAACTTGGGACCTCTGCAAGAGCAAGCAGGACGGACACCATCTTAGCTGCAGACATTTCTCCAGTCCTGAGAACTCTAACCTTAAAAAATACCCAGAATACTTACCTGGGCAGAATACTTACCTAGGCAGGCCAAGCCATATAAAGAGTGACTGAAAGTCATATTGATAAAGCAGAGACATGTCATAGGAAGTTGTGAACCTTGCAGGGGAGAGATATAGACATATTTGTATTTGAATAAGACATAGAAGAAAGGTAGAATGTACGGAAATAACAGAAAAGCATGGGAGGGGTTTGCAGAAAACAAACATGTATCTTTGTTTCTTAGACATGACCAACATCAGTGGATTTCAGAAATCAACATCAACTAAATCATACAGAGCAGAAAATGTCCCCACTGAGATGTGGGAACCCTTTGCTTTCTTCATCAACTAAAACAAACAAAAAAAAGTTACAGTTATTCATATTTAAATTTTTCATTTTCCTTTATTTATGTGTACATGTGTCCATATGTGCTCCACCATGTGTGTGCAGTGTCCAAAGAAGCCAGAAGGGGACATTGAATCTATTGGAACTACAGTACGGGAATCTGGGTATGCAATATCAGATGCTCAGCCATGTTCACCATGCCTCCTGGTGTGCAGGTAGCCATGATCATCTTCTCTTAGGTCAACTCACTCAAGTAGATACCACGCACCACCACCATCTCCCCAAGGGTTACATCAGGGAATTATGGAGCACTGGATACTTCTAAACTTAAAGACTAGAAGGATCAAGAACGGTGATGGGTGTCATAGAGACAAATGAAAAATAATTGGTCAGGCACTGAGCACAGAGCCTAGCCTGCATCGACATTGTGGATACTAGTGTGCAGCAGGCCCCCTCTACAGGCTATGTGCCTAGAGGCATGCCTGTCACTCTAGAGGCCCTGAACCTCAAAGTCATCCACACTGGTCTCATTCTAAAGCTTCGCTTTCTTTGGGTGAGGACCTATCCCCAAGCTGAGTGTTGGTCATTTGTACATTCTACTGTTCTGTTCTATTCTCTCATTGCATATCCTTCTACAGCAGTCCTCTACTGATGAAATGCTGCTAATATGAACAGCCTTCCACTGAACCTTCTGCAAGGCTGATTGACTCCATAGAACTTCAGAGACTGTAAAGAGGTTAGAATGTTGCAGAATGAGTCAGAGATTGATGGTAGATCACCTTGGGCTGCCGTCAGCCTCCTAAAAAGCCATTCCTTGGCCACCTGTTTGACTAACACATAAAATATTTCAGAATGTCTTTTTTTTTTTTTTTTTTTTTTTTTTTTGGTTTTTTTTAGACAGGGTTTCTCTGTGTAGCCCTGGCTGTCCTGGAACTCACTCTGTAGACCAGGCTGGCCTCGAACTCAGAAATCCGCCTGCCTCTGCCTCCCGAGTGCTGGGATTAAAGGCGTGCGCCACCACTGCCTGGCCAGAATGTCTTAACTTAACAAAAGTCTAGCTTCCATGGACCAAAAGGCTGAGAATGTCATCACATAGCATCGTAGACCTATAGCTTGAGATTTCTCTGCTTTGCTTCAACTACCCTCTTAATGTTTCCACCAAAATATTTCAGAGGGCCTTGACTATGATGTATGATGTTCTCTGTATTATAACTACTTCATTCAATTGCTGTCATATTGGATCATAGACTTTAGGGTAACCTAAATCTGTTCCTAGACCTTGATCGCTCATATTCAGATCTGGAAAAAATTATGGCGGTTTGAGTAGGAATGGGCCACATAGACTCATGTGGTTGAATGCTAGGTTCATGAGGATTAAGATTATGAAGTGTGGCCTTGTTGGACAAAGTGTGTCACTGTGGGGCAGACTTTGAGGTCTCATATAGTCAAGGTACATCCAGCATGGTTCATAGTCTACTTCTGCTGCCTGCAGACCAAGATGTAGTACTCTCAGCTCCTTCTCTAGCATCATGCTGCCAAGATGATAATGGGCTTAATCTCTGAAATTGTAAGCCATTCCTAATTAAATGCTTTCCTTTATAAAAGTTGCTGTGGTCCTGGCATCTCTTCACAGAAATAGAAACTGCAAATAAGATATTAACTAAAATAATTATGTCTTATCCTCTTTGAGGTAAGAGTTGTGTTTCTTGTGTTAACAACCTTGTCCTTGTGATAGAGGCTGAAATATTTACCTCTTATTTGAGTGAAGGCCCTCACTTATATCCAAATGCTATTACTTGACACATTTCAGGCTCCTGGAAGTTCATAAACAGACCCTTTGTATTGGGCAGCTTTTTGTTGCTATAACAAATATCCTAATTATTAAATTTATTTTTCAAAGAGGTTTATTTAGCTCATAGACCTGGAAATTGAAAGCTTTAGTGCCTTTATGGCATAAGTTTAAGTTGGCTTTCTCTTTTATGTCACATGGTGATAGGCTGCAAAGATAGGCCATGTGCAAGAATGAACAAGAGAGAAACTTTTGTTCATCTTGTCTACCAACCACTGCTCAAGCACTGACAATGGGTCTCACATAGGTACCTTCACACTTTTTTAGGGTAGTACCTACCCCCCCCCCTTGAAGGTGCCACACCATCTCTGAAGACTACACAAAGTACAGCCTCAACACAGGAGGTTCCTACCTTTGAGAGACTGGCAACATAAAAGCCTCAGTGCTCTTGAACAGACCTGCTGTAGTAAGCACAACACTATTTTGGAAATACACACACATACATACACACACACACACACACACACACACACACACACATACACACACACATACATACACACACACACACACATACACACACACACACACATACACACACACACACACACACACACACACACACACACACACACACACACACTCTAAGGAAATGGCTCCTAGGTGAGAACTAGAATACAGATACAACTTACTCTCAACAAAGTTAAATAGATCTATGTCAATAGTCCCAAAGATATAATTTTCAAAATGTTTGCAATAGATTTTTTCCTTATAAGGAGCAATATCCATTGCAATAAAGGACTCAAATTCTAAAACATATTCATAAATACTTTAATAAAATGCATATAACTTTATTTTCATGCATCTTGCAAGTATGTAGATATACTTAAGTAGGAAGTATAGCTGCCCTGTGTTACTTTCATAGATGGTATTACTCATAACACTTTAAAATTTGGGCAAGTTCTCCACAGTTTACATAAAGAGGACTGAGAGATTTATCCAAATAGCAGTGGCTTGTATTTGAATTTTAACCTAGATTATTAAAACCTCAAACCACACAATTCCCCCAGGAAACCTTGCTTTAAAATTGTTCTCACTGAGGATTGGGTTTAGAAAGGAAGAGAGGGGTTCATTCTGGAGCTGACTCTGAGATATCAAAAAACCAAGAGGTTAAGTCTCCTTCAGATGTGTGTTCATAACTCTTTTTAGAGGCAATGGGAATTATATGTGAGGACTTGAGGAGAACAAATCAAGAAATGCCAAAAGCAAACAAGTTTTGTGCCTCAAAAAATGGCTTATACAATAGCCATTTAAACAAATAATTTTATGTAGAATGTCTGGAAAATTCATCCATCTGTGATAAGGTTTCTGTGACCAATTAGAAGAAAGGACTTTAAAAGAAGTTGAACTATATTTCCGTTCTGGTTTTGACCAGGAAAAAAAAAAATAGAGTATGCTGTGTATGTTTCTCTACACCAAGAGAACTATAGTAACTCAAGGCCCCAGAGCCTGATGGGAAATTTTCCATTTGCTGATGGCATGAGATCCTAAACAGTATTGGCATGGAAAGAACTTCTGGACCAGTCATATTGTGGGCATAGGTTCAATCACCACATGAGGAGGTCATGTTCTAGAACATGATGTATCCCCAAGATGGATTTGGTAGATAATATTGCTTTAGCACTAGAGAGGTGGAGAAGGACATAAGCAGAGGTATTATTGTTGAGGAAGTGGGTAGGGAGTTCTGCCAAAAAAAGAAAACACTGCTCACCAGATCCAAACCACAGAGACATACTAAATAGAAATTTCAATGAGAAGGAAAACAGGATGCTGATCTGGGGCACATTCTTGGGCACATGCTTCCAAAACCACATGAACGTTGCACCAGCCAGATGGGGAAACAATACAACAGAAAGCCTGACAGTAAACTAAGGAGTGGCTGGGCAGCCTTGCATGGTGCAAATCACAGGCAGCAGCGCATACTGAGCGGGATGTAGGGCAGGTCCCCATGCCTGTGTTTTCTCAAAATGGAAGAAATTAAAGGCAATCTGGATTTAGGAAACAGCTTTGGAACACTTTGCTCTCAAGACTCTAATTATCTATTTTAAGTCAAAGTGGAAACTTTTTTAGGTCAGTACTTCACTATCAGATGAGATGCAGGATGGAAAACAGAGAGATGATTAGTACATGTTGTGCCTAAACACTGAGAGCCCAGAGGTGAGCGACAGCTCTTGCTATCATACCCAGAACATGTTGAACCAAGATATGAGTGGTGGTTCCTCACGTTGCACCTCAACACTGTGAACATGGGAATACATGGTGGTTGCTCAGGTTAAACCGGAACACTGTGAGGATGGGGATGTGTGGTGGTTCCTCACGTTGTATCTCAACACTGTTAGCATGGGGAGGCATGGTGGTTCCTCATATTGTATCTGAATATTTTGAGCTTAGAAATAATGATGGTTCCTCATGGTGTTCCTGAAAAACATAACCTAGAGTTAAGGTATGGTTTCTTGTGTTTTATCAAAACTGTGAACCCAGAAATAAATGATTTTTAAAAAATTATAACTCAAATACAATTTTACTTGTCAAAATAATATTTAGTTTCTATGATTTTTTTTCAAGATAGAAGGCTGAGATGGTTTTCAATGCCTTTCCAATGTTTACAGTCTAATGATGAGACAGTAATACAGACACAACATGCTATCACCAAAAGGAGCACAGAATATGATACAGGAAAGTTTGGATCTAAGATGAGTTTTCATGGAGAGTGTAGTAAGCCAACAATGTCAGATGAAGTTCGTAGCACATGCAGATAAGTGTATAAGAGAGCAAGCTCATGAAGCTGAGGAGGAAATTGCAAATAATTCACTTTTACAGATCATAGCATGTCAACAAAGAGTTGTGCAATAATAAAATATCTAGTTGAGCAGAGACCAGATCATACAGGCACTGACTGAGAAACTCAGACTTGCACCCTGCAAGCAATGGGGTACACACAAAAGATTTTAAATGAGACATAAAAGGGATCCTTTTCTGCTTTTCAAGATTTAACCAGCTAGAGGTGAAAAATACAGACAAATACCCACCACCTCACCCTGAGGAGGTAAAGGCTAAACTTCAACTTGAAAGATAACTATACATCAGTCTTGGATGTTCTGAAGGGATTGTTTTTGATATAAAATCTTGGATAAAAAATTATAAAAGCTCCAATCTTCCATCATAATCATCTCTAACATCATCCTCTTTCTTCCAATAACGTCTTTTATAAGGGAAGAAAGCCATTTTTTTCTTCATGGAATTAGAAGGAGGTGCCCCTGCTAATTGCATGCTGACTTCCAGATTGTGCAGGCCTTTGATAGGGAAGGAGCCTGGATGTGTGCCTCCTCTTAAGGACACAGACAGAGTAGTTTAGACCTTGTTCTGCTTTTGACACTTTACAGTAACACCTATCACTCTTGGATCTGGCTCAGGGAGGAGCCTTCAGAATAGGTGTTTCTCATCTCACCCACACCGGGCCCTGTAACAGTGCTGGGAAGGTGCTATGGTGGACTTCCTTCATGATATTCCTCATTTGGCAAGCAGAAAATTAAATAGAAAATATCTCTTATCTTCTCTAGAAATGGAATACTCAAGTATCGTAGTGGAGCTAAAAGTTCTAGAATATTCTTTCCTTCTAGCCAAGCTTGACTTTGAGAACATGGTCTTACTGAGAACTCCAGTGTTTTATTCCAGAGTCAATAGCAATAGCAAACTGCTTCAGGTTCACTGAATCTTAGCCTCAGCAAGTCTAGTTGTCAAAGGCACACAGATTGTTCTAGAAGGAGGAGACACAGTCCTACTCAGAAAATGCAAAACATAACATTCATCTCTTTTCAAAATATTATTTATCATTCTCCGTGAGAGAAACTTGTCATGTTTTTATGCATAAGAACACAAGCAAAGTAGACAAGAGGAAGCTGAAGTTGTATAAGAGAAGGCCAGGTAGAAGATGGACTTGTCTGAAGCACACCTGAAGTATAGAATCCAAGCTCAATTTAAAGGATTTATCTCAAAGGAAGACCTGGCTCCTCAGCTGAAGTACAAGAAAGTAGAAAATTAAAAAGCATAAATAACTGCTGGGCTGCCTTCTGACTATCCAAATTTCCACATCATTTTAAAAGAGCTTTGTAATTGTTATAAGCTACAAACAATAAGTGAATTTCTATGTTACAAAGTGTGAGTGCTGTGTCAAAAAAATTTTAAAGAAATGAAGACATTGGGGACAGAGTCCTGTAATGTACAACAGTTCTCCATTAAATGGGTGTGCTGTTTTCATCTCAGAATTGCCCATCCCATCCTCCTTCAACAAATCCAAGTCATAGTATTAGGAAAACAATAACTCCATCCACTTGCAACACCAACACAGTTTTATTGGTTTTGCTCAGATTCACACGTCAGCCAGGCCAAAGTCACACAAGCGGACTGTTTGCCACATGAGCTGGCGTGTTTTAACCAGAAAGGATGCTTTGTCCTGTTTTGTTTTGTTTTGTTTTTTCACTGTTTCCTTTAAGGCTTTTCTTTTGTTCAAGTGTGGAGATGGAATATCACAACCAGATTGAAGATCATTAGCTCATCCGACAGGAAATACATATTCCTGTTTCAAATAGGGCATCTGTCTGTTCTCAAGAATGTTAAATAATAACAATAGCACAACTCCTGAGCAGTTTAGGGTCGGAAATGAAAACCACCAGAGTTTTGGAACACTTGGGAGGACACTCCATGCAGAATGTAATTAAGTAGTTGGAATTTGTGGTTTGGGCCACCAGGGTTAAAAATACTGCCTCCTGAGCCAGTGCCTTAGATTTTTCCAAGATCAAAAAATACTGGCACGTATTTCACGGTGATCAGAGCAACTTCCCTCCTACTTTAGGCATCTCCATCACCAACACTGATACTTTGTGTCCTTCAATAAGCTTCAATCTTTCTGGAATAAGGGGAAAAGAATCTCTCCCCCTATTTCCAGGGAATAGAATCCATTTCCGGAGTATCCATGTCTCCATATCACAGACATCCTTGTCGGCAAGATTAAGAAAGAAACAGCAATGCAGAAAGAACTCTGTTGGTTAACCACTTTCCTATCACAAATGTACTTCCTGCTTCTTCTGCACCGCACTAGCAAAAACACAGTTAGGAGATGAGACTCAGTGGTACAGCACTTGGGTAATATGCAAAACACCTTGGGTTCAATGACCAGAAACACACACACACACACACACACACACACACACACACACACACACACACACAAACACACACATGCACATACACGTACAAACACATTTTTACAGAGGGGTCTGCCTAGTGTACACCAAAGCAACATATAAAATAATTTCTTGCTCTTTGATTATCACAGAAATGCTAACATGTCACTTCATGCCACAAATTTAATGATGATGACCTGAGTCAGTCAAGTCCTAATCTTTGTAGAAAACTATGTGTACTTGGCAGCTGTGCTCAGTTAGGAAAATTTAAATGGGGAGATCTTCCTAGGTTATCTGGCTAGACCAAGAGTTTACAACAGATCTTCATATAACAGAGAGAGAAGATTGGACCATAAAAAGGGAGTCAAAGAAAGAAAGCCCACTGATAGAGTGTTCTGTCTCTATGCATAAAGCCTTGAGTTTGATCCTCTGCGCAGTATAGGACAGGTGTTTGGTACACACCCCATAATCCAGCACTTGGGAGGGGGATGTAGGAGGGTGGGAAAGTTCAAGGTCATACTTGACCACATAGAGTTCTCCTTTTATGAAACTAACACCTGGATCAGCTCAGCTCTTGCCACTTAAGGCAGTCCTAAGGGTCGCATGGTGGGGCAGGCAGTCCTAAGGATTGCATAGTGGGGCAGGGCTTTAAAAGAATGCCATTCTTTGTTCTTGACAGAGTTAGCAACTGAATTAAGGAGTAACTCGTTTTGGAACAGAACTCAACATCTCAGTAATGGGCACTGAGCAAAGCTGATCCAAGCAGCTTTTGACTCTCAGAGGATTACCATCTCTGCTGAATATGAAGAAATTGCGAAGATTTTGAAAAAGTAGAGAACCTTGTCCAGTCACATGACAAAAACTGAATCATATTGCTCAGACTTGGTAGGCTCTGGTCACTCCGAAGCACCTCGCACATGACTGAGCAGCTGGAGCGCTAACTGACCATCTAGTAAATCCTTAATCTCCTTTTCTTATTAATAAGAATGTGACGATTTGGATAAAATCACTCATGATTCATATTGATCACTGTCTGCACAGCTGGCCCCTGCTTCTTTCCATATCATTAGTTTAGCATTATAACAAATCATGAATTCTCTCTAAGTCTGCCATTTTATCTTTAAAACCTTACAGATCTAACACATCTGGAGCCAACATCTCCATGTGTCCATTTTGTCTCCATGAACATGAGGTGATTAGAGATTGCTCAGGATAAAATTTTGGTTCTGACTGTGGAATCAGAGCTTAGTCTCTCAGATATAATTGATGATGTTTAGAAGCATGTAGGTCATAAGTAGCAAAACTATCCAAAAAAAGATGTAAATGGCGAAGGCTGCTTTCTGTTTTCACTGGAGAAAAATAGTGTGGTCTGTTTATTTGTCTCTTAAAATAAATGTGCTTTGACAGTAATGTGTAGCCCTCCCTAGAAGCACCAATTTGCTTGAAAGCATTAAAAGATTTTTGGAATAATTGGCCCTCAGAAGTCATCTGCTGCTGTGGTGCCATTACTGTGCAGAAAGAAAGCTCAAGACGTGTGGCATGCAGCTAGTGGCCTCAAGTCACCTCACTGGCCAAACTATATCTCATGTTAATGTTTTAATTAATATTTTTAAATCTTTTTAATTTTCTTTTATTTAGTTTCTTTGACAAGTTAAACACTAGTCACTGACAACAGATCTTTTCATGTGTTCAACATTGTCAAAGCAAACAAACACATATGGGTATGCAGGGGTAAGTATTTTTGATACAAGACTAAGGTAAGTAGTCATCTGTGGATGCTAGTGACACTGAATGACAGGCCAAATGAAGACAGATGTCATGGAAAGAATGACAAAGCATAGTAACTAGAAAGAAAATGCCTCTACCTATGATGAAATTAACAATGTTTTAGTTGTGATTTCAGAGTGAGCAACAGTGTGGTCAGGTAAGATTCTGTGGCAAGATCCTAGGGGAGATACCCACTTCTCTATATGTCATCCTTCTCTCCCTCAACCATCATGATGGTAACAGACCACAGTGGTTAATTATGTGTGCCAGTTTAACTGGCATGAGGGATATTCCAATTTCTTGTCAAATGTTATTCGTGGGTGATCTGTGATGGTGATTTGTCAAAACAGGTAGCATTCAAGCCCATAGAATGAATAGAAGCCTCCTCCCAACTGCACAGGTGGGCTTTCTCCAACCTGTTGAGGACCCTGATAGAACAAACGGCAGAGGAAGGGTTTCTTTTCTATTCATTCCTTTACTGTCTAATGTTGGATTCTTTATGTTTCAGAAACTGGGACCTATACATGCCAGAGCTTCTCTGCTTTTTCAAGTAGTGATCATGTATTATAAAACATTTTAGTCACCATAGTCACACGAACAATTTCCATAATAAATGTGTCTACATTTCTACCTGTCTATCTATTCATCCATCTACCCATCTGTGATGGTTTGAATAAGATGATCCCCACGGACTCATATATTTGAATGTTTAGTCACCATGGAGTGGCACTATTTGAAAGGATTAAAAGGTTTCAAATGTGTGGCCTTGTTGGAGGAAGTGTAGAGTTTGAGATTTCAAAAGTCCAAGCCAAACCCAGAGACTCTCTGTCTATACCTATGAATCAGGGTGTAGTTCTCAGCTACTGCTCTAGCACCTACCTGCATTCTGTCATGCTTCCTGCTGCCATAATAATGGACTAAACCTCTGAAACTATAAGCAAACCCAAAATTAAATGCTTTCTCCTATAATATTTGCCTTGGTCATGTTTCTTCACAGCAATAGAACATTTGCTATGACAGCATCTGTTCATCTATCCATCTACCCATCCACTAACCTACCCATTTATCCAAATATCCACTGATCTATTTATTCATCTGCCTACCTACCTACCTACCCATTCGTACATCCAAATATCCATCCATCTATCAACATACTTACCCATCCATTCATCTGTCCACCGAGCTACCTAGCAAACCCATCTATCTATCTATCTATCTATCTATCTATCTATCTATCTATCTATCTATCTATCTATCTATATTCTATTGGTTTTGTGTTTTGGGAGAATGATAGTCATATTTTTAATGAAAATTATAACAAATTTGACAACAGAATACAAAATAAGTTTTCCTAGTGTACTAGTCAGGAAGGTTCTCTGAAACTTATGGAATAAATAAATATAGATAGATAGATAGATAGATAGATAGATAGATAGATAGATAGGATAGATAGATAGATAGATAGATAGATAGATAGATAGATAGATAGATAGATAGATAGATATGATATGATATATATAAAGGGGACTTAATGGAATGACTTTCAGGCTGCAGTCCAGCTAATCCAACAATGGCTACCTGTGAATGAAAAGTCTAAGAATCTAGTAGTTGCTCAGTCCTACAAGACCAGATGTCTCACCTGGTCTCCTGTATATTCTGGTATCCTAAAGAAGTAGGCTCCAGTGACAGTGAAGGAATTGATTGCTAGCAAGGTGAGGGCAAGCAGGCAAAGAGTAAAACTTCTTTCTTCTGTGTCCTTATACAGGCTTCCAGCAGAAGTCATGGATCATACTAAAAAGTATGTCTTCCTGGCTCAAGATTTGTATTAAAGGTCTTTGTCTTAGAGCCTTAAGGTCTAGATCAAAAGTGTGTCTTCAAAGTCCAGACTAGACGTGGATTTTTCTACTTCAAACCAATCAGAAAATTTCTTGCAGATATACCTTCTATTTCTGGGCTACAGTTCACTCCAGATACACCCAGTTGACAACTAATAATAACCATCACAGCCAGTCACCAAGTTTTTATATGTGTTTATTTAATCCAGCAAACTTCAAAACTAAGATAGGGGAAATGCAGTAATTGATTATAGCCAATTTCTTGGAAAAAGTAAACACAGTGTTATATATTTCCCTGGATATTGCCAGTAGAGCCCCCATGGAAATCAGTGTTGTGTTTCTAAAAATAAATAATAAAAGCAGATCTACCATATGATTAAGCATCCCTACTTCTGAGTATACATCCAAAGAAAATAAAGTCAGGACCTCTAAGAACTATCTACTTGCCTGTGTCAGTCAAGAGTTCTTTAAAGGAACAAAATAATAGAACGAAGGGTGTGTGTGTGTGTGTGTGTGTGTGTGTGTGTGTGTGTGTATCTATGTGCATGTATGTGTTTATTAAAGTGAAGTACAGGCTGTGGTCTAGATGGTCCCAAATGTAAGGTCAAGAATCTGGTATTTGTTCAGTCTACACGACTGGAAGTCTCATCAGTTCAAATCTGATGTTGAAGTCCCAGGAAAGGCCTAGAGAGATGTTGATCTTCAGTGTATATTGGAATCCTGAAGAAGTAAATTATGACACCAGGGAAGAAATGTCCCAGGAACAGGATGAAGGAAGTAGTAAGGAGTAGGGCAAGTAGACAAAATTTTCTTCTTCTGTGACCTTTTGTATGGGCTGCTGTCAGACATGTGACCCAGATCTAGGGTGTATCTTACATCTCAAACAATCCAATGAAGAAAATCCCTCAGAGGTGTGCCCACTACTTGGGTTTTAGCTAATACCACTCGCAGCCAAGTCAACAGCCAAGATTATCCACCATGGTACCTGTCCATTTTTATTCTGTGTCCTTAATTTCATGTTTTCTGATAACATTTCAGTAGACATCAGACTATATAATGTATAAATAAGAACTTCATCAAACTCATAATGCTGGGGGCTGTCCAGTCCTTCAACATGAAACTGACATTTGGGGAGGGCCTTTATCAGTAATCAGCATGACAGGAAGAAGGCCCTGCAGGACTACTGCATGGCAGAAAGGCCCTCGGGACTATAACAGTGGGCTTTTCTACCCATGCTGCAGTTCCTGAAGAATGACCCAGAGACATAATTATGAATAAATGCTAAGGCCATAATCTTGGGCTTGCTCCCTGACAAGCTTGTAACATATAAATTCCATTTATTCTATTCTATGTGTGCCACATAACTGGTTACCTCTCCTCAGTCTTATAGGTCCAGAATTCAGAATCTCCCCAGAATCCAGGTGAAATCTCCTGCCTCTGACTAACTCCCAGAGTTCCTCTCTCTCTCTGACAGATTATCTCACCTTCTAATTCTGTGTCAATTCATTGGCCATCAGATTTTTGTTGGCAGGTGATGCTTCCGTACAGTGTACAAGAGATTCACTCTATATCACCCCCTTTTAGTCCCGTAAAAGGCTCTTTTTCTAACAATAAACTATATACAATTAGAACAATTATGAAAACTCTCAGGTAAGAAGTAAATTCACAATGTCCAGTCCATATGTATTTGGCAATCTTGGAGAAAGTACTCCATTATCTGTCTTACCTTGGTGAGTCCAAAGTTCTGTTCCTAATTTGTTTTCTATCATAATTTGCATTTATAAACCTAAGAATATCTCAGTGCCTGAGAGATCTCAGGGGTCTGGGTTAGCTGAGACTGCTGGTCTTCCTATGCGGTTGCCCACCTCCTCAGCTTCTTCCAGGCTTTCCTTCATTCAACTGCAGGGGTCCCCGACTTCAGTCCAATGGTTGGGTGTAAGTATCTGTATCTGTCTCAGTCAGCTGCTTTTTGGGCCTCTCAGAGTACCACCATGCTAGGCTCCTGTCTGTAAGCACATCATAGCATCAGTAATAGTGTCAGGCCTTGGAGCCTCTTAGCTGGATCCCAAGTTGGGCCAGTCACTGGACCTCCTTTCTTTCGGTCTCTTCTCCATTTTTGTACCTGCAGTTCTTTTAGACAGGAACAACTCTGGATCAGAATTTTTGACTATGGGATGGCAACCCCATACCTCCACCTTATGCCCTGTCTTTCCACTGGAAGTGGACTCTGTGAGTTCCCTTACCCCACTGGTGGGCATTTCATCTAAGGTCTTTAAGTCCTTAAGTCCCTTTAAGTCCTGAGAGTCTCTCACCTCCCAAGACTATGGCACTTTCTAGAGGGTACCCCCCAACTTCCACCCCCAAGGTTGCATATTTTCAGTCATTCTGCTGGCCCTCAGGACTTCTCTCCTGTCCTCTTTCCCCCATATCTGATCATGTTCTCCTTTTCCCTTTCCCCTCTCCTGTCTCATCCAGGTCTCTCCCTCCCACTGCCTCCTGTGATTATTTTCTTCTCCCTCCCAAGTGGGATTGAGGCATCCTCACTTGAACCCTTCAGCTTGTTAACCTTATTGAGGTATGTGGATTGTATCCTGGGTATTCTATATTCTTTTGGTTAATATCCACTTATTAGTGAGTACATACCACGCATGTCCTTTTGGGTCTGAGTTACCTCACTCAGGATGATATCTTCTAATTCCATTCATTTGCCTGCAAAACTCATGATGTCCTCATTCTTAATAGCTGAGTAGTATTCTATTGTGTAAATGAACCACATTTTATGAATCCATTCTTCGTTTGAGGGATATCTGGGTTGCTTCTGGCTTCTGGCTATTATAAATAAGGCTGCTATAAATATTGTGGAGCATGTGTCCCTGTGGTATGGTGGGGCATCTTTTGGGAATATGCCCAAGAGAGATTGTACCAGTTTGCAATCCTACCAGCAGTGGAGTGTTCCTCTTTCTCCACGTCCTTGCCAACATGTACTGTCACCTAAGTTTTTGATCTTGGCCACTTTGATTGGTGTAAGGTGGAATCTCAGGGTCTTTTTGATTTGCATTTCCCTGATGACTAAGGATGTTGCTTTAAGTGTTTCTCAGCCATTTGAGGTTCCTCTGTTGTGAATTCCCTATTTAACTCTATACTGCACCATTTTATGTGTTAGAATTAGATAGGAGAGAAAGAAGGATAGAGGAAAGAAAAAGAGAGAAAGAAATCTCACCTCCCTTCCTTTGTTTCATCCCCGACCAAGACCATTAACAACTCATAACCAACCTTGCCTCCCTTAAATGATGAAAAACATCTATTACCCTATGAACAACCAAAACTCATCCACTCCACTTTTGGGAATGGGACATCGTTCTCTTGAAATTGCTTTTTGCTATCTAGGGGCATCCGTTTTCAGAGTGGGGTCCCAAAGAAAATTGGGATATTGGCCAGTCTTAAGAAATCTAGCTGTAACATTTGTTGTCCAGTCTCTGTGCTAAGAAAGTGCAGGCTTAAGTGAAGTCCTGGATGGAACAACCTGTGATGCTGGACTATCTAGCTAATTGTTTTGAAATTGTCCAATGCAGATGGAAACAGCTAATGAGGTACTCTGAGGTTGAATGAAACAGGATGCTGGACTATGTATGTCTTAGCACCCTTCTGGCATCCTCATTGGTGAATCACCTCTTTAACTTCACTGGTGTCTGTGAACATAAAAACTTTCGCAGGGAGTATACATTTCAGCATTGGCATATGTATGGAACATGTGGTGTACACAATTAGCTAAAGATGATTCTCTGCTCTCTGCTCAAACAGCTAAGGCATTTGTCTTTCTTTAAAAGTTAGTTTGGACTATATAACTAAACTGTAATATAAAGGATGGCATGATATGTCCTGAGGATTCTGTAGACAACAATATTTATTGGCTATGGCTGGAGACATTTTCATGACTCAGTCTCAGATATATATGTATGTATGAATATTATATATAATATTAATATATATTATATATATGTATGTATGTATCAACAATACAAATTACCTGTTTTGTTGTTCTTCTTGATTTCTTTCTGTCTGTCTGTAACCAAGATCTTCATGGGGGTCTCCCCCGTAAAGTCTGATTTTTATTAATTTTGAAGGAGTCTATAGTTTTTCTTCTCCTGTTGACACAGAGCATGCTCTCTTCCCCAACATATCACGTTTCTCCCTTCCATTCTGAGCTTATCACATATGTAGGCTGATCTAATTCATCAGTCCTTTCTAAAAATCCAGTGTTTTTCATCAGTTATGTTATCTGTCTCATTGGCATTTTAAAATTTTTAAGTTAATAAAGCATTATTTAATCTCTGGGATTAGCCCCTTACATTCTATAAGCATTTCCTTTAAAGTCCTCTTAGATCGCTCTACAATTGCTTGACCTATAGGATTGTAAGGTGTATCTGTAACATTTTTATGCCATAATGTTTAAAATAATTGTTGCATTTTATTGGATACATATGTTGGAGTATCATCAGCTTTAATCATCAAAGGCATTTTGAAAATTGTCATCACCTCTAATAAATATGCAAGGCTCAAAATGAGCCTTTTCAGAACTTAAAGCAGTTATCCATTGAATTCCAGAGTAAGTATCAACTGTATGATGTATTAACATATGTATATACCTTAATCCCCCAAACTCTACAAAATGAAATACACAATCTGTTGTATGCATTGCTCTAAGGTACCATCATTACACAGAATCTGGATCCTTATTCAGTGTATTTCATCTCTATGAGTCACCATTCCAATTCCTCAAGCCTTTGCGGATTTTTCTTGTCTGGAACTACCTTTTCTGCTATCACTGTAGGTTCCAGATTAGATTCTTCTGAAGATTCTTTATTCTGACTTAAAGAATGCTCTAATTTCTGTTCTATGATCTCCAATCTAGCATTTAATTTTTCAGTCTTCTCTTTGTCTAAGTCTGCTTTATTCTGATCTTTTAAAAAAAATGTATAAAATTGCAATCATTATTGAACATATAATTATTTTATGCTGAGAGTCAAAACAAAAGTATATGAGATCCAAATGCTCTCTATTAGTGTTCTCAAGGTTTTAATATGAAAAATATTTTCTTCTTTAATCACTCTTACTCTCTCCTTTCTAAGAAGACTTTATTTTCCTGTATCTCTAATTTCTATGGAGACTTTATTTTAATTTTCTTTCCATATTCTTTCTTTTAAACTTTATTTTTTATTTCTTATATTTAAATTCACTATTTCTATGATTGTCTATGTTCAGTTTCTTTCTTTTTTCAGTGTTTATGCATATATATATATATATATATATATAACTTTCTATTTATTTTTTTATTCTTCTTTCTTCAGAGACTTATTTTCTATGTGCGTTTATTTATTTCTCTCTTGATGCTTCCTAAACTTATATTTTTCTGCATTTAATATTCTCTAAACTCTTTTCCATCTTTATGTGGCCATTTTAATTTTATTTAATTCTCTCTTTATGGACTGTCTTAGTCAGGGTTTCTATTCTTTCACAAACATCATGACCAAGTTGGGGAGGAAAGGGTTATTGAGCTAACTCTTCCACGTTGCTGGTCATCATCAAAGGAAGTCAGGACTGGAACTCAAGCAGGTCAGGAAGCAGGAGCAGATGCAGAGGCCACGGAGGGATGTAACTTACCAGTTTGCTTCTCCTGGCTTGCTCAGCCTGCTTTCTTATAGAACCCAAGACTACCAGCCCACAGATGGTACCACCCACAAGAGATCCTCTGCCCTTGATCACTAATTGAGAAAATGCCTTATACCTGTATCTCATAGAGGCATTTTTCTCAACTAAAGCTCCTTTCTCTGTGTTAACTCCAGCTTGTGTCAAGTTGGCACACGAAACTAGCCAGTACATAGGCCATCCATAAAACCAGACAAATTAAATGTGAAGTTATTTATATCTGTCTATGATGGCCAGTCTCCTTTATGCCTTAGCATTTAAACATAAATCCAAATATTTTACCTGATCAGAAGTTCCTCTGTGTATGGATTTCTTCTTGTCTGTTTTTTGTCTGGCTTTTATGCCCTGTGCTGTGACTAACAGCATCTCTGTCCTTTTGCTTGTAGGGAAAGAGGCAGTCCAAATTACCCTCAGCATGAATGTCTTCTATATTCCTACAAGAATAGCCCATTAATTCCCCCTTTAAGCATTCCACGGCTTTCCAAATCCAAAGTACCCAAATCCACATTACTTCAAACAAAAACGTGGCCAGGCCTATCACAATGTCCCAGTCCCTGGTACCAACATCTATCTTAGGGTTTCCATTGCTGTGAAGAGACACCACAACAAGGCAACTCTTATAAAGGGCAGCATTTGAGGCTGGTTTACAGCTCTTTATCATCTTGGCTGGAGGCAGAGCAGCATGCAGGCAGAAACAGTGGTAGAGAATGAGCTGAGAGTTCTGCATCTTGACTCAAAGGCAACTAAGAAAGACTGGCATCCTTCCAGGAGGAAGCTCTCTTTGGCAATGTGTGAAGCCTGAGCATTGGAGGAGACCTCCAAAGCCCACCCCAACAGTGACACACTTCCTACAACAAGGCCTCACCTCCTAACAGTACCACTCCCTATGGGCCAAGTGTATTCAAACCACCACAGACCCACGGGACTGCAGCATGACAGAAAGGCCAGCAGTTACATCCAAGAAAAGTAGGACTAAGCCAACCTTCTCTTTCCAGAAAGCTGTTCCTTAACCACTGTTGGACCCACCCACAGGAGTTGCTGGTACACTAACCCTCACAGTAGCTCCACCCTTGAACTAAAATTCTATCAGGAGAGTTCTGGCACCAGTGTTTTGCTCTGAATTTGCAGTGTTGTGAATTGGTGATCAGATTAGCTAATTCAGAGAGTGGCAAGGCAGAGTCCACAGTCCATTGTCTTTATAGGAAGCACTTGGATGCCACGGAATATTTAAATAGGCATAACAAAGATTGGCTTTCAGGTGAATTCACCAATAGATGGATGGATGGAGGGATGGATAGGAGATAGATAGATAGATAGATAGATAGATAGATTAGAAATTGTCATTTTCTATAATCCCAACTAAATCCTAATTGTCAGGGGTGGTGCTGAGGAGGAAAGCTTGGAAGTTGGAGGTGGGACTGCACCAAACTGAGATCTTGTCTCAGAAGAAAAAATGGGGAGAGAAGAGAATACGGAGGAAATGGGGAGGAGAGGTAAGAGGAAGAAGAGGGGAAAGGGAGGAGAGGGGAAGAAAGAGAAAGGAAAGGAAGACGGGCAGGAGAAGGGAAAGTTGGAGGGGGTGGGGAAGGCGAAAGGAGGGAGAAGGGAACAGACTACGATGCGTAGTTTAAAACCACTGAATTGAATAATCTAATATAAACTTGATATTAAGCGTGCAGGAAGCTTCCAGCCAGTGTTCATCTTGAACGTCACCGCAGTATTTTATGCTCTATTTTTGTTGCATAAACAATAAATATTAAAGCAGAAGTTCCTGCATTTGTGTGCCCCTACTGCGGTTCCGCTCACTGCGAGTCTGAAACCCCATCCGTCTGGTCAGCATCAGGGCTGCTCTGGACCGTATCACTGCAAGCCTTGAACAGTATGCCAAAGACAGGCTTTGTCTTTTCCCTGTCTAACTAAAAATTTATAAGCAGTGGAGGCTCTGCTCTCTTGGTGCCCTTCCTGGTAAATCAAGAAGCTGAAGCATTTTACTAGAACATGGTTATACAATGTGCATGTAGTGTGCCTAGTGTGTTCCTTCCCAGTCTTCAGAAATAACCTGGGCCTGGGCACAGGCATAGGAAGGTGTTTGTCAGCCATTTTACAGTTTGTCAGCACATGTGCTTGGTGAACAGGGTGTACTGAGCGTTGTTGCTATTTCTGTAGTGAGTTCTTGGACAAAAAATTGGGCATTTTTTTCCTGGTTTTTCGAGACAGGGTTTCTCTGTGTAGCCCTGGCTGTCCTGGAACTCACTCTGTAGACCAGGCTGGCCTCGAACTCAGAAATCTGCCTGCCTCTGCCTCCCAAGTGCTGGGATTAAAGGCGTGCGCCACCACTGCCCGGCAAAATTGGGCATTTTTAAATAAGGTCTGGGTCATTCATAATGACTGTCTAAGGAATAGCTTTGGAGGATTTTGCCTAATATTTCAGTCTTTCGTGTTGCCTTGATTAGTCCATGAACTTCACAGCAGACCAATCTGATGGAGACAGTTCTTCAACTGAGACTTCTTCTTCCCACATAGATCTAGATTTTTATAAAGTTGACAAAAACAAAACAAAACAAAAACCTATGACCATAGCCAATCTAAATTCTACATCTTTTAACCATCACATGGACTGTATATTCTGAAATGTGATCATTCTTTAGATTTTAGTAGTATCTACTTAGGCAAAAAGGTAACTGCAAAGTCAAGAAGTTACGATGTCTGAAGGCACAGGCTTACCAACTCATCGTGTTAGGGGCAGCACAGCTCTGACTCTCCCTGTCAACACTTACTCTGCAGCCTCATAGCTAAACAGAATCCAGTCTTTTAGATTAGAATCAAGCTGACATCTAAATGCTATGATTAATCACAGGATTGCATAAAGCCTGCAAACTGCATCACTCCACACTTCCTTACTTCTGCTGGAACTGAGCTGAGGAACCCCCCCAGTATCCAGTGCTATTAGAAAAGACCTACAACTCAAAATGTTGACGACCCATTGGACTGAGAGTCACAGTTCAGTGACTATACTCTCCATTTGTGAACCAGATTCTTAATACAATCCTTTGGTATGCTTGGCAGTTGGCACCAGGACACCATGTGGTATAAATATCATTTGGGGATTCATATAAGACAGACACCTCATGGATGTCAGTATCCTTGTCAACCTATACCTGAACACCCCATAGATATTAGTGCCCTTTAGGGACATACCAGGACATCTTGTGGATGTCAGTACCTTTGGGTCTGAGTATGAGGATAACCCATCAATGTTAAAAACTCTGGATGCTCAAGTGCCCTCCTCAAATGATGAGGATTCTGATAAAGCCCACAACCATCTTCCCACTTGCTCACAGGTGGGCACGGGCACATAACTCAGGGGTAAAGGACTTGTCTGGCATGGGTGAGGCCCCTCTCAATTTCTTTGCACTGTATTTTTAGAGAATAATGCGACTGCTTGTACATGTTCAGTACAGATCCAAGGTTTTTCAAATATTTTCTATCCAAGTCTGGATAAATCATTGTAGAACCCCAGATATGAAGGACCAACTGTAAATTCTTATTAAAAACAAAGCATAATAAAGTCTAAAATGACCTTGGGTAAATGCTGTTCTGGAGACATGAAAACCTAAGATCAAAATGTCAGATATGAAAACAGATTGAATAAAAGAAGACTAACAGCTGTTTTAAAGTGAACCACCAAGGCCTCGCTGGTCAGGTTCTGTTCCGGAGCCATCTGGGCGGGGTCTGTTCAGGAACCTTCTGAGACAAGACCACTGGTGTTGCTTCTTCTTCCTAGAGAACAGCTGGTACATTTCAGGCCCTGCTGACAGTCAGAAGCAAGGTGAGGAGCCTTAAACACTCTGCCTTTGCCTATTAGAAAACAAATGTGCAGGCTGAAGAGGGGACTCAGCAGTTGAGAGCCTTGCTGCTTGCTGCACTTCCAGAGGACCCAGGTTGGGTCCCCAGCACCAATGTTCAACTGCCCACAACCCTCTGAAATCCAGCTCCAGTGGATCTGGTGCCCTCTTCTGTCCCTCCATGAACACACACACACACACACACACACACACACACACACACACACACACACACTTCCCCTCCACCCAGACACACATATACACATGAACAAGAATAAAATATTTTTAAATGAAAGAATATGAAATTAAGACACTTCATTTAGTTAATAACAAAAGAGAGTCAGGCTTAAAGCCAAAATGTCTATTTTTTAAAAAGCACTGTATCTTGAAATATTTAGAGCATTTTTTCAATTGCTTTTTGGAAAATCTCTGGATGATTGTTGTACTGGGAACAAACAAAACCCACATATTGTTTATATAAAAAGTATATGTTAGAAAGATAATTAAATATGCATTTATAATATTGGTATTAGAATATGATTAATAGGTATGTCTTCCAAATTAATCATTGTTGTATTATAATTACAAATGTAACATTCTAGTTAATTTTTGTGTTATTTTGAATACAGAGTATTTATGAAAAATCATTTTCCTTATTTTACATGACTCTTAAGGAAAAATGCATAAAATCTCAACACAATGGGCAACATTTAGCTTATTCAAGGGTACTTTGTTTAAACATTTCTTTATTATGTGGGGTGCACAGTCATAGCATGCATGGAGAGGCCAGAGGAACTTGTAGGAGCTGGTTCTCTCTCACCACAGTGCAAGTTCTGGGACCGGAACTCTAGTCATTAGGCTTGCTGGCATTCTTCCTCGCCTCCCTAGCCAGCTCACTGAAATGTGGCTTCACTGGAGTAGCCAGAGCCCTCCACCCTCAGGAAAGTTGATTCTGCGGGATGTTCAAAGCATTGAGATTTTTCTTACAAGCAGGAATTCTACAAAGCAATTTATTTTCTTTTTTTTAAGCAACTTTAAAACTAGCTGCCATTTAGAACCAAGTCTGCTTTATTCTTAAATGAATGCCATTTCGGTGCCCTTACCTTAGACATGATGGCTGACCACCAGTTGCTATGGAACTGTAATTAAAGCTTTGTCCATAAACAAAAGAAATGTCTTCTTTACCACATGGTGTTTCTTTTTCTCTGTAATTTATTTTCTCTCTATTCTGATTTTGTTCTGTCTCTACTTCAGATCACACATAACCAAATCCTA
Source organism: Uromys caudimaculatus (assembly GCA_028551405.1). Lineage (NCBI taxonomy): Eukaryota > Metazoa > Chordata > Mammalia > Rodentia > Muridae > Uromys > Uromys caudimaculatus. The sequence goes on along the minus strand of CM052704.1, from coordinate 22,970,254 downwards.
AAGTCAGAGGCCATGGTTTCACTGAATATTTACTCTACATCAAGCCTGGATGCTAAGGATGTGTTGGGGACATGGGGGGGTATGGGGTGGTGTTGGGGGGAAGAGCTGAGCATCCTCCAGGAGAAAGGGTAAGAGCACACACAGCACATGCACAGCCATCAGAGGCTCTGTGGACATATGGTCCCTCTAATCCCTGGGTGGAGATGAGTCCCATCCTGTCTCTGGGCAGCATCTGCCCATGACTGGAGTCTGATGCAGATATGAACCAGACTCTGCCATGATAGGGACCCCATGGAGACATGGGGTCTGCCAATTCCCAATCACCCATAGGTTTTTTATTAAATTTGAATATTAAACAGACATCTATCTTCTCTTCTTTTATAGTTCTTTCTCCCCCCAACCCCCGATCTACTAATTTCTTAACAATTTCCACCAAAAGATCCACCTGGAACAGAGCAAAGGAAAACACCCACTTTGAATTCTGTTCACAGACCATGTGAAAAGATTTTGTTGGAGGGGGAAAAGTGGTCCTCGTTCTGGGGAATGCACAGTTTAAAAAAAGAAAAATCTACCATTTGAGTTTCTGAAAATGCCTTAAAAACTAAAACAGCTGAGATTAAATGACCATTCATAATATTTACTGCCTGGCAAATAAAACATAGCCTTCCAGAGTAGACTATTTTGGGTATAATCTATAGACATTTTACTTGTGTTTTTCCCCAGCTCAACAGAAGAATTTGGCTGCCTCAAGGCTTTCTGTATGTGTTACTTTCCAGAGTTTTGGCAAAGGTGACATCACAGTGAAGTTTCCATCGCAGAGACATTTTCAGGCACAGTGTGCAGTACAATGCTCTGGAAGCACACACTGTTAGCCAAGAAGTCTTCCTAAAGTGGCCATGAAGCCTGGTTTTCTTTATCATTAAAGGGTTGTGGGTGAAGACACAGGTTATGCATGCACACGTTCTTTTCTAATAAAGCCTCTTTTTTCCTTTTCCTCGAAAGGATTCGTGAGGAACCACAGAAAATGCACATTGGTTAAAAGCATCTACAGGGCTGGGGAGATGGCTCAGCAACTAAGCGCACGTGCTGGTCTTTCAGAGGCCTGAGATTCCGTTCCCAGTTCCCGTATGGTAGCTCACAACCATCTGTAACTCCTTTTCCCGGGAATCCAGTGCCCTCTTCCAGACTTTGCAGGCACTGGACTCATGTGATACACAGCTGTGCATGTAGGCAAAACACCCATATACATTTAAAAAATGTTTTTAAATGCTGACCAAAAGCAACTTGGGGAGTGAATAATTTGGCTTACAGGTTACATGCAGTCCATCACTAATGGAAATCAAGGCAGGAACCTAGAGTCAGAAACTGAAGCAGACATGAGATGGAGGAGTACTCCTTACTAGCTTGCTCCCCAGGGATTGTTCAGCTGCCCCAGGATCATCTGTCCAAGGGTGACACTACCCCCAGTGGGCTGGGATCCCCCACACTAATCATTAGTGAAGAAAATGTCCACAGATACCACCGTATGTTAATTCGATGGAGGCAGTCCCTCAGGTAAGACTTCTTCTTCCCAGGTTATTCTAGTATGTGTCAACTTGACAAGGCTAACCAGCACAATGTGGGAACACAGATGCCTGTGCCCATCTCAGTCAAGCATGTCCTTCCTTGGAACTTCAAAGGAACGGAGCTTAGGAGGTAGAGGAAGGGAACGCATCTGACTCCATGAAAAGTACTCTGGTGTGCGACAGTGCAGAATCCTTTGAATCTTTTTTAAGAAATTATTTCTTTTATTTTTGAGATTACACTACATTTATGTCATTTCCCCTTTGTATCTTTTTAAGGCATTATTTTCTTTTCATTTTATATTTTGCTCTTTTCTTCTTTTCTCCCTGTTTCCCCAAGGAAAAACAGCATGTAAAACTATACAATTTGAAAACAGAGGCTTTTGACAATAATGTTTAAGTGAGTGCTATATATAACAGTATAATAAAGTCTCTTTTGTTTTAACCAAACTACAGATAAGGAAAACATCTCACACATTAAAAGTATTTTCGTCTGTTCAACATTCTAGGAAAGCTATTTATCCAAAGGCCATATGTCTCATCTTCCAAACCATGATGGAGCTCAGGTCTCATGGCAGAACACAGGCCATCTGGGAGAGTGGCTGATCACCACACCCCAGCATCCCCTGGGGAGGGGTAGCGCTTCTGGTGGCTGCATGCCCTCTGCAGCTGCTGGCCCTATGCACTTCCCAGTGGAATTTTAAAATTATTTGGCTTTAATTTTTAGCCCCTTCTCCACAGAGGAAGAACTAATAAGCAAACAAAAGATGTATACAGCTGCACGCTTCACACGTGAGGCCAGAGGAGTAGTTCTGAAAGCACGTGGAGATGACATCACGTGGAGAGACAAGCCCCATTAACTAAAGGCAACAGTTTCCCCTGGCTTACGTGTCTAGAGACAAACTCTGCCTGGCAAGAAGAAAGGAATAAAAGGTGTGTGAACACTCCTTGCTCGGTTGACCTGACTCATGAGGAAAGGACAGCACAGGAGAGACTCTTTTTGAACCATCAGTCTGGGTTACAGTAATGAATCTCTCTCTAAATAATTACCTAAGAACCAGGGACTCTTGAAAAAAAAAAACCTGAACTTATAATTCATGGCCAGAGACTATCTAACATTGCTTAAACAACTGATACAGAAAATGTCATAGAATCTTGTTGAAATTATGCAAATATCTATTCTTTGTTTCTATATAGTCCTGGCTGATGAGTCATGGGGGGGGGGGGGGAATCCTGGAGTCTTCAATTCTTCTGGAGGAGCCTGGAATAAAGAACAAAGAGGTTAAAAGTCAAACATCAAAGACCTAAAGACCTAGAGAATTCTAGAACAGGTGCTCCCGGCATGCCCTGCTTCTGAAGGAATGAGGTTAACAGATAGCCCTTGGATGATCTGAGCAGACGACAGGGATGCCTACCTTTGGGTATCTTCACCTCATGGTTTCAAATGCTTCAACTCTACTTGTTTAAAAAAATACAATCTGATTTCCTAGTTCACCTAACAGAATAAGATGAGCTGCCCCAGGTTAGGAGCTGACCTGGTTAGTTGCATACAGGACACTGAACACACTTCAGGAAGAAGTAAGCCCTCCATTGTTGGCTAAGTGGGAAGGTTGCCCAGAACATGTCCCCGACTATAAGATTAGTTTGGGAATTAGGGATTCATGGTGCTTACCCCTCTGGATGAGGCTTGGCAGGGTTCCCTGGGACTGCAGAATAAACTGTTGAGAGTGAAAGAAAGCAAAGCTCTGGACAGCTGGATGACAGGCTCTCCTGCCCCCGAGGCACATGGATGTGGCGTTCTGAAGTCTCCCCAGGTGCTAGCCTGAGCAAAGAGTTTCTGCTTAGGGATGACACAGCTGACCCACTTGCATGTCCTGGTGGCCTGGCTATGAAGACCACGCCCAGCTTCACATTGGGAGCAGAAGGAAGCCCTGGGTGGGATGGAGCCACCATGCACTCAGCCTCCTGCAGAGAGCTCCCTAGCCCCTCACCTCTTCAGGTGCCCTATCCACCAGATTCAAAACTAAGACAGAGTGAGTTATGACACTAACCAAAGAGATGATAGTCAGCTTTGGAAGTGACTTAGAAGATTCCAGATAGTCCTCCAGATAAGCACCTCAGATGCATGCTGGCAAGTGAGACGGAAGGGAAGTGCTGACAGGAAACTTCAACACTTTCCCTGCAAAGATAAATCCATCAGAACTCACCTTCCTCCAAAACCAAAGTGAGCTAGACAAGACTGTAACACAGGGAGGTCGCTCAGAACTGCTGCTGGCAAAGGACGGGCCTGCCATAGGAGGAGAGCGTTTCTTGTTATGTTTTAAAGTGAGCCTAGAAATTCTTTTCATCATCCGCAGACACCACATGGAATGTCGTAGCTTGCTCTTTGGTGGCCTGTTATCCTCTACAATGAGAGAAAAGTTGAATTCAAGTGCATCACCAACGACCTAATTCTCTAGCACTTTAATAGAGCAGACAGACAGAGTTTACTGATGCTGAACTCCCTCCGTCTGATCCTCCCCTACTCCTATCTTCTCTCCTGACGTCTCCTTCCCCTTCTCTCTCCTTTCCCTTCTTGTTTTCTTTTCCCACCATTTTTCTTCCCCATTTTCCTGCTCTTTCCCTCCCTGCCTTCTTTCTTCTTCTTCCCTTCTTCCTTCCTCTTCCACACTAAAAGAGACCTAGTAGATCAGAAGAGCCTGGATTCCAAGGCATTCATTCAAAATCACTTTGTGCAAGTGTGTCCTGCGCATATGTGTATGCCCGCAACTGCGCATGTCTGTGAAGGTCAGAGGTCACGTGAGGGTGATATTCCTCAGCAGCTGTCTGTCCACCTGGTGTTTTTTGAGACTGGGTCTTCCACTGGCCTGGAGCTCTCCACGTAGGTTAGGCAGGCTGCCTATCAAGCTAGGACCCTTCTCTCTCCGCCCCCTGGAAATGTATGTATGGCTTTTTCCCACACTTACACTACAAGCTCTTTATTGGCTGAGCCAATGACCTCATCTCCAAGAGCATATCTTTAGAAAATAAAATAATAATTCTCTTAAAAAGGAAAATACAAAAGCCCACTTCAGACTCCTGACCATGAGTTGCTGCTGTGACTCATGCTTTTCCTCAGACTTCAGATACATCCGTTGATGGTTACTTTCCTTAGTAAGCCTAAGCTATGAAGACAATTTTTACATTGTCAATGATAAATAGAGGCTATGTTAACCTCTTCAAATCATGATGCATGTTACTGAAGGAACTATCCATTGCGTGTCTTCTAAATGCTTGGTGTAGCCATTTCTGTGAAGATCCCAGTTGCCTGGATAGCATCACTTTAATGGGGTGTCACCTCTGCTCACAGTGGACTGTCAAAAGCAAAGTCCAATATGTTTAAGTGACATGTTATGTTTCTCTAACGCACGAATTACAGCAGTTAAGCCTGGTGTGCTAGCCAACACCTGTGATCTTAGCACTTGGAAATCTGAAGCAAAAGGATTGTGAGTTCCAGGCCAGGCTGATCTGCATAACAGAACCCTGACTCAACCAAAGAAGAGAAAGAGGAAAAGGAGGAAGAAGAGAAAGAGAAGAGGGGCAGAGGTAGGGAGGAAGAGGCAGCTTACTTGAAATTACAGTGTATAGCATCCTTCAGGTCTTGAGTCTTGGACTGGCTCCACCACAATCCTCAACTCAGCATGAGACTCCAGTGTGTTAGGTCCTATAAGCTCTCAGCATTGAATGTCATAGAAACTATGGGCAGGCCTCAGTGTGGGAAGAAAAGGCCCACGGATATGGTGGTGACAGAGCTATATTTGTGTGACAGAGACACAGCTCATACTGCCTTAGCTGAAAGCAAGGAGCAATCCTGGCATGAATGTGAGCCCTCCCCCACACAACAGGAGAATAAGGGGCAGATAGATCCATGAGGGTGTCTCCCCTTGAGATCTGCAAAGTCTAAGGCTGCTAGCTCTATTGAATGCTACATAAGCAAGAAAACATTTTCAATGTAAGACTCATTCCATGTATGGGCCATACTTATTCTACAAATATACCTATTGGTTACTTGGAAATTTTAAATAGCACTCCCGATTTTCTTTCCATTTCTCAGCATGGCCACCCCACCATGTAACAAGCTTACCCAGAGTACTTGGCCACCTAGCAACATATTGTCCATTTGTCCTTCTTACCCTTTTGTTCTGATCCCGGTGAATCCTTTCAAAGAGATGAATGAATCTGATTTTTATTGAAGACTTACTGGTTGGTTCCAGCCTCAACCATGTAGCTTTCATACTCTGAAAACCCGATGAAGTCAGCATAAGTTTTTCTCTCAGTTTCACAAGCATAAAATGAAGCCTATAAGCTGCAAAGATGGCTCCGCGCTCACTGTTCTAGCAGAGAACCAGAGTTTGGTCCAGGACACCCACATCCGGCAGCTCACAAACACCTGTTAATTCCAGCTCCCCAGGATCTGGTACGCCCTTCTGTCTTCACAGGATGTCAGCATCCATACACTGACATGCACAGAGAGACACTTGCACACACCAAAATAATAGTTTTAAATGAAGCTTAGCACACACCACGTGCAAGCATGTAGACATCATTTTGCAAGCATGCCTTGATTTATCAATTAATTTATTTACTAACTTACTGAAACAGGCTCCTGTATAGCCCAGGCTGACTGAAACAAGCTATGTAGCCAAAGATGTCACTGAATTTCTAAACCTCCTGCTTCCACCTCCAGAGTGAAAGAATCCAAGAGTGCCTCGCCACACCTTGTTCTTGTGGCTCTAGAGCACAAACCCAGAACTCACACAGCCTAGGTAAGCACTCTGCCCACTGAGCTACATTCCCCGCTTTGTGTACTCATTTGAAGCTACCCAGGTAGTCAAGTCTTTTCTGGGTGCATATTTTATATTGTTATTAAGTTCATAAAACCCTAAAAGATGCAGGAGCAACGTTCTCGAAGCTTTTTTATGAAAATTTATCTTTACAAATCCTTGCCTGGAATACTGGCAACATGCCAGGGAGAAAATTCACCAGCCAACAGCTGACTGGAATGAGTCAGCTCACCTGTGAAGTGTGACTTAGTATTATATTCTCCAGAGGTGAAACTGTACCACTTTCTAATTAACCTTATACACAAATTATAAACATATATATAAATATAAATATAAATTTATATATATATAAATATAAATTTATATATAAATATAAATTTATATTTATAAATATATAAATTTATATATAAATATAAATTTATATTATATATAAATATATATAAATGTGATGTTAAACAATCTAGTTTCTCAAGAGTTTTCACTCTGAGTTACAACCAGTGGGTCCAGAGAAAAGAAGAAATGGGGCAGGGGAATGCTTTTTTAGGTTTTTCAGTCTTCTCCAGGCTTCTTCCCAAGGCTAGCAACAAAGCAGAGCACCCCCCATTCCAAGTGTCCCCTGACTCCATGCCCTCAATTTATTTAAATAAATAAATGTCATCCCTTGCCTTTGCACTGTGTTTTCCTTCTCTTTTCTTCCACCCACAGGCACTTGTGGCCCGAGGACAGGGCTGGACCCAAGGATGGACTGAGAATGTTGCCTGGGAGCCCTGACTGTTCCCAGCAGGGATCTGGCTTGCACTCAACACAGACTCCAGCAGGGGCCTCTGCCCCACAGGAAATGTTCCTTTTCCATGGGTCACCTTTGGAAAGGGACACAGGGAGCCTGCTAGGAACCAGTGGAACAACAGACAAAGGCACCTGACCTTTCCTATCCCTCACAAATAATGACAAAATGAAGAGTTTGTTTTGACATGTGCAAGAAGAAAATAGATCAAAACCACAAATCATCAATTCATAGTTACTTGTGAAGCACACGCACACCCAATCACTCCATATACACTCGTTAAGGATGCAAGTTATGAAGTCTGAGCAGCTTTTTTCTTTTATTCTAGGTAATTTTAAAAACAATTGCAATGCTATGAAATCATCGATATTTGTCACAGTGTCCATTCTATGTTGTTTCATTGTCCCCGTGACAGGGACAGATGGGGTACAGCCAGTAGCATTCAGCAGTCACTCTGGTCTTGATGGTTCTAATGTGGAAAGGTACCACATGGAGTTAACGTGTCCACAAAAAGCCCTTGCTCTGCATGAGAGGGAGATCAAGGGGATGGTAGAGAAAGCTGAATGAGTGCCCAGGGTGTGCCAGACCTAAGCCTGCCAGGCCAAAAAATAACCCGGGATAAGCTAAGGAGAAAGCTGAGCCTTGGAGAAGTGGACATGATTATACCGATTACTTGTAGTGTGGGGTACACACTTGTACTGGCTAGTTTTGTGTGTCAGCTTGACACAAGCTGCTGAAGTTATCACAGAGAAAGGAGTTTCAGTTGAGAAAATGCCTCCATGAGATTCAACAGTAAGGCATTTTCTCAATTAGTGATCAAGGGGGGAGGGCCCCTTGTGAGTGGTGCCATCCCTGGGCTGGGAGTCTTGGGCTCTATAAGAAAGCAGGCTGAGCAAGCCAGGAGAAGCAAGCAAACCAGTAAGAAACATTCCTCCATGGCCTCTGCATCAGCTCCTGCTTCCTGACCTGCTTGAGTTCCAGTCCTGACTTCCTTTGGTGATGAACAGCAGTGTGGAAGTGTAAGCCGGATAAACCCTTTCCTCCCCAACTTGCATCTTGGTCCTGATGTTTGTGCAGGAACAGAAACCCTGACTAAGACAACAGCCATCCCTGTGGCTGCTATAACTACTACAAATACTGTCCCTATAACAGCAGGAATTTATCCTTCTGCATTATTGGAGGTTCAGACCCTGAACACAGTAGTCACTACACTTGGATCAAAGGCACCAGCATGGTCCCACTATTTGCAGATCCCTTAGAAGAGAAGCTTTTTTTCCTCTTTATCATCAGGGGTCTCTAACATTCCCTGGTACATAGCTACATCCTTCCAATCTCCAGGGCCAGGAGGCTAGACATGCACACTGACCCACTCTAAGACATTTTCTCCTCGGTAGACCTCACCTTCCCCACAACTCTCTCTGGGACATTTGCTGTAGTCTGTGTGAGTTAGGACTGATACAATAAAATATTATCCTGAAGACTATGTGACTTCCACACCAGTCTTCTGTTTACCCACAGTTCCAGAAACCTTAAGTCCAAGACAGAAGCTAATTTGTTTCCCAGGGCCTCAAAAGCACCTCACAGGGTCTCGCATCCGTGCAGCTGCACCCTGGTGGATGCTAACCCACCCCTCTCCTGAAAACGCCAGTCAAGGTGGACCAGGCTCATCTCAGCAACCTCACTTTCACTTAATTACTGCTGTCCTGATTGCAAATGCAGCCATATTCTAAGATGCTGGAGGGGCGGGGCTTCAACATTTCCATCTGGGATACTCTCTTTGTGTCAATGTTCTTAACACACTTCTGTGTGTTTGTCATAACAGGTAATCTCAAGTCCTAAGGATTAGTTAGGGCTTGTCTTTTGAGATCCGCCCTTTGGTTACAGAGGTAACTATAGAACTGGACCAGGCAGACATTGTCCAGTACCTCTGCTCATAGCCACAATGGTATATTCCCACCCCCAAAGTGTCACTTTTACCCAGAGCAAAAGAAAGCAGCATGGAAGAGAATCTGGTCTAAAATAAAAACCCGGTGGGAAACACCAGCTAGCTACTGGGGTGAAGGAAGAAGAGCTCAGACCAAATTTCAGCTTTCAGAGGGACCTTCCCACTTAGTGAGCATGAAGATTGGAGGCCAGGAGATGGCCAGACATCACTGTTGTGGTGGCCCATACACCATATGACCAGGGACAGAACCAGAGTGGTGGCTGAGGGAATGTAAACCTTGGCCAGGAGACTCGAAAGAAGAACCGTCAAGACCTGAGCCTGGGTGGAGCAGAGAGGCAAAGAGACAGAGAAAGTCCAGTGCTTTGACATGTAGTAGCACTGGCTTCACACTGTGTGCATCTACATCTGACGGATTAACCTACAGCTCTTAAGGCTTCAGAAAGTGCACAGTAACATTGAAACCACATGTGCCTGGGAGCCCAGGCAAAGGCACTGGACAGAAAGGGATGGGGTGATTGGAGGTTGAGTCCACAGAAGCAGACCTAAGACACAGATTCCAGGACCAGTAAGAAGCAAGGTGGGAAAACACAAATAATGGAAACACGGTGGAGAATTGAGTGCAGGCAATGAGGGGTATGTCAACGTCACCAGTGTGGTCCCTGGACCACAGGCCTGCCTGGTACCTCTGGTTGGTGTGGAGATCCTGCTGGGGAGTGGCCCACCCAGGAAAGGAGAGACCTGGGAGGCTGACACACCAGATGCATAAGAAAATGTGAAAATATCAGATGCTGTCATTGTCAGCGTTAGTGGGAAACTTAAGTAATATAAACTCCTGCCTTCGACAGGCTAGCCTTACTTCCCAAGCTCTGGAATGATGTGTCAGGAATGCTTTAATCACAGTGGAGTCTGGTATTTAGCATCTATCAGGAATAGTCAGTCTGAGATCACATCTGTGGAAAGCTGTCTCTAGCTCTGGGAAATGGGGGTCTGTTCCATTCTGTCTCCTCTGATTCTTCCCATCTCAGGCTTTGATTTCTTATGCTCTAAGACTGTGTTCTAACTTGGATGGATTTTTGACTGCAAACCAAGCATCCTGACTCTGAAGTGACAGTTCCTTCCCTCATCTTTCATTTTGAGTTGCCAATGGAAGTCTTTTCACTTCGGTTTCAGATGGGAGTTTTTTCAGATGATGATAAAGCTACAATAGGAGTCCTCCAGGTTTAGGGCTCACATAGCACACCCCAGAAATGATCAAGCGTCTATGAGGGCTGAGTTGTCATCAGCTGCGGTTCTCCAGGCTGAGGTTTGAACCTCCTGACACAGAGACCTTCAGGCAGCTCTGGAATGTGCTCACTGGCATTTCTGGTATCTTTTACATGTCAAGAGAGCACAATTTCTCTCATCTGTTGTCACTGCAAGGCTGACAATTAAAGCCATCTGCTCTTCATTCGCTCTCCAGGGGTGTCTTCCATTTTTCACCAACTTCCTGTTGTTGACAGGCCAGTTCCTCCCATCTCTCTGACACTGTGAGGTCACCTCCAGGCTCAGACCATTCAGTGAACCACAGTCTGTGTTCCCCCGGCCCAGGGCACCCTTTGCCTTAAGAGCTCCAACCTTAGTCACCAGAACCCTGAGCATTCACCCACCTCACGCAGTGTTAACTCAGACAGACAGATCCCAGGACCAGCTCATGGACCTGGCCTCATTTAGGACTTTTTATGTAAGAAAAAAAAAAAAAAAAGAGAAAAGGAGGAGGAAAGAGGAGAGGAAGGGAGGGGAGGGGAGGGCAGAGGAGAGAGAAATACAAAAGGGAAGGAGGGGGAAAGGAGAGAGGGAAAGAAAGAGAATAGAAAGAGAAAGCATAGAAGAGAGGGAAAGAGTGGAAGAAGGGAGAAGAGGAAGGAAAAGAATCAGGAGATGGGGGAAGGAGCAGACTGGATGCTCTCTTCTAACTCTGGTTCATCACTAAGCTCTTCATGATAAAACACCATTCAATCACTATATATCTGTATCATAGGGTTTACCTTAGAAGAACTTTGATGTTAGACACAAAAAGAGCCGAAAGTGTGTGGATGCCAGGTTCACAGACCCCATCGTGCACTGCGGTGAACTGACTCTGCAATCAGCCATCCAGGTTGTGCTGGCCTGTGTACAGCTGCTCTATCGTCCCCGTCCCTGCAACCACATGATCAAACGATTGTAAAAAGCATTACCAATAGATGTCAGAATCTTACATTTCACAACGTGAAGTTTGAATGAACTTATCAGCCCAATTTTAAGAAAATCAAAATTTCTAGAAATTCTTAGAAATAAAGTTCACATATTTAATGGTTCCAAATGAAATCTAAAATACCTATCAAGATTGTTATTAGGCTTTGGGGGTTTATTTATGTGTTCCTAACCAAAGTCAGTCAACAAAAGTTAATGAGAACCTCATTTGGGTTTGTGGCTTACAAAATCAACATTCCAGGGCCCCAGACAGGTAGCACTTACATGAAGTGGAGAACATTTGGCTTTCTTTGGGTGCAGCAAATTAATTGCCTGAGGGCTGCTGCCTCAGTTTGGGTTCTGGGGTAGTGTAGATGGCACTTTGACCTCCAGGGACACATTTGCAGAAGCACAGTGTAGGTCAGCTAGTGTGGCTCATTAGCACAGAGCTACAGCCAACTCTCTCCATCTTGTTTCTGAGCTCATGAAGCACAGAGGGTCACAGAACATGTAAGTCCACATCTGGAGCATGTGTCAGTTCGTGTGAGGAGCACATGGGAGTCTGTGTCAGGAGCACAAGTGAGGTGCGAGTCTGTGTCTGGAGCATGTGTGAGGTGTGAGTCCATGTCAGGAGCACATGTGAGGCGTGAGTCCGTGTCAGGAGCACATGTGAGATGTGAGTTCGTGTCAGGAGCACATGTGAGGTGTGAGTCCGTGTCTGGAGCACGTGTGTGAGGTGTGAGTTCGTGTCAGGAGCACGTGTGAGGTGTGAGTCTGTGTCTGGAGCACATGTGAGGTGTGAGTCCGTGTCTGGAGCACGTGTGTGAGGTGTGAGTTCGTGTCAGGAGCACGTGTGAGGTGTGAGTCCGTGTCAGGAGCACATGTGAGATGTGAGTTCGTGTCAGGAGCACATGTGAGGTGTGAGTCCGTGTCTGGAGCACATGTGAGGTGTGAGTCTGTGTCAGGAGCACGTGTGTGAGGTGTGAGTCCATGTCAGGAGCACGTGTGTGAGGTGTGAGTCCGTGTCAGGAGCATGTGTGAGGTGTGAGTCCGTGTCAGGAGCACGTGTGAGGTGTGAGTCCGTGTCTGGAGCACGTGTGTGAGGTGTGAGTCCGTGTCAGGAGCACATGTGAGGCGTGAGTCTGTGTCAGGAGCACATGTGAGATGTGAGTTCGTGTCAGGAGCACATGTGAGGTGTGAGTCCGTGTCTGGAGCACATGTGAGGTGTGAGTCTGTGTCTGGAGC
>CM052704.1:22933559-22957587 GCA_028551405.1 Uromys caudimaculatus | reverse complement strand
TGTCAGGAGCACGTGTGTGAGGTGTGAGTCCGTGTCTGGAGCACGTGTGAGGTGTGAGTCCGTGTCAGGAGCATGTGTGAGGTGTAAGTCCGTGTTAGGAGCACGTGTGAGGTGTGAGTCCGTGTCAGGAGCACGTGTGAGGTGTGAGTCCATGTCAGGAGCACGCATAAGTCTGAGCGGTATGAGTTTCCATACACTCTTTACACCTGAAATCCCAGCGTCACTAAGGCCACCAAGCAAGCGGTGTCTGCCCAGAGCAGGTCTTCTGCTTTCTCCAACAAGGAACTACAATCTTTGAGTCTTCTCTTTGTGAGGTCAAAGTGATTAAAATTCTTTCCTAGATCCTTCTTTAAAAATATCAAGCAACTCATTATCAACCCAAAAAGAGAAAATGGTCCTTCCTTTTACCTATTCAGTTGCTTTTATTTTTTAATCAAAATTTTTCACATGATATATTTTGATCATCCGTTTCCATCCCCCAAGCCTCCCCACCCAACTTTGTGTTCTTACTCTCTATCAAAACAAAACAAAACAAAAATAAAAACAAGAACAAAAACAAAAATCCCCACAAAAATGAAAATTAAAACAAGTAAGCAAAAGACAAAAAATGTCAGAAGGAGGGTGATATCGAGGGTGGGGAGATGTAGCAGCCTGGAACTCCCACAGACCCGCCCCTCCCACAGACCCGCCCCTCCCACAGATCCCCCCACAGGCCCCCCCCCACAGGCCTTCCCCCACCACAGACCTGCCCCTCCCACAGTCCCACTCCGATACCCTGCATGCCCCAAGATCCTGACTCTCGTCGACAACCGGATAGTCTCACGAATAGTCCAGTATTTATGGTGTTTCGGAAACCAGAAACCTTGAACCAATCAAAAGATTCATTACAATGAATATTTGCACGTAAAGCTGTTTGGGCAAAAAAAGATATACCGTGTCACACACTATGGTTTCCAATGCTGCTACGATGAATGAATATGAGATGGAGAGGTGGGAAACATGGAGGAATGCGAGCAGTGTGGGTATAGTAGAGAGAGGCAGAACGAGAGATGCAACAGCAGTGACAGTTGTGAGATGAAGCCGTGGTCCATGGGGAACATGTGCTTGCTGAGTAGGGTTGCCAGGGAGGTGTACGGCGGCCTGGAGCTTGTACACACTGCCCAACCACACCATTGCCCTGGCTCTGAGCAATGGCGGGATGTCTGAGATGAAGAACGGTTCGTTCTCTAGATTGGACATCCTCGAAAGACCCCCATGACCCTTGTTGGCTCTGGGCCATGTTGGTATCCCTGGTCCTTACTGCATCCCCAGGCCCTGTTGAAACCTGAGGTTCAAGTAGATGTCCTTGGACTGGGCTAGCACTGGAGGCCATGTGGATATCCAAGGCCCATGTTACCACCAGAGGCCAGGTATATGTCTGCAGTCTGTGCTACCTCAGGAGGCCATGTTAGTGTCTGTAGTCCATGCTGCTGCTGAGAGCCACGTTGGGGTCTGTGGTCCTACTAGAGCTAGGAGTCATATTGATGGCTAGTGTTACCACTGAAGGCCATGAGGATGTCAGTAATCTGTGCCTCATCCTGTAGCCATGTTGATGTCCTAGGGCCACGCTGTGTCATGTTGATGTGAATAGCCTACACTGCCACTAGGGAAGCATGAGGGTGTCTGTAGTCTGTACTGCCACCAGAGACCATGCTGAGGTCTATGGCATGAGCTTATATCAAAGGCTAAGTGGTCTGTGGCCCCTGCTGTCATCAGAAACCATGTGGAAGTCCATGATTCATGTTCCCACTAAGTGTAAAAGTCAAGGAAGCTACTTGTGCATTGGTCTGAATGATTACAGACTCACAGTTGAGAAAGAAGGACACAAAAGGCTTCTGTGACAACACCTACCACACTACTCCCTCACAACCTCACAACACCCCCCCCCACACACACACACATATAAAGTAACAGCCTAGACAGGAAGCCATTGAAGAGAACTCTTTAAAATTGTGATAAGGATGCTGAAGTGTACCTCTCCACAATTAATGGCTTCTGGCGGAGCTCTGGTGGGGAAGGACCAGTTTTCTTTAAGTGGCTGTCCTCTAGGGGTTTGAGCGTGCCCCACTGTTTGGCAACATGAATTGGACTTGGTGTTTTGCTTTTTCTTTCTTCTTCTTTTTTCTTGGGAGGGTCACAAGAGTGGGGGTAGACTGGGAAGTGAGTGGGATCACAGTGCATTATGTGCAATACCCAAATAGTCAATAATAATATGATGGGGGAAAAAGAAAAAAATAATGCCGAAATGAAACAAAAATTAATAGACTTTGTTTTGTCTTGACCAGCTACTCATGGGTCTGGGGATTGCCCGGCAGTCTAGTTACATACTCAGGGAGATGCCATTGGAAGGAACTGGTCTTTCTTTTGTCAGGAGATAGCAATTGTAAGTATATTATTGGTTAGGGGTGGAACTCTAGATCCCTTGTGTGAGCATCTGATGGAGTGCCTTGATCAGCCCATGTCAGAGAAGCATGTTCTTACAGTAGATGGGAACTACCCACAATGGAAAATGTACAGAACGAGAGACTCTGGGAAACTCAATCCTAAATAAGATGTTTTCATCCAACTCCTCTCCTCAAGGCTCAGAGATCTGTGTGGAAGAGGAGGCAGAATGACTGTAAGAGCTAGACAGGATGGATGACTCCAGGAGACAGTGTTTTCCAGACACAACAGGAGCAATGCACAATGAACTAAGAAATACAATCTTTAAATGTATCTACAGACATACTTTTTATGAACTGTACCTTTAAGGTGACAGTGCTCTGACACCTCAGGGCCACTCACTGCCCTGTGTTTCTGATGAAACAGCAATTCATTCATCACCTCCAAGAAAATCACAAATGCAAGAGAGGGGTTAAAGAACCATGAAATTAGCCTCCAAAACAAAAGAAGAGAAGAGAGAAGATGAAAGGGAGGGAGGGGAGAGGAGGGAGAGGAATGGAGGGGACTCTAGTGAGGAAGGTACAAAATAGGAGGCCCATTTGCCTGAGAAGAACAACAGTTGTCCACACAAATAAGAACAAACTGAAAGAGAGAGATACTTTGCATGAAAAAAAGACAGTCTTGAAATCAAGCTGTGAGATTATTTCAGTTTCCCTCCGAGAGACAAAGACAGTAAAAAGTACAAATACAAGAGACCAGGATGAGAGGCCATTTGTCTATCTGACTTAACTCAATACAAAATAAGAAAATAAGGCTAGAATGGTATGGAGAATAGAAACAGGAGCCCTGAGTAGAGCTGATAGAGGGTAGAAAGCAGACAGGAAAATGAATAAAATCAAAGGATCCCAATGGAATTAAGGTCTATAAAAAATAAAGTCACAAAGGTCTATAACTAGAAGTTTGGAAAAGACATCATTGTAAATTGCTCTGCAAAACCCGAACAAGCCAGAGTCAGAGGCTGGAAGAGTGTGAGTCCTGGATCCTGGTTCCAACATGAGTGTGTGACACACACTCACACACCACCACCACCACCACCACCACCACAATGTGACTGCTTGTAGAGGACACTTTCAGAGTGGAGTAGGAAGCCACCACCATCAAGACTCTTTCAAGGGAAATCCAAAAATAATATACCACAGGCCTCCATATTAAACCATGTAAAGAAAATACAGACAGAAAAGGAAAAGGTCTCCTAGGGCAGCAAATAACTCTCCTGAGGGCAGGCTTTCATCTACCTCTTGTGTGAAAGGGTTCCTGTATTGGTATCATACTTACTGCCTGAGCAGTACAAGATCAGTAAGCCCACATATCCATTTGGCCATACTAGAGAAGCAAAAGTCCATGTAGGGTCTCACAAACCCAGAAGAGAAGGCAGAGGAAGATCCAGCCATGGGCCAAGTGCAGCCATCAATCAGTCAATCAATTCCTTTGGTCGAGTACATCTGAAAGAATATTCTGTTGTTTATTTTGCAATAAGCATCAACTAATAGCAATGTCTGGGAGTGGTGCTGCGGATGAGGGGAAATTCACAATTGGATGCTAAAATAATAGTCGCATGAGGCATTTGCACCCGATAATGGACCCTTGACAACTAAGAAGCCGACTTAATTAACTCATAATGGGTATTTATTAAAATTGGCAGAAAATATAAAATCAGATGTAACATGAGATGCAAGTGATGCTTATGCCCTTATATTGGCCTGATTTTGATGATTAATGGAAGTGCACAATGTTTCATAATCATGAATCTACAGTGTTGTTCTGCTCTGATTCGCTGTATGACAATACAATTCCAACAGCCCTTGCGCAGCAGTCAGTCTGTGATTTCCCTGAGTCTGACTAATAAGAAGCATGAAGTTGGAACCTTATCTGCTCATCAGAGAACATGTTTTTAAAAGTAGATCAAGCTGGGTCTGTAAACCTTTCCCTGTTGGAAGGCTGAGACAGGAAGACAGTGGGTGAATTTGAAACCTGCCTGGCCTCCACAGTAAAATCCTGGTTTACCTGACAAAAGCTCAAGAACAGAGTATGCTATTGAAAATTCCCATCTTTATTACTCCAAACATTGACTCAAAAGCAGAATCTGCCAGGCTACATGCAGCGCACTATTTCAACACGAATCAGTTTTACTTTGTTTGAGACGCTTACAGATGAAATTTTGGGTCAGACTTTCTTAGGAGGCTTCAAATCTCTTCACACCTTCTATGGGTTTGAAGTTCACGAATATCTCTATTTCAGAATGAAGTAAATGCTAACAGGAAGGGTAGTGGACTCATTGAAGGAACTAAAAGCAATAATGTTCACACTGTTTGTTTTATACTTTTGCTTTCAAGTCTTCCTGCCCAGATTTTCCTTTCATTACCCTAGGCAGTGCTCTAGAAAACCTCATAGCTTACCCAGTCAGTTTCAAATATTGGCAAAGCCTGAGATTCGTAAAAATTCCAAGCTGATATAAATCAAAACATCTTTGATTCTGCAGAATGTGAGTCTGCCAAGCCAACTGCTCCAAGGGAAAGGGAGAGGGGTGTGGCAGCCTCTGTGTGTTTTGGCTTCTGTCCTCTGCGCAATAAGCAACTATAGGAGATTGTCCAGTTTGCAAGAGATTGCGTTGAGGGAATTATGGAGATATTTTGAGTTTGCAAGACAAGGTACTTCTAAGTCAAAAATATGAGAAACATTTGAAGGGCTACAAGCAAAAATAAACAACAGCACCAAACAATAGTACTTCTTGGTGGAACCCAGGGATACAGGAGAGAGGAGATGAAGAGTGTTTCTCTCCTCCTTCTTCTGTTGTTCTTCCTGCTCCTCTTTCTCTTTCTTTTCTTCCACCTCCTTTTTTCCTCCCAGTTCTTCCCCTGCTCCTTTGCCTCCTCTTCTTCCTACATTCTGCTTGGAGGCAGGCTTGAACAGATGTCCCTAAATTGAAGGAGAGAAAGGGTTTGGAGGCCTAGCTCCAGCTGCAGAGTTCACACACCAGCTTTACATACTGAGCTCCATAGAGCTTGCCAGCACCACCCTCATGTTCCCAGGCCTTGCTCACATTGCAGAGCTCCTGCACCAATCCAATCTGAGGCAGACTAGAATGTCACATCAGACACAACAGCAAAAGAGGTCCACATGCCCAGCCACATCACAAAAATCCCACATACAATATAAAAGGTCAAGACAATGTCCCAAACTCACCAGACCTGTAGGAATGCTTTCAAAAAAGAATTATCTGTATGAGTCTCAAAATACAGAATTTAAAAGAAAAATCATAAATGTAATCAGAAGATTCAAGGATTTTTAGGGGAGACACAATCAAATACCCCAATAAACTTGAAGAGATTAGCAATCAACATCTAAATGATGTTTAAAAACCACAAATATACTGCTGAATGAAAAGTTGAAAACAATTCAAGATGTGAAATCTGAATTCAATAATAATGGAAAAATAATGAAGAGGACTCAAGTAACAATGAAGATGGAATTGAAAAACTCAATAACCAAATTAGGAAAGTTAGAGGAAAGCCTTACAAGTAGAATCAATCGAGTAGAAGATAAAATGTCAGAACTTAAAGATAAAATAGATGATATGGACTATTTATGCAAAGAATATGAGGGGAAAACTGAAAATATATTAAGGGAACAAGTACATTGATATATTATGAAAAGGAAAAAAATCTTCTAATTATAGGTCCCAGTAGGAGAAGAATACAGATCTTTAAAAGGTTCATAGAAGAAAATGTCTCCTCTTCAAAGAAAGACACACCCATACAGATAGAAGAAGCACACAGAACACTAAGTATACAAGAGCATAAAAAAGCTTCCTATTGCAAGCTTATAGTTTAAAAATATACAGAATAAGGAAAAGTATTCAAAGCTAGAAGAAAAAAAGCCGTAAGTCACATGTAAGAGAAAACCCATCAGAATAATAGCTGACTCTTCAATGGAAATCTTAAGAGTCAGAAAAAGCCCAGAACAATGTACCTCAAGCTCTAAAAGGCACAGTGCCAACCTAGACTATGATACCCAGCAGAACTATCTGCCATAAAAGAGAAGAAGGAAATTTTCCATGATCCAAAACAAACAAGACCTACAAAGAATACTGAAAACAATATTTTAGACTTAAGAGGAAAATATTACAGTGAGAAAACTATTGAAAGAAACAAGTTTAACTACAATCAGAAATGCACAAAGTTGGACTAAAGATACACATAGAAAGGGACAGCAATCTACATATCCATTTCAATAATAACTTTAAATGTTATTGGCCTCAATTCCACACTCTAAACATACATGTTACATGACTGGATTAAAAAGCAAAATCCATTCCCTGGAACACACCAAATGAGCAGGCCAGGGAAATGGGTAAGTTCCCTCCTCTCCTCCAAACCCAATTCCTCAGTCTCATGCCTAGTTCTGCAACAGAATATCTAACATAGTCTTCCTTCCCACCCCAGATCTCCTGTGGATCCCACAGACTTTCCCTCCTAATCTCTCCCTCCACTCATTGCTTTATCCCAGCCCTCAACTCCAGCAGGCACCCTCGTGCCAACCAACAGGTCACTCATGCAAGGGAAGCAGATGGGCTGTCTGTATATCTCACCTCTTCTTCTGTTGCTTTAGGTCTAACCCACCAATCTCATTTCCAAGCACTATAGCAGACGTTCTGGGGTAACCTCTCTACCCCCCATTCCAAGGAAACTAAATAAGCAGATCCTGGCTGAACACTATGATCTCCTCTCTCCTGTGAACCCCTTAAGCCCCTAGCCCATCATCATTTCTAAGTGTCAGTTCACAATATGAGGAAGCACATTTTACCTGGAACTTACAGAAACTACAATGATCAGATCCACAGAAAATTTCACACCAGTCAACACACAGTCACAACACTCTCCTAAAATCCAGACAGGAAACAGAAACCAAGAAAAAACATAACAAAGATAAAACCAGATATGTTCAGATAGACCTTATAACCATCCCAATCCCAGATGGTAAGACACTGAACTAAAATCATAATCAATAGCAGCCCGGTTAATAGGTCTCCACTAGAGCCCAGCAACTATACAACAGCAGGTTCTGATTCTTCCAATATGGCTGACACACAAGTAAAAGACCTTAAACCCATCTGTATGAATATGATAGAGGTCCTTGAAGAGGAAATGAATAAATCTCTTAAAGAAGTCTAGTAAAACACAAACAGTGGAAGGAAATGAATAAAACTGTTCAAGATCTGAAAATGAAACTAGAACACAAATTGAGGGAATTCTGGAAATGAAGAATTTAAAAATTTGAACAGAAACTACAGAGGCAAGCTTCACCAACAGAATATAAAAGAGAGAAGAAAGAATATCAGGTGTTGAAGATATGAGACATGATAGAAGAAATGGATATATCAGTCAAAGAAAATGTTAAATTTAAAACTCCTGGCACAAAACATCCAGAAAATCTAGGACCCCATAAAAAGAACAAATCTAAGAATAATAGAAAGAGAAGGAGAAGAAACCTTTTCAGAGGCCCAGAAAATATTTTCAATGAAATCATAGAAGAAAAAAATTTTAACCTAAAGAAGATGATGTCTATAAGGAGTGCAAGAAGCTTACAGAATGCCAAGTAGATTGGGCCAGAAAAGAAAGTCCCCTCCGCGCATAATACTCAAAATACTAAATGTGCAGAACAAGAAAAAGCTGCAAGATAAAAGGGACATGTAATATATGGAGGCAGACCTATCAGAATTACACCTGAGTTCTCAATGGAGACTCTAAATTCCAGAAGGGCCTGTGCAGGAGTGCTGCAGACTTTAAGAGACCACAGATTCCAGCAAAACATCCCATCAATAGATGTAAAGAAAATAAGATATTCCACAATAAAGACAAATTTAAAGAATATTTAACTCTAAATCCAGCAGTATAGAAGATGCTAGAGGAAAAACTCCAGCCTAAGGAGGTTAACTAAAACCATAAAAACATACAAAATCAATATTCTCTGACCCAGCAAAATCAAAAGGAGGAAAACACACCTGCACAAAGTGGAAACTTTTCATTTCTTCGGAAAGTTAGTTATGTCAAATGATGGAGCACCCAGGTAAAGGGTAAAGAATGTTTTCCTGAAGCAGGCACAGGTGAAAGGATGTTTTAATATAGCAGACATGTGAG
Source organism: Uromys caudimaculatus (assembly GCA_028551405.1). Lineage (NCBI taxonomy): Eukaryota > Metazoa > Chordata > Mammalia > Rodentia > Muridae > Uromys > Uromys caudimaculatus. The sequence continues at coordinate 22,948,969 of CM052704.1, read as the reverse complement.
AGGACCCGTGATGAAGGAATAGGAATACGACCCCACAGACAGTGGGAGATGAGCACTGAACATTGGTTTGGTTTGCTCTGCCTCACTATTCTTCACTAACAACACACATGTATTGGTTTGCTTTGCATAGCGTTGTTGAGCTCTACTTGTGGTAACACTGCCATTAAGAGAAACTCACCCAAGATTGCTCCTGAGGTTTCTGCAGCAGCTTGCCACTTTTGCAGCCTTGCTGCTTTTGCAGCCTTGCTTCAGGCCAGTTGGCAAGCCTGGCAGTTTATTCAGGATTCAAATACAGCTGCTGGTTCCTGCCTGGTGTCTGTCTGCAGAAAGGACTGGACTGTAGCTGCTGGTTTGTGTGTGTTACCTATCTGCCTAGAGGACTGGTATGCAGCCACTGAATTGTATTTGGTGTTTGCTAAAGGACTGAATTGCTGAGAAAGAAGATAAAGCTTGTCCCCAAAAAACTACTGCTGAACAGATCCACTTCCCCCATAACCTAATAACGTTTCTCTTCTGCTACCTCTTTTGGGTGGTAAGCTAGAGGAAAGGTTGAACCCTTATTAAAGTAGGTTGCAAAAAATTTTATGCCAACAGATGGCACCCAACGTGGGGTTCCAGCTGTATCACATGCATGTACATACACACAAACACACACCACCACCACCAACACTGTTACCAATAACAATTTAACAGTAATTAGCAATTGATAATTAATATGTCTCAATATTAATGGCCCCAATTCCCCAATGAAAAGACACATATTAACAGAACTGAAATGTAAAAACTGAAATCAATCTTTCTGCTGTATACAAAAAACACACCTCAACATCAAGGATATTCAATACCTCACAGTAAAGGATTGGAAAAAGATATCCTAGACAAATGAACCTAAGTAGCAAGCTGGTGTAACTATTTTAATATCTAACAAAATAAACTTCAAATGAAAATTAGTCAAAAGTGATAGTGAAGGATACTACAAACTCATCAAAGAGAAAATTACCAAGATGACATTTCAATTCTTAATATCTATGCCCTAAACACAAGGGGTCATTTTGTAAAAGAAACACTCCAATGGTTTAATCACATATTGACCCTTATACAATGAGAGCGGGAAACTTCTGTACCTCTCTCTCACTAGTAGACAGGTCATCCAAACAAAAATTGAACAGAGAAATGCTGAAACTCAGAGATGATATAAGCCAAAGGGACCTAACAGATATTTACAGAACATTTTATCCAAACACAAAAGAAAACAACTTCTTCTCTGCACCTCATGAAACTTTCTCCAAAACTGACTATATACGAGGACACAAAGCAAGTCTCAACAGATACAAGAGAATTGATATAACTCTTCACATTCTATCAGACAATCACAGAATAAAGCTGGATATTAATAGGTCTTCAAAACTGTCCACATGCTAGGACACAAAACAAGTCTTACGGGTACAAGAAAAGTGATGGAACTCCCTGCATTCTATCAGATCATTATGGAATAAAGCTGGAAATCAACAAAAACAGAAACAGAAAGTTTACAAACTTGTGGAACCTGAACAATTCTCTACTGAATGAAAGAAGTGGGTCAAGATAGAAATAAAGAAATTAAAGACTTTCTAGAATTGAATAAATATAGTTATACAATGTACTCAAACTTATGGGACACAATTAAAGAGGTTCCAGAAGGAAAGTTCATAGCACTAAGTGTCGATAGTTTTTTTAAAAACTGGAGAAATTTCATACTAGCAATTTAACACCCAAAAGCTCTAGAACACAAAGAAGAAATCATACAGAAAAGGAGTAGCCATCAAGAAATAATCAAACTTGGGGCTGAAATCAATAAAATAGAAAGAAAGAAAACAATGCAATCTTGATTCTTTGAGAAAACCAATAAAATTGACAAACCCTTATCCAAATTCACTAAATGTGGGGAGAGAATATCCAAATTAACAAAATCAGAAATGAGAAGGTGACATAACAACAGACACTGAGAAAATACAGAGAATCATAAGAACACACTTTTAAGAGATGTACTCTAACACTTTGGAAAATATAAAATAAATGAATAATTTTCTTGATAAGTACTACTTACCAAAGTTAAATCAAGATCAGACATGCCATTTAAATAGATGTATATCTCCTAGTGAAACAAAAGCAGTCATTAAATGGCGAAAAAGAAAGCCCAGGGCTACATGGTTTTAGTGCAGAATCTCCCAGATTTTCAACAAAGAGTTATTAGTCATCAATGCTTCTCAGATTATTCCACAAAACAGAAACAGAAGGAACATTGCCAAATTCATTTTATGATACAGTCACGCTGAAACCCACACTGTATAAAGACTCAATAAAGAAAGAGAATTACAGACCAAGTTCCCTCGTGAACATAAGTACGTATAAACCACATCCAATAACATATCATGAAGATCATCAAAATGTAGGCCTCATTCCAAAGTTGCAGGGATGGTTCAATACAGGAGACTCAATAAACATAATCCACAATATAAACAAACTGAAAGGAAAAATGACATAATCATCTCATTAGGTACAGAAAAGGTCTTTGATAAATCCAACGCCCCTTCACAATAAAAGTCCCAAGAGATTGGGGCTACAAGGAACATACTTAAACATAATAAAAGCAGTTTACAGCCATCCTATATCCAGCAGCAATTTAAATGGGGAGAAAGCCAAAGCAATTCCACTAAAATAATGAACAAGGAAAGTTGTCCACTCTCTCCATACTTATTCAATACAGTACTTGAAGTCTTAACTAGAGAAATACGACGACTTAAGATCAAGTGAATATAAATTGGAAAGAAGTTAAAGTATCTTATTCGCAAATGATATGATTTTATACATAAGTGACTTCAAAAGTTGCACTGGGAACTCCTACAAATGATAAACACTTTCAGCAAAGTAACTCAAAAAATTAATTCACAAAAAATAACTAGCCCTCCTATATACAAATGACAAATGGACTGAGAAAGAAATCAAGGAAATACTTTTCACAATAGCCTCAAACAATATAAAAATATCTTGGGGGTATCTCTAACCTATCAAGTGAAAGACTGTATGATGAAAATATTCAAGTATTTGAAGAAAGAAATTGGAGAAGATGAAGATGGAAAGATCTCCCATGCATGTGGATTGGTAGGATTAACATAGTAAAGTGGCCATCCTATCAAAAGCAATTCACAGATTCAGTGCAGTTCCTATCAATTCTAACAGAATTCTTCCTAGATCTTTAAAGTACAATTCCCCATTAAGGTTTGCTCTGTTGCTAGGTATTGTAATGCTAAGGGCGGGCCCTCAAAACCTGGTTGCTCCAGAGTCCACATACAGACCAAAGTGACACTGTGTCATCTTGCCCCCGAATTATTTCTGATTGGTGAATAAAGATGCAGAGAGCCAATAGCTGAGCAAAAGAGACATAGGCGGGGTTTAGGGCTCCTGGGCTTAGCATCAGGGGGAGAACCATGAAGGAGAATAGAGGAGGAAGCCACCATGAATTAGGTGAGTCATAGAATTATGGCCATGTGGGTTGGCTGGAGTTAAGAGCAAGTGGACCAGAAGTTCAAAGTTATCTTCAGGCACATAGCCATTCCTGAGGCTCTGTCTCAAAGAACAAATGAAGTTTACTTATAAATATTTGACCAAGCAAACGGAAGTCTTTATCTTACAACCAGCTGGAGAAAAGCTGTCTCTTGTAGAATTCCTACCCAGACAACAAAGGCAGGCGTGTGTGTGTGTGTGTGTGTGTGTGTGTGTGTGTGTGTGTGTGTGTGTGGCCCACGCTCAGCTTTTCCCACACGTTATAGTACTGACAGGTGTGTAGCACTGTCCCTCTAGTCTATGACTTACTAGGTACACTTGAGAAAGGCAGTTTATTTATTTTCTAATCCTTGGTTTCCTGATTTGATAAAGCAGAGAAAAACAATGCCCGCAACTCACAAAGCTGGTGTGGAAATGAAAAACATCATTGTCCAGGGAGTCTGTCTAGCCTAGTGCGACGTTTCAGTAGAGCTTTTCAATATTCTGTATTCAGACCTGTCTTTACACAATCTCAGGTATATAATACAGTAGGTATCCAAATTAAACACTTACTAACCATAACTCATAAGGAGATTTATTTTTTAAAACAGTTCTTTATTATATATATATATGATTTTTGCCATTTTTTTTGGCAACTAAAGTAAAAAATTGATTGCTAATGAGACAGACCCATTTGCTTGTTTGTCTAAAGATCCAATCCATTTACTAATTTAATGCTTATGTTTTAAAAGTGGTGGCAGGAAATGTCTTTATTTTCTGTAATCACATCACTTGAGTTTTGTAGGAACAAGACCTTTGGAGGTAAGTGACGGCACTGTACCTCATGATACACAGCAGTCTCCAGTCTGAGCCCAGGTGCTTCGATAGACATTGTTGGACAAGCGTGTCTCCATTTAGGATGACGTTGGCTGTGTGCTTGCCATATACAGCCTTTATTGTGTTGTGACATATTCCCTCTGGTTCTATTTTCTCTAGGACTTATCATGAAGGCATGCTGGATTTTGTCAAAGGTCTTTTCTACATTTATTGAGATCAGTATGTGGTTTTTGTATTTATGTCCATTTATATGATTTATTACATTCATTGACTTAAATAGGTTACAAGATCCCTGCATCTTTGGGGTGAAGCCAAATTAGTCATGGGAGATGATCCTTTTGATTTGTACCTGCATTCAGTTTGAAAGTATTTTATTAAAGATTTTTGCATCTATATCCATCAAAAATATTGGCCTGTTCTTTTCTTTTCTTGCTTCTCTTCCTTTTTTCTTTCTTTCTTTCTCCACTTCTTTCTTTCCTTCTTTCCTCCTTTCCTTCCTTTCTTTCTGTTGTTTTTAGTGTTCTTTTTTAACCTCAGTTTGGTATTAGAGTGAAACTGGCCTTATAGGAGAAGTTTGGGAGAATACCTTCTGTTTCTATTTTTGTTAATAATTTAAGAAGAATTGACTTTAGATCTTCTTTGAGAATCTGTTAGAATCCTGCAGTCAATCCATCTTGACCTAGGATTAATTTTAGGCAAAAGGTTTTTGTTACTGTTCTGATCTCCTTATTCATTACGGATCCTTAAAGGTTTAAGCTATTGGTCTCCTCTTGGTCTAACTTTGTTGATTCTAGTATTTATCCATTTTTTTATATTTTGTAATTTTTAATAAGAATACAAGGTTTTAAAGTATTCCCTTATATTATTTTGAATTTCTTTCATGTCTGTTTTTATGCGTCCCTGTTCACTTCTGATTCTGTTAATTTGGATCCTCTCTTTCTTTTGGTTAATTGGGTTAAAGGTCTTTCAGTCTTGTTTATCTTCTTAAAGAACTAGTTTTTAGATTTTATTCTTTATAGTTTTTCTTTGTTTCATCTTTATTAATTTCTGCTCTGAATTTTTTAAATCATTTATTGCCATTTACTAGATTTGGGTATGAATTATTCTTGTTTTTCCAAAGTCTTGAGTTGTATCGTTAATTGAAAATTAATTTTGTTTTATTCTAATGAAAACTCTCAGAGCTCTATGCTTTCCTTGTAGGGTTGCTTGTGATGTGTCTTGTACATTTTCTGTGTTGTGTTTTCATTTTATTTCAGGAATTTAAAATTTTTTTTTCTTAACTTCTTCTTTGGCCCACTCATCATTTAGTAGAGAGTTGCTTGATCTCTATGAGTTTGTGTATTTAATAAAGATGATTTTTTTTTTTTGCTGTCCATTTAAAATCTTATTTCAGTGTGGTCAGATAAGATGCACAATTTCTGAATTATTTAAGTTATGAGGTTTTTTTTGTCCCAGGATTTGGTCTATTTTAGAGAAGCTTCCATGTGCTCCTGAGTAGAAGGCATATTCTTTGGTGTTTGGTTAGACAATTCTGTAGATACCTGTTAAGTCTGTTTGGTGTACAATGTCATTTAATTCTAATATTTTTATGCCTATATTTTGTCTAGATGACCTGCCTGTTGAAGAAAGTGGGGTATTAAAATCACCTGCTATTCTTGAGTTAGGGTTATTCTGTGTCTTTAAGTATGATAGTACTTTTTTTATAAATTGGGCATGCCAGAATTCAGTGATTGTATGTTTAGGGTAGAAATGTCTTGGTTAATTGTCCCCTTGATTAGGATGAAATGTCCCTGTTCAGTTTAGTTTGAAGCATAATTTGTCAGATAATAAGATAGTGATTCTTGTTTGCTTCCTGGTCCCATTTGCTGGGAGAACTTTTTTTCTAACACCCTTTCACATTAAGGTGATGTCTATCCTAAAGCTAAGCTATAAGATGTTTCTTATAGAGAACAGAAACATGGGCTTTATATTGTATTCTATTGTATTTTGCTTTATTTGATTTCCTATCTTGTTTTCCTTTGTACTTCCCCCCTTTTATTAAAAATAGATTCTTTTCTCATATGTATATCCCGATTACATTTCCCCTCCCGCGACTCTTCCCAGTTCCTCCCACCTCTCTTTCCATCTGAATCCATGTCCTTTTCTCTCATTAGAAAAAAAAAAAACCCACATGCTTCTAAGAGACAACAATAACAATACAGAGAGAGGGGAGAGAGAGAGAGAGAGAGAGAGAGAGAGAGAGAGAGAGAGAGAGAGAGCAAGAGCAAGAGAGCACATGGAAGCTGGACAAGGCAAAGTAACAGATTGATCTCTCCAGGTGTCCTCCATCCCCTCTGGCTCTCATCCTCTCTGACTCCTCTTCTGTGGAGGTTTTAAGGGAGGGATTTGATCTGATGTAGACATCCTATTTAGAGCTTGTGTTCTAAGTGCTCGCTCGCGCTCTCTCTCTCTCTCTCTCTCTCTCTCAGCTCCTCCCTCCCTCTCCCCTCCCCTCCTTTTCCCACCTTCCCCTCCCCCTCTCTTTGAAGCATCTAACTGTGTGTCTCTGTCTTTGTTCACATCTACTTCAGGAGGAAGCTTCTCTGCTGATGGCTGAGTGACACATTGAGTGAAGAGTCTAAGAGAATACTATTAGGAGCCATTTTTGAAGAGGCTGTCTTTTCCCAGTGTGCATTTCTGGTTCCTTTATCAAGAGTCGGCTGTCCGTGGGGGTGTGGATTTATGGGTCTACAATTCGATTCCATTGATCGACAATTGGTCTGTTTATGCCAACACCATGCTGGTTTTATTACTGCAGCTCTGTAGTACAACTTGAAATTAGGGTGGTGACACCTCTGGTAGTTCTTTTATTGTTCAGTATTGTTTTAACTATCTTGGGCATTTTTTTTTTTTCTATATGATGCTGAGAATTGTTGTAGAAATATTTAATCCCAACCCAGTGTTTGTACCCCACCTTTTACCATTTAATTCCCGGATAAAAGACACACAACTTTTATATTTATAATGAGCCTTAATCAGCATAGGAGATGGGCAGATATCTGTCCTCTATGCTATTATGTTTATCTCCTGTAAGACTCTGCGGAGCTTTAACTTACGGGAGACCCCCCCACCCTCAGTGAACACATGGAGTCGGGGATCGCTGCAATATGCAAGAGGGATTTTACTGATCCAGCATGCTAGGGTGGTCCTACACACCAAGGCGGCAGAGTTCCACCCCGCACAGCCCGTTCAGGGACCTTTTATACAGTTTTTCGAGCAGCAGCCATTAGGCACAATGTGATTGGCAGAACAGTGTGACTTTTAAACTGATTGGTCTTTAGGGAATGGGGTAGCAGGAGCTTAATCAGGCCCTCACTTCCAGCCTGTGTGATCTCTAACCTGTTTCTTCCAGGAGGGGAGGGGTGCCCATGTGCTCGGAGGGGGAAGGGGGCCCTGGTGGAATATCTCAAAGTTCCCCAGCCGAAATAATCCCATTATATAATTTGCCATGTTTCATCCAGATGATCATAAGATAAAGACTTATGTTTGCTTGGTCAAATATTTATAAATAATCTTATTTGTCCTTTGAGACAGAGCTTCAGGAGTGGCTATATACATGAAGATAACTTTGAACTCCTAATCCTCCTGCCTCCATCTTGCAAGCTTTAGGGCTTCATTTTTCACTATCATGTTGGGTTTAAGTTATGCTAGAGGACCAGCCTCTGCTGCATTCACACTAGACAAGAGTTCGCCCTAGAATTCCACCCCAGCCCTAATATGAGAAGCCATCCTTCTATTCTCTCATTTCCTAAAATTCACGGTTCAGCTTAGGCACGCCTAAACTTCCCTTTCTAACAACAAGCTCTTTACCTTTGCTGTTACTATCCACCTTCAGCAGCAGTTTTAAGTCACCGGTGACATGAAGACACATCTGCTCTATGGATTTCAGCACAACCACAAAGACACTAGAAGACAGAATGAAGTGATCCAATGCTTGTCCCTTGCTTATAGTAGTCGAGAATGACAGTGTACACAATGTGGTGGATTGAGCATTTGGGCACACAGTCACAGGTCTCAGATCTCAGAGACGGGACTGCCTAAAATGCTAATCTATTTTTGGCAACGTTCCAAACAATATAAGGCTGGGGGTGTGTTTTGTTAAGACAAAATTATACTTTACTCTGGTTCTCAGCACTCTAAGGCCTGGGCCACGGTCAGAAAAGCTGTATTACTATCTAAACTGCTGTGGCAGGGAACAGAAACAGGAAACTGTCAGTCTGTGTGTGATGGTTTGAATAAGAATGTCCCCCATAGGTTCATATATTTGAGTATTTGGTTCCAGTTGATGGACTTTTTAGGAAGGACAAGGTGTAGTTTTGTTTGGAGGACCTCTGTCAATGGGCATGGGGCATTGAAGTTTCAAAAGCCCCAAGCCAGGCTGCTGTTTCTCTCTGTGTTTCTGTCTCCGTCTCCATCTCTCTCTCTCTTTCTCTCCCCTCCTCAAAACTGAGGATCAAGTTTACCTAGTTGGCAAATGCTTTAAGGATGAAAGCAGCTTTATTAATGCCACTCTGCTGTTCTTGCATTTTGTTTAAAGTCCCGAGAGGACTTTTAACAATACCAATTACTTGATGCTTTTAAGAATTTACAAAAAAAAAAAAAACAAAAAAACCCAAGAATGGTAATTTGTCTTTACTGGGTATATTAGTTCATATAACATAGTCTGTTATATTACCACAAATTAAAGTCATCCGTAAATAGGAAAAGCATTGTTTTTACTTATTAGATTTATGGAAATATTGAGTAAGCTCAAAAGGAACTGCTTAGGCACTCATGTGACCTCATGTCTCTCATCATCTTACATTATCCTCTGGCTTAGTGGGCACTGCGAGCCAATGGAGCCAGCTCCAGGGGTGCAAAAGGTGTTTTGGGATGAAGCTACCTATATGGAAGGAATGCTAACCTCAGTCCCTCCTGACTTCATTCCACTGCACACTTGACCACTTCTGCTCCGTCTTAGATCGATGTCAAAACTATGCTCAGAAACTAACAGCACACACGTTTCAGTGCATGATAGAAATCTCTCAGTGATAGCAAGTATGGAGCCATTGTGACCAAACAGAGAAGCAAACAGGCTCACCTTCGACTCTAAATGGAAAGGAAACATCAGCACCATTGTAGGATACTCAGTAGACAGTTAAAAAGAAATTACGTAATGATCTGGAAAGCAAAGCAACAGCTTTTTCCAATGAGCGCAAAACGTGGTATCTTTACACCTCGCGGGCGTCTGTCTCTCCTTTTCCGTTCTTTCAGACTTGGAGAAAATCTACAAACGAAATTCTTTGCCCATGATGTCTGCTTCACGCACTCTTAAGAGCTGGCAGCGTAGAAGGGGAATGTATCCGAGAACATTCCTCGGTGTTGTACGTTTCCATGGGAAGGAACATATGCAAATGAGAGCCACAGACAAAACACATCCACAGACGTCACGATTTTGCTGGAAGCTTTCCAACACTTAAAACAATGTTTTCCCACCTCCTCCCTGCCTCAGTGGGTACAGCAGACGCAGCCAGCTGTTGTTTGTGCAGTCCGCTGAAGCCCCGCCCTGTCTTTGCTGCTTTTATCCCTCGGCATATTTTCATAGTACTAAAATCAGTTCCTCATGTTACAACCGGGGCTGGTGTCCGTTATTCTGGGACTTCCTTCTGATTACAATTTTCAAGAAGTTATTAAGAATAATACACGAAGAATTCAGAGCAAAGGTTAGGAAGGAATCCACATATCCTCACTGGCCATGCTGAGAAAACACTAAGCAGGTGCAAGCTATTAGAAGAAAAAAAAACCTGAAGACATTATTAAACTCAGGAGGTGAATAAATTAAAGCCAGTGTGATTATCCTCATTATGTCCTGTACCAAAATCAAAACAAAGGAGGTTGTTAGCATCATACCCATACCACTGTTGTTTCGAGCAAAAACCATTTTTAGCCAATACAGGTTAAAAATAGCAAGTACAATTATCCTTTCGTTAGAGGAGAGTAACTCCAGCTGTGCCCATCATTACTATGGGGGCTATCGACAAAACGGTGAAACCAGTTCTGCACCAATCTGCAAGACAGTCTGTGGAAACATGCGGTGGGTGTTTAGAGCTGAGCCTGTAAACACAAGGATCCCCACAGCAGGGCCAGGGGTGCACTCACACCACACCTTCCCACTGCCTGTTGTCACAAAGGGAACACAATACCTTTCTGACTCAGAATGCATAGGATTCTTGGAGAAAAAAATCCAGATAAGCGTTCTGAGAAATCCTTTTGCACAAATAAAAAACATTGTGTCTGTTCTTTTTCTCCTCCATGTGACAAAATGTCTGAGTGATTAGAAGGGGTTTGTTCCTTATACCTTGCAGCTCCCAAGTGCACAGTCCACTGGGTGTTGCCTGAATGGTCCTGTCCCTGGTGGCAGCGTCTTGCAATGGTCTTGTTTATACTATGGCCAATCAGGGAATGCAGAGCCTGGGCCAGTACTAGAGACAGCTGTTGCTCCCAAGTGCAGGTCCTGCAGAGTCTTGCAGAGGGTCCCTCTGCCCTGTGGCAGCTGCTGAAAATTCAGCAGAACACAATGAAATACAGTTGGGGGGGGGGGGGAGGAAGGGGAGAGAGGAAAAGGGAGAGGGGAGTTGGAGGGGGAGAGAGAGGGAGAGGGGAGAGGAGAACTGGACAGAGAGGGGGAAGGGAAGGAGAGGGAGGAGGGAGAGGAGGAGGCACAAGGAGAGATAAGTGTCCAGTGATAAAGACTGAGAGGCATGAGTAGAATTTGGGGTTCATGTACCTAGCTTAGTTTATTTAAGGAATACTCTTAGATTTATGGGCTTAGATTTGTGTTATATCTTCATTATTCTATACATACTTGTAGCGATACCTACAACATGGCTTTGGGCTAAAATGAAATGGAAAATTATCTTTAGTAGCTGGGCAAAACTGAGTAAAAAAGCGGAATTAATGACAAAGATATAGTCTTCCTCTCTTCTGCACACACACACACACACACATACACACACACACAAACTTCTTTGCAAAGAAAGTAGAGATACAGAAAGACCATGTGACAACCCACTAGTAATGTTACTTAGGACAAAACACCTCACACAAGCAATTTAAAGAAGAAAGGCAGCTCAAGGGCACGGTCCTTCGTTGTAGGTAAGGTGCAGCAGCCAGAATTTAAGGCAGTCGTGAAGCAGAGAAAGATGGATGGCGAAGTGTAGCCTCCTTGCTTTTCTATTCAGTCAAAGATTCCACCCAGGAAGTGTTACCGTGCACAGTCAGGGTGGGTCTTCTCACTTCAGTCAATCTGGTCTAGATAATCCCTCACTGGCGATCCTATCAAGTTGGCAATCAATGTTAACCATCATAATCAATAACTGATTCTGAAGAGCAAGCATTAGATTGATGGACAGTCCTTTCAGAAACCAGGAAAACCAGGGAAAGGGTTCCTAGCTTAGCTAGTGATGTCTTACCACTAGGAGATCAGGTTTGGGTGAGGAGTGGGAAGGCCCTCAGTTCAAAGCTCTAGATCTAAAGAGGACATTAGTTACATTACAGCTATGAGACAGAGTGACGAGGAAGAATGAGATGAAAATGAAGATTCTCAAAAGAAAATAATATGCTACTAGCAATGAATTCTTGGGTTCTGTTTAAGACAGTGCTCTTAAAGCATGCTGCTGAGAACTGAGTGGCCATTCTATACAAAGTGTTAAATACAATGAGTGTTCTGATGCAAACCTTGTGTCAGAGTTCTCTAAAATATTTGGAACAGAATAGTTTGCTGAATAGCTGTATTTTCTTTTTTAAAAAATGCCACACTGCACTAAAAGAGATTTAAATAAATGCTCTGTGCATAAAATATGTAACTTACAGACAGATGGTAGACACCATGTAGGTGGCGGTTTAAAAACTAAAAACGTTATTAGCATAGATAGATTCTGTCTAATCAGGTTGATAATCATGGATGATCTTTGAACTCCAAAGAGATGACAGGAGCACATAGGTGCTGAAGGTCTCTTTTGCTAAAAGAATCTGATTGCTAGTGCCGCTGTGCATTTATTTAGTGCACAAAATGGGTTTTGTTATGATATATATACACGTGTGTGTGCATATGTGTGTGTGTGTGTGTGTGTGTGTGCCCGTGGGGCGCACACTCGCGGACACACCTTAGTGCACCCTTGTAGGTCCCAACCTTCCACAAATACCCTCCTTTTGCTGTACACGCTTGTGTATTTTTCTTTTCTACTTTTGTGAATATTTCTATGTGTGTATATTCATGTACAAATAGACTTAAGCGTATGTAGATCTAGATGCCGCATCTGAGAGAAAGTGTGGTCTACTTAGTTTTCTTTTCACAGCATCCTCTCTTGTAGCCTCTGCCTTCTCTTTGAACTCTTCCTCCTCCACTTACAGAGCCCTCTTTGCCATTCTAAATTCACCTGTTGACAGGCTCTGGGAATGCAGCAGCAGTATTGGGGGTTGGTCTGGTGCTGCTATGTATTCAAATGCTAAATACTGGCTGGCCCCTGAGATCTGATTGCAGTCCCAACAAATGTGATGTTGTATAAACTTTGCTCTCCTATCTTCTCTGATTGATTAAATAAAAGTGGCTGCCCCAATCACTGGAAAGAAGAAATGGGCAGGATTTTGATTACCAGGCTTGGGGGGTTACAGGTAGGGATCCCCGAGGAGAAAGGAAGAAGGAGGAGAAAAAAGAAAGAAGATAGAACAGGAGGTCTCCATTAGAGGTGATGGACCAGGAACATGAGGCCAAGTGAAATGTCCCCTGAAGACAGACTGATAGAAAAAGGCCAGCAAGACTCAAACAGCAAGTACTTGGGGAGTGCAGCTTAGAAACAGACAGTCCTGCATAGAAAAATAGATGAGGAGTAATCTCCTAGTAATTGTGCTAAAGTGGATTAAATAAATCTGGTAGGACTAGTAGAGGAGATGACTGGATGGTATTAAGAACTGTGTGGAGTTAATAAATTCTATTTACAGCCACACAGCAGTAAACGTGAATATCATATCGCTGTGGTATGCTACTCTCTTAGATTCAGTCAGATAGACATTGGGAGCTCTGTAGCTGCTTTCTCTTGGGAACTTCCATGCTGGTTTTTGTAGTAGATGTACCAAGAGTAAATAGGGTTTCCCTCTCCCCACATCTGTACCAGCATTTATGGTTGCTTTTCTGTGATAATAGCCATTCTGACAGGAGTGGAATAGTATCTCAGTGTGCTTACAACTTACATTTCTCTGGAGGCCAAGGATATACAATATGTTTCAAAGCATTTATTAGTCTTTGTTTTTTAATTATTGTTAAATTGGTTGCCTCTTTATGGACAGGAAAAATTGTTATATTTTTGGTGTATATAGAGTTCTTTATAAATCTTCGATATTGACCAGGTATGTAGTTGAGAAGGACGTTCTATAGTCTCTAGGCTGATCTTCACTCTGTTAATTACTTCAGGTGACCACCAACCCAGCTACAGACCCTGAAATCTACAAAGGTGACCTGCCTGCATGATATCCTGGTGCAGTAGTGACACAAATGTGAGAGTAAGTAACCACTCTCTGACTGGACATAAAGCCTACTCCCTGAGATGGAATCCATCCCTGACACTGCTCAAGTGGGCAAGAACCTAGAGGATAGAGCATAGACCTGTGGGAAAACTAAATCCTATTGTTCTTTTAAAGGAACATAGCAATAAAACAACTCCTAATGACATTCGGCTCTACCTGTATACGAGGGCATTGCCCAGCTATCATCAGAGATGCTTTCTTCTGTAGATAGGAGTTAATACATAGACCCACAACTGGGCAGTGTGTAGAGATGGAGAGGCCTTGGAGCACTCAGTCCTAAAGGGAATGTCTTCATCAAACCCCACCCCTTGAGGATCAGTGAACTAAGTGTGAAAGGAGAGCAAAATAGTTTAAGAGCCACAGAGGATGGATGGCAACCAGTAACCAGTGACTTTCAGACACAACAGGACTGATGCACATATGGGCTCACAGAGACTGTGGCTTAGGGTCTTCACAGGGGCCGAGAGGAGGAAGCAAACACAAGCTCAAATCCCTAACTAGGACACTATCTATGCCCAGCTGACAACTGCTTGCAAAGAGAAAAATAGTTTTCTCTAATTTAGTCACACTTAAGGGTAGGCTTTATGCCAAGCAGTAGACAGCCAACACAAAATTAACTAAATGATATCTCTGGAAAATTTTTTGTCTCATAGTGCTTTGTTTGGGCATATTTTACCCTATTGGTCTTTTGCTTGTATATATGGCTTCTGGTTTTGTGTTTTATGGTTTTATTTGTTTGTTTTGTTTTGGGGGATGTTTCTCATTCTTTACGTATGTGTGGTTTTGTTTTTTATTTTGGCCTGTTTGTTTTCTAAAGAGAAATAGAAAAAAAGGCATGGAATTGGATTAGTGGGGATATGGGGAAAATCTGGGAGGAAGCTGTAATTAGAAGATATTATATATAAGATTATTTTCAAGACAAATTAATATATATTTAAATAATGCCACTGTATTGTATTTACTCTTGCAGTTGAGCTTACATAGCCATTCTACTTTTTAAAAAATTATCTTGGGCATTTCCCTGATGACTAAGGATGTTGAACATTTCTTTAGCTGCTTCTCAGCCCTATGAGTTTCCTCAGTTGAGAATTCTCTGTTTAGCTCTGTTCCCCATTTTTGGTAGGGTATTTGGATCTCTGGAGTCTAACTTCATGAGTTCTTTGTATATATTGGATATTAGCCCTCTATCAGACCTAGGATTGGTAAAGATCTTTTCCTAATCCGTTGGTTGCCATTTTGTCCTATTGACAGTGTCCTTTGCCTTACAGAAGCTTTGAAATTTCATGAGGTCCCATTTGTCGATTCTTGATCTTAGAGCACAAGCCATTGTTGTTCTGTTCAGGAACTTTTCCCCTGTGCCCATGTGTTTGAGACTTTTCCCCACTTTCTCTTCTATTAGATTCAGTGTATCTGGTTTTATGAGATTCTACCTCACACCAGTCAGAATGGCT
>CM052704.1:22916850-22933459 GCA_028551405.1 Uromys caudimaculatus | reverse complement strand
ATAATAGCCAGAAGCTGGGAACAACCCAAATGTCCCTCAACAGAGCAATGGATACAGAAAATGTGGTACATTTATACAATGGAATACTACTCAGCTATTAAAAACAACGACTTCATGAAATTCGCAGGCAAATGGATGGAACTTGAAAATATCTTCCTGAGTGAGGTAACTCAGTCACAAAAGAACGAACATGGTATGTACTCACTGATAAGTGGATATTAGCCCAAAAGTTCGGAATATCCAAGATTCACTTCACAGCAACTGTCGGAATGAGAGTGAGGCCCCAGATGGAGGAGTTGGAGAAGGGACTGAAGGAGCTGAGGGAGTTTGCAGCCCCATGGAGGGAGCAACAGTGTCAACTGGCCTAATCCCCTAGTGCTCCCGGAGACTAGACCACTAACCAAAGAGTACACATGGAGGGATCCATGGTTCAGGCCACATATGTGGCAGAGGAGGGCCTTGTTGACAATCAGGGTGAGGAGAGGCCCTTGGGCCTGAAGGTGTTAGATGCCCCAGAATAGGGGAGTGCCAAGAGGGAAGATGGGAGTGGGTGGATGGATGGGTAGGGGAATACCGTCATAGAGGCAGGGAGAGGGGGAAGGGATAGGGAGTTTCCAAAGGGGAGACCTGGAAAGGGGGAAACATTTGAAATGTAAATAAAGTATCAAAAAATTTATCTTGGGCACTTTCATGCTCATCTATGTGTCTCTGTGTAGCTACATCTTTTGGAAATTCATGTGCATAGCTGGGTCTTGCTATTTTATACACAGCATCACTGCATTTTAACAAGAGAATTTAGCCTGTTTATATTTAGTGTAGTTATTAACATGGTTAGAATCTATTGTTTCAGAGTGGGTTATTCAATTACTTTTAACATTCTCTTTAAAAATGTTTTTCTTGACTTTTTAGTGTACTTTGCACTTTAAATGTTGTTCTTATAATTATAATATCTTCTCTAAGTATAAAATATGTGGAAGAGCATTCGATGCCATATAAATATTTAAGGCACATGACAGTACAAAGTTATATATATATATATATATATATATATATATATATATATATATATATATATATTTGTTAAAATGTAGAATTTATATGATACAATAAACCATACCATTTCATGCTTTGATTTCTCCTTTTTATAGACCAAATTTGTTTTAAAACATGATTATTCTAAATCCTAGGGTAATTTTTTTCCTTTCAGTCTAGATATTCATTTATTATAGTCACAATTCTTTAAAACTCATATGCATTCAAACCCAAAGGGCTATATTCTCCAAGCTCATGTGAGGTACATAGTAACTAACAGTTTAGTCCCTCACTGACTCTGCTCAGTGAAATCAGCTATTGGGAGAAATCCAAAGATCCACACTAAGGCTCTTTCTCAACCAGCCATTTTCTTTTTCAGCTTTCCTCCTGGCTTGCAAATACCACCCAGTGACCACTACTGGGTTACAGTGATATAGATACAGAGATTCCAGAGATATAGAATAAGAGGCTTCAATGTCTCAACACTATTATTTTACTTGTAGTATTTAATATTGCACATTGATATTTAATATTGCATTTTAAAATCCTAGTAATGTATATGCTTCCACATAAAATTCTGCATTTAAAAAATTATGACTCAATGGCTTTTTTTCAAGATTGTTGTAAACTCTGTTAAGTACACTGCTAAAGTAGCAATGGATTCAGTTTGGAAAAGAGAACACAATTTCAAGCTAGACATGTTGTGAATATCTACCAGTCTGTCGTTCTCTTAATTTTGTTATACAGTCCTCTCACTCCTTCAGAAATCTCACATTATTTTTATATTTTATTCTGGAAAGTATATGTAATACCTCTCTCAGAGCTTGAGAAATACCTCATATTTCTCTAGCATAAATAAAGGGTTTAGCTAGTCCAGTCTCTGGTTTGTCTTAGGAAACTAATTTGTCCGCTGTGGCTTGTCGCTGTGGACAGATGAAGCCATTTTCCAATAATTTGGAGCCTAAGCTGCACGGTCAGTACAGGTGACTACAGCAGGCCCCTGAGGCCACAGGTCAGCACTTCTGAGATAGGACACAGATGCACTCGGCCACATGTGACTCATTTTCATCAAGCCTGTAGCAAGCAGAGTGCGTGGCAAAGGGCGTCAGTCTTTCCCCGCCTTCCCAAGAAGTGCAATTAGTTTATTCTTAGAAAATGTCTAATTAACTGTAACTGCTAGCAGTCAATCCCTCATCCAGATGTCCCCAAGACCTGCTGTGCCCTGGGAAGGCCTGGTTCACAAGATACCCTGCTCCTTGTACCAGAACAAAGGCATCAGACTCTCTGCTATAAGATACTTTCACAAGTGACAGCAGCTTCTCACCGGCTTTGGATTGCTGAGAGGGGCTGTCCTCAGTCCTAGGCAAAGGAACATACCCTCACACAAAGGCTTTAGCATTCAAACAAACAATGAATCTCCCTCTTGCGCACTTAGCCCCAGCTGCCTTTCCAACAAGGCACTCAATCACACAAGTGTCTTCTGTTTGACACCTGCTTCCACCTCCAAAATAGGCCAGATCCCACTGCCCCCTTGGACAGGAAGTGCAACAAGACCCAGCTGGCTGTGCTGAATTAAGGCCTTCACTCAATACTTGCCCTCAGCCACCGGGCCCAAGCAAGCTGATGTCATTTGCAAGAAATTTAAGGGTATTATTATTCACCTGTAATTAAAGAGAGTGGTTTGATTTGGCATGCAGCCTGAGGGAGTCTGAATACTGTGATTTTGCCAGGTTATGAATTTTTCCACATACCAAATGGATTCTGAGAATGAGGCAATCTGAAGGAGGGCCTACCTGAGGTAAATTTTTCCTCAGCCTGGATTCACTTGCATTTTAGTTTGTTTGCTCTGACTAGTTATCCCTCCCCTTTGGAAAAGATTTCCCAGAAAATTAAAGTATTAAAGTTGTCAATCCATAGAATCGATAGAAGAAAGTCCACACAAGAAGCTTTAGAAGATTCAGCAAGACAAAAATCTGAGGAACGTTCATTACAGAGATAGAATCCTCCTCCCCCACCCCTGGGTGAACTACTTAGGAGTGCTGAGGGCTTCTGTGTGTGAGAAAAGTACAGGTGGCAACAACCCAGGGGTAGCTGGTCTTTAGATGGCTTAGGCATCCAGAGATCTGTGGGATAAATAGAAAAAAGAAATGACAAACAATTTTTTAAATAAATTCTTCAATCATGCTTTAATATTTCCAAGAAGAATTTGAAGCAACTTGGAGACACATTAAAGCACATTAATATTAACTGGATGAGAAAACCAGAAAGAAAGGAAACAGCACCGTAGGAAAGATAACGGAAGCCAAGATTGAGCTCTATAAAGCAAATGTGTGAGCAGTCTCTGTTTCCCAGAGATAAGCCCTGTGGGGAGGCCTCACTTTCCAGGCAGCCAGCAGAAGCATACGTTGGGGAAGAGAATGCTGGTTGGTTTCAATTGTCAACTTAATGCGCCATAGAAGAGGCCTATTGAGGAATTGTCAAGGTCAGGTTGGCCCATGAGTGTGCCTGTGAGGGACTGTCCTAATTGGGCTAATTGAGTTGGGAAGAACTACCCTGAGGACAGAAGAGCCATCTTAAAGGCTGGCCCCTACTCTCTGTAAGAGTTGAGGGTGTGAAGTGAGCAGGAGGCAGGCATCCATTTCTCTCCGCTCTTGACTATGGATGCAATGGAAGCAACTGTCTCAGGCTCCTGCTGCCTCAGCATCCCTGCAATAAGTGAAGTGTGAGCTCTGACAAGCCCTCCTCCACTAAACTGCTTGTCATCAGGATATTTTAGCACAGCAATAGAAATAATGCTAGGGCCGAATGGGGGAAAGTCCCAAAATTCAAACGCTAGAAAAGTTTAAACATTTTCAGTAACAACTTTTCCAATCACAGTGTAGAGTACTTCTGTGTGTTCCGATTCCCACGAGGACAAAAACAAATCTTCCTCTCAGGTTTCATTCATTGTTGTGGGTCAAAAGGCAGTGTATGTGACCCACTCTGACCTTGGTCAGGCTCCACAATGACAGAATGCTGTTCCCTTTCAGGTCATTTCTCAAAGTTCTGGAGGACAGGAAGTCTGAGATCAAGGCCCTGGAAGATATAAGTCAGGGAAGGGAGAGCTGGTGTCCTAGGTCATGGATGATAAGTGTCATTTTTGTTTTATCTATACGTGGTGGAATAGGGACAGGCCACTAATTCTATTCCTAAAGATTGTGTCCTCATGACCTAATCGTTTGCCCAAGACTCCAAACATAGAACTGGGGGATGTGGGTTGGAGAGATGTCTTTGTAGTAACAGCATTGACTCCTCTTCCAAAGGATCTGGGTTCAGTGTTTAACAGCCACACGGCAGCACAAACATCTTTAACTCCAATTTTAGGGGACCTGATCCCCTCTTATGGCCTCTGAGGGCACGTAAATACATCCAGGCACATACAAACACACATAAAATAAAAAACAAATATTTTTCTTCAATTAAATAAAAGAGAAATGGGGACACAAATATTTGGTCCATAGCAGCTTAATTGGCTTCTTGAAACAGTCTCTATGGACCTGGGTCAGGACTCCTCTCACTCAATAACAGTAAAAGGCAGGGTGGCGAGAGAAGGAGCCACTACCGTGCAGGTCCCTGGGTGCCCTGGATCACACTTGGTAGTTTGAAAATACTTTATACTTGGCAATAAGTAATGCAGCTGGTACTGAAGTATAAAGTTTCTTCAATATCACTTGATGCTGGAGTATATCATATCACAGAGTATGATACTCCATGGCTCTACACCTGGCTGGCTGGAGTAGTCAGGCAATGGTTGACTTGTCTGTGGCCTTTCAGTCCCCAGGACACCATGATACCACTCTAGTCATTTCCCATACATAGGCCAAGGAGTCCTGGCAGGGATACATATTTCATATTCTCTGTGCATGGATTCCAGAAGCTTCTAAACAAGTAGAAAATCCTAGCGCTTAGCTCTACAGATAGCTTCTCTCTTTATTCTGAGTACGCAATGCCCAAGGCTCCAGATCATTCTTCTCTGACATCTCTTTGTAGGTTGTTATAAAGACTAACTCTTCCTAAACTATTGATCAGAAAAAGAGCTATGGGATCCCGAAGAAGAAAATACACATGTTCAGATTGGCATGGGCAAAGCCTTGCTTCTAAGTAATCAAAATGACTAAGTTTATTCTTTCCAGAGCAGACCCTCAGCGCAAATTCTCTGAAGCCCCATTTTCCTGGTGAAGCCCTCTGAACTTGCTGAGTCAGTCTTTCAGAGTCATTATAACCTGTGGATGAGAACTTATCTATCGAAGACTCTAGATCCTCACGGAACCTGAAGGCATCTAGAGTCACATCTATGTGACCTGAGATGGGGTTGCCCTGCCCTCTCCGAACCACTGTTTCTCCGAATGTCCATGGGTGCATGGGCTGAGGAACCCCAAACTGAAAGTCAAGTTAGTCAGATGACCTAGCAAGTAAGATAGATGTGAGCCCCAGACAACAAAGATGACCTTTGCCCCTGCCTGTTTCCAAGAGCTGGTGAGATGGAGAAAATCACCTCATCCCTTTGGGTTCTGTCATCTGTACAGGGCAATCCAAGGGCTAAAATGGGTACAAATGGATTTATCTTCAGAATAAAAATGTTTACTCAGATTGCTTTTAAATATTAGAAGGAAGCAGCCATTCATTCTCAACACACCGTAATTAGTACAATTTAGAAAGAAGAGGCTATAAATAAACAATTCTACCACTACACGTCGTTTAGTGCTTCTGGGAAATTCCAATTTTAAATCCAAGTATATCCCTGGCAAAAGTAGCAGATTTCAAGCAACATGTTCCTCAAATCCTCATCAAGTGACCAAAAAGATATCCATTTGACTTCTGTGACTATAACTAGATACCATCCTCAAAGAAAAAGTTCCTTCGAAGACCTTAAGTTTGTCTGTAGGAACAGGAAGGAAACTTACTAGAATTAAAAATAGAACCAACATGCATAATTAATAGTTCCTCTCTATCCTTCTTCCTCCCACCCTCTTTTTAACAGGTCTTATTATGTAGCCCATGCTGGCTTAAGACTATACATGTAGCCTAGACTAGCCTCAAATTTGAGGTAATCTTCACGCCTCAGCATACCAAGTGCTGAATTCAGAGTCACGAATGACTCCACTTCCTGATGACTTTACTGGACCAGTTGCTGAAAGCCAGATGGCCCAGGTCATTAGTGCCTTTGGCATCTCTGTTAAGGCATTGGAGGACTGGGCAGCACCATTTCTATGGGAGCTCTCAAGCAGAGCCCACCACAGGCCCTCCACATAGCTGAGGAACAATGGCTGCGGACTCTTTTGTTGTCCTCCAGTGCCACAAAATTTGTTGTGTCTTTTTGGCTCCTACCCTAAGGGACTTTGGTGACTTAATTAACTTATTATTTGCAGACATGGAGCAAATTCAGCTCCAAATGTCAGTGCACTGTGCCCTTCTAAGCCTTCTGTCAGAGACTGAGCTATATCTGGAGTGAGTGGTGAGGCTCTCTGCAAATCAAAGCTGCAAAGCAATAACAAGAAAGAAGAGCAGGTATAGCTGGGTTCTCAGGTAGTATTATGTCCATTTTTCTGAGGGTCTGCCAAATTGATTTCCAGAGTGGTTGTACCAGCTTGCAATCCCACCAGCAATGGAGGAGTGTTCCTCTTTCTCCACATCCTCGCCAGCATCTGCTGTCACCTGAGTTTTTGATCTTAGCCATTCTGACTGGTGTGAGGTGGAATCTCAGACTTGTTTTGATTTCCATTTCCCTGATGACTAAGGATGTTGAGCATTTCTTTAGGTGCTTCTCAGCCCTGTGAATTTCCTCAGTTGAGAATTCTCTGTTTAGCTCTGTTCCTCATTTTTTGATAGGGTTATTTGATTCTCTGGAGTCTAACTTCTTGAGTTCTTTGTGCCAACATGTAATAAAGACACATGCTCCACTATGTTCATAGCAGCCATATTTATAATAGCCAGAAGCTGGAAACAACCCCCAATGTCTCTCAGCAGAGGAATGGATACAGAAAATGTGGTACATTTACACAATGGAGTACTACTCAGCTATTAAAAACAATGACTTCATGAAATTCACAGCCAAATGGATGAAACTTGAAAATATCATCCTGAGCGAGGTAACTCAGTCACAAAAGAACAAACATGGTATGTACTCACTGATAAGTAGATAGTAGCCCAAAAGTTCGGAATATCCAAGTTTCACTTCACAGTAACCGTTGGACTGAGTGTTATGTCCCAGATGGAGGAGTTGGAGAAGGGACTGAAGGAGCTGAGGGAGTTTGCAGCCCCATGGAGGGAGCAACAGTGTCAACTAGCTGACCCCGGGTGCTCCTGGAGACTGGACCACCAACCAAAGAATACACATGGAGGGACTCATGGTTTGGACCACATATGTGGCAGAGGAGGGCCTTGTTGGCCATTAGGGGGAGAAGAGGCCCTTGGGCCTGAGAGTGTTAGAGGCACCATTATAGGGGAATGCCAAGGTGGAAAGACAGGAGTGGGTGTGCGCATGGGTGGGTGGGGGAATACCCTTGTAGAGGCAGGGAGAGGGGAGAGGGGATAGGGGATTTCCAAAGTGGAGACCTGGAAAGGGGGAAACATTGGAAATGTAAATAAAGTATCAAAAAATTAAAAAGAAAGAAAGAAAGAAAGAAAGAAAGAAAGAAAGAAAGAAAGAAGGAAAGAAGGAAAGAAGGAAAGAAGGAAAGAAGGAAAGAAGGAAAGAAGGAAAGAAGGAAAGGAAGGGAGGGAGGGAGGGAGGGAGGGAGGGAGAGAGAGAGAGAGAGAGAGAGAGAGAGAGAGAGAAAGAAAGAAAGAAAGAAAGAAAGAAAGAAAG
The DNA here is from genome assembly GCA_028551405.1 of Uromys caudimaculatus. NCBI lineage: Eukaryota > Metazoa > Chordata > Mammalia > Rodentia > Muridae > Uromys > Uromys caudimaculatus. The sequence continues at coordinate 22,925,580 of CM052704.1, read as the reverse complement.
AAAGAAAGAAAGAAAGAAAGAAAGAAAAGCAGGGCCTTGTACACAGTTTGTTTTATTAGACATGCTCAGCAAGCTCTCATGACCTTTAAACTATTAAAATGTCTGGTAGTTTCACCGTGATATGGAACACGCTGTAGGAGTCGTACACGGAAGCACGCGCAGTACTGCCATCCAGTCTTGAGCCTGTTTGAGTTCTTGGGCCCCTGCACCCAGGTTCACAGTTTGCGCCTTCTGTGAAGCTGTCTTCTCTGGGCTTCCTGCGGAACCTGTGCTGACCAGGCACGAGATGCAGCCTGGGATCTCTGAGAGGCTTTGAGATCCTGCAGTAACTAATCTCTAATCTGGGCCCTTCCTGATGAGTTATTAATACACCCCACTTGCCTTTTTGAAAGAAATCCAAATTTCTATAATGAGAGCTTTAAGTGCTGTGATGTATGGTGGGTTTGGAGCAACAGGAAACGGTAGTGCATGCTATTCTTGCTCAGTCTGGGCTTCCAAGGTCCTGTTCTCCCTGACCCTCCTCTTGACTTCTGCGGCACAAACCACAAATGCCACCTCCTTCTCAGCGCTTCGTTCAGGGCAAACACAGTCAACAGTGGCTCGGTGTGGGTACTGCTACCTACAGCTCTGCCTCTTAATGTTTGTGTGTGTGCTCTATACAACTAGGACCTACTCAAAGGGAACCACAGACATCGCTTCTGAAGCCCAAGTTCCATCTTGGCTACTGTCTGAATTGTCCATGCATATTTCTAAGGCTGTCCCGGTGTCCCCACCTGAGATCTCAGGACTGAAGCTCTTAAGTCCACCTCTGTTAGCAGGCGTGTGACTTAATTAGCCCTCTCCTTCTTCCTGGGGCTCACCACCTCTGCCAAAATGGAAACTTATCTATAAATACCTGCCACTTACACAAAGTTCAATAGCCTTTCAAGGTGAAAATCCCACAGGGGTTATGGCTAAATCCTAAAGGCACCTGAAAACCCAGGAACACTCTACAACATACTGCTGAGTTACGGGTCCACACGGAGTTCAAATAGAATGCCAGGCTCGAGGGTCCCGACTCCACCCCCTACCCAAGCTTTTCAGTGTCTACGTTTGTCTGAGGTTTATGCCCAGTCCTCTGTGTCATGATGAACGAGATTTCCCAAGTGGGACTGACGGGTCCTGACATAAACCTTCTCAAACGAGCAGGGCTCCAGGGCTAGAGACCTAAATTTGCACTTTATGGGTGCTGCAGCCCACTCTGAATCTGTGAGCACACCCTTTCACGCTGGCTCCTGCCTCTGCACAGAAAGGGGAGAAGGAGAGATCCCGACGAGGGGGGCTGGGAGGAGAAGGGATGAATGGGACTAGTGAGTCTCATTAAAGAATATCCCTCCAAATGCAAGGAATTTTGCAGTATCCTTTGCTTCTGACAATGAGAGAGAACTCACGCTGTAAGCCATTGTCTTTTCCAGAGTTCCGAAAGAATTTCAAAGCTAAGTACATTGTAGACATTATTCTCATGTAAACACAGTAGTCAACTATAATAAACTCACAGCCATCCCTTTGTTTTAAAATCCAATCCTTCTACCGCCTGACAGTGAATTCTCCTCTGCAGTCATCCATCTAATGGGATTTACCAGGATGTCACAGGATGATCCCTCCACACAGACATAGCCTGCTGTCAACAAAAATTAAAATAATAATAATAATAATGGACCCTTACAGTCTTGAAATTTACATTTTATCTCTCATTCTCATTGAGGCTACAAGTGGTGAGAGGATCAGGGTGATGAGCTGACCAATGAGCCAGCTTCTCAGTCATTTTCTCCTCCAACTTTCTTTGGAAGTATAATAATAATAATAATAATAATAATAATAATAATAATAATAACAACAACAACAACAACAACAATAATAATAGAGAAATGGTAAAAACATAAAAGTTCTAGCAGGCAAGATGACTTAGTGGATACAGTGCTTGCCTAGTACAGATTCCAACGCCCACATAAACACCAGGCAGCTGTGGAGGCAACTGTGGAGGCTGCTTGGACGCCCAGCTTTCTGCGAGGTGGGGACAGCCTTTTCAAGGCAAGCTGGTTTAGTAGATCCAAACCAGAATTGGCAAGCTCTTGAAGAGCTCACTGAGAATCCTTGCCTGTACAAATCAAGTGGAGAGCTATTGAGAAAGACCCTTGATGTCAGTTTTGGTCGCCTACACGTACCCACACTCGTGAAAACATGTGTACACATAGCCGTGCACCAAGCACATATACATATGCATGTGGCAAAAGGACACACAAGTGATTTTATGGAGCTGGAGCACACTTAAGCTCTTGGAGGGGACCTGAATTCTGTTCCCAGAACCCATGTCAGGCAGTTCACAACCACTTGTAACTGGAAGCCTCCAGCACTAGGGAATCTACCTTCTTTTGGCTTTCAAGGGCACCTGCACATATGGCATAGAGACTGACAGACAGACACACAGACAGACCAGCAGATAGACAGATAGACAGACAGACAGACAGACAGACCAGCAGATAGACAGATAGACAGATAGACAGATAGACAGACAGACAGACACACACACACACACACACACACACACACACACACACACGCGTGCGCGCATACACCGTTTAAAGTTATTTATAATTCAGGCCCAGTATTTGCAAGTCACTAGTAACGTTTTTTTGTTTTTTTTGTTTTTTTTGTTTTTGGTTTTTGTTAGTTGGTTGGTTGGTTGGTTTTGATTTTGGTTTTGAATGGCTTAAAGTTATTTGATTAAAATTAGTGACTTTTGCAAATAGAGAGGATAAAAGGAAGGTACTTTACTAAATGCATTTCACTCAAACACTCCATAAAGGTCAAACGCCATTGCGGGTGGCAATATTTAGTCTTTTCAAAATCCTTTACAGTGAACCTCAGTTTTCTTCATTGCCGGGCTGTGCCACGGCCCACAGCTGGTTCTTTCAGCTCAACAGATGTTTTGTGTCTAAACTGTAGTCATCCCTGACAGAAGTCCTTCACTCCCTGTTCACATACACAGAAACTTCTGCCAGAAGACCCAGAATGTGCATCCGCACACCCAAGGGCATGGATGGCTTTAATAAGTATTCTCTCCGGTGCACGAACAGCCCAGGGACAGAGGACTGAAGTGATTTTAAAAGATTTCTATAAGACCAGCGTCCACAGCCAGTGGAATCACACAGTCATAGAGTCCTGACCTGAGGTGTATGGTAAGGTAAGTGGGCCTGTGTGGGCCCATCTGCAAGAAAGTGAAAATTCTTCCACCATTTGACTTAAGACACTCTTCTTAAAGTGCTCCATAAATAAATGCAACCACCAAACAAGGCATGAGCTGCTGGTGCCTCTGATTCTACCACTCCTGATTCATCAGCAGTACCCCATAGTCAATGGCCATAACACTAATGGGTAGCCAAGACCCAAGCATCCAGTTCTAATGGCAACATTCTCCTTATGTGTTATGGATCACATGAGCATACATGAAACACTGCAGTGCACACACACAGCACTCATGACAATACCTGTCTTAGTTAGAGTTTTACTGCTGTGAACAGACACCATGACCAAGACAACTCTTATAAGCACAGCATTTAATTGGGGCTGGCTTACAGGTTCAGAGGTTCAGTCCATTATCATTAAGGTGAGAATGTGGTAGCATTCAGGCAGGCATGGTTCAGGCAGAGCTGAGAGTTCTACATCTTCATCTGAAGGCTGCTAGTAGAAGACTGGCTTCCAGGCAGCTAGGATGAGGGTCTTAAAGTCCACACCCACATGACACACCTCCTAATAGTGCCACTCCCTGGGTTGAGCACACACAAACCATCACAATACCCAAAGCTTTTATTATCCTTCAAGTTACATAAGTAATAAAAGTCAAATGGAAGATAGTAATTGGGATTTTTTTTTCAATGAAAGTGTTTGTGAGGCATTGAGATCATGGAACGCTCTTTTAATGGAATGGTATTCTGAAATTTAAGACCCTTTCCTGGAGTTCAAAACAATTAGAGCTCATATATAATTGACACCTGGCTCACGGACCATTCTTCAAGTCAATTTTAATAAAATAAGGCTCTAAAATTGTAGTGCCTGCTTCAAGGTAAGAAAAGCACTGTGGCGTTGCTGGAATCCATACTGAATGCATGGCTAGTTAACCATTAGGAAAGTGACACGTTGTATATTCCACATTATCCTGATAGAAATTTGGAGAAATTTGGTTTTACAAGTAACAAGCATCAGGACAGGTTGAGCAGTGCCCATGGTACTGCAGCTTCCTATATGAGGCAGGGAGTGGGTGGGTACTCACTTAAACTCCTATACCCTTATTCTGTCCAAAAATGGTAATGAGCATTATGGTATCTTCCTACCTTTGCTCTTAAAATTGTTTCATGGTACACAAGTGGGAAGAGACCCACATAAAGTCAGACACAGCACCGCTCAAGCATTCGTAATCCCAGAACTCATATAATGAGATGAGAAGCAGAAACAAGAGGATCTTGCAGATTAGCTAGAAGTGAACAACAGAAAAGACTCAGTCTCCAACAACATAAAAAGCGAGAACCTATACCCAAGTTTGTTGCTATAGCATGTGGGCACCTGCACTCACACACATGAATATACATGTATTCACACAATCGTGCACATGCACACACATACATGCACAAACTAATTAATTAATTAATTAATTAATTAATTAATTAATTAATTAATTAATTAATTAATTAAGGCATGTGCCTGTCCATATATAACTCTGCTCAAATGTCACTCTCAGAGTATATTCCAACACAGAATCATTGGATGCCACTGTGACACTAGTGACTGCTGTCTCTTGCACTCAAGATCAAATACTCTACAGCTCTGCTTCATTGAGATATGGCAGTGCCTTACTGTGTTCACTGCATTTACAACTGAGACAGAATATATGACCTACAGTAAACTTTAATATTAACTGAAAAGAACATTTCAGCTCAATGTTTAGTAACTTATACCTCATCACACAAGCAGTGTGGTTTTTTTTTTAGCTTTTTATTGTTTCTTCGTGAACTTCACACCACGCACCCCAATCTCATTCATCTCACCCTACCCTCATACCCACTGTTCACCTTTACAACACCCCCCAACAGAAAAAAAATCTCATTAGGGAAGATCTAAAGTGTTACGGTGTGTCCCACAGTACACCCTTTCATCCACACTTCTTTGCTTGCAAATGGTCATTGCAATGACTTGCTGGTCTGATACAAGGCCTCTGACTTCTGCTACTCCATTAATACTGGGACTCCTTCAGATATCTTGTTATTGCTCTGTGTTATGGAGATCCTGTAGTTTTGAATCCATAGGACCAGCCCAATCATGCCCTCCAGCAGTTCATTGATGGGGTAGATATTGGGGTGGGCCAATTTAAAGCCCTGGATCTGGGGATGAGAGGTATCTGAGCTGCTCATCCTGATTGTTCTCCCTCTCTCATACCCTCTGGGCTGGCTCACTAGCAACCTCCACTAACTACCAGGGCCAGCTCTACTCTGCTGGCCAGGTGAGGTGCAGAGCCTGCTCTCCCACACTTGTGCCCTTGGGGCTAGCTTACCTGCAACCCCCACGTCCAGGAACAGCTCTACTATGCTTCCCAGGCCAGGGGCAGGGCCCTGTCTCCTGAGTGCTGCAACATGTGAGGGGCAGGGCCAGCTCTCTCACTCTGATGACCTCAGCACCAGCTCTCCTGCCTGCCATTAGTGGCAAGAGACAAGAGGGAGGTGGACATCTCTCCCTCACTCATGTCACCTACAAGCAGTGTATTTTATAATGTGCATGCATGTGTTCTCTATTAACTTGGTTGATAAATATCATTATTACTTATTAATTTCCCGTTCCATAAATTTTTCGTTATCATCTTGTTTTTGATGGTGGGGGGGGGGGACAGAGACATAACACAAAGGGAAGGTAGGAATTACCAACATGTCATCCCTAGAGCTTGAACCCTCTAGTCAGAACATTTCTTTGGCTTTGAATGAAAAAAAAAAAAAAAACCCTGAAAATTGTAATAAAATTCTTTTTGTGGTTTTAGGTTTGGTTTTTTGTTTGTTTGTTTGTTGTTGTTGTTTTGTTTTGTTTTGTTTTTCGGTTCTGGGGATGGAAATGAGGGCCTTTGGCTTGCAAGGTATGATGGGTAATTTTGGTTATCTATTGAGCTGGCTCTGGAATCTCCTCAAATGCAAGTCTCTGGGAGTCTTGTGAGGGAGTTTTTTGATCAGAGTATCTAAAGCAGAATGCCCCACCCTGAACGTAGCATTTTCTGGTAGCAGCCTAGATAAAGGGAAGCTTCTGTATTTTGCCTGTTGGCCCTTGCTTTTGCTGTCAAGTCCATCTACCCTGTGACTGCTGCACTCCTTTGTTGATATTAGAACTTCGGGTTTCCAACGAAGACTGAAGACCAGCAGCTCTCCAGAATCCTCAGGCCTTCAGTGACTGCTGAGGCCTATGGACTGAGAAACTACTGGATTCTCACAATCTCCAGTGTGACAGACACAGCTATTGCTGAACTATCTGACCCTGTAAGCAAACTAAATAAATCCCATCTATAGATGTGTGTGTGTGTGTGTGTGTGTGTGTGTGTGTGTGTGTGTGTGTGCAGTCTATTAGCTCTGTTCCTTTAAAGAACCCTATGCTCTACACTGACCCATAGCCACAGCAAGCTTAATAAAGTATTTTGAAAGGAACATTTGATGTAGCAATGTTTTCACTGATAAGGCAGTTATCAGATACCACCTGGCTTTGGAAGAGTGTTCTGAAGAGGAAAACCGGTCCACAGAGAAATTTTGTTCAGAGCAGAGATGTGAATTCACTCCTGTTCTCATCTTAAAGCCCCATTAGCCTCTAAAAGTGACAGAAATGCAGCCTAGGAAATCACACACCCTCCCCCTGATGGCTCTGTCACTCAGCACTAATGAAACATTGAGGTATCTTTTCTTTCTGAGAAATTTTAACATCAGCATGATCTAAATAATTCTTACTGGCACTTTTCCCAAAAGCATGCCTATGTTGGACTCATCAAATAAATTTTAACAGAATAAGACTATCTACCTGGTCAATCACAAGGTGATAGGATATTGCAAAGTTGAGCAAATCTGTGGCCTGATTCTCTTCCTAAAAAGTCACATACCACAACAGAAGTGGAGATCTGAAGTCTCAGCCTTGTGTGCCACAAATAACAGCTGTGCTTCCCACAAAAGCCATCACTGAATCTTCTAAGATCGACTCTCACTTCTGTTTCTAAGATTGTCTCTTGATTCACTCTATGGCATCTTAATATCAACCACTCAATGGTCTAAGGAATTCCCCAACTGGTCTACTTGATCTCCTATCCACACCAAGACTGAACGCAGTGCTATCTCTTTGCTGTGTGGGGGTCCAAAATTGACTGGAAAGCAAGTATGAACCCAAAGCTATTTTATGCACTGAAATACAAAAACAAACAAACAACAACAAAAAAAAACCCAACAACATCATTTTTTCTGTAGGTGTTTGTGTTGTGTCAAGAAATTTTATTATAATGCAGAAATGCACAAGCAGATGTTTTAATTAAGAGGAACAGGTCTTGGAGTGCAAGGATCCCCACACCAAACTTCCCAACAATGAAATCCTCAACTAAAGGTTTGGCATATGTGTTGTTCATGTTTTGGAAGCATTTTCCTCATTTCTAATCATTGATATTTATCTTTGATTTGTTAAACATCAAGTAAGAAAATATGAAAAGGACCATTTCCAAGGGCACAGATGAGTTGGCTTGGAGGTGTGTCAAGAACAGGAAGATGTCTCTTCTCCACAGCCATCTACTTCTCACAGGCCGGCTGGTGGTTCACACTGTGATGTCAGCTCGGTAGAAGATTTACCAGCAATCAGATACCCAGAAGCCTCCATCTATTGCTGCTGCCTTGACGGAAGCCGGTCATAAGGTTTGTCTACATTCAATAGAGCAAAGAAAGACCCTTCCCCTTGGAAGATCTGCACATCCATTGACCACCTATGGCAACTATGGTATTCTTCTATCCATGTCTTTGTAATATACTGCTTTAGTATCTCTCAGATCTGTCCATTTCTGTCTACAGGGAGAGTCCCTAATCTGGTACTCAATCTGGAGCCCATAGGCCACATATAGCCCAAGATAGCTATGCATGCATCCAACACAAACTCATAAAGTTATGGAAAACTTGATGATAGTTTTTCTGTATAGTGTATGTGTGTATGTGTACATGTTTATGTGTGTGCTCACTCATGTGAAGGCCAGAGGTCTGTGTTCTCTTCCTCAGTTTCTCTCGACCTCACTGTTTTGAGGCAGGGTAGCTCATTAAAACTGAAGCTTACAATTCAGCCAAGCTAGCTGGCCAGTAGGCCCAGGGGTCCTCTGTCTCGCCTTCCCAGCACTGGGGCTATCATGTACAGCTTTTCCTATGAAAGCCTTGGGGATAGAACTGAGATCCTTCATGCTTCTATGGCAAGCATTCTACTGACAAAACAATCTCCCCAGCCCCATGATTGTTTTTTTTTTTTCCTCCTTTTTTATTTTTGATACTTTATATACATTTCCAATGTTTCCCCTTTTCTGAGTCTCCTCTTTGTATACCCCCCATCCCCTCCCCAACCCGCCTCTAGGAGGGAATTCCACCTCCCACCCCACCCCACCCCCGTCCACCCATCCCCATTTTCCCGCCTTGATATTCCCCTTTACTGAGGCCT
>CM052704.1:22899226-22916750 GCA_028551405.1 Uromys caudimaculatus | reverse complement strand
TATGTGTGTGTATGCTTTCACAACCTATGGACCACAGGCTGGAAAACCCTGGATTTAACCTGTGACCCAAAATATTTCTTCTTCATCTAATGTGCCCCAAAGAGGCTAAAATTTAGCACCCCTACCTAGAATGAGCCACCAACTGCTCCCATGGCTTGGGAGCAGCCTCCTGTCATGGCTTCCCTCAGCCAGGTTCACTCCTTACCAAAGGCACCATGGATCCTATGAACATTTCCATGGTTGTCTGTTATCTGAGTATCGATACAAATTCTTGTCACAATCAACAGCATGCCTACAGACTGGTCACATGCCTCAGATACATTCACTGACCTTCCATTATGGGGAATAAAAGCACATTTGCTTACACAGAGGGTTGGAGCGAGACATGGCCACAGCTGCTCTGTCAGGAGGAAGTTCAGCCCTAGTTCAGCAGCCCTGCCAGCAGCTGGGAAGTCAGATGTGTATTTCCAACACCTGGAAAAGCCAGTCTCAGACACCTGTCTTTAATAGACCAATTGAACCATAAAGTGTGTATGTGTGTGTGTGTGTGTGTGTGTGTGTGTATGTGTGTGTGTGTGTGTGTGTGTGTGTGTGTGTGTGTGTGTGTGTGTGTGTATGTGTGTATTTCATTGTGGCCACATTGGGAAGAGGAATCATGAAGTTCCCTGACTCCCCCAGGGCCATCTCAGGGACACTCACAAAAGACTGAAGTTCAAATAGAGAGTCAGAGGTGTACACGGCTGAGCAGGACTGCTCAGGCTCTGGTCCCACCACCATCACTGTCTGGGTGTGTCTCCCCTGCAGACTGGTCTGACAAACTGTCAACACTGGATGAAATCTCTTCTCAGGAACAAGGTCCTCCTCTGGCTGACACCAGTACCCTAACCTTTTCTTTTCCTTCCCTACATGAGATCCCCAGGGTAATTCCAATCCCTTTGGGACTACTGTCTCAATAAACTGATATCCAAAGGGAGGGGCAAGCATGTCTCTTTAGAACCTCCCCTCCTGTCAACACAGTTACAAGGGTTAATAGACTTATATGGTGGGCTGAGGGGGCAGCTGACCAAATAGAGTACTTGCTACAGAAATATGAGAATGGAAGTCTGACTCTGATGTCAACCCTAACACATACACACACATGAGCATCCACACCACACACATGCAAAAAATGGCGTGTTTCTGGACATTGTCTCAGAAATGAAGCTTGGATTCCACAAACCATTGGGTTCTTACCCACTTGCACTCTCTGGCTTAGATTCCTCACCAAGAAAGTGGTGGCAAAGCCTACAGACACGGCTCTGAAACCTCTCACAGTGTTTTCATGTTGCATGATGCTATCGATTCTGAGATTAGAAACAGCTACAGGGTGTCAGCATCGGATGGCTGCCTGCCAGAAGTCTACACCCCACTCACTCACGTGTTTTTATGTTTCCTCATTTTAATAGTCACAGGATACAGTTACATATGGAATTAAAAATGGCTCAGGATGTTAAAATGTCTTTTATAAAAATAAAGCCCGCCCTTCCCTCAAGGCGTTGCAGGTGTGGCTGCTATACCGCTTGTACCAGTAGGCGACAGAGAGGAGAGAAGCTATGTCTACACTCAATGTTCTGACCTATGAACATCTAAATGATTAGGAGGTTAACAATCCTCGAAAAAAATGTGAGCTTGAGATGATCACTAGTTGGGTGACAGGCAGGCCCGGATGGGCTCCCAGCATGAGGAGCAAGCTGGAGGCTAGAAGAATCCTGCCCAGGTCTGCTGTGGGCCCTGGGCAAGAGTGAGCCAAAGACAGACCACCCTCGAATGAGGCTACTCGGGTGAGCCTGGGCTAGAAATGATCCAGACAACCACCAGACCAACACCATGGGGTCTGGACAGGGAACTAGCTTGAGATGGCCACCAATCTGGCACCTCACAGGCCTTTGGGGGAAGACCATGCCTGAGATGACCCCTGTCCAGTGCCATAATGCACAAGTAGGATGTAGCACTCCTGAGACCACTCCTGAGACAACTCCAGACACTCAGAGACCCTGGGAATCACTAATAGGAACAAGTGAGCAGTGGAGAAATGGAAGAGAGAGAAACAAAAGGATGTGAGCACAATAAAGAAGACAAAATCGGAGACTCAGAGGTAGTGAGGGACAGACAACCTGATGTGAGTAGCCAGTGATGCCACCTGGGGACACATCTGAGTCCATGGCCCTGCAGCAGTAGGGGGTCTGTTACCACCAAAGTCCAGGCAGACATGCTTGGTCATCCGAGGGCTGTGAGGAACTCCCCCCACTCTTTCACTGGGCATCCTGGGAGAGCTGGCCCTGGAGGCATGATATTAAGTAGAGCTAATCACCCCCTAGCCAGTTACAGTACTCTGGAGAATTGGGGGAGGGGGAGGGGAGTGCCTCCTGTGCACTCCCTGTGCAGTGGCTGGATGAGGAAGAGATACCCTTCCCCTCCTCATCCCTTATCTGTGGGAGGCCAGAGACCTAGCCCTGAGGTCATGAGGGTAGGAGAGCTGGCCCTGCCCCTCACCACCTGCAGGACTTGGGAGAGTGGACCTTGCACCCCTCCTAGGCAGCACAATAGAGCTGACCTTAGTGGCAGGGGCACGGGTGAGACAGGCCTGAGGCCCTGAGTGTGGGACAGTTGCCCCTACCTCTTGACTGCCTTGCAATGACATAGAGGAGGGAGAGATGCTCCCCCCCCTTACCTCTTGCCTCTTATGGCAGGCAGGAGAGCTGGTTCTGAGGTTGAGAGCCCAAGAACTGTCTCTACTTCTAATCTGCTGCAGCACTCAAGAAAGTGGGCAGCATAGTAGAGCTGGTCCTGGATATGAGAGTTGTAGGTGAGCCATCCCTGAGGGCATGAGCACAGGAGAGCTGGCCCTGCCTCTTGTCTGCTCTGCACTGGCCTAGTCAAGGGAGAGACACCCTCCTCCACTTCCTCACCCCTCATCATCTATGGCAGAGGGAGAGCTGGCCCTGGGGTCATGCGAGTGGGAGACCAGCCCTGTCCTTCACTAGCAGCAACACTTGGGAGAGCGTGTTCTGCACCTTTCCTGGGCAGCAGACTGAAGCTGTCCCTGGGGTTGTTGGTGAGCCAGCCCTGAGAGTGTGAGAGAGGAGAGCCAGCAGACTGAGTAGCTCAGATACCTCTCAGCCCCAGACCCAGGGCTTTGAATTGGTCCACGCCAACATCTACCCATCAATGAACTGCAGGAGTGCATGAAGGGGTTGCTCCTGAAGATATAAAACTACAGGATCTCCATAACACAGAGCAACAACAGCATATAACCTTCAAACAATGGAATGAAGCAGAATCCAACGCTGAACTGCCTTGCCCATTCAAGGCAAACTTCTCTAAACTTGTGTCCACTCAGAGAAGAACGCTGAGTCCCACAACTATGTGCACATGGGGTCCACTTTGGCACATCTGGAAAAATCCCAAAGTCAAAATACACACTTCAGCAGGATCATTTCAAAAGTTCATAACCCAGAGGCACTGGCCCCCAAACTGAGTGTCTCAGGAAGCAGCTGGATCCCCAGGAACCTCAACAAAGCTTCTGTCCTCCACGAGATCTTTCAAGAGGGGGAAAAAGCAAACTGGCCACACAGCAGTACGTATTTTTAAATATAGTTCAGATTTTACTCAAACAAAAACAACATCTGGGATGCTGAGCTCATTCTGTAGGGAATCAAGAGATTTTAAGTTTTTTGGTCCACAAAGTAACAGACTTATTCTTGCAATACTGAGAAACTTCAGAGACGGATCCTATTTACTGAGGACCTCCATCTGGCCTAAGACAAGAGGAAAAACAAGTGTTCAAGATGCCAGGCTCTTGAGTTTTCTGTTTGCAGGTGATAAAAGAGTGGAGTCTACGGTCACATGTTCTACCTCAGCTTTGGCAAAAGACTATGAGAACAACTAGAACCTTCCACAAATTATCTTTAAGAAAAGTAGATTGAATAATTTTTATTTAATAACTTAAATGCCACGTGTTTTAGAGTAGCTATTAAGACTAGGAAAGAATATATTCCAAGTTAAGGATGAAGAAATGAAAAGGGGAGAATGAACAGGAACACAGGAAGATGATAAAACTAAGGACCAGAAAGGACAGCATCTGCTCAAGCAACACAAAAGACAGCAGAATTTAACCCAAAACGTATCACTATTACCTCAGATACAAGTAACTAACAAAAGCCAATACCTTATTAATGATGTAAATACAAAGAAAGGTACACAAAATTAACATATTTTTACTGTTCTGGGGCTGGGACATTCACTAACAAGACACGGCGAATGTAAGGAAGTGCTAGGGTCCAGGGTGGTCCAGACATCTTGATTTATTAATTTATTCCTGCTTCGTGCAGCTGTGACAGAGAGAGAGATGGTTTCCGGGATGAAGCAGATAATGTTCCTGTCAGCAGAGGGAAAACCCTGTCTGTGTTGTCTAGGAAATCTTTTGCTGTGGGATATGTGCTTTTCTGGCCTGAGAGGCTGAGATAAACAGTAACGATAGCAAATAGTGAGCAAGGCAGCTCATAACTGGGCTGGACCTCGACTAGCTTGATTAAGTCTGTACTGCTCTCTGCAAGCAAGCTCAGCCTTGGTTTCCATTCATTTATGAATTAGGAATCAATCTAAGTGGTAAAAAGAGATCAAAAGGAAGTAAAGGATCTTCTGCCCTGAGTGATTTTTAGAGTTGAGTCTGAGATGAATAGAGACATTTGTGTATTCTAAAAATAGCATCCAATGAACAGTTAGGGACACAAGAGAGGGGAATACAGGCAGAATGGGGGGGGGTCCTTTGTGGAATTCCTAGGACTTTTAAACATTCCCAAAGACCACAGACTAAAAGTGGGGTCACCAATCTATGACACTAGTGGGAAGTAGCAAACCCTTTAGGAGAAGGGGTCTTGTGCCAGGGACCTCACTTGGGCATGCTTTTGAGAGTTGCACTGAGACTCCAGTCCTGTCCTCTCTCTTTGCTGTCATGACCACAGGGAGACCTTCTCTTCCAGGCTCATCTGCCATTGTGGATTGTCTGACCAAAGGCTTCAAAGCCATGGAACCACTGACTCACAAATCTGAAAACCATGAACCTTGACTCTTTTGAAAGTTATGAATACATCTTCCTAAGGACACAAAGCAGCTAATCCAGAGGCAGAAGAAAGAAAAATAGGCCATGCTGTGGTGAGGCTAAATGGACAGAGATTGGTAGGTGGCAGAATCTAACAGATGGAGCCGCTGGGCTCAGCCTCACTTTCAAGATGAGAAATTTGCTGTTGAGCACTTGCTTTGCTCATATGGTGCACATACAGGTATGAATACCCAGCACTTGTCCTGGGTTTGCTTCTGTTCCTGTCATAAAACACTGACAAAAAGCAACTTAGAGAAGAAAGGGCTTATGTAAGCTTATGGTTTCAGGGTACAGTCTACCATGTGGGGAGCCAAGGCAGCCAGAACTTAAGCAGCTGGTCACATTACATCAGCATCAAGAGCAGAGAGAAATGATACTCAACTCACCTTCTCCAGGATTCCCACCTAGGGAGCCACCCCCAGTGTGCTAGGACTCCCCCATATCAATTAACACAAGACACAACCAAAGGCCAACCTGAGCTAGACTAACCTAGCTATAAAATTATCACACAGTCCCCTAGAAACTGATCTCAGCTGGCCCAATTCTGAGCAACCTTTCCAAATGCCCCTCGTCTGGTTCTCTCAAGATTGATTATTTCCTGGTCCTAGCCCTCGCCAAATTTTTTCAATGACATCAGGGCCCCAAAGTCTGACCTGCTAGTGTACCATGCGGTCCAGATTGGTACATACTTTATTTCTCATAAAATAGAGAATTGAAATTTATGATAGCAATGAGTCTGCTCTTGCTAGCTTCTTATGAGGCGGCCAAGAGGGGAGAATAAAGATGCTTAATATCCAAGTTGGGACCCAACTCACTGTGATTCCGATTGTGGGTGCCATGCCTCCTGGAGGTCTCCTTCCCAGATCCCTAAACCTGGGATTTATAAACATGGAGGCAAGCCCAGGACCTCACATGGCGGTGGTGAGGATTCACTGAACTGACAGCTCTCAGGTGCTCTGCTCACAGCTCCATCAAGGTGGACACACGAGTGAGCTAAGGAAATAATTGCAACTCTTACAGAAACCATAAACCTCCTTCCAGAGGCATTTTTGATTTTCAAGATTAGTGGAAGTCATTAACATGAATCTGCAGCCCACAACAACTAGCTGGAAACCAGGAGAGTTTCCAGGGAGAAGAAAGGCACCCTCCCCACGTAAGGGTCAGCCATACAGGTGGGCTGGACCATCGTTGCTTCACAACTCTGGCTCACCCTGAGGAGACTTGAACTGAGAAGTGGTGCTGGTGTCAGTGAAAACCCTGAGACAGTAGAAGACTTGAATAGTTTCCCTCTGCTGTTCCTAAAGCTCTATAAGAAAAGGACATCAGAACGGAAGACATACTTCAGCCAGCCTGGAGGCCTGAGGCAGTGGCGGCTGGATCTATTTTCATGGCTGTTTTCAGTTTATAGTCAAGCATCATGAGGAGCAGCGTCTTCAGAGTTCCATGTCCTACTGAGGTGTGTTGAGAATGACCCCTGCTATCAAATATCTGCACTCGGTCCCTAGTGGGTAGTTGCTGAAAGGTTAGTAATTTCTCAGCAGACACAATTTTTCTCTTTTTTAAAAATGAATTCTTTAATTTTTTTTTAAAGATTTGATCTGTATTTGTGTATATATGTTTATGTATTTGTGTGTCTGTGTGTCTGTGATATGTATCATCTCTCCTGAACCTGGAATTGCAGGAAGTTATGAACCAAATGTGAGTCCTGGAAGAACATCAAGCACAGCCAATAGTTCTACTCCCAATCCTTATCAATTCTGAATGTCTTCACGTGTATGTGAGTATGTGTGGATACCAGAGGTTGCTGTGAGATATCTTCCTCAGCTGCTTCCCAATCATGTTTTATGAAAGAAAGTCTGTCACTGAGCCTGGAACTCACCATTTTGAGAAGACTGCCTGACCATTGGGTCCTGGAGACCCACCTAGCTCTGGGATTTAAAGCATACAGCACAATACGCAGCTTTGATTTTTAACATGAGTTCTGAAATTTCTCATGTCTGCAGGATAACGGCCTTCTAACTGAGCCATCTTCCCAGACCTCAGCAGGGAATATTTTCTCATCTTAGTCATAAAGGCTTCTATAGGCCCATCACAAACAGGCACTAGATTGCTATTCTATTCAAACACAAAGAGCCAGGGTGTGCAGCTTAAGCAACTAACATGGCGTTGCTAATGGAGGATTAGACTAGAAAAAGTTCCCACCCAGCTACAGCCATAACAACATGTACCACACACTAAGGAGCAAGACACAGAGAGGTCTGTGCAGTATAACGAGGAACCTCAGAGGCCAGTCACAGGTTAGCAACTAGTGTGGTTCCATTGTCTTTTAGAAAACCCAGTTTCAAAACTTGCCAAAATCTTACAGATGCTCACAAAATCCATTCTTTTTTTTAGACCAAGGAGGTTCCAATACACTTGATATTTTGGATAAATATTAGGTATCTAGGCTTATTTTCCAACATCCACCCTTCTAAGGCCCATTATGTTGAGGACTACTGCCATCACAGTGCTTGGGGCATGCCATCTGTAACCAGATGGATCGGACAGAAGCGATGGGCTGTAGGATTTCTTATCACGGAGGAGAGTCGCTGGGTCTTCCTTGCCCTATGCGACCCCTGCTACCGAAGTTTAGTCTGCGGGACTTCAGAAGATGCCGGTGGACACCTGTCCGTAGCAATCACCATGGTGGGAAAAGGGTGTCTAATTTTAGTGGGAAAAGATGTTTGTGTAAAGGAAAAGCCGCCGTGAGAACGTTGTGTGTCAATGTCATTATAAAGAAATTATGTGAGTTGGCCTGTGCAAACTAATACCCTCTCACAGCCTGCTTCTCGTAGTAGACCCCGTCACCCTTCCCGCCCCCCCCCTCCCCCAAAGAAATGCTTAAGGAAAGGTCAAGGCACTGGAGCTGCGGTTTTATTGTCCCACTGACTCAGCTTTATGGCCCATTTGCTGTCCTGGGTCCTGTCAGAGTGCCAGGTCTTTACCATTTGTTCTCGGCTTCATTTGGTTGTACCTTTCATCAGTGATAGTTCCTCTCACCATATGGAATTGCCTTTTTGAGTAGAAGGAATAACTCACGGATCTTCCTCTCACTGGCCCTAAGGAACCAGTTCCACTGTGATCCCCCAGACCCACGACCAGCAGGTTCCAACTCTGTAAATGGGGGCAATCCAAGGAGTCAGTTGTGTGTCAGGGCAGCAGAGGCTTCAAGCGGCTGTCCTGCTACTGGGGAATCCCATCTTGACCCCTCTGTCTTGTCCTCTTTCTCTTACTACTTTTAACTGGAGCATATTGCTTATAAATAGGAATCAAGTGTGTAACTGGATGTTTAATGGAGAATTGCCCCATTTAAGGGTAAACTTCTAAAAGAAGGTGGTTTTTCTTACAAATATGTAGTCAGGGTAGGTGAAGAAGCAGTTGAGTTCTGTTGTCTCATGTTTTCTTCCCAGGGCACAAGCTCTCTGTCCTTCACACAGTAAGCATTTGTTCTAAGTTTCCTTGTTCTACAGAAAACTTCTTAAAATTGTCCTAAAGAGACCACACCCTGCCTCTACTCTGAACTCACAGAATTCATATTAGACTGACCCCATTCAAACTCAAAGGTGGCTTCTAAAAGAAGTGTATCTTCCTAGTGAAAAGATTTGGTCAGGACACCACTTTCCAGCCTTTACATAGATTATGGGATGTGGCAGAGGAGGGCCTTGTTGGGCATCTGTGGGAGGAGAAGCCCTTGGGCCTGAGGGTGTTTGATACCCCAGTGTAGGGGAATGCCAGGGCAGGAAGACGGGAGGGGGTGGGTAGGTGGGAGAGAACTCTCATAGAGGTGGGGGAGGGGGGATAGAATAGAGGGTCTCCGAAAGGGAGACCTGGAAAGGGGAAAGCATTTGAAATGTAAATAAAGAAAATATCCAATAAAAAAAATGAAATCAGAATTCTCCTATTAGGATAGCAGAATAAAGTCACTGAGGGTAGAGGTGGGGGGTCGAGTTGAAGCCTGGGTACCTGGCCCCTCTGGCACCTAAAGCTAACAGGCTTTGGAGCTCTCACCCAAGAAACCCCCATATATGACCACACCCCAAAGTTCTAGGTTAAAACAAGCGCTCTCCAAACAAGTCAGATCCATTCAAAATGATAGGATGAAATTCCAGTTTGAGCTATGGAGAAAACAGACTGCTTTCCTGAAGCTTGGGGTGACCTTATAGGAAGTCATTTATGTCACAGGAGGAAGTAGACATACCCCAGAATGCTCCATTTATATGACCTAATAAATGTCAGTTTGTACTTAAGCCCCTTCTGTGATGTTCGGTGGCAGCTGATAAACTTCTGTGCCTCTCAGACTTCCACTGCAATGTCTGTTCAGTCTTTGTTGCCCTAATGACACTGTTGAGAATAGAAGTCACACAAGAGGTCAAGGCTACATACCCAGCAAGTGCGTGGCTCACGGCAGGAGACCCTCCACCACCACACAAGCTTGTCAGCATGGATTTCAGAGGACATGATTTTTAAACTATGACAAAAAACGGGCTTGGAGTTTATCTTCTTGTATTCCTTGGGTGTCAGAGGACCTCTTTCTTTTCGTCATTCAACGCTGCACACATCAGAGTCACATGCACCTCGATACAGGCGGTACTAGGAATCCCACTTTTTAATGCTGCTTTCTGATAATTACTCCTTAGACCAAACCAACAAGAGTGGGAAGTAGGTTGGATGTGTCTGGTTTTCAGGTTTCCCTCAGCAAATCGCTATTATTGATCTAAAGTTACCATTAGGCTTCCTCTGGCAATTTTTAAATCTGTCAAGATGGAAGTTAAGACCATTCAGAATAACTTTCCTCTCTAAATGATAAATTGAAGAACAAATGAGGACTTGAGAGCTGGGGTGACTGGCAGGATTCAAAGTGCTTTGGGCAAAGCTGGATTAGAAGCGACCTGTTTGGGAGGGTTGAACAGCAGACCATGGAGAAAGATAAAAGATGAGAACTCTTTCCACATCGCTATGACGCCGGTGAATGGAGCCTCCAGACTCTGTGGGTTCCCTGCTCTTCCTCAGGGTGGTCCCCATTGCAAAACTGTTTAAGCCCAGGGGCTTCAGCTCTTTAGTAAAGGGCTTGAATACAGAGTCCCCAGCTGGGTTAGTTAAGGAGTGAGTCTCAGCTTTAATTGCCAAGAAACCACAAGCGAGGCCTTCACTATTCTGCTTCCTACAGAGAATGCCATGGCCTCCGGGACAGGCCGCAGAGGGCTCCAGCTCCTAATATCTTCCATATTAAGTTAGCTTAAAGCTTTTTGGATACTTCTTTTAAACTCTGCTGACCTCAGTCTACACATGCAAGGAGCCAGGGTGTGTCTTCTAGTCTCCTTTTCCCACGACCATGATGCTATCTCATTGGTACCCATGAAAGCTGTACCATTCGTCATTAAAAGTGAGGAGGACATTGATAAGGCCCAGATCTGAGTTCGTTTAAGGTCTATTCTATTCTACATCTCCTCACACTGAGGACATGCTTTTACAGGTGTGAAGCAGGTGTGAGGTCAGAGAAGAAAAATATTAGGTTGTCCTAATTTAAACACACAGGAGACTAATTATAATTTTTATTCTAGATTTCTATTTGTCTTATTTTATGTGGATGAGTGTTTTGCCTATGAGAATCTATATGCAGCCCATGCATGCAGTGCCCACAGAGGTTGGAAGAGAGTGTCAGATCCTCTGGAATTGGAGTTTCAAGCAGGGGCTGTTGCTAGCTCTAAGGGCTTCGGTGCCTATTGACACATCAAAGCAGGAGCTACAAGCTAGGGGTTTTCTTGGTACCTGATACAGTCCTGGCTCCGCACTGCACATCTCACCCTGAGCTTCTCGGTCCCTGAGCTTCACCTCACTTCCCCTTCATGTCGCTTCCCCAGCTTCTCTTTCCGAGATGACTCAGCCATTTTGACATGACTCCACGCTTTCTTGACCTCTTGCTTCTTCTCTGTCTATTGGCGCCTCTTGGTTCTCATTCTTGGTTCTTTTCTCTCTTCTAGCCCCATTGCTTGCCCCTCTCTCTGGCTCTCCCTCAACTTCCCCTATGGCCTTGTCTAGTCTGCTGGCCAACTTCAGTCTGAACTCTTTCCACATGCCTCTGACAGAACTCTACCTTATTTCTGCAATGAAAACCTCCTCAGCTATACCTAGGATCAGTTACGTCCTCGTTTTCGTTTACTTGGGAGTCAAACTGTGGGTGCTTGGAACAAAACCTAGGCCTTCTGCAAATGCAGCAAGTGTTTTTAACCTCTGATCTATCTTCCCAACCCACTAATTATAAATTTAATGTGGAATTTATTTTCCTAATTCTGAGGAAATATCTCCCAATTTTTTACTATAGTATGTATGCTAGGAAATTAATACTTCAAACCAGTCACTAAAACCCAGGGCTAGGAATTGCATAATATCCAGATTATAATTTTAGTAAGATTGCTATAATTAAGTTGAAATGTCAAATAATATGGCCAGTAGAGTAGGGAAAGAAAGAACTGGGCACCATGGCCCAGACTCTCTGACGGGGTTTAACATGCACACACATGTTTTCATGGCTTTAGAGTAGGTCCCTGGGCTTTCAGAAGTAAGTTTTTGATCTGTGTCTCCTGGGTGGTAATGGACAGGCAATGGTGTCTCTGCATCTGCCCTCATAATGCAGTGAAATGCTGCTTGCTAAATGGAGTCACCTGGGCAAGACACAGCCTGACAAAGCATTTTTACCCAGTTTCACCCCAGAACAGACCTAGGATATGAAGATGATGCAGACGATGAGTGACAGGGCCTGACTGGTCCTAAACACCATGCCACAGTGTAGGAGAACATGACTGTAAATCTGGTGTGAGGGGAATGCCTTGAAGCCTAGCACGCAGAAGGCAGAGGTAGAGATGGAGGATTCTGATGAGTTGGAGGCCAACCCAACTATCTCAAAAGTAATAAATAATGTAAATTAACATTTGACTGTAAAAATTTTAAATCAATAATAAGCAGGAAAATAGCACTACAGAATAAGAAAATTAAAGGAATTGGCAAGCACACACCACATACACACACACACACACACACACACACACACAGAGAAACATATACACACAGAGACATACATGCACACACACACAGACACAAACACAGACACACACAGGCACACATACACAAACACACATACAGAGAGAGACAAACACATACATAGAGACACGCAGACACATACAGAAACACTCAGACACAAACACACAGACATACACACATGCACACACACACACACACACACACACACATGCACACATAATAGACTTTTACTCTGCTTAAAAAATGAGATTTACAGGACTGTGGATGGCACTGGATACATTATATTTACCAAGGTAACCCAGGCTAAGAAAAGCAGGTACTACACACTGTCTCTCACAGTCAAATCCTAGCCTTTAACTATGAGGTGTGTGTACCTAGGTGGGAGAAAATATGGGGGGAAGGCCAGAAAACTAGAAAGGATCCCAGAAGACTGAAACAAAAGAGGCTTTGTGGGAGGGCACAGCAGAGAGTGCTAGAAAGTACCGGGAGCAAAGAGAGGTTACAAAGACGAGGGGCAAGGTGGGCGGGGAGATAGCATCAAATGAAATACTGAAGAAAACCCGATAGGAAAGTTTTTAAAAATAAAGTAAGATACCAATACTGAAGACGGATACATAGAAAAGGTATCCCATTTCTGGTGCCAAACAAAATTAGTCCAACTACTTTGGAAATCAACATGGAGTCTTCTCAAAAAGCTAAAACTGAAACTCTGTGTGACCTCCCGCCCCCTTTACCACTTCTAGTTGCTTACCTGGAAGCTCTAAGTTCATATGAGGCTGTGGATGCCTCCAACAGATGAGAATGGAGAACACTCATGACCCTAGGATAGAGTGGAGGGACCTTTTAAAGGATTTTTGCCACCAACAATAGCTGTTTCCTATTGTGCCAACAATAGCAAGTCTCCATCCTTACAGCTTTGTCCCTAGCAGTGAATCTCTGTTTCTCTGGAACATTCCCCACTCCTCTTTGCACCTTGTGGGCATTTGTACACCTACACAGAACAGCAGAAGTTGGGCCATGCACTCTTACCCCATCCAATCAACATTTGCAGCAACAGAGACCCTGCTACATAAAGCCTGCACAGACACAATGAACCACAGAAAAGGGAAGGGAAGAGACACATAGGGGCACACTCTAAACAGAAATAAAATCCCAAACCTCCTTTGAGTGGATAGTCTCCTAGCTCTGGGGTGTTGCAGTAAATCTCCAACCCCAATAAGTCCATGCAAAAACACACAACTCAGTTACAATATTTATGAGCTGCACACCTAGATTGGGCAGATTTACCGCTGCATTAATCCATGCCCCAGCTATGAGATCCCTCACTACTTGCAGCTTCTCCAGGCCATGGGATTCTGTTCCATCTTGCTTCCACTTCCTCTTCCTCCGTTCCTTCCTCCCTTGTTCCCTACTTTCCCCCCACTCTCTAAAATCTCCAACTCCACCTTTCCCTTCCACTGTCCAATCACAGGTTCAGGTCTTTATTTGACCAGTTAAAATGGGGAAAGAGTTCACATAAAATCACCTGAGTACTGATCTACTCCTCGCGGGGGGCAGCCCCTCTTGAGGAAGCAGAATTAACATGAGAATGCAAACAGCATCAGGGCAACCCACAACCACTGGGGTCCTTCTGTCCTGGAAACATCTGGAATACTTACCCAAAAAAATGTCTTCTTTGCCCACAGCCATTCTTTCTGTCTTTTAACTCTTTAACAGATATAGAACCCACATACTGGCTACCACCAAATATACCACAAAAGTGCATAGCATTCATGTTTACTGTCTGCTGTCCCCAAGGTCGAGGATGTGGAAGAAAATTGTTTCTCTCCAACACAGTTCCGGGGCCAAGAAAGGAAAGACTTCTGTCTGAGATGTCAAACAAGACTTCTGTCAAATTTCTCCCCTCCCTCTCACTTCTACTCTGAACAACGCAGGTAGGAGAAACACAGATTAAACAACCGGAAAGCAGCATGTTTAGAATTCTCTCCCACCTCCCATCATGTATGTCCCAACAAACTGATGGAGAAAAACTAGCCGAAGAACAAAGTCACTGGCGCCTTTGAATTTGCCTTGGAAAGTCTGAGCTTGACAATCCAGACTTGGGAGCTCAGTCACTTTATTAGGTAAATGTCATTGACCTCTTTGCGTCTAGCCACAGTGAGATTAGTGAACTAGAGGTTCCGAGTGTCCAGTGAAAAGTAACCTAGTAAACACTGCACCATTGTTATCTCGGATCAAATCCTGGTACATTTTCATGTCTGATCCTAACTCTCAAACACTTTTAGGCTCCTTTGACAGTTATGATGAGATATGCTAGGCTACACCGACCACGGCAGTCGGAATTCAGCCTGAACCTGGACCTTTCTCTCTCGAGTCGCAGATGCACTGTGCCCTTTCCCACCTGTGCTCTCCCTCTCTTTATGTCTTTCTCCCACGTAAAAGTGTCTCCTCTGATCCAGGGACTCTCATTGCCAGCCCACCAGTGAACGTTGGAGCTAAAGATAGTGCAGAGCTGCACATGTGTTGTGTCTCCCAAACACACTTGAATATGATACAACTCGATTTATGTAGAGTAGACCCAGTAGTGAGCAGCAATGAATGGGCCAATCACAACAGTATTCTGTAGTAAAAGCTTCTCTCTCTCTCTCTCTCTCTCTCTCTCTCTCTCTCTCTCTCTCTCTGCATCTTCTCTCTCAAAGCATCTTTTGGTGTTAATATTTATAAGCTATAGCTGAACTGACAGCACTTGAAACTACCAAAGCAAGGCTTCAGATAAGGGGCACTGCTGTGTCCGAGCTTAATTCTTCTGTCTACGATTCTCTGGTCTGTCTCCTTCCCTTCTATAGACCTGCTTCTTGCCCTTCAGCCTCTTCTTAACACCCCTCCTTTAACCCCCAGCTAGCACTGAGATGTATCTCCAATCACAGAAGCAGTGACAGATGTTCTAGGGCACCTCTGGGATGCATGCTTTGTGTTCTCTGGGAACTAATTTTGAAGGCGTTTGTACTGTATTTTACGTATGTTTCTAAATGTAAAACTGCAATTGTCTTTCTTTTTGGATGGGATTTCTTCCATCCATGGTTTATGGGATGGGGAGTTGTTGTTACTACAGGATTTCACTACAGGATCTTGCTAGTTGGCCTGTCACTGTGTAGTCCAAGCTGGTCTTGAACTAATTCTCTTGCCTCAGCTTCTTGAGTTCTAAAAATTGAGATATTGAGTCACCATGGCCAGCTTTGGTTGACAGTGTTTGGTTCTTTTCTCCTGTCCTAGATTTTTATGACTATATTCATGGAGAGTATGTAGTCTTCAAACTTTGTTGACCAGAGGCTGCCACTCTGTTGTTCTCCAACTGTCCAGAAACTATGATGCCTTCTCTACAAAAATTCAAAGTCTCAAAATGTCTCCAGAGTGTCCAGAAAGGGGGATAGACAACAGATGGAATGGATGGGTAGACAGATGGAACGGATGTGCAGACTAGAGGGGAGAGATGGGAAGGAATTGGCTGGGCGAATAGGTGAGTGGCTGATGGATACGTGGGTGAGTGGGTGGATGGGTAGACGAGAGGAGTGGGAATGTGTGGGAATGGAGTGGGCTAATAAGTAGGTGGGGTGAGTGGGTGAGGAGGCTGGCTGGCTGGCTGGATGGATGGATGGATGGATGGATGGATGGATTCACCATATGTAAACTGTTGAATATTCTCAAAATATCAAATTACTCATAATAAGCTAATAACTACAAACACTGGTACCAATAAGCAAATATTATTAAATTTTCTTCTCATTCCAGTAAACTATTGGACCCATGAGGTATCGTGAAGGATGTCATTACAGTAGACAGTGTATTGAGCCACAATGCAGGTTTTGATGTGGCGTACACATGAAAATGTCTCACTATAGCAACTGACCTTAGGAATACTACTAACACTAAATATTTAGATGGAACTCTGAGTAATTTTGGCCCTATAAACAATTCCTTTCACATTTGGAAGAAATGTTCCCTCCGTTTACAGAGACAAGAATCTTTTTTTAAAGGATTGCTTTGAAAACTCTTTCCTCAACAGCTTGGTGCAGGTGTTAACAAGAACGAGAACATAGCTGGGAGCAATTCTCTACTAACAAGAGAGGGTGTAACAGGACTCTTGGCAAAATGTGGTCCCCATCTAGAGACAGGAAGAGGCAGATGAATCATCAAAACCACAGGGGAGAAACTTGGATACTGCTGCCAGAGAGGTGGCCCCGCCCACATCGGGCTGCCAGCCGAAGGAAGGAACGCTGTGTCTCACAGCAAAGACTCAGGCAGCTTTTGCTGGAATAATCCTGGTACTAAACTTAACTAAAGTCAGCAAGCGATGTTACAAATTTCCATCCATTTAGAGCAACAACTGAAAGCAATTGACTTTTTTTTTTTTTTTTAGAAAAACCATATGCAGTTGTGAAATGGTACATCGGGGCATTGCACATCTGAAGCTACGTTAATTACATTTGGTGTGGTTTTCTCAGGAAGCTGGGATGTGAAGGATTCTAAGTACATTTTTAAATAGACATTTATATTTCAGAGTTTTTTGAAAGAAAAATACAATAGCAACTTTCTTAGTGTTTCTTATAAATGCAGGTGTGTTATAACTACTATATCTGTTATTGGAATTATTTGACCACTTTCACCTATGAAAATGGCAATTTCTACAATACTATGGTGGATCCAACATTAGAAAATATGCTCTCTGTGTGTGTGTGTAAGTGTTTGTGTAAATTCTGCATCTTTGCTCCTGTTCAACCCCACACTTAGAAGTGGTAAACAAGGATACTAGGATGAGTCTGTCATTTTCTGGTCCAGTCATTTGTCTAGCTCAAAAAGAAGCGGTAACAGAAGAAAGAGAAAGGCGTGAGAAAGAAAACAGAAGGAAGGGGGCCTCAGAAGTAGTATCAGCACCTTTAAAATACAGGCACACAGAAAGAATGAAGGTGGATACTTAGGTCTAAGGGCAGTTCCAGAGGCCATCAGAGACTTGGAAGGGATGGGGACACACTCAGAATGGTGCCTGCACACTGTGTGATCCAAAAGCACCCATCTGCTTGTTCCTGGCAGAGGCCAGTTTGTTCTTTGAGGCTACCATTTCCCCATCAGACCCAGGAGATTAAAACATACTTGAGACCAAGACCCAGAAAGTCTGCAAGATCTGCACCTGCATTTATTTCCCAGATGGAAGAGCCCTTGGCTGCAGGGGGCCATTTCCTAGGATATCATGAAACATGGGATTATTAAGTCAAATGACTATTAAATGTGAGTAGACTGAATGCATATACG
>CM052704.1:22868244-22898726 GCA_028551405.1 Uromys caudimaculatus | reverse complement strand
CCTGGTGTGTTGGGGAATCCAGGGCTTGCTGTGGTGGGAGAGCTGGGTTCTGATGGTGCAGAGTACTCCTGGTTTCTGTTCTTTATGTTCTTGCCCTTGCCTTTTGCCATCTTGTTGACTCTGTTGTTAGCTGATCTTACTCTGTCTGGTTGTGGCTTGCCCCTCCTGCAGGTCTCTGTGTCAGTACTCCTTGAAGACCTCTCTGAGAGGTGTTTGGGTTTGGAGAGCTGTGGCACCAGGTCTGATCCTGGTCCTGGAAGTTGCTGACCTTCAGTCTCTGTGGCCCGCAGAAAGCGGGCAGAGTCAGTGAGCTCTGGGGACGCTTTGCCCCTGCTATGGGCTTTTCTGCGTTCCTCCCGGAGCTGCTTGTCTATGGAATCCTAGTGTCCCAGGCAGAAGTTTCCTGCCACAGCCGCCCGCTTTTGGGATCCAGGGGGGTTTCTAGCTGGAAGTTACTTGTAACCTGTTGGGTGAGTAGGGTCCAAGGCAGAAGTTGTTTTCCTGGTTAGTATCAGGCCCCATTTCTCAATATTTAATTATCTGAGAGGTGGAAATGAAAGCTTACAGGCATCCTATGTGCTCACATGTAAGCTATCCAGCCGTCATACCTGCAGCTTCCTGAGAGGCTGATGGATACTTAACTCTCTGGGATGGTAAGCCTAAATATACCCTTTCTTTTATAATTTGCCTTGGCCTTGGTGTTTTATCATAGCAACAGAAAAATAACTAACATACCTCTTAACCCTTTATTGTGTGTGTGTGTGTGTGTGTGTGTGTGTGTGTGTGTGAGAGAGAGAGAGAGAGAGAGAGAGAGAGAGAGAGAGAGAGAGAGGAGGGGTGGAGAGGGAGAGAGAGATTTACTATGTGTAATGTGTGATCTGAGAGTTAATTGATAATTAAGATTGGAATAAAAGAAATTGTGTTTGCCTATGGCACTGAGGCAGAAAAGCCTAGGGAATAATTTCTCAACCTGGTACTCCACTTGGCTTGGGCTACACACACACACACACACACACACACACACACACACACACACACACACACACACACACACACACCCTCCCTCCTGAAAGAGGAATCTACCAACCTGTTGGCAATCTGGAAGTCCCCCTGTATCGGGCTGCACATATACCTGTTTAAATAACAGAAATAATTACTCCCATTGGTAACTGCTTGACAACACCCCATTTCCACCCAAACACATTTGAATGTATCCAGGAACTTCAGACAATGGGCCAATCCAGTCTGAACCAGTTTTGCATGCATGCACAATAAAGTAAATTGTGTCCTCTGAGTGAACTTTTAGGGAGAGTCCCCCTTATGATCTCATGCCTAGGCATCATGGAGAGTATATATTATTAAAATTGGATGCACTGAGGGAAGGGACACATAGACAGTGAGCAAAGGCTTTAATCCAAGCCTGTCAATCAAAACAGATAACCTTCCCTGCTATCTCTCTTAGCAGCAAAGCTCACCTCTCTGGAGCCCACATAAAAGGAACGCCTCCGAGTTATCTCACTTGTGTGGTCGGTCACTCTTGACAGCATATCTGAGCTGTACCTTGCTTTGCTTTTAATAATGTTCCCTTGGGACCTGTGTTTTACTTTTGAGTGAGGCACTAAGAACTTGGAAACACCTGCCCCAGTCTCCAGCCACTGGAACAGGACGACTCAGCAAGCTGCTGTCAACAAAATTACTGCACTTTGTGAATCTGTTGTCATTCAATAAATTCTGGCCCAGCGGAAAGACACAAATATCTTTGTCTGAGTTGATGTCTATGTTTCTGATGTAGCGTGCTCACCACAATATCCAAATATAAAAATAAGGCAAGAGGAGATTCATCAAATCCTTACTGCCACAAAACAATAGTTTTAACATTTCACCTTCTGATTTGTGTGAAATTCAATTGTTCTTGCTTATGGAATCTGTGTGAACTCGATCATTTATTGCTTCTATTCCTTTTTTTTTGCAAACTACATATCATTTTTTGGGGTAAGCAATCATGCCACCTGCAACCATTAACAGTTTGGCTTCTTTTTCTGACATACTTTGGGACTATTTTCCTTCTATGGCCTTATTACACATTCTAGAACATTCTAGGGACCTCTTGACCTTTTCCTGTCATGTTCATTCTGTTTACCATCTGCATAGATTTGCTATTCTTCTCTATGTTATAAGGTACTTGATGGAGATACCTGGGTCTTAACAAGATTTCCTCAACCTATATGGAAGAGAAGCCTGCATGCTCTCATAGAAATAAAGCACCATTTTCAAAAAAAATTTTAAGGCTAGAATACAAGAAGTATCTATTTTTATTATTTTTTGTAGGTTATGATAAGCACTAGCCTGTTCAGTCACCAATCAAAACCTCTGCTCAGACAACACCCATCACAGGGGTGTCATCACAGGGATGCCCACAGTACCAAGTTAGACAGTACTGTTGCCTACACATCAGCTCATGGTCTGCCCATACAGCAGACTAAGAGTCATCACCAGTCTTATTTCTGTTAGAAGCTATCCTTAATTCATGTCATAGTCTGGTAGTTTTTTAACTAACTTTTTATCATAATGGGATATGAACTGAAATCCTCTGGGGTCATATGAAATCCTCAGGCAGAGAGCGGGATGGTCTACCCCAACCTTCATAAATGGACAGTCAGAAAATGGGCATACAACAATCACAAAATCACAGCAAAAGCAACTCCAAATGCTGACATAGAGAACAACAAGAAAACCTGTACGGATGGGCAGCCTAACCATGGAGAGGCTGTTCTCACATCCTGTTATCACGCTATACACTCCTCTGCCACTAAACACTTCTTAGTAACTGATATTTTATGGTGGGGTGAGTATCTAATTAAGGAAGGATCAGTGAATCAATTCAATATTTGAAATTAGAAGTGACAAAGGACAATTGTTTTCATTCTAGTAGCATGGAAGCTGGGTGTACCTCACTGGAAATGCCCCGGAAGTGTCTGAGATGTGCATTTTGCAGATGTTGGAATACTAGCACAAATGTAACAAGAGATCTTCAGGGCATAGACCCTGCATCTCAACAGAAGTCCACTGCTATCTATTCCCTGCCCTCACACACAGCCAGAAAGTGCCTTTATTCAGTATTCAATAACACCTAGATTCTAACCGAAACCCATCTCAGAAGGTCAGAGGTAGCACTTACTACCTGGAGCATAATGTGTCTACTCAAACGTTTTAAATTTTGGAGCATTCCAGACCAAGGACACTCAACCTGTCAGAGGAAAAGCTACCAAAGTCCCAAACCAAACCAGAACACATGCCGAAAATGATGTAAAGAACCAGGCTGTGCCGGCATAGCAGAGCTCAGCTTAATGTAGGTGAGCAGGTGAGCATCTGAGCAGGTGAGCATCTGAGCAGCTGAGCAGGTAAGCAGGTGAGCAGGTAAGCAGATGCGCAGGTGAGCAGCTGAGCAGGTGAGCAGGTGAGCAGATGAGCAGGTGAGCACCTGAGCAGGTGAGCAGCTGAGCAGTGAGTAGGTGAGCATCTGAGCATCTGAGCATCTGAGCAGGTGAGCAGGTGAGCATCTGAGCATCTGAGCATCTGAGCAGGTGAGCAGCTGAACAGCTGAGCGGGTAAACAGGTGAGCAGCTGAGCAGCTGAGCAGGAACAGATGGGGGCATGGCCTTGGCAGGCCGTCCAAATCTTGACCAGGTTCAAACTGTAGCTGCTCTTGGGTCTGCATGACCCTGGGCAAGAACTTTGCTTCCCAGGATCTGTTTCCTCTTTTATAAAATGGGAACAATAATGGTACCTCCTTCTATATCTCAGTGGTAATCAAATGTATGTCTTTCAAAAACAGTACAACATAGAAAGCACCACAGCAGAGTCACCTTTTACATAATGGTTTTGTGTGTTTTAAATTTAGCCACTTAATATTTCTAAACACTTAAGATAAAGTGAGACATTTTCACGTATTCAATCATAAAAATAGAATTTGAGTTTTTATTGAAATTAGGCCATTTAAACTATATTCTCTTCTAAGATAAAATTTACCAAGCCTTTTCACTTCTTTAAATAGCACTGAAACAAATACTATCATTTCTTTCCTAATACATTATTTTTTAAGGGGCAAATATGAACCATTAACAGTGGATGGGTCAGTGTGCTGAGTCTCCAGAGCTCATCTGGATGGGCATCAGCAGGTGCCTGGTGCTTGTCCGAGCTCTCCTGGAGATACTCAGTATTTTATAGACATTTAAGATGGCTTACGGTCAAGGCATACTCAAATGCTGGAGGAAGGCGCCAGACCCTAAGAGCATGGAAGATACAGATAGCTATGGCTTCGGTTTTCCATCATCTCTTCTGAACCACCCGATTCCATGTAGCAGGGTCTGGGCAGGAAGGAAGTCGAGAAAGCCTATAAATGCCATGGGCTTGTCAGACAGGCCAGAGTGTGGCTGTGCTACACATATTCCTCCATTTTCTTGCCAACTTTTTAAATATTTAAAGGCTTTCATTTCACTTAAAGTTCTTTTTGACGCCATGTAATTGGAATGCGAGTCAACTTGGACAAAGTATTTGGTTGTGATTTCTCCAAGGACAGCAGCACAGACAGGGCTTGATTTTCTCACTACTGAATCTGCATACAAGTGCTCACTGCTGTCCACACAACTCAAACATTCTCAACAGGTTCTGGGAAAGCCTAGCATGGCTATGATCCGGCCAGTCTAACCTGCTCACCGAATTCATTGGTTTTCTGTTTGCTTCCACCACAGACCTCTGCTATATGGGAATTGGTGTTTCAGGAAAAACTGCAAACGGATGAAGCTGTATCTATCAGTATTATATGTGATTCTGTGCTCCTAGATCTGGTGCCTTCCTCCAGCATATTCATTTAAGGTTAATGAATATTCATTAACCTTAAACCATGTTAAATTTGGACATAAAAAGCCGGGTTCAAATCCTAGGTCTACGTCTCACTGTGTGTCTGGGCCTTGACCGTGTGGTTCAACCTAGCTCACTAGTGCCAATTCCATAGTTTGTGCAAGAATGAGGCTTTCTTGTGTCCAAGCCTGTCAGTGCATGGTACCTACTTGATGAGCCGTGGCTACCATTGCTGTGTAGTAATTGCAAACAATTGCTCTATTTTTACTGTGGCTACAAAAAGATCACAAGAGAAAAAAGGCAAAAGCAAGTGTTTTGTTACATGGAGAAGTCCAGAACCTAGAAGTCCACGTGACAGGCATGATAAAGAATGACTCCGCCCTGGTGAGCACTGTGTGTGACCACAGCAGTGGCTGACACCCATGTACCGGGACGCCCATTAACTCTTTGCAAGTCAGTTCTACTCCTCTTGGGAGACTAAGCAACTCCCATGTGATTAAGGGTAAGCCGAAGCATTGGCTGGGGGTTCTGCTTTGGAACGGGCCCTAGTCGGGCTCCTCTGCCAGCGTTCTGTGCTCTTGTTGACCCTCCCATGGGCAAGCATGTCAAGTTCTAGCAGGAAGATGATAAGCCAACACCAACTTTAGATTTTCAGCGCATTTATTTCAATTTCTAATCAAACTCAACTCCAGTGGCTTCTGTAGACACTAGCTCCAGGGTGCAAAGAAAATTGTGTGCAGAGAATATAACAGATGGTTTTGCATGCTGATAACCCAAGTTCCCTGCTCTAACTTCCAGGTATGTACAACCAAGCCTCTTATGACTGCTCTGCAGTTGATACAATTTAAATACTTTGAAGTCTTTGGGTCAAAATATAAACATAAAAGAAAGGAAAGTCAATGTCTCTATTTCTGGAGATTCCTTATTTGATTCTGAGAAAAGGAATAGTTATAGACACTACAGTGTAGCTGCTCCTCACTTTTACATAACAATCATAGGCATTGTTTTTCAAGCGCTTAGATTAGCATGGGCTGACATATTTAAAGTCTCCAGGACATCTAAGAGTCAGTCAACAAACTGAAGCTGTCAAGTGTCACCCCGTGTGGTGGAGAAGGTTAGTCTGATGTCTGCTCCTAATACTTATTTTTAAATGATCCGAGAACAGCAGAAACCAAAAATGCCATTCACAGATGACTCTGATAAAAAGATTCTAATTATTGACTCGTTTTATATACACCGATGAACCACCAGACACACTAACACTTGTGTCCCAGTTCCCACGAGAAACAACACACTAGACCCGAGCCTGTCTGTTACCCTTGTGCCCAGGGAGTGCCGGCTCTGTTGAGAATGGATCTCTCACTGGCCTGGGAATGGCTACACAGGCTAGGATGGCTGTCCAAGGAGTCCCAGGATGCCTGTCTTAGCCTCTGTAGTACTAGATTTACAAGTGGGCGCCACCAAGGCTGACTTACGTGTTCTTGGGCTGGAACTCGCGTCTTCATGCTTTCAAGGCAAATATCACTGTATTCACATCACTGTCTCTTAATAATGTAAACATGTCTCCTTTAAGATACTCTAACTTCTCTGGGCTTGCCCCATCCTTCCTTCCCATTCGTCTTTTTAATGGGTGATTGGGTGTCTTCCTCATCAGAATTGTGCTTATGCATTCTTGGTTTTCCCTTGTATTGCTTCTTCCTGCCTGTCTTCTTAGTTTATTCTGCTGTCGGTTTTTTCTCTGGCTTACCCCGTTTCTTCCCACTCGGTGACTGTGTTTACTCTAGGCCAGGTGTGCTGCTGTAGCTTAGACTGTCTGAAACAACCAGCTGGCTGGTCCTTCCTGGGAAGGCACAAAATGCCGAAGGCAAGCACAGACCTCGGTGCCTTTCCTCACGCGCTCTGGTGCCAACCTCAGCATTACTTGTCCTAACTGTTTATAGAAGTCTCTTGGTCAGAACCTCGTTTTTCTTCCACGGTGCAAACAAAAGAGAGAGAGTTAATTCTTTGCATTATTAATGTTAGCTGTGCAGGTGAAGCTATCTGTTAATGCACGCACTTGAGTTAGTGGGAAACATTCCTTGTTAGATATGTGCAATATTGAGAGGCAAGTTTTTATATCCAAAAGACAAGGCTGCATCTTTGAGGCCTGAATCAACAAATGGCTGGTCCTGCCTCAATGAGGAAATGCCAGATCCTCTCTAATAAAATGTAACACTGTAAAAAGTATCAGCTAGTGTCCACCTGCTGGATTCATTATCCCACCTAATGGTTTTTGCAGGTAAGTCAGCAGAGGGACCTAAAATTACATAAATTTGTTCTCAGGTTTTAAATGTGCCAGAGTACCTGGTTTTCTGGTATCTAAGTTGACACAAGAGCTGAATGGTCCCTGTGTTAATGAGTAATAAATACTCGTGGCTGAGCCTCACTCTGGTTGGATGCCAAGGAAATCATCTCCTGCCTGGGTCCACGAAAGCATTCTCCTCACATACCTCTGATGCAAGCAGAAAAAAATGCCTAATCCTTTATAAGTGCAGTAATCCGTGAAGCCCAGATATATAAAAAGAGCGATAACCATGATTTTAAAACAAATAAGTTCCCTGTCAATCATACTCTCTGCTGGGGACCAAGTGGAATGTCAATCCTATCCTATCCTATCCTGGCACTCAGAAGTGCTGAGGAGAGGAGGAAGAGGGACAGTGTGCTGATCACCTCAGCATGCTGAGACTTCTCCCTGCTGTTCTTAATGGTGTAGCTGGGGTGGAGAAACAGAGAAGAGATGTCAGCTGTGTGCTGCGTTGCTGCCTTCAACCTCTGTCCATCCCTGTTTCTTTTCTGCTGTACTGTTGCTACAGTTGTAGCCAGAGAGAAATCACAAAGTCAAATAATGAAAGGGCTATCACCAGAAATTATAAGGTGGCTATCTACTTCTTCAGATCTTACTTATACAAAATAAATGCATTTTTAGTAGATCTTAGTAAGCCTGCTATTCACTTGATTATTAATGAGGAAATAAAAACATAGTCTTTTTTAAAGTAATACATGTAAAAAGAGAAAGGGTACTAAGACCTTATGAAAATATGCCTCTTGTGTGGGTAAGAGAGTGGGCTATGTGAGCATTCAGACCTGAGTTTGGATACCAACACTCAAGTAAACAGCTGGGCATGGACAGCCCCAGCACTGTGTGGAACAGAGACAAGAGCATCATTAGTGGCCAGCCTAGCCTCAGGTTCTGTGAGAGGTCTTGTCTCAAGAGAAGTGGGGGGTGGGGGGAGAGAGAGAGAGAGAAGAGAGAAGAGAGAATCCTCCTCTGACGTACATGGGCACACATACTCACCCCTTTCCCCCACATGCTCATATACCCCACACATATCATATGCATACCCAGAAACACATGCATGCTCATACCACACACACACACATCATAAACATACCCACAAACACACACACACACACACACACACACCCCACATGGCTTTCACATACCCACAAACTTACACACGTGCTCATATACCACACACATATCTTGCGCATGCTTACCCCCCCCCCACACACACAGAGGAGTATCTGGGGGTGGGGCTTTGCTGTGGTAATTGAATTAGGCGGAATGGTCCTGAATTAGTCACCCTATTGTATTTTCAATACAATATAGACTACAGCTCCTCTTGCACAGATATTGATTGCTCATTCTTTGTTTTTAATATCGCTCATGAATTGACTTCACTCTAAACACAAATCCCAGTTGTCCAATACTATACAAGTCTAATCTCTCTGATGACTCAGTTGATAAAGATGCTTAAGGAACAAAAGGGAGACTTGGGGCATTAAGATGAAATGATAATTTCAGTTGACAAAAGGACATTGTCTGAGTAAATGAACGAGAGCTATCAAAAATACAGATATATTTATGTCTTTGGGTAATTTGTTTTTCAAAAGTTTCACAAGCTGTGCCAGTTTTATTGGCTTTAATTTATCAAGCACTGGAGATTTCACTGTTCAGCCACGGCCTTTGCAAGTACAGGTTCCTATATTCCTGTCTTAACTGCTAATGCGATCTCAGATCACACGCTACACTTGATACAGTTGTGGTAGTAGGGTGTGTGTGTGTGTGTGTGTGTGTGTGTGTGTGTGTGTGTGTGTGTGTCACAGAGTGGCTAGGAATGATTAAAACCTCTGCAGAGTTCATAAAGATCCCTGAGGACTGAGAGGTTCTTGAGTGACTTTCCCTAACATTGCAATAACTTTGACAAATTCTGCCCACCTCACCCCCCCCACCCCCTTAACTCACCCCATCCCCCTTCCCACCACACTCCCAATGCAGAGAGAGCAGCAGAATAGCCTGCAAGTTGTGCAGAAAGCTGCAGGGTTCAGCTTCCAAGTCACTACCCATGTTGGGGTGATACAAATCCCTGCTCCCGTAGGTCACCCCTAACCCAATACAAACTCACTGATTCTCCACATTGGACTTTGATGCAATTGGTACTGTCATGAGTTCTTTTTCAGAGATGAATAGATGGTTGAGAAGTTCACAAGTCTAATCTTCTTCATACTGTTTCAATACATACATGTCTTTGTGTTTCTGCTTTGATTTCTATGTTCCTATTTAGTAAAATCTTATTTGTATTGGTAAGTTATTTATTTACCAATTTGGTCCCATGGTTTCTGCTGGACAATAGTGATGCCCTTCACAAAAAAAAAAAAAAAAAAGAAAGAAAAGAAAAGAAATACAAATAGTCTCACTCTTTTGTCCGCGGCAGCCATCTTCCAGTAACTCGCCAAAATGATCAACACAAAGGGAAAGAGGAGGGGCACTTGGTATATGTTTTCTAGGCCTTTTAGGAAACATGGAGTTGTTCCTTTGGCCACATACATGCAACTCTACAAGAAGGGTGATATTGTGATATCAAGAGAATGGGTACTCTTCATAAAGGAATGCCCCATAAGTGTTACCACTAAACCGGAAGAGTCTGCAATATCACCCAGCAAGCCATGGGCGTCATAGTAACAAGAAAGTTAAGGGCAAGATTCTGGCCAAGAGGTCCAATGTGTGGATTGAGCACATCAAGCACTGGAAGAGCAGAGACAGCTCCCTGAAGCGGGTGAAGGAGAACGGTCAGAAGAAAAGGGAAGCCAAAGAGACGGGCACCTGGGTTCAGCTGAAGCGCCAGCCTGCACCACTCAGAGAACACACTTTGTGAGGACTAACGGGAAGGAGCCTGAGCTGCTGGAGCCCATTCCATAGGAATTCATGGCCTAACGTACAAAAAAGAAGTAAAGGACTCAGACTACAAAGTGTTTTTCTAAAAAAACAAAAAAAGGAAGGAAGGAAGGAAGGAAGGAAGGAAGGAAGGAAGGAAGGAAGGAAGGAAGGAAGGAAGGAAGGAAGGATAGAAGAACAGTCTCACTCAAAATGGAGTAAACTGTGTTTTATACAATGACATCACTCAGGGAAGTGCACAGGGTTCTGAAAGTTAATCTGAAAGTTAATTTTATGTATGTTTTATAAAGCTATTATATATTACACCTTTCAGAAGGGAACAGGCTGACCTCCGCGGGCATCAATGTAACTGACACTTGGTGAGAATTCTTAGTGTGCATAGTTTGACTAGCTATGTCTAATGAATCTGTGTCATTTTGATTAGTTTTTAATCTATTCAAATTTGCTCTAAGAATGACAGTTAAGGGGCTAGAGAGATGGCTCAGTGGTTAAGAGCACCCAAGTGGCAGTTCACAGCTGTCTATAACTCCAGTTCCAGGGGATCTGAGGCCCTCATACCAATGCATATAAAATAAGGTCAAATAAATTATTTTTTAAAAAGTGCTTTTTAAAAAATGACAGAAAGAAACAGTAACTGTCCAATCAAATCCTAGTTAACCACATTTGGTGTAAAATTCAAATACGTTACTTAAACCAAAATCAGTTCACTATGCACAGAGGTACCATGGGTTATCACCCATGTTTTAACTGACATTGGGGTGTCAGTTAAAAATGAGTTTTCATAAACTGCTCTTGGAAGAACAGAAAACTGTGTGCTTTGATGATTGAATTTCAGGGTGAAAGCATCAGTTGTGGATTCATTCATCTCACCGGTGTTCTACAGCACATCCACCTCTCTTTCAGATAGCTACTGCTTAATAGAATCCAGATTCATGGGCTCCTCAAGGCAACCTTGCGCTACGCCCAACAGAACAATGTGCAGCATCAGATAAATTAAATGCAAGCGCAAAGGAGTCAAGGAGGGGGAGTAGAGTATCTGATTGGGGGCCTTGCCGTTTCCTGGAGGAGGAAGCATTTAAATTGAAACTCGGGGGACAGCTAAGATTTCAGTAATTAAAGAGGAGGGTTTTCTTCGGAGTTATAATTAACAGTATGGAAAGGCAGGAGGTATGTAAGAAGAAACAACACGGAGAATCTGCCAGCTGTGGTACTGTGTGTGTGTTCCCATATTGTCTGATCTCTGTGCCCCTTAGGCAAGACTAGGTCAGACCTATCCAGCAATTGAGAAATGTAGAGTGTCCCTTTATTTCTTCTCCCCGAAGATAATTGCAAGAACTAGTTCATCCCACTCTGCTTCTGAACATTTTTCTTCCTTTTCTTTTGTTTTTGGTTTGTTTGGTTGATTTAAGGTTGTTTTTTAGAGAGGAGGATTGACTTTTGAAGACATGGTATCTTGCTCTATAGCCCAGTGTGTTGGCTTGTTTTCTGTCAACTTGACACAAGCCATAGTCATCTGAAAGGAGAGAACTTCAACTGAGAAAAGGCTCCACAAGACCCATCTGTAAGCAGACAAAGGCATTATCTTCTTAGAAATCAGTTGGGGAGGGCTCAGCCCACTGCGGATGGGAACTCCCCTGGGCTGATGTCCCTGCGGTCTATAAGGAAGCAGGCTGAGGAGGGAAGCCATCTTGGGGTGTTTAATCTCAGCAACAGCAACCCTGACTGAGAGACCCAGGTCTGTAGTAAATGTACTATGCAGCCCAGGCTGACTCTGAACTCCTGACCTTTCTGATGGTCCATCTGTTTTCTGTATAGTAGCCAGCAGAGAAGGGTTTTGTGAATGAAAATGGGAGCAATCTCATTCTTCCATTCAAAATGCAGTAACATTTTCTTGCATTAAAATTCCTGAAATAAAAGGAAAACCTAAGTTTTATCTGACCCAGAAAGTGTGAAAGTATTCCTGCTATGCTTTGGATGTGAAATGGCTCATGGGCTTCTGTCCTTAAGCACGACTTTCCCAGCTCATGATCTGTTTAGGAGGTGCTGGATCTTTGGTCCATGAAGCACTAGCTTTCAGAGGAAATCTACCAGGTTAGGTCTCTGAAGCTTGTAACATAGCCTACTCCTGGCCCCAACTTCCTGTTGGCAGTGAATAGATGCTGTCAGCCCCCGTGGACCCAACTGTTCTTGCCACCATGTCTTTCCTACCAAGATGGACTGTGTGTATCCTGAACCATCAATGCAAACTTCTCTTCAGTCACTCTGTCAGTCATCCAGTCTCATGGATGAGACAAGGAACTAATTCAGGTGAAAGGAGGCCATTTCTAACCTCTGTGTCTGACCAAGACAGAGCTGGGTCACTTCTCAACACTATGCTTGACCTCAGATCACAGAGTTTCTCCTCCATCCTTCAAGTCTTTTCAGGTCAGCTTGGACATGTCCCCAAATGACAAATGCAGGGCCATTTGGAAATTTGAGGGCAATGCCGTGAATGTCATGAATGCCGTGAGTGCCGTAGAGCAGTCAACGCTTAAACAGACTAAAACCTTGGTCTCTGCTATTTAGAATAAGGGGGATTTTTCCTCTCACTTGTCTTATGCAGCTTTTACCCCCTGGATCCCAGGCCAGAGGGTTCATTCAGCTCAGAAAGCCCTTGGACGAGTCTCTTTGCTCAACAGATGACTCAGCCCTCAAAACAAAATGAGACTACACTGAGATGCAAATCAACAGCAACCATCTCAGACTAGGGCATGTGACAGGTGGCTTGCAGTAAAGGGGAATGTCAAGGTGGGAATACGGGAGTGGGTGGGCGGGTGGGTGGGAGGTGGAATACCCTCATAGAGGCGGGAGAGGGGGAGGGGAAGGGGGTTTCCAAAGAGGAGACCTAGAAAGGGGGAAGCAATGGAAATGTAAATAAAGTATCAAAAAATTAAAATTAAAAAAAAAAAAAAAAGAAGCTCTTCTGTGGGAACTCACAGGTATATGGGCTCTGCAGAGCCTTATGACAAGATGCCAGCCCCTACAGCCACACAGCAGCACTCAGAAACAGGCAGTGATCTGGTAGGCGGGGCTTAGGCTCAGAGAAGGAGGCGGGGAAGTGTTTCCGGGACAGTTGCTTTTTCTCCTAAGTGAAAGATGAGGCTCCATCGGACTCCATGAAAAGGGGGAATCCAGGTGAGCCGAAGGCGGCATCTTCTTTTTCCACGATATTATATTACGCTTCAGTCTTTCAAAAGGCACGGTCTTACAATGTTTTTCTTTCCTTTTCTATTTCTCTGAATCTAAAAGTATTGTCTATTTTTCCTCTTGTCCTTCCACTGGGGGTCTCAAAAAAGAAAGAACCACGTGTATTTCATTCACTCCCACACTTCCATACTGGTTTAACACATTATCTAACTGTTGACTGGTTAAGTTACAAGGGACTCTTTTTACTGGAAAAACATATTCTAACATCTTGTAGTGTTAATTTAATGGTAAATACTTAAATACAATGTGAGGGAAACATTAAACCAGAAAATATAGCTTTTAAAACCACAAAATCATAGCACATGTAAAATTAAATTTAAAAACTGAAAATAAAATCCAACTGAAACCAATAGGATGAATTTCATATGGCAGATGCTGTCTTAAAATTTAAGCCCCGATACTGGGTTTGGTGGTAGAAATGCTTGCTCACTCTACTTTAGGCATAAAGTTTCATTCCTACTCCGATGTCATACATGCCTGTACATAGCTGTAGTGGACTTGGTTTTAGGCATCAGAATAGATCCAGGTCTAAGTGCAGCAATCTTTCACTTTATAAATTCAACAGAACATTTTGCAGAACCTGGATTTTCTGTCAGCTTAATCATGAGAGAAGAGAACTTGAATTGAGTAAATGCCTCTATAAGATAAGGTTGTAGACAGGCCTGTAGGGCATTTTCTTAATTAGTGATCACTTGGTGAGACTGGAGTCCATAGTGGTGCTACCCCTGGCTTGGGCCTAATCCCTATAAGAAAGCAGACTGAGACAGTCATGAGGAGCAAGCCAGTAAGCAGCACTCCTCTATGGCCTCTGCATCAGCTCCCGCCCTCTTCATGCCCTGTTAGAGTTCTTACCTGGATTTTCTTCAATGGTGAACAGTGATTTGGAAATACAAGCCCAATAAACCCTTCATTCCTCAACTTGCTTTTGGTCATGATGTTTCATCACAGCAACGGTGACCCTGGGACACCCAATGTGAATGATCAGTTTTGTATTCATTTGTTTAATTAATACATTCTATTCATTCAGTTTAGTTTGAAAATGATATGAAGCAAAATATAATTATTCTTACTGTAGTCTGAATCTGAAATGTCCCCTGTAGGTTTATATTTCTGATGCTCTGTGGCAAGCTTGCTATTTTGAAAAGCTGTGGAACATTCAGGAGGTGGAGCCTGACTGGTAAAAATGGTTTATCAAGGGAAAGATTATACCTGCTGCTAGTTCCAGCTCTAAGTGTTTCCTATCCATGTCAGATGAACAGTCACAGCCACAAACACTTAAGGTCAGACAGCTCGCAGCTACTACTATCATGCCTTCTCCACCATTATGAGCCATGACCGCTGAAATCATAGTCCAAATAAATTTTTCCTCCTTTGAATTGCTTCTGTCAGACATTGTCACAGTGGTGAGGAAAGTAATACAAAGAATTAGTACCAAGAGTGGGGTTCTTACTATGGTAAACCTGGCCAGGAAAGTCTTTAGGTTTTGGAACTGGCACATGGGAAGAATATGGAAGAGTCTAGAAAAGCCTGAAGATGCTGAAAGTTGAGTCTAATGGTCTGTTCTAATCACAATATGGAAGAGCAGATACTGGCAGAAATGTAGACATAAGACCGTGCTCATGAGGTCTCAGGTGGGAACAGCGACTCTGTGAGGAGTTTGACTAAAGGCTAACCATGCTGTGTTCTGGCCAACAATCTAACTATGTTTTATCTGTGTCTTGAAATGCTGAGGGAACATTCAGAAATAATGGACTAAATTATTTCATAGAGAAAATTTCAAGACAGCAGGACAGTTAGGCAGCTCCAAAGTTATTGGTGGCTGGATTTTGTCAGTTTCATGGTGATAGAGGAGAAGAAAAAAACGGAGTGGAAAGAAATAGAAATGCAATTTGTTGGAGAAGGGAATATGAGCATACTAAACATGCTACAGACAGGGCGATGCCAATGAAGCCAAATGCCTATAATCGTTAGAGATCAGGACATTAGGGAGAAACTGAGGATGTTGTCCTGCAGCAGCAATAATGGGGAACACCCCCCATGGATGGTTCTAGGGTGTAACAAATATAAACAGTTACTTAAGAAGGCACCTCTGAAAGAATAGGAGAACACCATTCTAACAGGACCCTAGGTTCCTAGGGAGACCCAGCTACATTTTAATTATCCCATACACAGTGTTTTGCAGACCTGCAGAATACAAAAGTCATGAGGTCAGAGGACCTTGTACCAGGATTTCAGCAGAAGCCTGTGAAGGTGAGAAGTATAAGGTCAATTCTCCATAGAGAGGTCTCATGAGACAATCCAGAAAGCTTTAAGGATGAAGGCTAACTTGCAATTGAGACCACAGGATGTTAGATGCCAGCAACATGAAGCATTTGCTGAGGAAAGATGTTAAAGCCAATGGAAATAACCCAACAGAGAGGACACATGGGCCACAAATGGCAGGGATGTAGAGGTGGGGCTGTCCAACCTCACATCATGCCTCCAGATGTCCCAGATGCTACACACAAAGTTGTAAGCTTTTGTAGCTATGGTCCTGCTGGGTTCCATCTTGCTTCGACTCCATTTTTCTCTGGTGCCCCCATTCCTTACTTTTAGGGTGAGGGTATTTGTCCTGTTATTATATACTGATAGTATGTAATGTGCAACCTCTGATCATATAGGGCTCACAGCTAAGGATTTGTCTTGAGTCTCAGAAGAAACTTTGAACTAAAACTGTTAAAAGTCTAGGGACTTTTGAAGTTAGATGGAATGTATTTTGTATTATGACATAGATCTGAGCCTACGATGTTCAAGGCCAGGATGCTCTGGCTTGAATTTGAAATGTCTTCCACAGACTTATGTTTTAAACTCTTGTTTCTCTTGTGTGTAGAGACCTTAGGAGCTAAGACTTTACTAATAGAAGTAGGTGTCTAAGGGTGTGCCTTTGAGGTTGTAGTTAGCCCTGGTTCTGGCCCTGAGCATGAAATAGAAGCAGCCACTGTCTCCACGGGCTGGCTGAGTCTTTCACTACTGTGATAGGTGAGAACCTCTGATACCATGGGCCTGAATACAGTTTTGCTCCCATGAGTTGTTTTTGACAGAAAATTCATCAAAGCAGCAAGAAAACTAGCTGATACACCATCCGAAAGCAACTCAATCGTGGGTGGTTTAAAACCTGGCATATCATGAGTCTATCTATGCTCAGTTAACTTGGGATTTATGTTTTATTAATTTTATTAACCATGTTTAAAATCCTTGCTACCTAAGAATGTCTGTCCATTCTTCCTCATCCTCAGGAATAGAGGTGGGTTCGCTGGCATTTGAGAATAGCCTGGGAAAGGTGCTTAATTCACTCAGTTTCTGTCACGGCTTTGACCTGGACTGGGCTTAGCCTCCCTGTCTGAGCTGCAGAAAGGCAGTGCTGTATGAAGAGGAAGGGCTGGCTGGAGGCAGGAGTCACTTTTGAGCCTCCAGATTCCCAGGATAGACCTGAGGGGGGCACTGTGGGACCTGAGTGGAATTAGTGCCTGGCCTGTAACACTGATTTTTTTAGATAAAAATCTGTCAGTCTTCAGACTATGCTTTATGGGTCTCCATATGTGCTTAACAGATTTTAAGAGCAGGCCTGAACAAGAAGAAATACAGCTGTCTCCTTCTGGCCTTCACTCTTTCCTGTCACCTGGTCATGACTTCCGGTCCCAGCATTCTTCAACCTCTAGGTTGTTCCTTCGCTTTTATTCTTGAATTCTGGTTATTTTCCTTCTTTTATCAATATGAACATGTTTATATGGTATAATTGTTTTTAAATGTTTTATATGGCTTGCGTTTTGCATTGAGAGGTTGTTAGTCTACCCATCCTGTTGAAGACATACCATACTTGATACAAATATTAAGATTTTACATTTTTAAAGGATTGTCCTGGGTGGGACTATTTCAACTATCTATTGCTGTGCAGAAAACTAAACCAAAGTACAATCGGTTCCAACTCCAGTATGTCATCTCCACCAGCATTCTGTGGCTTGGCTGGCCGGCTCACTCAGCTAGTTCATTTGAAAGGTCATTCGCATTTGGAGGTTCCTGAGAGCCCTAGATCAGCAAGGGCCTCTTTTAATCAGACTGAGGCATCCTCTTTGCATGTGGCTCCTCTTGGCAACTGAGTCCCAGCCTTTGACACCCAGAGTTGTAGAGTTCTGGAAGAGCAAAGATAGGAGTCACACGGTAGCCCAGCCTGCATGCCCTGGTTTGCACAGTGTCTCTTTGGTTGTGTCTTATGGGTCAGAAACAAAAATCACAAAGTCAGTCTGGCCTAATAGAGTGGAGAAATAAGCCATTGTTAGAAGGCACTTCAGTGGCATAGCATAAAGAGGCAGGATGGCAGGAAGCTTGTGGACAGTGCTTAAGATGGACAGTCTCAGTACGTAAACTACAGGGTACCCAGTTACACTGAATTTTAAAAAAGCAGCTGCACTTTCTAGCTCAGGTGTGTTCCAAATATTACACAGGACACACTCAGGCTAAATAAACTAAAGCCTTCCTTGTTTATCTGACTCCAAATTTACCTGTGTTGATTGTGCCTGGATGTGTTAATTAATGAATATCGTAAAATTTGCTTACAACCAACATTGGCTTTCAACCTCTACATAAAACAGCTATAGCTTGGTTCTTTAGGAAATCTCAATCAGTAAGTATTGCTCAATATAAGAGAAAAAATATCATGTGAGCTACAGGAGCCCTTTCAAAATACTAGCAGATCATCAGTAAAGACTGTCAAGCAAGAGTAGCTATTTCTATTGTAGTCAGCTCATCAGTTTTTGAATGTGGGGTTCCTCAACTTACTGGTTCACTCAGATACATTCTCTGGCTTGACTCTCTTCCCAGTCTACTGTTCAGCCTATCAGACATGGTTTCCCACATGGCTGCTTGGAAGGGTTTCCCAGAGATTTTTCAGGTCACACCCAAGCAGAGTCCTCTCTCACTCACCAGGCTGTGAGGGACCAGCACAGATCTTACCCCAATGGAAAACAGCAGCACCATGACCCAAAAGAAGCAAG
This sequence comes from Uromys caudimaculatus, assembly GCA_028551405.1. Classification (NCBI taxonomy): domain Eukaryota; kingdom Metazoa; phylum Chordata; class Mammalia; order Rodentia; family Muridae; genus Uromys; species Uromys caudimaculatus. Next base: position 22,880,375 of record CM052704.1, on the reverse strand, counting down.
ACATCAAAATCCAGTCAGGAGGAGCTTTGGTTAAAGGCAACTCAGCTACTTCAGGGAACACACTATATATCTCACAGTATTTCTGAAAGAGCTTTGAATAGAACTATCTAATGTTGATTCTCTTTTCTCATTTCTGTAATACTGACTTTCACTTGAATACTGTGTCATAATAGATGTTTCCAGTCTCCATGGCTTCTTTCTTCAGTCCGGAGCCCTCAGAGCTTATCAGAGTACCACGATTTGAATGTAATATGTCCCCAATGGCTTGTGTGTTTGAACACTTGGTCCGCAGCTGATGGCTTGGGGGGGGGGGGGTTGTGGAACATTTAGAGATAGAGCCTTGCTAAATTAAGTGGGTCGCTGAGGGAGGATTTTTGAGAGTTATAACAAGGTATCATTTCCTGTCCTATCTCTATTTCATGGTTTGCAGAGATCTGAGCAAGCAGCTTCACCCTCCTGTAGCCACAACCTGGAGACACCATGGCTTCCCCATCATAATGAAGAATATCCTGAAAATATGAGCCAAAATAAGCCCTTCCTTTCTTAAGTTGCCTCTGTTGGGTATTTGGTCATAGAAACAAAAAAGAAAAAAGAAAAATAAATAATGCATCAGGCATATAGTCGCCAGAACTGGGGAAGATAGTGAAACCAAAAACGTGCCTGTTGTGCAATCGAGAATCATATGCAATCTCCAGAACTCATGATGAAAGGGAAATAAAGCCAGGCATGGTGACCCACGTCTGCAATGCCAGCTCTAGGAAGATGAAGACAGGCAGATCTTTAGGGCTCATGGCCCAGCCAGCCTAGCCTAATTAGCAAGAACTAAGCCAACAAAAAAACAAGGTGGATAGCTCCAGGAATAACATTTAAGATTTTTTTCTGGCCTACACATACACACAGAGAGGGGGGGGAACAGAGAGACAGAAACAGAAACAGAGAGACAGAGAGACACAGATAGAGACAAAGAAACAGAGACTATTTACCCGACTCCACAGCAGCTATTATGTAGACTTGTGATGAAGTGTCTTCTAATGGGATCTAAATGAAAATGTGTTTGATTTTCTGGAAGTATCCTTAATGAGGGAGGCTGCCTTGCTTCCATCCTTCCTGCCTCTTGATAGACGGATGCTCACAGGATGAGACAAGAAGAGTTTCCTTGAACCATGGAGCAGATGCCACTGCCAGGATGGGAGAGCAGCAGGATGGAGTGACCTTAATGTCTAACTTCACATGTACTGTGGTCTCCTAAAGCCCCATGTCCAGAGCCAACTGGAACACCTGCCCTGGGGTGGCGCCTCACAGATTTTCTACCAAATGCAATATGCCTCCTCACAACAGAAATAACTTGACAGCAACTGCTTAATAGGAACTCAAAATTATAGCAACCAAAATGTGTTTGCAAAGCAGCCTCTGATAACTCAGGTAGAAACTTGCCACTAGCCATGGCCATTGGAGCATCCTTCCAACGGCAGAGGGAGATGAAGGGGAGACTCTTTGAGAGAAGCCTTGGGTGAGCTTGTCATTGGAGACATTCGTTTTCAACAAGAGGCCACAGGTTCACAAAAGAAAAATAAGGATCATTTTCATGAAACGAGTCAGGTTAAGTCCTCCCTAATTGAGCTAAAAATAACTACATTCAAGGTTACGGTGAAATTAGATGTCGCTTCTAGCCTGTTTCCCTTAGTTCTTCAAGACTGCTGTAATGGGGTTGGAGGATATGTGAGCAAAGTGTTTGGTTGGAACCCCTGCTTGTCTTGCACTATCTGGCAAACCTCATCTGCCCTCCTTCTCTCAATCCCACTGCACAGAGAAAATTCCTGGCTGGCACATCTTCTTCATGACACTCCTTGCCTTCATGTTTCTTGCAACCCACCTAAGAGTGCCTGTCCAGAGACTTAACATTTGATCGTATATGGGCGCAATGCCAGCTCCTAGCCAACACGTCATCACCCCTCGTTTAAGAGCTATAAAGCCCCCTTGCCTTAGCCCTGGCATGGGACTTCCCTGGACCCATTCCTTGGGACCAATGAACCCTAATAACCTTCATTTATCTGTTTTTAATCTGGCCTGATCTGGCCTATATTTGCATCACCTATAGATAAAAAAGCCTATTAGTAACTTCTAGCCTGTTTCTCTTAGCCCTTCAAGATGGCTGTAATGGAGTTGTAGAGTAAGTGAACAAAGCATTTACCATGGAATACAATTTCTTAAAGATCAGTCTATACAAAATAACTAAAATACTCTACTTTGGACAAACTCATTTCCTGGTGATTTATCTTGTTTTCTTTTCTTTTCTTTTCTTTTCTTTTCTTTTCTTTTCTTTTCTTTCTTTCTTTCTTTCTTTCTTTCTTTCTTTCTTTCTTTCTTTCTTTCTTTCTTTCTTTTTTGTTTGGTTGATTTTGAGTGTTTTATTCCTTCCAATGGAAAAAGCTCCAAAATAAATGTGAAAAAAATGAAAATTGAGTACTGATTAGCAATTAAAAACAATAGTATTCTTTTTAACACAACCATTTCTAGAAACTTCTATCATAATTATCTAGTCATTCAAATGGTCCCTCAAATACTTCCATAAGATAGAATGCTTATACACCCCATCCTTTTATTTCTCTTCATTTCTTCCTCTTGGTATTTCTTTAACACTTTGGGGCAGTACTTGAACTTCTTAGATAATGTTTTTTCCTTTCGTTCCTACCTAAATCTTTCCATAGAGATTTTTACAGGTAATTAGACATTCCCAAGCCAGTACCACTCTTCCTGTTACAATTTTTATATTCAGGAAAGATAGACATATCTGTAGTTCACATTTTGGAGATTTGTCTCAGTCTAAGTGACAGCTGTTTGGGAGTTTGGAGAAGACAAATGGCATTCACACACCCCACAGCCATCAGCGAGCATGCTGGTTAGTCTTTAATGTCATTTGACACATTTTAAGAGTCACCTGGAAAGAGGTGAACATTGAGGAGTTGCTTCCATCAGATCAGCCTGTGGGTGTGTCTGTGGGGAATTATCTTGACTGATGATTGGTGGAAGAGGGCCTGGTCCTTGTTGTTTAGCTGTTTCCTCAGAGATTAGAACAGTCCATTTGGCAGAGAAGATCCTTAAGCAAGAAGATAAATAACTCAAAATAGCTTCAGGAAGTCTCTGAAACTCACCAGATTCATTAGGCCCCTCCCTTCCAGAATAAACAAGCCAAGTGATTGAGTAACTCTCAAACAAACTAAACAGAAAAGAAGATTTATAGAAGCCAAGTTGCCTGGAAGAAACAGAAGCCAGATGAGCTGCCAGGAAAAGGTGTAGACCAACTGAGTCCAACCTGTTGAGCTGCCTGCAGGCTGTGCAGTGTGCTCCAGGTTCCCAGCTTTGGGAGTTAACACACATTCTGGGGTGGGCTTTGGTGATGCAGCTGTCTTTGAGTCATTTCTGCTCCTGTAACTCTTTACCCATATTCCTGTAAGTAACCCCAGTAAAGCTTTAGTGGTATCCACATTTTGTTCTGTCATGGCTCCCTAACTGGGGTGAGTAGAGGTGTGTGTTACATCTCTCCAGGAAACAAGCACTTTGTTACCCATCACTGTAGGTACTACCACCCTTAGGCAGGTAGGCCTGCCCTACAGAAGAAAGCTAGCTGAACAGAGGTTTATCAAGATCTTGTATGCTGTGTCCCTCCGTGGACATACCTTTGCCTCAGGTCCTGCTTGAGTTTCTGCCCTGGCTTCTCTCAATGAAGGACTGTGATCTGAAGTAGGAGAGGAAATAAACCCTTTCTTCCCCAGCTTGCTCTCAGTCATGGTGTTTCATCACAGCATGGTGTGTTGTCTGGATGCATGATGTGGAATATAAAACAGATAAGGTTGGCTAGATTCCAGTCTGACTGAACAGTGACCACCCTTACTCAGCACCCCAGGATCAATGCAAACAGATGTCTACTTGATACACGAAGAGTGAACTGGTTGATTGATTCAAGGAGTTCAATATTACTATGAAGTTAGGTATTAAAGTTCTGTGTCCCAACTTTTTTCTTCTTTTTTTCTCTTGTGTGTGGTGTATATGCACATGGATATGACTGGGTTCATAGGCTTACACACACACAAGCAGAGGCCAGAAGAGGATGTTGAATGTCTGTCCCTGTTGCTCTCCAACTTAAGACAGGGTCTCTCACCAAACCCAGAGCTAGGCTGTTGACCAGCGAGCCCCAGCTATTCTCCTATTTCTGTTCTCATTCCAGCACTGAGATTACAGTGCACATGACCTACAGTATATATGACATGTATACAGTATATACTAGATATGACCACACCTTTTTTACATGAGTTCTGGTGAATTGAACTTGGGTCTTCACATTTGCCTGACAAATGCTTTTACCTACTGAGCCATCTTCCCAGCCTCTGAATGCACTGTTTTTCAGAGTATAGTAAGGCACACTGAAGAACCAAACAATCAAACAGAGGCCGCAAGCAAGTCTGACTCTTTGTGTATGCTTTACACGCCACCCTAGCTCAGCTGCTGTCCAGAACACACAAGCTCAGCTTTTACCTGGCCACTTCAGCTCACTTACATAAATAATTCTTGGTCACTAGTACCAGTTTTATCAAGAAATCACCAGATTATTCCATTTAGCAGAATGTGTGTGTGTGTGTGTGTGTGTGAGAGAGAGAGAGAGAGAGAGAGAGAGAGAGAGAGAGAGAGAGAGAGAGAGAGAGAATGGTGAGCACTCTCCCTGGAGAAACTCTGTCCTTTCTCGGCCTCTGTTTTTTGGTTTGTTTTTTTGTTTTTGTTTTGCTTGGTTTTTTTTTTTTTTTTTTTTTTTCCTTTCAAGACAGGGTTTCTCTGTGCAGCCCTGGGTGTCCTGGAACTCACTCTGTAGACCAGGCTGGCCTCGAACTCAGAAATCTGCCTGTCTCTGCCTCCCAAGCGCTGGGATTAAAGGCGTGCGCCACCACTGCCCGGCCTTTCTCAGCCTCTGTAGCTCTGGCTTCTCTAGGTTTTCCTCGTACAGCTCAGTGATTCTTCCTAGTGACTTTGCTGACCCCCTGGACCTGTTCTGGAGAGGTGGGCGCTCTTGTCTCTGTAGTGGCAATCTCTCACAGGCTCAGATCTCTCCCTCAGCTCATGCACCACTCCTGTGTTAAGGTTTCCCCACCTCTAATACTGTAGACCTTTCCATCTGAACACCCCAAGGAAGCCAAACCTATTCCAAGTTAAACTCCCCCTCTCCTATCCATGTTTAACACCCACAAATTCTGTTTCTTGTACACACGGACACACACTGCTCACATATATCGTGGACTCTTCATCTTGGTTCCCAGCGACTTTCTCAGCAGTCAGCTGAACCACAACAAACATCAAAAGAGAATCAAACAGAAACTTTCCAGTGGTCCTTCTGCTTTGCATTCCATCCCGTTTCCATTGTACAACACTGGGTTTGGCCACATCCCCATCCCATGTGTTGCAATGGCTTTCTTCTTCTGCATCAGGACCCATATCCCTAGAGGGTTGCAGAAAGTCACACTTGCTCTGAGCACCAGGATTTCCTGCCTACCCAACTTCAGTCTTCTTGGCCATGTCCCTATGGGTCATGATCTTCTTTCCTCTGCATCTCTCCATATGCTTGTTTTTCCGACTGAAAAGTTCTTCCCTGGGCTTCAGTCAAGTAGAGGTCTTCTTGTGACTGTGGAACTTTCCTTATGCAGGTTTTATGGCCTGCTAACAGAGTTCCTTTCACCTTTCACCCATGGAATAATCTACACCAAAACTCATAAGAACTCCTTTGCATATTCTTCAAATACATTTATTTCATGAGGGGTGGTGCACACACATGCACAGCCAGCCACAGGTGTGGCATAAGCATATGACTTGTTGAAGTTGATTCCCTCCTTCCATCTGGGTCCTGGGGTTTGAACGAGTCAGGCTTGGCTGCTAGCACCTTTACCGCTGATCCATCTTGTCAACCCTGTGGTTCCATTCTGAGGGTAAGAGTCTTGCTTCAATTGTTTAGTGGTTCTGGGCACTCAACTATCCTCTGCTCTTTTTGTTTAAAACAAAATCTTACTCAGTTGCCAGGTTTTCAATGTGTGGCCTTCCTACCTTAGACCCACTCTCTCCTGAGTCACTTGATATTACTCAACTATTTTTAGTCATCCACTGGCCCTTGTGGATGCTCTATTTTGGTCCTTTGTCTATTTTCATATTTAACATTTTGGTCCTTGTTGAGAAGCTTTTTATATGATGGATATTAACTCCTTATCTAAGGTGCAATTTGCAAATAGTTTCTCCCCGTTTGTGAGTCATTTCTTTACTCTGCTAGTTTGGGGGGTTGGTTTGTTTGTTTGGGTTTTAGTTGTGGCTTTTTATTTGTTTGTTTTTTGTTCTGGGTTTTTTTTTTTGGAGGAGATGTATTGTTTGTTTGTTTTGTTTTTGTTCTTGTTTTTTTTCCCAGGAAGAAACTTTTTAGTTTAATACATTCCCATTTATCTGTTTTTGCCTTTGTTGCCTGGTGACTGCAGTTTGTTATATTGAGTGTTTCAAAATAACTTAAAGAGTAGATATTTTAGAATTGGCACTATGAAGAAATGAACATATTTGAGACAAATATGTTAACTGGCCTGATTAGATCAACTCCCAATGTATGAATACATTTAAACTTCTCATCATACTCCATAAATATATATAAGTATCAGTCAATTAAAAATAATATAAAATATATAAAAATAATATAAAACAAAAGGCAGCTTTTTATTAATAAAGCCTCACTTTTCTACAGGCCTAGTAAATACTCCCCTGCATTGAAAATACATGACCACCAAAAAGTTCAGGGTTCCTCTGCACAGCTTGCCTGAATGTAAAAGGCAGAGCTGAAGATATATGGAGAGGTCCCAAAATTCTCTGCAGCAGAAATAGCAGATGGATTCAGAAAACCCATTAGTGTCTCTGCTCTGTTCTCCCCGAGTTCCATCAGTCAGCAGGGAAGAGCAAGAGTATGGATGGAAAACACACACACACACACACACACACACACACACACAGCCTCTCCTGCATATCCTGCACCTGCAAACTGAGGGGTGAGTGTCTCTCTTTCCCACCACACATGGCAGATAGAAGAAAGAATTCCCACGCACTCCCAAGAGCGAGATCATCATCTAGTAATCTCTTAGGTTGGAAAACACAATTCTCTTGGATGCTTTGAAAGGCTCAAGTGCTAGGAACACCAAGCAGGCCTGGCCTTTGCCTTTAGAACACCATTCCTTCAGGTTCACAATTATCCATGGGTCCAGCACACACTAAAGGCCCATCATCCTGTGGGTGGGCTAGCTGGAGAATGACCAATCCCCCAGTAATCATTTTTAAGTGTGGTATGAGATATGAAAGAGCAGAAAGTATGAACCCCAAACTGAAGATGCAATTAATTCCTGGGATAAAGGAAAAGAGAGTTGGCAACTGAACCTCCCCAGAGCATGGTCCCCATGTGCACTTTGTCAGGCAAACAGGAATTCACTGGGAGAAGGTAGGTAACACCATCCCTTGATAAGGGAGGGCCACAGAAAATGCAGAGTCATCTGAATGTGCTTCAAAAAGCCTGGACACAGAATCTGATTGATAGAAACTAATTTCATTTAACTTAGAGTCTTTTAAAGCGAGGAAATATTTGTATAGTGCCGCAGAGTTCCAAAGACCTAGAGGAAGGCATTTCAAACCAGTTAATCATGAGTGGCTTCAGGAATTCTTTGTCAACCATTAACAAACACTGTCTACGTCACTCATTGTTGGCTGATTTCCAGCTATCCTATCTTAGAAGTCTTGGCCCTTGAAATCTGAAGTTAAGCATTTATATCTAAAACTTAAGTACCAAAAATATTTTTGCTCCTGGGTCATTAAAATTTTTAGAATACTAGGCCATTCTCCAGAAGCCTGTTTCTGTTTGGTAGACTGCCATCCAGGAATGTGCTCCTAGTCGGAATTCACAAGGGAAATGAGCCGGCACTCATAGTAAGGGAATCTATTTCCTCTAAAAGGGAAAAATAGGACAGAAACTGTTTTTCCAACTTGATGAAAAATTCATCATAGCAGGAGTTCATGGTCAGAATGGGCAAACAGAAAACTTGCATGCCGCAGGGCAGAATGCCCAGTCTTTGGAGGGTGGAAATTGCTCTACCTGGGAAGGCTGGTCCCCACAGTTCTGAAAGTCTGCTCCTGGGAGCTGCCTCCTGTCTTCTGAGGGCCTTCCCTTTGTTTTGGTTTTGTTGGCTTGTCTCCTCTCCTGTCCCCCAACACTCCACTCCTTCCCCCACCCTCTACAGCCCATAGGATGAGAGTTCAGCCTGAAGACTGACAGGTGAACTTATCTGGGACCATGTCTAAGTAGAAGACGAACTCACCTCAGCACCCTGTATAATTATAGTATTTAGCCAGCAATGTTGAACAGGGGCTAAAACCCATCAGGTTCTAGTTAATCTGCCTTCAGCGGCCACAGCTGGCCAACCGGAAGAAGACAATTATGGAATAATGTTGTTATGTCTTAATAAAGATTACTGGTATCTGAGGCGAGATCAATGTGCGGTGAATTTCCTCTAGCTTTGCAGGCTCTGTGGAGGAGGTGCAGGGGTGTGTCGCTTCTGCAGTTTGTTTTGTTTGCTTTGTTTTGCTTCATGCTGTGATAACTCTTTGCTTCTCCTTACTGGGTTTCCCAGTCCCTCTGAGCTTTCCGTCCCCTTCCCTGTAGTATATGCATGAATTCCTGGGACGCTCTTGGAGAAGACACTACCTTTGTGAGGCATCTTAGATCAGTGCCTGACCTTTAAATTAGAGTTTGAATTCTACCTCATCCAAGTTTGGTTATGACTTGGGGCAATGGGTTGTCCATGCCCCAGCAGGAAGACTTGACAAGGAACATACAAAAATGACAGGAGATGGCATGTGAAGCCCCGCGTGTTGCAGCTCAAGCTCTTTATCCAGGACATTAAGATGACTTAGAAAGTTGCAGGGGATTCCATCCCTCATACAAATACACAATAATGATCTAATAATCTAATCTAACAACTTTGACCCCTAATAGGAAGTAATCACAAAAGGACTTCTGTGGAAACTGTGAAAAGATAAAGACACAGAATGGTGGCCGGAAGAACACATTTAGGAGTCATTCCCAACTCAGCCACTCATCAGACATGGGACCTTGGGCAAATTGCGTGATGTTGCCCCGCCTAGATGTTCACTTTAAGAGGGGAGATGCTACTGACAGAAACTGCCAGGCATTGGCCTCATAAGGATTAAAGGGATTGGCTCATTGACAGTCTTTAGAATGGTCCCTCTTCAATAACCTGGAGAGGCTAGAGAGATGGCTCAGTGGTTAAGAATCCTTTCTGATCTCAAAAGGAACCTGAATTCAGTTCCCATTACCCATGTCGAGCATCTCACAACCACCTGGAACTCTAGCTTCAGGGAATCTGATATGAGCTTCTGGGCTCCAATGGGTACCTGCCTTCATCATGGGCATATACCTCCCAACCCCCTCCACATGTGTAATTCAAAATAAAACAAAATAAAATAAACAGCTGGATATTAATGCTGTTGAGTGGTCACTAAATACAGCCTGCAAAATCCCCGGCTCCAAATTCTTGTGTTAGATCCTTGACTTGAAGCTATTAACATTTAACCAGAGGATCATAAATAAACTGAACTATAGTTAAACCCATCCTGTTAATGTGTCTATTCCTGAGAAAATACAAACGCACATAAAAATGGAATGTCTTGGACCGTGTCTGGGAGGGCGGGATGAGCAATGAAAAGACTAGATGGTTTGCTAAGGCTGCCGAGGCTGGACACAACGTTTCTGGGCTCATCCTTGGTCCACGCCAGCACAACTCTTAAAGCAGAAGGCTGGAATGACCCGCCTCCCACAGAGGAAGTGATTTTAGGGTCCAGGTTTCCGAGCATACTTTGGCATTCACATCCTGGCTCCTGCTCTGATTCTTCTTCCTTTGTAATTACATGCCTGCTGTCAGCACACCCAGCAATGATCCTTAATTACCTCCTCTTAATTACATACCTGCCGCCAAGGTGTGCCAGCTCCCCTTTGCCATCCTCAGTCAGTTGGTCGATATTAGCCAGCACAGATGCACAGAGGCACCAGGAAGCCTCCCTGGGAGCCTGTGGGTAGAAGGATGTGCTGGGGGATGTGTGTGTTTAATTGTCTCTCTTTTCTGCTTTTACTTTAAATGCTAGAACATTCTCAGCCGTGTTACAATATGGTTTTGTTTTTGTTTTATGACTCGTCTGACTTTTTAAAAGATAACACAGGCAAAAGCTTCAGGGCAGATTCTAGATGTTCGATGCGTATTTGTTTATAGCATTCCAAAATATCACACATAGAGTTAGGTATTTCCACTGACTTTCTAACATCTTCCTTTTTTTTATTGGCTGGAGATCAGCTATAAAAGTCAGCACACACCGAAACACAGAGCTTCCTTTTAAATACAGAGGGAAATAAAACTACAATTGTGACCTGCATTGTAATCTAAATGAAATTCTGCCTCAGCAGCTGTTCTCCCAGAACAGACTTGTCCCTGATGACGCCCAGGTCTCAGGCCCAAAGCAGAACAGGAAGCTGGCTTAAGAATCAATGTACCTTTGAAAGTGGCCACCTGCCAATTGGAAGGAAAACATCCCTTTTCATTGAACTCCGGTTGTGACAGTGTGTGCACTTGGGGCACATGGACCATTCAGGGTATTGGAGAGGGTGGTTTCTGCCATCTGCTGAATTCTGCCTCTAGATAGGGAAGGAAGAAAATATAAGAAATTAAATCACTGTAGGAAATATTAAAAAGTCGGGCTTTTTAAAAACACATCATTATGAAAACAAAACCTCCCTAAGACCCCGCTCTCTGGGTTGTGTGCATGTTTTTAGCTGTGTTTTCCTTTCAGTAACTTTCATTGCCTCTTGTGTTTCCATTACCAGTGGTCTTCCTAACATCTGTTTTCCATTTTTATTTCATTTCCACTTGTGACCTTTGGCCTAATCTTTGTGTTTGGAAAAACACAGGAATTAAAGTTGACATTATCTCCTCTGCTTTCTCCAAGCTGCGAGCACACAGCTTCAACCTTGTGTTGAAGGCAGTATTTACAGCCAGAGAATCCACGTGTTGATGAAGGGAGGAAGTTTCGCAAAGTGCAAGCCAGAGAGAGAGCAACCCATAGTGTGGAGTTCTGGGGTTCTGTCAGGGTTCCTGGCAGCTGAACGTCTGCTCTACATCTGTGTCTGCTGTTCAAAATTTCACCAAACATTCTAGAAAAGGCCAGGTGCAGTTCCTTCCATAATGACAGTGACACATCTTGTCTCTAAGATGGCGCTGGATGAAAGGATAATCAGAAGATCTAAACCAACTCAAAGAGAGATGATCTAAACTGTTAAAAATTAGAGAGGAAAAGAGAGATGACCGTGGACACTGATGGAATCTCAGAGGGTCAATATGACATATTTTAAAAACATATCACATTAGTCAATTTTCCCTAAAGAAGGAGCCTAATGGAATGCGTAGAGATTACAAAAGTGATATCGTAGATTGGCTCACACAATATGCTCAGCCCACGAGGCTGGATGCCCCAGTAGTATCAATCTGGCACTGAATGCCTGAAGGGTTCCTGGGAAGCCATGGCTCTTTAGTCCATGTTAGAGACCAAAGAGGCTGGTTCCTATAACACCAAAGGATAGTGACAGATGTGACAGAGCCAGGGCAGGAGCTCTCAGCATGAAGAGAAGGCAGACAGGTACCTAAAGGCTCCACTCAGAGGGAATCTCCTCTCACCTAGGTTTCTCCTACCAGGAAATTCCCTCAGAGACCCACACAGAGGAGTGTCTCTTAGCTGGTTCCAGATCCAGTCAAGTTAACGTTAGATTAGGCATCACATGTGCTTTCTGATCAATTGGAAAATCCAGAAGAAATGGAAAAACTTTTAGACACATATGACCTACTACAATAAAACCAAGGGATTATAAACAACCCGAGCAGTTAAGTAGCAAGCAATGAAACTGAAGCAATAAGAAAAAGTCGCCCAAGTTAAAAAAAAAAAAAATTCTCAGGCCCAGATGGATTCACCACTGTTTTTTAAGTTACTGCTTAAACTAGAAATAGAAGGAACAT